>CM063243.1:1200000-1800000 GCA_032158295.1 Pycnopodia helianthoides | reverse complement strand
GAGAATAATCAGTGTGTAGGGTATACATGTATTTAATATAGTCAGTCAATATTTAAAAATCAAAATTTTGGGTGGGTGGTTCAAAGCATTTTCGAAAAAATATCAACATTTTTCAATTGTCAGTGTTATTCTATATGGCCCCTCATGATTGTTTTCTTTGATTTTCTTGTGGTTTATTTCCATTGAGGTTTACACACATGTATTACTTGATATTTTCTTTGATTTTCGTGAAGTTTGATTTGATTGTAAGGTGTGACCTTCATGGAGCCTCTTACAATAGGAAATGACGTAAGATCAGTGTGTGAGGTCTTGATATGTAAGCCGTGGCGTTATTCCGTTTTAATTGTTTGATATTGTTCTTCCTGTCACAGATCCATGTGTGAACGTTTTCGACCAATGACCTCATCTGGTGCGGGGCCTCACAGCAATATAGAACCAAAGAGAGTGTGAGTAATGGACAGGGATTCTACATCGATCTTGCCACAATGAATACGTTGTGGCTCTAAAACTAACCAGGGATTGCGTCAGTTGCCGGTTGCTAAAGAGGAAAAAACATTGATGTGGTAGAACAATAAGAGCATTTTAGAGGAGAAGGCGTAAGCATGGGGGCATTCCTTGACAAGCCCAAGATGGAGAAAGAGAACGAAGTAGGATGTGGTAACGGATTACGATTTGCTCTGTGTAGCATGCAAGGCTGGCGAGTTGAAATGGAAGACGCTCATACAGCGGTCATAGGTTTGCCTTTCGGCCTCAAAGACTGGTCATTTTTCGCCGTCTACGACGGTCATGCGGGTTCCAAAGTTGCTAAGTATTGCTCCAAAAATTTACTGGAGGAAATTACCTCGAACAAGGACTTCAAAGGGAATGAAAAGCCGGGCCCGAACTTTCAACCGACGGAAGAAAGTGTGCAATCAGGATTGCGGACTGGCTTTCTCAGTATTGACAAGAAGATGCGTGATATATTGGCGCGAGATAATGACAAGAGCGGATCGACCGCCATAGGTGCTATGATATCGCCGAAAAATATTTTCTTTGCTAATTGTGGCGATTCTCGCGCCGTGTTAGGCCGTGCGGGAGGCGTGTGTTTCTCCACGGAGGATCATAAACCCAGCAAGCAAAACGAGAAGAACCGCATCGAGAAGGCCGGCGGAACCGTCATGATCCAACGAGTCAACGGATCGTTGGCCGTGTCGAGGGCCCTGGGAGACTTTGAGTACAAAAATAACGTAGGAATGGGCTCGACGGAGCAGCTTGTGTCTCCGGAGCCCGATATCAAAGCAATCCCGCGGAGTAGGGACGATGAATTTATTGTGCTAGCCTGCGACGGGATATGGGACGTGATGAGCAACGAGGAGGTCTGTCACTTTGTGCGTTCACGTCTTGAACTGACGGATAACCTGAAGGAGGTCTGTAACATGGTGGTAGACACGTGTCTATGCAAGGTTGGTATTCCACAATGTAGAGACTTTTAATACCATGTTAAATTTGTTAAAAGGTAGGGTCATAGATTGGTAAACGATCCCAAAAATACTGATCATAAAAACTTGCTTGGTCATGTTGGTGAGAAGCACTGCAGCTGTTGTTAGTGTAAACTATCTTGAGAGAGGATTCCCCTCAAAATAATGTGGTTTTAATCATTCAGACTACAGAGACAGTTGCTATGTCACATGGTTCGGGGCAAGCTTTTGTATAGCTACCTCCAGATGAGCAAACCCTGGTACCATTGTGCCATACACAGTCATTCAGAATTTGTGTATGGGTGTTCACCGTTTCTTATGTAACGACGCAAAAGCTTGCCCCGAACCATGTGACATAGCAACCGCCTCATAAGTCCAAGGAATTCAAATTTTTGCGGTAACTTGTGACTGAATAAGTCATTGTACCAGACATTATTCAAATCTAACCTGCAAATATGTCTTATTGGAATGAATGATTTGTACGTTCCAATCACAGTCCTTTGATCATCAGCTGTTGTTTTACATTCTGTAACTCGCCATTGTGTATTAATGTGCGTTGCTCAATCCTGCTACATATTTCCCCTGACATCAGGGCTCGAATTTGGGGGAAAAATCCACAAGACCACAGGACTTGTATCTCAAAATGTTTACTGGACCAGAAATAATTTTACAAGACCAGATTCAAACTGAGAAAAGACTTCCCTGCACAGTTTGCATTTTTGAACAAGCACTAAGACATAAAGAGAAGATTTATCTCATTTGCCAGTTAGTCTTTAAGGGTATTAAGTATATTTCAAATCATTACTCAAAGTCAACATTTGAACATAATTTGTTTCTGTTCAAGATATTATAGAGTGAGGTACATGAATTGTTATTGAATTGAAAACACAAGACCGCCGGACTTGTCTGGTCATGAGTTTACTGGCCCAATGCTAAAATCACTGGCCTCGGGCCTGCGGTCCAGTGTCAAATTCGAGCCCTGGACATGCCGGAAGTGCAAAAGCATGGTGATTTACACCTTGTCAAATTCGGGAACTGGGGCAAGTGGTTTGTCTGCATCGGGGAAATTCTCTTTGGGGTGAAGTATGAACCAGGCATTGGTGATTACACAGGGACACGTGTACCTGGTATTGAAGTGCCAACTAAAATTTTATCAGGAAAATGTAAAATCAAATATTCCTTTCCAAAAGTTTGGAACACGCTCATAAACCAGCATTTTATTGGGGTCTGGATTAACCCTTACACACAAAAGCGGCTTGGCTAGCGTGTGACGTCAATCCAATCCTCTTCTCCTATATGTCATTCCACACCGAATTGTTTTGGACTTGGATAAGATTGGAACGCCTGACACTGTGATGAGCACTTGTTTTTTGGGCTTACCGGCCCCAGTCCTTCTGAATCATTCACTTTGGCAATAAAGCTATTTTGAGATATGGTGGACACAATACTATTACACTAAATAGTTTGGGGTCATTTTGTCTGTAGTATTGTATCATTTCTCAAAAAGGGTAAATGGATACATGTAGAAAGAATTGGGACTGTGAGGGTTAATTGTTTTTAAACTAGATGCTCAATTTTGTGAGACACAAACAGTTGGCATCTGTGTTATTGCTTTAAAAAAATTATTTCTGGAATAAGTTTTTATTTATTTTATTTTTTTTATTTTTTATAAATGGAACAAATATGAATGAAATAGGAGGGTAGGTGATTGAAAGGGTGGGCTACATGTACACGTAGATGATGATTAATGTACCAAGTGATCTACTCAAGTTGTTATAATGAATGTTGCACACTGCTACCAATAATATGGGCTCGGCTTGAGATATTTGTACTCATTTAGAGTTTTGTACTCATTTAGGGTCAGGGTTCTTCGCCACGACTTTTCAACACTGGGGAGAATTCTGGATGCTGGACCCAAATTTTGGAGGTTTATCTGAAGCATGCTGAATTGAATCAAGGTCCTCGGAAATGTGTTTGTCCTTGGTTTTAAAAGCCCTACTGTGCAGTCTGGGGCATTTTTAATGGTTTTATCTCTATGATTTTTGTGAATTTGATCTTAATCCCCCCCCTAAAAAAAGAGATTTATTATTGCGAATTGGCATATATCAGCTTGCAATTTACGTGATATCGGCCTGATCCACATTTTGCATTGGGTAAACCCTGATCATCAATCCATGCTTCTGCCTCTTGAAGTTCATCTCATCAACATGAAAGCCAGATTACCTCTAAGTCGATGTTTGTCAGTTTGCATAGATCTGGGCCCAATTTCATAGAGCTGCTAAGCACAACAATTTGCTTAGCATGAATTTTCTTCATTGATAAAAACAGGATTACCAACCAAATTTCCAAGTGATTTTCAGGATAAGCAAACAGCAGCTGAATACCAGTAACAAGCAATATGCAACACATGGAAATTTGGTTGGTAACCCTGTTTTTATCAAGGAAGAAATTCCATGCTAAGCAAATTGTTGTGCTTAGCTACTCTATGAAATTGGGCCCAGGTAATGACTGTGACTGATAAGCGGGACTCCGTTCATTTTGTTTTTCCTCAGGGAAGCCGCGATAACATGAGCATCATTATCATTACATTTGAGAATGCACCCAAAGTCTGTGAAGAGGCGATGGCCAAGGAAGCAGAGCTGGACAAAATCCTGGAAGCTAAAACCAAAGGTAAGGGTTTTAGAGAAGTCAGGTCTCTCCGGCAATGGTACTTTAATTTGATCGGATTGCGAGCGTTCCGTGGCAGGAGATATACTAATGTAATAGTAGGCTCGTAGTTAGCATGTGTTTGTAATCTTATTGAGATCTGGGAAGGCGAGGTGAAGTCATTGTGACAGTTGCGTGTGTATGCTGTAGTTGCCTTGAGGGAGTATGTCTGATGGGTCATTATCAAGTGATGTATGTTGGTCGTGGAACCTCTGTACTTGTTGTGTGTGACGTTCTTAATGGTGCTTGTCATCGGCTGTTCTCCAATACGAACATGATGACAGCCTATCTAGCCTTCAAGATATTCAAACAGTGTTTGTGGAATGAAAGTTTAGAGCTTGATTTACAAGTTACATGCATGAAGATCTTTGTTCACAGCTACTAGTGTCTACACTTAATAGTGTGTCATGGCCGAGCGGTCTACATGTAGTGCACCAGACCACCAACTCGCCCTGACTCCGCAGAAAGTTCCCTGAAAACAAACCAATCTTTCCATGTTCTGATGAATATTGGAAATCTACCTGATTAAGGAAAATTGTCCAAGTTGAATAATCCCTGATCGCAAGATGCAAGTGTTGGCAGCTCTGCCCCACTCAAGCTCTGAATTCACTTTCATAGAACTACATTGTGTACATACAAGTAAGCACAAAAATGAGCTAAGCACAACAAACTTATGCATATCAGAATAAGGTTACCAACCCAAAAAACATTCAGCATGCACCTTATGTGACTGGTATCCTGCTGATTTTTGCTAAGCAGAAATTGTTAAGCAATATTTGTTGCTTAAGCAGCTCAATGAATTTGGGTCGTGGTGGTTAAGTCATCAGGATGTAGGTTCGAATCCCAGTCGTGACACTTGTGTCCCTTAGCAAGATGCTTTGCTATTATAATTGCCTCTCTTCACCCAGGGGAATAAATGGGTATTTTTTAAAGCTTGGGGCTGTATCCTCCCAAGGGAGCTGAGCAAGATTACAGGAATGTTATTGGCCCAGTGACCAGGGCACTAATGTAAAGCGCATCGATACGTTATTGTGAACAAAATTAGTTATTGCACCAAATTAGTACACACAATGATATTGCAACACGAATGTTTCATACAATTTTAGACCATGTTTGTGTAGAACAAGTACGTGTAGATAAAGGTTTTAGCGCTGTTTTGAAAGGTAGAATAATGTACATTTCCGATAAAAGGCTCTGAAAGTTTTTTGTAGTACAGCAGGTACATGTTGGTTATGGGATTTACATGTACCTCTGACGATAGATGCATGGAATCTGGCACACAGTCAGAGTGTGCCATGAGAAAGATATTTGGCTTCAGAGCAATCGCAGATTTGTCCTTCGAAATAAGTAAGCCTATAGGTAGAACAACAAGCATAGGCAGTCACTTTGAAAATGTAGGAAATTGCTTGTTGTTCGACCAAATGTTTTTTCAAAAGACAAATCTGTGATGGCCCTATAGCTAAATATCTTTCTCATGACATACTCTGACTGTGACTGGAATTTGTGTGAGCCAAATTCCATGCTTGTATCATCAACGGCACAACTCCCCCAGAACATGTCCCCTATCTGCCCCACACTACAGGGCTTCAAATTAACACCGACCACAGGCCCGAGGCCAGTGATTTTAGCATCAGGCCAGTAAACTCACGACGACCGGACAAGCCCGATGGTCTTGTGAAATCTCTCAATTGAATATTATTGGGAATTGTGTAATACCTTTGTGAACAAAGTGTTGACTATGATGAGTTTGATAAATATCTTTCAATTCTGTTGAGTATCACAGTTCAGACATATATCACCAAGACAAATGAGAAAGGTTTTCTCGTAGTGCTTGTTCAATTCTCTATGATTCTGGTCCAGTAAAAATGTTGAGCTCTGCAAGCAGTCATGTAGATTCCCCACAAATTCAAGCCCTGCACTATAAATCCGGCATATATTCTTCCTACTTTAATCTGATTTCCGATTTGTTTGCCTTCAAGAGAATCTGAAAAGTTGTTATTTACATAGCCTTAAAAGTCTATTCATAAATACCTTGGAGAGTTTATCCATTCTGATTGGTGGAGAGCGTGTCACGTGGCCGTGTTTAAACAGATGATAATGCACGGCTATGTAGAAGTGTTTAAACACACCTTACACGACCACGACCCCTGCCGGTTTTAAACGGCCGGTTAAGACCGCGTCACTACCCTTGTATTCCCTTATTAAAGCTATTGTACACTATTTCTACACATGCAGGCCAGCCCTTGTACTCAATAAAAATGTTCCTACTATTTTTTCCAAGGGCCAAGTATCATGCCTGATAAATGCTTTCTTTAAGTCAAGAGCTAGTTCAGCACATTCCATTGCATGCACATCAATTCCTCCGGACAGAATCAAAGAAAAAAACCTTGAGGTGTTGACAACTTATGTTATGCAGCACATGACCCCGCCTGTGTGATTGTATTCACTACATGCACTCCCATGGTACCGTGTCAGAATAAGGTTGACACTGTGTGGATATTTCTTGCCTGCCTTAGGTTGCGGAACGGGGTCAAGTGTACTTTCAGTCCATTACTAACATCCTGTGTTGTACAGCAAAATGCATCATCCCCCCTGGGACGCTGTTCAGTATCGGCGGCGAGCGATCTCTGAAGACCGCCCTCTAGAGTTTCCTTTGGGGAACAGATTGGCTGGTGTCCATCCAGACGTGACTGATCACGCATTGAATGTGGTGTAGGGTTGCGCGCGGGTTGTCCGCAGCGTGTTGTAAGTAGTGTGTTGTGGGAATGATGAAGTGTGGAATCCCATCAGTGAATGCATGAGTTTTTCGTCGCTCTCGATCAACTGATAGTCACGGTCTATGGGGCCTGTGTTGGGGTGACATTAACTGCTTATAATACATGTAGTCTAGTATGAGTGATCTCATGAGACATTGTTTTGAGGGGATTTTGCAGAATACTTGCAATGTTTGATGTACATTTTATAATTTGGGTCCCAACTTGGCAACAAAAATGTACAACCTCGTTCCCAGTGGTGTACAATCTTTCCCAGAAGGCCTTGCTCGATCATAACCCCTGAAGGTGTGACTTTGAAATATATATCCAAATATATTGGATGATTTAATTAGTCCTGTGGTTGATCCATTCTGTGCTGCAGATGATATCAGAGAGGCATCAAGTCATAGAGCAACTGGTCCCCTCTCATTCTTTGATCTGTTGATGTATAAACCGTTTGCAGTTTAGGGTGACCGTGGAAAAACGTGATGCATTTGAAGTGGATTGTTTCAAAGCATTGTTTTTTGACACGCGCGTGCTAAGCGTCCTACAAGCACTCAAAAGTTTTTAACAAGCGTGCGCTCAGAACAGTCACTTGTGGTTAGCCAATCAGCAGTGTAATTCAGTGTTTCCCTCCCAGTGGTCAGTGACAAGAGGTATCGATACACCTCACTGCCCTTGGTAGCCAAGGTTTTAGCCAGGATTTTGGTAAAAGGGTGTCCAAATTTGCTGGAAATTTAAAAACTGGGTGTCCAAATTGTTCACTTACCATACATTTACATGTAAATGACAGATAAAACAGGGAGTCCAAATTTAAAACAGGGTGTCCAAGAGACACCCCTCTAGCTAACACTATGACTGTACTTGTTTAAATACTCAAGGGAGAGTGTATCATTGTTAAATCAAAGGATTTAACTGACGATGGATTTGTTGTGTGGACTGTTTTTATAGAGATAATGGATAGCTTTGGTGAGCGAGTAGGCATTGATCTGGTCATGCACGTTATGACAACCACTGAGATTGAAGGACTACCACCCGGTGGAGGAATACAAGCAAAGTAAGTGCATGCTCTTTTGGTAATCTTAAATCAAGCAACAAATAGCACAACTCTTAACCCTCCTACTGTCTGACCATTCTTTATCATCCACTGTGGTTTTGAAGGTACATGTATGTCAGCCTGTATGTGATATCATGTGAAGCATGTACACAGTTTAGAGTCAACCCTCCTACTGTCTGACCATTCTATATATTACCCACCATGTCCACTGTGGTTTTAAAAATCAGGTGCACTGTGCCAGCCTTCTACAATGTATCTGATATCATGTGGTGAATGCATCTGCACAGTCAACCCTCCCACTGTCTGACCACTCAGTATCGTCCACTGTGGTTTTGAATGATAGATAAGCTAATACGGTACATCATGTGGTGAATGCACATACTGTAGGACACACATAGTAGACAGTTAGTTCTGTACACAGTAGCGCCAGAGCCTGTGCGTTCACGGTTATTTTTTGTAAATGCATAACCATTTCTGAAACGGTCGGTTATAAATGTGTGTAACTGGCAGTTTCAGAAACAAAATTTACAGTACAAATTTTTTTTTTTCACAACGGTGCCTGTGATCAAAACATTGTGTCTTCATCACAGCTTTTTGACTTTGAGCAATCAACCCCACAAAACCCCAAACCAGACAAAAACAAGAAGAAACAAATATACATCACGTACTGTCAAATAGTCTTTTCGTTACCCAGTTTCCTAATTGTTGTCATTGGTAAAATAAAGCCTACACATTGTGTAGTTTTTCTTAACCCTCGGAGAAGCAACATGGTGAAAAAATTCTCCACATATTCCAAATATGGTCATAATTTTTTTTTCAATGGGCCAAAAAAGCCACGATTTTTTTTGTATTCGACACCCCTCGCATACACCACAAGCCTGTAGACTCCCATTGGCCAGGCTATAACCACTGCCGAGTAAGAATTATTTAATGACAGCAGTCCCAAGGGACAGCTATGCCCTTGGGAATTGTAACTTGATATCTTAGTGAGCCAACTCTTTGTGCCATTATCTCTTTGTGTCAACCCTGTGCCGCCCAGAGCTAAAACAGGTCGTAAATAACACACACTGCTGGCCCAGACAAAAGCCCTGTGGAGATTAAAATTGCTTTGGGCTTGCAGGAGGGGGTCATTAACCTAAAAAACTGGGTGGTGAAAAAATTTTCCACCTGGATCCACCGCGTTTTACAGAAGGGCCCGCTGCTCCGAGGGTTTTCTTAAACAAGCTGTCATTTCAGAGGAATTGTGCTTTGCTGACCATGCTGTTGAAGTCTTTCGCTAGTCCTGCTAGTAGTGGGTGCACCAGTGATAATGCTTGGTACACTTTTGGGGGAAAAACGTTGTTCCCGAGCATGCGCAGGCAACTGCAGTCTTTATGTCAAGGTGTTTTAGTATTACACGTATATTGCATAATGCGCTGAGTGTGTTTCACCAACAGAGGGCATATGCTGTCATTTTATCGCGTTGTTCTCGATTACATTGTATTTATTATAACGAAGACTACATGTACCAGCTACTAAAGATGTGACTGCTTTTGTGTGTCCCACGGTGGTGTATTGTGTACATCGTGATCGCAATGTGGTCGGCACTTTCGAGCGACTTTTGTTACAGCTGTGATCCAAATCGTTAAAATGTAAACAGGAAACCGGACTGTCGGTCGGCTTACCGTGTAACTTGCGCAGGTTTAGTTATGCCTCCATACACAGCGTGTGCACCGAGACGATTTAAAATGGTCGGTCAACTCGCTTGAAATATTACCCAGAGTACTAGCAGGTCTGATACTTCACAGAGGCACCATTGCCTCTGTTGCCCCCCTGGTCATTGCCTTGATGCCCCTTGAAATGTTCCGCCAGAAATTTAAAATTTCATAGAGGTGCCCTTAACCAAGGAGACAACGCCTTGGTGCCCTTGCCCTTTCAAAAACAAAGCATCTGGCTCGTACTAGGAGGGTTAAAGTTATGATCTGTGAAAATACTTAATGTGTACTTTAATTTTTTGGGGCAGTTTCACTCTTTTTTTTTCTCTCTATCATGTCTATACAAGAGTTGTACATTTAAGAAAATCAAAAGACATGCACTGACCTGACCGTAGAAAATGTCTGCTTGTGTGATATTGTAACGTTTAAGGAAAATCAAATTTATAGTTGCAGTTGTTCTGTAGAAATTGATTTGCTGGTAAAATCATTTCGGATGTTATTTGTTGTATGAACAATTTATTACTCCAGTTGTCTTGAGTGATTAATCCTGTTGTTTCACCATAACTCACTGCCGTGGGTTTACAACAATTAATTCGCTGATTGAACTTGAGAAAACAGACCGCTTTATTTGCACGTCCGACCAGGACGAGACCAATTTACCCACTGACAATATCAAAGTCATTCTGTAAGATTACTTGCAATCATTGTTTACAAATTGAATGTATTGCTATAACTTATAATGCTTCCTTTAACAACAGTGTAACGGCGCGCTCTTTGCCAACAGAGGGCGCTAATGCAGCTACTTCAGGTGTGCAGTAGCGTAAACACATTACCTGTATGTCCTTACATTGCGCACAAGTTGATTATCACACAGTGTGGCGACTGGCATGTTGCACCTCTAAGCCGATTGCTCATACAATTGACTGATAATCAATAATGGATGAATCTATAACCAAACACCGTTAAACAGATGAATCTATAACCATTCACTGTTAATCTACATACAATTTACTGATAACCAATAACGGATAAAAATGTTATCAATCACTGTTAACCTGCATACAATTTACTGATAATCAATAATGGATGAGTCTATAATCAACCACTGTAAAATCTACATGCAATTTACTGATAATCAATAACGGATAAATCTGTAGTCAATCACTGTTAACCTGCATACAATTTACTGATAATCAATAATGGATGAATCTATAATCAACCACTGTTAATCTACATACAATTTACTGATATTCAATAATGGATGAATCTATAATCAACCACTGTTAATCTACAATGCAATTTACTGATAATCAATAACGGATAAATCTGTAGTCAATCACTGTAAACCTGCATGCGTGTAATGTCACAACAACCCTCGGAGTAACCCACTGGTGGTTTGTTTCAACAGGAAATCTACCATTGAATCCATCGTTAACAGATTAAACTCGGATCAGAAACAAGATGAGGTAAGTAAAGATGGATTCACCTTACAGGAACATTACAGAATTGGTTTTTGCTAACAAAACAGTTGCTGGCAGTGTAAGCACTTTATGTAATCCACCATATACATAAACTGACAAACCTGTAGAAGTTTGAGATCAATCGGCCATCTGTGTCACGAGAAAATAGTGAAAACCCGATTACACATTTGCATGAAATCATATAGCTTCAACAAATGAATAAACCGCTCACTGAGCGATAAACTCCAATCGGAAAATTAGTTTATTCATTTCTCATCAAATATGGCATTTCAGACAGAAATATTTCAAGGGATGTTTTCTACTATCATCATCATTAGACCGTGTAAGTTTTATGTAAATCTGTGATCAAAAGTATATTTTACAAGTTTTTTTCTAACCAATTCTGTAATGTTCCTTTAAACGTTCATGTGGCTTTGACTTGAACAATGTGTCTCACTGACGCAAACTTGATGAAGCTTTTTGTCATTGGCCCACATGTACACGGTGTAGAATTAAAGTAAATGCATCTCAAATAACTTGCTTACAATGCTATGATCAGAACCAAATTTCATAGAGTTGCTTCCAGCACAAAAAGTAGCTTCATGTAAGTACAATGAAAAATATGCTGTACCAGAATAAGATTACCAGCCAAAATAGCATTCCAACATGTACTATTTGTGACTGGTATCCTGCTTATTTTTGTTTTGCAAAAAAATTATAAGCAATTTTTGCTGCTTAAGCAGTTCAATGAAATTGGGCCCTGGAAAAAAATAATACAGGCCTTGAAATTAAGCTTCTTGTAAAGTAGCCCACTGGTGTCATGCTTATTTCTGCTAAGCAGAAAATATGTATTTTCATAAAAGCATCTTCCTGATGTATTACTGGTAGCGTTCACAACACAAAAAATTAAAGGAACATATTATATAAAATGTATTATTCACATCTGAAAAGGAAGAAACATGAGCATTTTAAACAAATAGTTACCCAATTTGTTTGTAGCCCACATGGCAAGTTGAGAAGTGATGTGTACGAGCCAGTAGCAGATTTTACTTCTCCTGAAGACGATCAGAGCATACTGGCCGAAAACGTTGAGTCGCTAACCACCGGTTCTTTTCAGAACCAACACTTTACTCAAAAGAGATTTTCACATGGTGTTATCGCAAACCTCTCTTAGTTAGATTTGACAAGACAATGTACGCAGGGCTAGTGTTAAGGGTGAGCTCTGTAGCACTGTGACGACGAATGAGTAAAAACCAAATTGCATAAGCTTTCACTATGAAAATCTTTGCTATACTAACCACTGTGAAATCTCAGTGAAGCGCAGGAATTGGCTGAAATTCAAGGTATTATTTTTTATTCACCATGCTTTAAGGGAATTGCAATTCCCTTAAATCACATTGAAAAAAGAGTCTCCAGACCATTTACTGGCCTCCATGACTTTCACCATAATTTCAGGGAATGCTCTTCATCCAAGCCATAAAACTCTTTAATTTGTGAATAACGTTTTCAGCAGTACAGCACAGTAAAAACAACGTTAACCACTTTGGCTCTGGATAGTTAGAAAAGAACTCCGTGAAAACAAGGTGAAAAGGGGGAATTTACAATTTCAAGGAAAATTGGACTTTCACTCCACTTTCAAGAAGAACATTTTCATAGTGTTTGCAGTAACAACTACTTTACCAGATGCAAACCCGAAGATAAATTTATTATCTTATAAACATTTTTTTGTATAAGCATGATGCTTGGATGTTTTCAACATGTTACTTGCCATCCAGATTAATGCTAAGACCAGCCACCGATTTCACGTAACTCGATGCAACTGCGTAAACCCACTTCGGTTCCGCAACATTTTATTGTGTACATGTAAGTTGTGCACTGGTACTTACACAAGAAGTCTTGCACAAGTGGACTTGCGCAGTTGCGTAAAGTTTCGTGAAAATCGGCTGCTGGACAGTAACTTTTACAAATTTTTATGATAACTTGGTTGTCAATGATTTTCCTACCTCTCAACAGAGATGGGAATAATCATTGCTGAAGTCTGGCAAGAGTTCACAAGTGAAGACAAACCCAAGCCAGGATATAAGACTGAATTTAGTTAAACGGTCATCAGTGACGGCAGACATTGATGTCAACCATCCACAACCCACCACCTCCACCACCCATTTCCATACCTCCTCCCCCGTCCCGGTTGCATGCCTTGATCATGCTCTTCTTTGTCCCCTAGGAAGCGTCCGACGATGCGTGGTAAGTTTCCTTGATCCATGTGGGCTGGAGGGATGTTGTGTCATCGGCGGGGTTGTCCGGAGCAACCTCGTCTCCTTGTACTCCCGGCTGCCTAGATGGAAACCACTGCGGAGATCTCACGCGATTGAACGTTGTTGTCACGAAGTATCTCAGACTGGAATGTGTCTTGAGAATCAGCGACTCTCATCTTCCACAAGATGGACGAGTGATACATGGCTGATTAAACTATCCACTGCTACCGGTGTCATCACCGGACGGATGCAAGGTTGAGGAGGACTTGTACATACTCAGTTTTATGTGGTGAGCCAAAAAAATGCTATTAGTTCTCTGCAAGGGATCATCGATAGTACAAGCAGGGTGGGAACCGCTGCCTGTAAACTATATTAACCCCCGGTATGCTGTGTGTTCGTCACCTGTCAAGAAATGTTTGGAGTAAAGAGCACGTGTGAATAGAAAAAAATGAAGAGAAAAAATGAACTGGCAATTTGCCGGTTTGAAATTTTCGATCGGAATTTAAAGTGTTATAAGATTGAGGTGCACCTCGAGTGCGTAGAATTGAAGGCATGTCCTAGCCACTGTACAGCCACTGTAGCTAAATCACACTGTATAGAAAATCGCAAGGTTTGTTTTTTTTGTGTTTTTTTTCGTTTTGTTTTTTCGAGATTTAGAAAACAAATTTGTCTTGTTTACAGATGCATAGTATGTTTATCATTTTGCCTTTCAAAAAAAAAAAAAAGGATTATAATAATAAGGTTTACTTATTACCAAAAAAAAAAAATTGATTCAGGGAAATTACTTCATTTTTTCTTCATGACAATCTTTGTGATGTTTATTTACTGCAATTTTACCACATTGGCAAGGGAAATCTAATTTCCTGAGTGTATCAAACCCATACAGTCGTAGAACGGACCTAAGAACACTTCCCTCCAGCGTCCTCTAAGTTAATAACAATCACAATTGGGTTGCTATGGACCTCTCCGTTAGCCTTTTTTGTTAAACCTAATAGTGTCACAGTATTGTGTCCTAAATATCTCAAAATGGCTAATGGAAACAAGAAAACGGATAAGCTGATAACAATAATAAACATTACAACTACATGTACATGTAGTTCTATGCGCATTTCACAGTAACGTATCAATGCGCTTTACATTGGTGCCCTGGTCATTGGGCCAATAGCATTCCGTAATTTTTCTCAGCTCCCTGGGGAGTATACAGCCCCGGGCTGCCGTGGCGCTCCGAAGGCTTTTTCAAACACAATATCAACCTCTACCCTGGCAGGTACCCGTTTATACTCCTGGGTGAAGAGAAGCAATTATAGGTTCCATCCTCTTTTAACCCCCAACTCCCTCTAAAGGGTTATGTACTTGGGGTCTATCCTGTTTTTACCCAAACTCCCTCAGTCCTCAGTTTAACACCATTCAGTAACTCAACATCCAAACTGTTGGACTCTGATTATGGTGGTATGCCTTATCCCATGTAAAGCATGATCAGTTTACTAGTGCAGTCCTCAGTCTAACACCATTCAGTAACTCAACACCCAAACTGTTGGACTTTGATTATGGTGGTATGCCTGATCCCATGTAAAGGATAATCAGTTTACTAGTGCAGTCCTCAGTCCTACACCATTCAGTAACTCAACACCCAAACTGTTGGACTCTGATTATGGCGGTATGCCTGATCCCATGTAAAGCATGATCAGTTTACTGGTGCAGTCCTCAGTCCTACACCATTCAGTAACTCAACACCCAAACTGTTGGACTCTGATTATGGTGGTGTGCCTGATCCCATGTAAAGCATGATCAGTTTACTAGTGCAGTCCTCAGTCCTACACCATTCAGTAACTCAACACCCAAACTGTTGGACTCTGATTATGGCGGTATGCCTGATCCCATGTAAAGCATGATCAGTTTACTAGTCCAGTCCTCAGTCCTACACCATTCAGTAACTCAACACCCAAACTGTTGGACTCTGATGATGGCAGTGTGCCTGAGCCCCCATGTAAGCATAACCAGTTTACTACAGTCGAACAGAATCAAACAAAACATGATGTTTTGATTGGTTTGGGGTGGTTAAGGCTAATGTAATTGCAGAGACTATTTCCCAATCTACCTCTTTCTTAAAAGTTGCTAACCAAAATACTAAATTGGTCTAAACTTAATAGGCATTCTCAACTCAGAAATTTGAAAATGTAAATCATGTCTTTTGCTATAAATATCTGTGAAGTTTGGCCCTCTATGAAACAGCACTATGTATTGTCAAAAATAACAAAGAAAAAAAATGTACATAGCACAATACTATGAAGTCAAATCGACAGAGTGAGACCCCTTACAAGTGTATCATGAAGCTACATAGTCTGGTACCCCGACTTACATTTCATGTAACTCACATCATGTATAATAGTTCCCCATGTTCATCCAAACTTGTTTATTTGGACTCCATACTAACACAAAATTTACCCCAAAAGTCAAAATGGTATTGTAGCAGTTGAACTGTGTAGGGGTGTTTTCTTTAAATTTTTAGTAATCTAAGGGGACATTGGAGGGTTAAAGGTTAAAGGTAATCTATTCTGTAAACAAGGTCAAATCTATTGTATATAAAGTAAACAATTTGTGTGAATTTGTTCAAATGCCGTATCTTTTAAGAGAAAAAAAAAATGCCTTTTAAAGTGAGTGAATATAATTATACTGAATCCGTTGACAAGATTTTGAGTTTTGATACTTGTATATTTGATTGAAATGGAATAATAATGAAGGTAGATGTGTGTATATAGCCGCTTTATCAGTTATCAGTCCCATACGAAGGAATGTGTCTGGCTGGGAGGTCCAAAATCTCAAAACCAAAACATTGGTCATAAAAACACTGGGCATTGAAGATGTCTCGTTTTGAATTGTGCAGATTTACTGACGATTGCTCAGATTTGACGAAGACAAACTGACCAAGTCCAAGGAGATTTACCCTTCATGATACTCGAACACTTCCTTTCTGGTCAATTCATCTTTAGTAACCTGCATTCAGTAAAACACCCGATGGATTATTCAATTTATGTAAATCAATTTGCAATTCAATTTTTGTATTAGTTATTGTGACGTATTTAAACACCTACGAGGAACAATTCTGCCTAGAATATTAACCCTCCTACTGTCAGTGACTCTTGGCAACATTTTCCAGTGAGTTGACTAACCCATTTGAAACCATTCGACTGCCAAGGTTGTGTACGGTGGCACAACTGCACAGAACTAACTGTGTACTGTGTACATGCATTCCCTCATGGTATCATATTGCAGGCTGGCATAGTTTATCTATCATTCAAAACCACAGTGAATGGTATTGAATGGTCAGACAGCAAGAGGGTTAATACTGTGCATTAGTTTTGAGTTAAAACCAAACGGCAAATGCCCTTTCAAATATTCCGGTGTTGACTTGAAAAGTAGAAGCACTGTTCTTCCATAGAGGAAGATCTCCACCGTTGTAACATTTATAAATTTAGCAGAGCTGCCAACTCTCCCCGATTCTGCAGAATGATCCCTAAAAATGAAACCAATCTTTCATGTTCTGATGAACAAATTTGAAAATCTCCCTGATTATGGAAACTTGTTTTGTTTTAAGTTGAATGTAATTCTAAATATCTCCATGATTGCTGGACAAAATCTCCCCGATTGCAAGATGCCAATGTTGGCAGCTCTGAAATAGGTGCAGGAGTGGGATCAATGAAATGTTACTGGTTAAAATTCTTCCAATGCTGATTAGAATCTATGTTGGCCTTGAGTTCCTTCTCTCTCAATTTTGACCCTAATCAAACTCGAGACCCCTTGCTTATGGCGTCACAAGCTCAAACAGCGCCCTCTTTGAGGTAAAGGAAGACCTTTCATTGGCAGACACCCACACACACTTTTCCATTAGTTGTTCTCAGCGATGGCGTCATATGCAAGAGGGTCTGTTAAGTTCTTTTGTTTTGTTTTCGTAATCAAGAAATCAATTTGTACAATGTACACGTATGTTTGTGTTTGCTACTTAGAGCAGCTATACGTCATTGTGTTCGTGCAAAAATGTTGTATCTCGATTTTGCAAAAACATTGTATCTCGCACGAAAATGCTTTGTTCAAAAACGCGTACTTGTTTTGTGCATATATCGGGGCTATTTTAAGTAAGCGAAAAACAAGGTTTTGACAATTTCAAACTTGTGCGTAACGCGAGTGCTATTTTAGGAGGAACAACGTTTTTGCACTAACACAACGATTTATTGACTTGAGCGCTAACTCCCTGTATACACGCACAAGTTTTTAGAAGCTTCCATTGCGCAAACATGTTTTTTTTCTAATGTGCGTGAAAGAACATTTTAAAAGCGAGAAATTTAGAAGAAGGTATGCGTGCCTAGTCGGTGACTGCTAATCCATGGCATCACCAATGATAATCTTATTTGGGATTCATTGTGTGTTACTATACAGTGCTGTGGAATCTCTTAAGATGAGTTAAGCCTGCAGTCTCGTACACACATTGATTGTAGCATGTTTGATTCGATGACGCGTAGAAAAGAACAATCGCACATGCAAGTAGTCGTACAACAGCCGCACAAAATTTCAAGCTCTTACAGGTTTGTAAATAAACATGGACCGCCCACACAGCTTCAAAACGCAGGGCAAGTTAGCGCTCCAGTCAATACAGCTGTATGGTTTTGCTAGCATTGCAGTAAACAGTATCACAATTTCAAAGGGTCTTTCAAATTTGGATGCTAAGAAGAGAGGGCCTATTTCATAGACTTGTAGCAGAGCTCCACCATTATTAAGTAGCATGTGTGAGGGATTTCACTTTTCACTCTGCTTAATAAATCTGTTCGAATATTTGTTCATCATCATCTCTGTGAAATTGGCCCAGGTCATCATTTTGGTTTGTGACGAAGAACCATCAATTAACTAACAATCGGGTTAGCTCAATGCTCTTTCAGCAAAGTTTATGGTATCATTTGATGTGTGGATTTTTTCATAATTGTTTTTCTACCTATTTTATGAATATTATAGTTGTCTATATTGTAGATCGTATAGCAATCTGATTGTAGGAAAAGGTTCTTGTGGGGGGCTGGGGAAACTTCTTGTAAAGGGAATAAAAAAAAAAGTAGCTAAATAGAATTGAAACATTTCATTAAAATTATTGTCAAAATTGATCAATGCAAAGTCTTATGCAGCTGGTGTCGTTCCATCGAGTTGTTTAAAAAAAAATGATTTCCAAGTTCAAGTAATATTTGTGCGGCCTCGTTCGTCAATTGACCCATTGTTGTGTCCTGCTTTTACATAGGGCCGAGTTACACTCCTGTTTAAAGCCGTTTTCGCAGTGGACTTTTTGTGGGGGGGGCAAACCAGCCAAGCAAACGGGTAACTTTACCATTTTGAAGTCTAGCGTGAACACTGCAAGAAAATTTCACCAAGGTAACTTAACCGAGTCCAATGGGTAGTTTAACCGGCCACCTTCTGCCCAGGTAAACTAAACTGGCCAAAATAACCGAGCCAAAAAGTCTGGTGTGGGCGCATGGTCCCACTACAAAAAATATGATCAATACAAAGATCCGTAAGCCAGTGTCGTCGGTGTTATTTCAGTATCATATGAACTTATTTCAATTTTTGCACCCATGGAAGATCTATGAATTTCAATGGTAAGGGAATATGCGAATATAGTTATGAAACCAGAAAATGAAAACCAAAAAGTGAAACCAAACTGTAAAAGAATAAGTAAATAATATTGATATCTCTACAAACCATACAGTAGAACTTCTAATTTCACTTATTGGAGGATTTTTGTGTAGGTGAACTGGACTTCCAGTAAACTGAATACAAGTGTGTCCCTCATCCCCGATGTTTGTTCTTTCATTAAATCAATTTTTCCTTGTTAGTGGCAAGATGTGAAGAGCGAAAGTCGTTAATGTTTGTATACGTGTAGCTCTGGCAAAAATGTTGACATAAAACCACACCAAAAAAAAAATCAGTTATCTTTGTGAGTTTCAAATCATACTTTATTCTGCTATAAGCAATTTATAACATTCTGTCCTTATAAAATATTGACATGTAGCAAAGCTTTTTTAGGAAACATAATTGTGGTCTTCTAAATAAAAGCGTTGTGATGCTATCAGCTCTAAACAAGACATGTTATTAAAGTATGGAACTCTCTGTAGATAATGTACAATGACTCCATACTGGGATTGGGTTTAGATTATATTATAATTAACAGTAACGAGAAACACTAGTTTTTGCAACCGTCATCTAAAATTGTCCGTAACGGACAAGAAGTTGACATTTGATGTTTAAAAGTTTGGAAAATTTAAAATAAAAATGGAAAAATAGAGTGATTGCAAGGTGGAGTTTTGCAACTGCCCGATTATTTTGGTTGGTAAACAATTTGCAACGACTAATTCCCCTTTGTTTAAACTGAAAAGCTTGTGTAGAACTGACTTGTCTGTACTATTTACAGTTCCGATTACAGTGATGGTGCCATTGCAATTAATTCTCTCAAGGTGTTGCTCTGAAATATGCCATGGATGTCTGTAAAGGTAGGGTCCATACTTTGGTAAATGACCCCAAACAGAAATAGGGTAAATTTTTTATCCGAAAGCCTACAAGTTAGAAACATGGTTAAAGGAACATTACAGAATTGGTTTTTGCTAACAAAACAGTTACTTTATGTAATCCACCATATACATAAACTGACAAACCTGTAGAATTTTGAGATCGATCGGCCATCTGGGTCACGAGAAAATAGTGAAAAACCGATTACACATTTGCATGAAATCATATAAATTCAACAAATGAATAAAACGCTCACAGAGCGATAAACTCCAACGGAAATTAGTCTATCCATTTCTCATCAAATATGGCATGTCAGACAGAAATATATCAAGGGATGTTTTCTACTATCATCATCATTAGACCGTGTAAGTTTTATATAAATCTGTGATCAAAAAGTATATTTTACAAGTTTTTTTCTTACCAATTCTGTAATGTTCCTTTAATGTTAGTAAGCATCTTGCAGAATTATTTTGTCTGAAGTGCCCCCGTTGATTAGAACTTGTTCACGAGTGTGTAGAAAATTTGAATCTCCAAGAGATCGCCTGCAGGCAACCTTTGGAAATTTCCGTGGTGTCGATTTGATAGGTGCCCTCGATACGGTTGTGTACCTGCTGGTCACCTTGCTAAATGTCGATAGATTCTACGTTCTTGTGAAAATAGTGTGACAGTTTTTTGCTGTTTTTTCTCGGCAAGTAGCCTAGACACTGTATTCAACTGAAACTTTCACATGTGACTTTTATTGTATCTTTCTTTATAATTTTGCCTATAAACCAGCAATACCTTAAAAAAAAAAAAACGATGACCCTACCTACTAAGTACACCAGTGAGAATTTTAATTCTTGTAAACTATAAAAATTCAATACATAATAAATTAAAGTGACACTACAATCGAACAATCTACAGTATTTTGAGATTCATACAACGTACATGGGCTGCAGAAGAAAACAGCGCCCTCCACGGGCAAATTAAGAATTCAGACATCCATCACCTCTTGCCAAACAAGTTCATTTTGAGAGTTTTGGGGACATATCTAATTGTCAGTGAAATGCGGCATGACCTGTCTAGTGTGCCACCAATGCTATGGTCCGTCCGGTCAACATTGACTACTTTGTCTGTGATGAGATCCCTGGTTGTCTCGGTGATACCGTGGAGATAAGACGTATACATGTCATCCTTAAGAACCAGAAGACTGCGAGGTTGAAGGAGCAAAGATAAGACGTGATGTTGGACTGGTGTCTCAGATAAGGAGCTGCCTTCCTGAAGAGAGAAAACAAAGTCGAATTGGTCAAGATCTTGCATGTCACAAATAAATCATTAGAAACTGACCAGTATCTCTACATATACTTGGACCAATCTGTAAAACTGCTAAGCAGTCACAAGTACTAACCTAAGGAAAATTTTTAAGCATACCAACCAAAACACAGTTTAATACACACTGATTGTCCCTGGTTGCCAACTAATTTTTGCCAACCAGATGTGCTTAACAAACGAGGCACGTCACAATATACATTGTAATCTGAAACATGTCTCACATTTGTGATCGTATTTTACTACAAATCCCCAGGTCAAGGTTTCACTATTAATCTTAGGTGACAAATCTTCACTCGGGGATGATGAGTTAGGAAAAAGGGCTTTATACATTTATACTGTTAATTACGGTCACCTTAACCCTATTACTATTGTTGCACCCATCTGCCCAACTGGCTCTTTCTTCGTAATACCACTGGAAACTGTGCAGACCAAGTCCACAGTAAGTGGATAATTTAGACAATCTCTACACAGTTTACAGCTCAATTTGACATTTATTTCAAAGTCTGGTATAATGGAGTCTGGAGTCGTGTCACACAGATTTCAGAATAAATCCCAAAATTTTGAAGGGTCAGATTTTGCTTAGCAATCTCATTGTCCTTCAGTATGGGCCGGAGTTGACTACATACCTGGGATGATTGATGAGTTGAAGCTTCTCGAGTCGAGTCTCTCCGATGTTGATAAAAGTCAAGTAATGTATGAGAACCGAGACTGATTGTTGTGACTACCGGATGGAATAATGGACCATCCTCATGAGGCTGCAAGCAATACAGATCAGATCACCATTTTTCATATAATCAAATACTTTCATCAGAAAAGTGTTTTAAAACTTGTTTAATTTCTGCTTTTCCCTGACACTGCTTCAAAATACGCAGTGTCCTTAGGAATCAAAAGGGAAGAAATAGAGAACTTTGATAGACAGGAGACCATGGGTTCAATCTATTCTTTTGGTAGAAAATTCTTCTGGTAGTAAGCTCTAATTTTGAACTATAACAAAAGCATTTAACCGATCCTTATAGCTCAAAATTAACCAGAAATTGTTGATAAAGGATCTGTACATACCATTATACCTTGTCCTGACTGGTATTCATTAACCAGGACATGGTTAGGAACTAGATCTCCAAAAAAACCAAGCTCAGCAACTTTCCGAGTATATACATCAAGCCACTGAAAAGAAAGATTACAAAAATACAGCTACTCACAACTGCATCTTTCTTCAAGATAATTAGAGTGGTACCTGATTTCAATATGGTCAGTTTAGAAGTTTAACTCATTGTACTTTATTTTTTTATTTTTTTTTTTGTTTTTTTTTTTTTTGTTTGAGGTTGTTGGGAGAGTCTGAACGGTTGAAGTATAGTCTTTTGTTTTGTTAAACACCAATTCAATTTACCAGAGAAGTAAAGGGTTGGTCAAACTTCAGACATTTTTACAGATGTTAAACAACATATGAAATATTGGAAAGGGAAGCCACCCCAAAACTGGACAACAAAGCAGCCATAGCTATTAAAATAACAAAATATGAAATGAAACAAGTCGATTTTTACCTTGGGAAGCTTCTCTGCTATCATGCCTTTAGGGTGAGGTTGGCCTCCTTCAAACACAAATAATTTTGGTAACATACCAGTTAATGATGACACGCTAAGCTTAAATGATGAAATTGTGTTATCCAACAGTATTTTGACTGCAAAAAGATGTTAACGATATTTCAATTGATATGTTCCACAGGTGCCCAGGTTTGGACGTCTGCTCTTGGAAACAGTGGGTTATAACACCCCCCCTCTTCAATGATAGGTGATCCTCGTTCAATTCCACAAGAGCTAAGATAGATCTGAAGACGTGTATCAATCTTAACTGCTAAGCAAAGTATGATGTCACAATACAAATCACTATGACATTATTGACATCTCGTTAAGATGATACTCGGTGTTTTAGGGAAGTGAGCCCTTGTTTCGCGTTCACAACCTGTCCTTCCATGGGATGTTTCAAACTTTGAGTTAACATCCTAAGTGGAAGATGAAGCAAGTATAGTACAAGTGTCTTGCTCTAGGACAAGGGTCAAAACTGGCA
This sequence comes from Pycnopodia helianthoides, assembly GCA_032158295.1. Lineage (NCBI taxonomy): Eukaryota > Metazoa > Echinodermata > Asteroidea > Forcipulatida > Asteriidae > Pycnopodia > Pycnopodia helianthoides. The sequence goes on along the minus strand of CM063243.1, from coordinate 1,776,703 downwards.
AAACCGATTTACACCAATTGTGACAACCATGAATACAGTACTAGAAACTCCACAATGGCCGGGACCTCAATCTGTTAAATTTTTTAAAATAAGTTTTGCTCCTTGTGGTTTTGTTTTGTTTTTACTATTATCTTTCTTGTGGTTTTTAAACTGCCGTTTCTATATTTAGTGTTGCTTTTTAAAAATATGGTTTTTATTTCGTGTTAAGCGCCTTGAGGCCTGGCATAAGGCGCTATATAAATACTCTTTTATTATTATTTTTATTATTAATCTATGATTGTGGCGTGTCGTGGCCAAGCGGATAAGAGCACCGGATTCAAGCTCTGATGTTTCTGTTCAGTAGAGTGTGGGTTCGAGTCCCAGTCGTGATACTTGTGTCCTTAAGCAAGACACTTAACCATTATTGCTTCATCCTTTGGATGGGACGTAAAGCCGTTGGTCCCGTGTGTTGTGAAAAGAGAAGGGGTTCGCCCCGGTGTTCCTGGTTTGATTGGCAGCATATTGCGCCACAGCACCTTGTAAACCATTACATTGTGCTATGTAAAGGAATAGGTCTCAACTTCAAAAAGTAGCTCCACATATATACCTTGCAGGAAAATACTGACTGTTGAAGCGCCTTGAGCGTCACTGAGTGACGGATATGAGCGCTGTATAAGAAGCCACTATTATTATTATTATTATGATGGGTATCAATTGCCTACATTGCCTCCATTGCCTCACTTTCAGACCCATTGACTTGAGCACTCCCTAGAGATCAAAGGAACTTACTCACCCCAGTTCTGCAGTCTTCGATTTGATAGTTGTTTCCATTTAGGTTTGGGGGCTGAATAAACCTGTATCAAAGAAAGCAAAGGGGGAAATAACATTGTCATCTCTTTGACAAAATAAAAAATTCATGTGAGATCAATAAAAATGTGATGCTCTGGTAATGGAATAATACATTATAAATTGTTTTTAATCATGATTTTTGTTTTCCAGTTTTTTGGAAAGAGTCAGAATTTTACAGAACAACAATCACAGCACTGATCAGAGATGGGTGTGTGACAGTTGTGATAAATGTAACCCTCAATCTTCCAACGGTGGTTTTAAAGTGGTAAAGATTGATTCATGACACTGTGACCTTTTAATGTGTGTTTTGATTATTGGAAGTGGTGACAATCAGGCAAATCTAGTCACTGTGCTGACAGAAATGGCTGAAACTGTACACATTCCAGTGACTTGAGTTGAGTGTACTCATTTGTAACCCTCCAGTCTATGACTGTTAGGTGGATCGAGGGTTACGAACAATTAACCCTTAGCAACCACAGGTCATATTGTTTATTCTAAGCCATGAACGAATCAAACAGCTTCAGCTACGATGGCTTGAACGACACTGTTGAAGAATAGGACTTTTCAATGTTGAAGCCATAGCCACTGTCCAAGCCATTAATTGGGACGTGGCTTAACCTTTAGACTGGACACCTATTCACAAATGAATAAATACACAGGGGCTCTCAAATAAAATCCTTACCTGGTCTATTAAGCATTTTTCCTCATCTCTGCTAATGAAATTTGGAATGTAGTAAGCTGCATTAGGAGCCTAGAGTAGAAAATAAGGTTTATAATATTAACAGTTTAACACTCAATCATATTGGGAATTTTATAATTCTTTCCAGAATGAGGTACTTTAAAGTTTTTGATAAATCCCTTCCTCCATTGCCTTCCCCTAGATCCAGTAACTGGGGCGCTGTACTCCTTTAACAAAAATTTGACTTGAATGATCATACCTACCATTCCCCCCATGTTTGGATACAACTCAAGTAAAATTAGCTCCCCCCGCCTTAGCCGCATAAATAGTGCCAATCCACTTCGTATCATTGGCCCTACGCCTACGTACTCCTAGAATTATGAGGTGTTGATCCGCTATTGTCTCCACGATAGCGGATCGAACCTCATAGTTCGTGGAGATGATAGCAGATCGAATCTCATAATTCTAGGAGTAACACCTACGTATCCCCAATTTCTGTGACAATTTGTCGAATAGAAACCCATGTTTTTATGACAAGATTTTTCCCCCAGTTGTTACTTACCAAAGAGCAATTGTGGCCAGCACATTAAGACGAAAATGTGCACGCTCGTTTTGGTGTAATTTATGAAGAAAATCAGAGGCAATACTGACAAGATGAAACTGACCGACATCCATGATGTTTGCGCTGTTCGGAAACCTGACGTAATCACTTCAAAGTAAACCAAAAACTTCTGAAGCACCGGCTAGCTATCTAGTAGTACAGACAGGTCATCACATAGCGTGGAACCAGACTAAGGTCATCATAGACATGTCAGCGCTTATGCGCACCAGCAAACAGAACATTTTCACAGAATTTGGGGATACGTAGGCATAGGGCCAAGGATACAAAGTGGATTGGCCCTATTTATGGGGCTAAACCTGACCCAGCCATCCATTATAACATGCACCAACACAGCTAACACAGACAGTACACTAAAAAGGTGATTAACATGCACTAAACAACAGTGTTACAGAGACTGACACTGAACAAAGTCACACTGACACTGAAAGTAACACCACATGGAAGAATACACTCGCTACTCAGTAACACCAGTCACATGAGTTAATGTTAATATTTTGAAGAGTTTGGAAATAAGGAAAGATCGTTATATTAATTTCAAACTATTGGAAACCTACTAACTTAGTTAGTTTGCTTAGACTTATTTTAACATTTGTTTGACTTTGTATTTTTTTAAATTACTAACTATCACCTTCTTCACTTTGAACTCTTCCAGGTTGTCAGTGTCACACATTTCTAAGCTCTTTCTAACGTTGTGTAGAGCAGAGTACAAACTACAACTGTTCCGTTCGTGATGCTGGGTGGTTGTCGTTGTCGTTGAACAACAGTCAAACATGTGCTGATGTGTGTAAACAAAAACAATAACATTAACTGATCATCTCCCCAGACTTCTAAGTTGTTATTGCAGATTGATAGCAAGAGTCCGCGAAAAAGTGCACAGACTATTATAAATTAAACAAAAGATTGTTATGTACCGCCCTCAAGAGTTGATCACCACGTACATAATGTGGGTGGGCGGGGCTGAGGTGGGTTGGGTGCACTATGCACGTCAGATGAGTGTCTAACTTTTAACTTCTTAATAACTCTGTCCGTTCGACGTGCCTTCCTATTTCTTCAAGTGATACTGTTTTCAGTCACAAGAAAGCAAATTGATTAGCCAGTCAATAATAATCCCGTCTGGTTAACATTAGTTTAATAATTAAACGAGTTGGCAACCCCCTTAAAAAAAAATAGTCTCATCCTTGAGAAAGGCCCAATTATTAGAGGCAGGGGTCAGCTGGTAGGTCAGGGCTTTAAATGCAATGAATGAAAACGGGTTGCCGCGAAAAATTAGACGATTCTTCAAAAGACGCTATGCCTTTTGCTCCCCAACATTCAGGTTTTCACCGGAGTTCTGAGGGTAAACTACTGCAAAACGTGCGATGGTGAGTTGAGAAGAATGAAAGTGTTAGACAGAGTTTCCATTCGCATAATTTGGGGGTGTTTTCGACACAAGGCGCCAAGTTTAAAAACTGCATTACATGACTGTGTGTTGACAATTGACAGTGAGTGAGTGAAACTGTACTGAGTAGTTCGCATTCCGTGTTCAGTGTCACACGGCATAATATGTTTGTTTACTGAATAAGTTGTCTCCTCAATGATTGATAAAGTTAACAAATGATATCATCAGATATCACTGAGTCAATTATTTGCTTTTTGTTGGGTAAATAAAATAGGAATACAAAACAGGATAGGCCTGCAGTTACTCCTAGAATTATGAGGTTCGATCCACTATCGGCTCCATGAACCTCATACTCATAGAGCTACATGTACAAATTCCTTTTCAAAACGTTTTGCCATTTACGTTTATGCACCTAGAGTTCTCATTTGAAACAGGATCTCGCCAAAAATAGGCTCTACGAGTACGTGTTCCTTGAAATCTCTTTGAGCATTGCATGGGTCAAGAAAATCCACTCCGCAAATTTAAAATTGTTAAAAAGCGATAAATTCTTACCGTAATTCCGTTCCCATTCAAACAGTGTTGTAACAAATATGGCACTGGAGTCGCATGATTTGTGTACAAAACCAACCCACAGTTTCCGGGACAAGCAGCGTTGCTGCGCGCGGAGTACCAGTTTGTTCGAAAACATTTCACAGCAGCGCACGCACTAGTCTTGGTGCAAGTGTATTAATGATGGATTCTTTTTTTAAACACTAATGTTGCAAGTTGTGCATTTTGTTTGTGTTGCAGTAAGGCTTGCCATCTCCACAATCCATGAACAAGTAGATGTCCGAGACCAACCTATGTCTGTATGTTAAATGAACTGCAAGTATAAAGTGTAAACTTGACCTTTCAGAGCCAGAGATGAAGCTAATAGTTCCCTGAAGTCAAGTGCAGACGGAATCCCTACTACTGACATCTTGAAGGTTAATACAGGGTATAACGGAGTACGGAGAGCAACGGGTACGTAAACATCATTATCGTCAAGACATCTTAGCTGTTCATCTAGCAATTATGGATAAAGAACCTAGCATTTTTGTTTGTCTTCAATTTATTCTTTAAGTGTTAGTATGATGTTTTGATATTTTCAAATTTGGCATATAGTGGGCTATGGGATTGCGTTACTATAGTAGGGGATTGCATTGGGGGGGGGGGGTGGAGGGCAGACCAGACCCTGCCTCGGGTTTGGACCCTCCCTTTACTTTAGGCAATCTTTTCAGGGTTGACAGACTGGGTAGCTTTTTTCTGCTGGGTTTTAAAGAATAAGGAAAAGTTTCTTGAGATGCTTCCTGTTATACAAATAATGTTGAATACAGTTTCAGAGATTAGTTTAATTATGACAGCTCTCTTATAATAAAGCTCATTCTCGCACCCATCCTCAAGAGAACTGTTTCAGGCATTTGACATCCCCGTCAAAATTACTGTTGCTTGTTTTGATTGCAACAATAAAAAAAATATCCTGATTTGCACAAGTTCCTCCAAAACTGTTTTTCACTTATCCACCCAAACATGACAGTTTTAAATTGATTTAACTGTAGCTTGATTGTAGGGAGTGTTTACAGAAAACTATGGAAGATGAGAATGAATGCATTGGTTCCCACCAAAATGGGTTCAAAAGTTCAAAATAATTTATAATGGGGTATCAGTGGATGATCGAAATAATGTTTATATTGTTTGCATCTACAGGTCTGCCAGTCTTAAATGAAACCTTATCATCAACAAGTAGATGTCCAAGACCAGCATATGGTACTATGGGAGCTGCATTCCAGTAAAAGGTAAATTTCTAAAAAGTAAAATTTTTACATTTACACCCGGCACCCAATTCAGCTCACCAGTAATTGTCTGTTGCTGCTCTGGTAACACCAGATCACTTCGAAGGACCCAATAACGCTGACAATTTTTATGCTACACACGGCGGCAGGCTTATAATATGGCATTCAAGTTTCTCTGCAATTTTTCTGCAGTTTCTCTGACCCAGACAAAAAGGCACTGCAGACAATGAATGATTAATTAAATATTGTTTGAAGCTTTGCCTGGTGTGGACAAATAGGAAAAACTATAAATAAATAATAGTAAACTTGCGGGTACAACCATGTGTAAAATCTCTTTTGTTTGAGTGTTGGCTCTGAGAAGAGCCGGTTTGGTCTCGACGTTTCGAACAGTATACTCTGCTTCTGAACAGTATACTCTGCTCGTCTTCAGGAGAATGGAAAAAGGTTTTTTAATACCGAAGCAAACTGGTTAAACATAAGTTAGTATCAGAAATGTTCTTGCGGCTTTATAACTTACTTTGGCAATTATTTCAGAGTTGACAGGATGGGTTGCGTTTTTTTTTCCTGTCGGGGGATTAAACAGTTTGGGAAAGTCTGTTGCGGTGCTTCTTATTGAACACAATTATATCAAGAAAATGTTTTAGCTTTAGGTAATTTAAATTGTCATCTGCAGATCAGTTTCACCCAAGAGCTCACTGATAATAAAGTATATACCAGCACCAATTCTCAAGAGACGGCATTTCATGCAGAATGTCTGTTGTTGCTCAGGTTTAAAATAATTAATATCAGAAATGTTCTTATAGCATTACAATGTTTTTAAAGGCAGTGGATACTTTTGGTAATTACTAAAGAAATACATTACCATAAAGTCTTACTGGTAAGAAACACCTTAGAGCTGCTGATAGTAATAAACATTCTGAGAAACGACTCCCTCTGAAAAAATGTAGTTTTTGAGAAAGAGGTAATTTCTCACTAAAATAATACTTGAATCTGAGAAAGGCTTCAGGCATGCGACAAAAGTGGGGTTTTGTCTTCATAATTGTTTTCAACTTTGATGACCAGTTGAGCCCAGTTTTTCACAGGTTTGTTATTTTATGCATATGTTGGCATACACCAAGTGAGGATACTGGTCTTTGACAATTACCAAAAGTATATCCCGCCTTTAAAGCCGTCTGTACATCGTTTGGCAATCATTTTAGAGTTGACAGGCTGGATTGTGGTGTTCTGTCAGCTAAAGAGTTTAGGACAATCCTTTGAAATGCTGAATGTTAAACACAATTATCATAACAAGTTTTAGCTTTTGTTAATTTTTATTTTATTTTGGTAATTAAAATTGTCCTGCCTGTGCTAGATTAGTTTCATTCTAAAAGCTCACTGATAATAAAGTTAATACCAGCACCAATCCTCATAGGGAACTGTTTCACTTGTGTTTGTCTTGCCTAGAAATTCCTGTATATTTAGATAGCAACAACCAAAATAATACTGATTTGCACAAGTTCCTCTGAAGTTTGATTTGCTGTTCTCAATGTTGGTTTTCTGTATTTAATTTTGAAGGTAAAAACAATTTATCTGAAACCAATTTTTTTCAATGGTGAAAAAATAAAACCACTCATATGGCAAATTGTGTGTTGTGTTTGTGTTGCAGTAAGGCTTATCATCTCCAAAGAGCTCTACCCGTCAACAAGTAGATGTCCAAGACTGGCTTATAAAGGAGCTGCACTCCAATGAGCGGTAAATTCCTTAAAAATAACATAAATTATTTTCACCCAGTCCCAAATTGAGTTCTCAAGTAGTTCAGCAGAAGTTAATGTTAGAAATGTTCTTGTGTAAAGATGCCTGTGTTGTTTTTTTTGCAATCATTTTGGATGTTTAGCCAAAAGGGGGTGGTGTGTCGTGGCCGAGCGGTCTAGTTCACCGTACCCTAGCTCTGGTGCTGTCAGCAGCAGGGTGCGGGTCCGAATCCCGGTCATGACTCTTGTGCCCTCGAGCAAGGCACTTAGCCATAATTGCTGCATGAAAAGTTGGGAAGGTAGTGCAATCTAGCTGCTCTACCAGGCAGGCTCCTAGTGGATGCTACCCAAGCCTACATTATTACAGACTGTAAAGGGAGTAACCCTGTTTCAGCACCAGGAGTAGGTGACGTGCCCCTGGTGACAGTTGATTTGGGTCAACAGCCCAAATCAGTTAAGTTTAGCCCTCACCTTGAAGTGGCTGTTCGGCCTTGTGAGTTAGGCGATATTTCAAGACTTTTTTTCTTTTTCTAAGCCCAGAAGTTCATTCTCCCTTTTATTTTTTTAAAAGCCAAACTGACGAGGGGTAAGCCTCTATCATCTATCAATTGTTTTTATGCAATTAGAACAAAATTTTTCAAGGAGTAAGCCTTGATGCTCACATGCTTCTGTTTTCCTTGTAATTTCATGAACAATGACAAGGTTATTAGGCTTGCTGCAGCAAGGGCTGACACCTTGTCACTGTGCCGTAAAATTGTTACAACGCTTTCACGAGGTCTATCCTCTATTTCATGTAATTTCAGCTAAAATTTGTAGGGGTAAGCCTTGCTTTTCATTCCTTTGACAAGTCATGTAATTTGAGCCCAGGGCTCAAAATCACTAGACCACTGGCCCGAGGCCACTGATTGTAGCATTGGGCCAGTAAACTCAGGACTGAACAAGTTCTGCAGTTATTTTTTATAGTAACACCTCACTCTGTGTAGTGCTAATGTTGGTGTTCTCCCTATTTTGTCAATATCTTTGTTCGGGGGTGCCAGTTAGAAGCCAAATTATGTCACACTGTACTTTCAGTCCGATAAATATCTTTCAATTCTGTTGAGTATGAAAGTATTACCCATAACAAAAAATCTTCTCTTGGTGCTTGTTCAAATAAAAGCAGAAGTTAATTGGGACACTTTGTAGACAGTTTTTTTCTCATTTTGATTCTGGTACTTGTTAAAATAAAAAGAGTTTCCGATCTTGTATCAACTATTTTGGTCCAGTAAAAATAACGAGCTACAAACCTTGATGTTCAACCTACGTCGCACAATGCCAAACTTTTATGGCATTGTTTAACCAAGAAAAATGCTTTTCACATTTGTGACATTGAGCTCACAATGAATTGCTAAAAGTAATACCATGATTGAATGAAAGGGAAAAGGCTACCCTCAAACTACTCTTGTGTTTCATTACTTGTTAACTTGTCTAAGCCACAAGTCAAGCATTATTGTGTTCTTTGTTTGCATGATACAGCAAAGGTTGTTTTCAACTCCACGAAGATCTACCCAGATGCCTGAGACAAGCTTCCTAACAATGGACAATGAGTCTGGTAAATGGACTGCCCTCTACTTTATAAAAGGTAAGGGAAACTCCTGAACATTAAAACAGTTGCTAGTTCATAAATCTATCCTAGTTTCCTTCATTTAAATATATCATCACTTTCCCATATTGGTAGTTCCACCTAACGGCGGTGGCGGCACAATACTCTGAGACTTTTTAGGGGAGGGGAAGCAAATGAGGGGCATAGAAACTGTTTGGGGACAATGGAACACCTGTTTGCTATTGTATCCAAGACATTATTATTATTATTAAAAAGATTTATATAGCGCATTTCCAAAATAGACCAAAGTGCTTTACAATAAAAAATTAAAATCAAATACAATAGAAAGCAAAAAGCACACACTCAAAAAGCACAAGAAACAGCACATTAGAGAAATATAACAAATGTTAGCCTAAAAATAAAACCTACGGGATAGGCCTAAGCCTTGCAAAGAAAAATTTAAACCAGCAACATTAAAATTCCTTTGGAAAGAGGAAAGTTTTTAAAAACTTCTTAAAAATTTGTACATTAGGGGCAGTACGAATATTCACAGGTAGACTGTTCCAAAGTCTGGACCCACACACAGAAAAAAAATAACAGGAAGAGTGATTAATATTAGCACAAATGGTTGTCTGGAGACTCAATTGGTGCTTGATATGGGGCAGAGGGTACCCACCCCCATATTGTGTCTTCATTGTGTGCTTGGAATCTCAGGAATTCTTTTGAGGATTTTTTTATTTTTTGTGGGGGGGGGGGAGTTCTATACAAGAGGGAAATAGTGTGTTATAGTATGGGAACATTGGGGGGGGGGGGAGACACCCTCTGCCCCATATCGGGCAGGCTATATGGAGATTGTTTTGTCCAGCAAAGGTTGTGGTAAACCCCCAAAACCAACACAATATAAAGCTAACTCAACTTCAGAATGTTGTTGTTGTGGGGGGGGGGGTTCAAATGTAACCCCACCCCATCACGCCAAGACAAATACAATGGGTTTATTGAATTTGATTTGAATCACTAAATCTTTTCTTTAAGAAACAAAGACTGATTCCATTTTAATATGATAAAATGAAATAATTTATTTTGCTTTTACAGAGTTAGCAAAGCTGAAGTGAGATCCACCAATCAACAAAATGGATGTCTGTACTGTACACCAACCTTGCATGTTGAATACACTTTCTGCTAACAAGGTAAATTATTAAACACATGTGTACATCTAAGAAATACCAAACATGACTAGTTGGTAAGAAATTCTTAGATAACCATGTATTGCACATGGTGCAAAAGAAATTATGCTGAAAGAAAACCACCATAATCTTTTGTCAGTTTTAATGACAACCCTCAATCTGTAGGTTTAATACTAAGTAATACCAACCTGATCAGATATTTTGCATCCTAGTTTGTCTTCTCTTGCAAAAGATATTGTACATGTTTGTTTGATTCGTTAAACGAGTTTCAAACTCTTTCTTGAAAAAACTGTTCCTGCACAATTTCAGATAATCCCTTTTGTTACAGAAAAGTTAGTTTCTACACAGACCTCCACATAAAGAATGATATTGTTTTTGAATATTACATCTCATTGTTGTACTTCAATCACCTTTTAGGGCCTACTGTTTCCTCTGAATACTTGAAAAGCTAAAATGACAATTTTGAAGGCCACATTCAAACTATTCCTTATGAAAATGTCTGTTTGTTTATCTTAGTTGAAAACGAATTCCATTGTTTGTATTTTGAAGGGGTAGATGATATCTACCTGTCACAAAGAGTAGATTCTTGAGACCTGCAAGTGCCTATCATCAGCCCAATGTCTACACACCACCAGTGTATATGTGTGAAGGTTACACAAGAGGTATGTAAAATCCCTGTGGGTTTATATAACTTTTGTTTACACTAACATCAAAAAGTGGGCTGTTTTTGCAGCACTTTACAAACGGCACCCCTACACCACATACCACAACAGTTTGGGGACATCATGCGGGCACCAGCCTAACCCATTTGAGTGGTTTTCCCTACAGATTGAAAACAGATTTGATTAAAAAATGTAAAACATGTTTTTATTAACAAACCCCTTAAATAATATTTTATTTGTTATGAAGTTATAATCACCCAAAACTTACTTTGCAATCAATAATGCTGTTTTTCATAGAAAGTTTTATTTAAGATGAACATGCACTAAGCATTTTTTACAAAATCCAGCATTGTCAGATGTTCTTTAACAGTGACTTCATTCAAATTAGCAAGTGCAAACTCACAATATTGCTCCTAATGACCCTAGAATAAACCCTAGAATAGAATGTCTCTGCATCATAAGATGATATGCAAAAGAACAAGAGAGATTGCTGAACTACTCACATCTTTCTTGACTTCAAACAAAAATGCAAACCAGATTTGATTCAAATTAAGGTAGATTTACTCTGCCAGATGATGTTTAAAACATTTCACATTTTTATCTTACAAGTCAACAATGATGGGTCATCAGATTTCATTGACAAGTGCAAATTGAAATCTCCAGGGGGGAGGGCCAGCTCATTAAACTTTCCCCTTTTTCATGTGCCCTAATGTGTCACCTCTATATATTTGTTTCCTTTACCCTTTCACAGCATGAGAAAGCTGATGTCCTACAACCAAGTGTGTAGCAAATAACTTTCACTACAGTCTTGAAGGCTGCAGAGTTTGAGGAAAGTAACTCATAATGGAAACGGCAAATGTCTATAATGGAAACAGCTAATATCTTCAAGACACACACATCAAGGAATCATGGATGAACAACCATTCAACTTGTTGATTTCACTTGTAAGATTTTAGACCTGTTAATTAATGATGTCAAGTACATCCTTGATGCAATCTTACATCTGCATGTTTAAAAAAAAGTAAAGTGCACCACTTGCAGGCAAGCACACAATATGTGTATTTTGAACTCATATGTTGGAGATCTAGGCACTATGCTTTGACTGAAAGCACTGGTCAATTAGTGGCTTCCTTTTAAGTCCGGAAACGTAATTTAAACGTAAAATGTAACATCAAGTACTCACATTTCTTTGTATTATTGTTCTTAATTTCAGAGGTATTAACAATTTATGATGGACAAAGATCATAAAAAAGAAAATTAGTAGTTAAAAAGCTTACACTTAAAACCAAAATGTCCAAAATGATTTTGGTATTTATCTTTGTACCCTGTTTTTGTTTTTTCATAAGAATGTAGAGAAAATTCTCTTTATGGTGACATGTGCATCTCAAATTAGTCCCTGGGGTCAATTGTTGACCTTTCCATGGGTGTTACACATTTATGGTACAAGCCAAGAAGTTTAGGGTTTTGATAGATAGCAGGACACATTTTGATTAATTCAAATCAAAACCATGAATGTACAGAGAATATCTGAGAGAAAAATGTTGTAATAGTTTCTTGACATAAATCCTATTTTGATGACAACTTTACAGGTTAAGTTGAATAAATTAAGTTATTTACTTTAAAATACCTTTAAAAAGCAAACTTTTTGAACACTGGAATCAATAGTCTAGAAAAGTAGCCTTCTTTTTAAGGGGAAAAAAACTATCACAAAATTGGTGAGGAAACAATTTCACATTAATTAGCGTTGCACTAACGATGAAATTTCCACAGGTCAGCAGTGTAAAACATTTATTGTTCAACGAAAGAATTAAAATCTATCTTCCAAAAGAACATTCTAGATAGTGCATAAAACTTCACTTTTCAAAAGACTCAACATTTTTCTCTTTTTTAGGCCATTTTATTAAACTTACTTTGTTTATGCTTAATATATGTGAAAACTGTAATGTTAACATTTTTGAGTTATAATAAAATGATTCTTTAAATGTAGCAAGAAATTCGTTTTGTTCCCATATTTGTGTGCTATTTTTGTATATTTAATGTGTTATGGTTAGAAGCAAAGCATACAACATAAAAAGTTCAAGAAATTTTCAATTGAGCAAAGTTTGAAGAATAGATTTTTCATTAATAACAATACCCACTTAGCGTTAAACCCACCACTTTGACCCTCCCCACACAAAAGTTCATGTGACAAAATCCAAACTCGCGCAAATAAAAATAGACTGGTCCCATTGAGCAAAGTTTGAAGAATAGATTTTTCGTTAATAATAATACCCACTTAGCGTTAAACCCACAACTTTGACCCTCCCCACACCAAAGCTCATGTGACAAAATCCAAACTCGCGCAAATAAAAATAGACTGGTCCCATTCAGTTAACTCGTAAATGTAATCCGATGATACATGAGTAGACGGGGAATTCACCCAAAATGGTTGCAGCAAAATAGTTGTTTATCCCTCTTCAGACATTTGAAAATACCCAACCCTAACCCTAAACCCCACTTTCCTTCACCCCTAACCCTAAACCCCACTTTCCTTCACCCCTAACCCTAAACCCCACTTTCCTTCACCCCTAACCCTAAACCCACTTTCCTTCACCCCTAACCCTAAACCCCACTTTCCTTCACCCCTAACCCTAAACCCCACTTTCCTTCACCCCTAACCCTAAACCCCACTTTCCTTCACCCCTAACCCTAAACCCCACTTTCCTTCACCCCTAACCCTAAACCCCACTTTCCTTCACCCCTAACCCTAAACCCCACTTTCCTTCACCCCTAACCCTAACCCCATGCCATACCGTCAAGACAAGTATTTATACCATACATTGAAATAATACAATTATAAACTACTGTGAACCTTCCAAAACAAAAAAGTAACTTGCCTTTAAACCAAAACTTCATAGTGAAATGTACCTTACCTTTGGGACAAAAAAGAACCTACCTTCAAATATTTTATCTTAAAATAAATCACTCAAAGGTAAAAAAGTTCCATCCCTTTAACTTATTTTTAACTATTAAAACTTAAATTATAAAACCTTCACTAAAAAAAACCCACCCTTTAAATATCTTTTGCAGGGGCAAATTCATCCTTTAATTACAAAAAGGTAATACATGAACACCTTTAATTAATTCCCATCATAAAATGTTTGTACTGTCACTTTAAATAAAATCCATCCTAAAATGAGGTCACATGAACCCACCCACCTAACCCAACTTGGGCCAGTTCTATTCTGACCATAACATAAAAATCACCCCTCCATAAAAACTACTAGTTCATTTCCCCTACCCTCAATTAGACTGCAGTCCAACCATCAAAACAAAATCCAGCAACCCCTAGCCCCACCCAATCATGACAACTAGCAGGCCATCCCCTACCCCCACACCAAACTTCAGCCCAACAGCCAACTGGCCCAGCAAACTCCCAGCCCTTACCGCCCTTACCCCAGCTTCATCATGCCCAAGTCCAGTCAGCCATCACCCCACAGCATTACTACCAAACCATTCCCCTACCCCCACACCAAGCCTTCAGCCAAACTCCCCAGCCCTCTACCCTGCTTGAAAATTCCCAATGTCTCCAGCCACCCATCACCCCATGATAACAACTAGCCATCCATCCACCCTACCATCACCCCAAGCCTTCATCCCAACCAGTCAACCCACTGGCTGCCCAGCAGCCTCATAACCCATCAGCCACAGCCCTCACCCCAGCCCACTGGCTGACTGACTGCCCAGCAACATCCCTGGCCACCCAGCACTTAGAAATTTTACTCCCCAATCTCAACTCCAAGGCCCTTGGTCAGCCCTCAGATCAGCCAAAAATCCAAGGGTATAGCCAGGCAGAAATTTTTCTGAAAATTTTTCTAAGTTTGGCCATTCTAATATTCATCAGGTCAAAAACCGTTAAATTTTCATGAAAGCTCAGTGGCAGAGCGGTAAGAGAGAGTGCACACTGAGCTGAAGGTACCAGGTTCAAGCCCTACCGATTTTTTCAAGAAATAGAAAAAAAAAAGTTTTTTACTGGTAAAAAGGGGTCCCACCAGGATTTGAACCCCCGAGCTCACAGCTCCAGAATTCTGAAAGCTGTGAGCTAGCCCGCTGGGCTAAATCGCCGCTTAAAAAAAATCGCTCGGAACTAATATTTATACCTTAGGATGGAAAGGTCAAATTTAAAAAAAAAAAATAATGAGATGCGCCCTATGACCTGTGACCTTAGCATGAGCCCTTTGACCTTTGACCTGTGACCTTAGCATGAGCTAGGAATGGAAAAAGAAAATGAAATGTTTGTTGGTGTCCGTTTAAAAATAGTTTATTCATACCGTTTAAAAAAAGCAAACAAAATTACAGATAATTTATACCAAATTTGTTTCGCAAGTAAACGTAAAGACTACAAACCTTAATAAGTAATTTAACTTTAAAATTACAAAATATACAAAACATTAAACAGAGTAATATACCTTATGCACATAACGTCATTTGTGTAGAGCGCCCTCAACTAGAGGTCAAAAGAAGACTGCGCATTGGCCCATCCTCTGCACTGCGCATACATACATGTGCGTTTAAAAATAGTTTATTTATACCGTTTAAAAAAAGCAAACAAAATTACAGATAATTTATACCAAATTTGTTTCGCAAGTAAACGTAAAGACTACAAACCTTAATAAGTAATTTTACCTCTATGAGGTCAATGCATAAGGTCTATTGGTCCTTTATTTTAAGTACTAATTCTACTGCATAACAGTTACTTGTATTCCTTATCAAAAGTGACAATATTTTTGTAAGTAAATCTACTTTTAATGCTGTTAAAGTTGCTGTTAAAGGTACTATACAGGATTGGTAGAGCTGACAAATAGTTGCAGAGTGTTTGTTCATGTTTCATGTGATCAACCATGTACATAAAATAACAAACCTTGAAAATGTTGGCTTAATTCGTTGTGTGAGTCAGGAGAAAATAGTGAGAGAAAAAAACATGCATAATTTTTTAGCACGGAAACACATCATTGGGCTTTATTATGGTTGTAACAACCAAAATCAGATGTTGCGTTTTGTAAAAGGTTTTCTTGAATATGACTTCACTTTAGAGGGAAATATTTCTCAGAAAAAAAGGTTCTACTATGAACTTATCCTTACCAATCCTGTATAATACCTTTAACATATAAAAACACTAATTATTCCCTTATAAAACGGGTTCAAAATACTGCATTCTGTCATCATGCCCCCCCCCCCCCATTTTACTTCATCAGAGATTAAAACCCACTGATCAAAGGCAGGGTGTACTTTTGATAACATCCACAAGTAAATGAACATAAAAATTACTTGGTAAAGAGCACTGGAGAGCTGTTGATACTACAACACATTGTTAGAAACAACCCTTTTGAAGTAATGTTAGGTTTAGAGAAATAAGTAATTATTCACCAACAAATTTGAATCTGAGAAAGGCTTCAGGCATGTAGTCTTTCTCAGGCATCTGAAAGCACACATTCTATGCAACAAGAGTGGGTCTTTTTCTTTTCACTATTTTCTTGCATCTTTGTTGACCAATTGAGCCCAAATTTTCAGTTTTGTTATTTTATGCAAAATATACACCAAGTGAGGATACTGGTCTTTGAAAATTACCCAAGTATACCCTGCCTTTAATATACACTGTATTTATTTTGAAACAACACAGTGCTTTGCAACACAAGTGATTTATATGAACAATTATCATAGAGTTATATATAAGAACTAGAGGGCGCACTTGCAATACTGCATGCACAAACGCGCCGGGACCGCAAGGAGACACGAGCGCCATTTTGTAAAGGGCAAAATTGAGTACAAAGTACACGATGTGCGTATGGTAAATGCACGCATCACGCGCTCGGTGTTCATGTTGTTGTTTGCGTACAGTAAAGTAATGGTAGTAGTACTTGAAACATGGCCGCACCACCCCGCGCGAGTGACGTAACTTGGCTAGTGCACACTCTAGTTCTTATACATAACTCTATGACTATTATAAACTTCAATATTCATAGCAATGTGTATATTTTAAAATTTCCTTTGGTCAATGGTAGAGGGTGCTACCACTATCTGGCCGCCATTTTATTCATTCAAATCACCACCTACACATACCTATGAATAACAAGTTTTAAAGTAATATTTCTTATACATAATAAAAGTGGTTTTAAAATATCAAAGATAAATTAAACTTTATTTCTTTAAATCACAGAGTAAAATGTGGGATCATTCTGTCCTTAAAAAACATTGATTTAATATTCATGGCATTTAACTGGATAATCATTTCTTTATTTCCTTAACACAGATCTAGTATTTCATGATACCTTACAGAAACGAGGCTGCATTTCCGCACGGCTTAATAGACGCAACGATAACGTATACACAATGCATATTAACGTTCAATCTCTGCAGCGCCCGTTCATTTAAAAAACAAAAACGACAATATTTCTTTTTACCGACGTTACCCAAGATTACACGAACTGATAAGTGATCGCTTATCTTACACTCTCGTTTAAATCTTTCAGTTTCACATTCTATTTATTAAAAGTATTAATCCTTATTAGTTATTTATTATTAAAGCCTGCATTCCTAAATATGATTAACTAAAGCGCATACATTAGAATAAGTAATGTAAACATTCAGCTTGGTTAGTTGTTAACAAAGACAAAGTTTCAAATTCTTGTTAGTGATGCACAAAATAAAATGCAGATAATATTGTACACTTAATTCCTAACATTTAACTTGTTTCACATCAAAATAAAACATAACATTAATCTATGTGTAGTTCATACGTTGATAGTGTTTATCTAAGTTTGTAAGTTGGGAAGTGTTAGTCTTTACTATTAATTATTTAACTATTTGACTATCTAAGTATCTAGTAAAGTATGCCTTTCTTTTCTTTTCCAGCGCATCAGAAAATGTCACGATAGATGATGCCTACAGATTTGATTTTTATATTATCTACATGTAGGCCTGTTTGGTAAGAGGACTTGAACCCAGTAGAACCATCCACCTCAGTGATATAACCTTTTTAAATAATAATTATAAACAAAATAACATTACTATTACAAACAATACTATATATTTATTATTACAAATAAAATAGTATTAATATTACTCTACTCCAATTCCCAAATATTAATTAATGTTGTCTCACCTGTTCCCCCTACCACTTATTTCAATGAATGAACATCATGTTAATGTAAAATATAATAACTTTAAACAAAGTAAAAACCATTAATTGTATTTTTACATCAAAATTGACAGCCCATAATCTATCATTGTTATTCTTAACATTATTCTCATGTCATGGTAGTAACTTATCACATGTACATTACATGTATGCGTTATTGAAAATTGGAAACATAGACTTGTTAGAGTTAGGCCTAGACATATTAACGATAATGTAATTGGCTTTTGTTTTTCATATAAATGTAAATACCTTTTTTTCCTAACCCCCCCTTTTTTTAATGTCATTATTTGAATTTAACTGAAGTAACACAAGGACAGGGTTAGTTAAAGGTTAAATACTCTACTAATAAAAGCATAGAACTTGTCATAAGAAAAAACATCATAGGATATGTTAAATGTCTATTTCATACAAATAAAATTGAAAAATGTTATGGTAGTAACTTGTATATCACATGTACATTTACATGTATGAGTTATTTAAAATGTATACTTATTGTAATTGAAAACATAGACTTTTTAGAGTTAGGCCTAGATAGATAATTATGTAATTTAAAAAAAATCATTAATGTTAATAAATGTTAATAAAAACTTAAAAGTAATTAAATAAAAGCATAAAAACTTGTCATAAGAAATCATCATACGATATGTTAACTGTATGTCATTCAAATAACATTGATACATTTTAATTCAAAACCTAATTTAATTATGGACCGTTAGTCGGTGACCCTCTACAACCTTCATAGCTTAAGCCAAATTCATGAACTATATAGACAAACAGCATACTTAAAACTATTAAACTATTAAATATATATTGTACTTTTCTCTACTGATACCAATATGCTACTTTGTAATGTGGTCATTTGTTTTAGTAATTTTAATCAAACCATATGAGTTATTTCTTTTCAGATGTTAGTGGTGAGATTTCAATCAATGTTAAAGAATTAATCATAAGTTGTTTTTGTGGAAAAAAACTTAGTTGTTAACACAGCCCTAGCTACAAATAGTTTCATTATTTTGTTTAATTAATTGTCACGGTTTACAAATTTGTTTACTCACCCTGTGTCTCTGTATTATCATAATCTTCTTACTTGAGAAAATTTGTCATATGTGATTATACACATTCCGGTGCATTTAGGTGAGTCTTTTGGACAAAAAATAACGTCCTTTTTCTATACAAAATGAAAACAACGAATTTGGTCGCAACATCTTCAACGCGCGATGACTTTATATCCGCCCGACTCACGCCGACTCACGCCCCAACTCATCTTTTAAACAATATTGTTAGTGATGCACAATATAACATGTTACCCCGATAAAAGATTCATTGGTTAAAAATTAAGTTAAAAAAAGAATCAAAATGCGAAAATCTAAACCACCTGTATCGTACACAAAAATTGACGGTTGGGTGTCAGCCTATAGTTAATCATTGTTATTTTTAAATTTTATGTTTAAATAAGTTCTTCAAATTTCCTTTCAATGTTGTTAGTATTGTAAAATGTATAGTTGTTCAAAATTGGCAAATTAAACTTGTTAGAGTTAGATTAATGTTGATTTAATTAGAAAAAACATATTTAATCTTGTCATATAGATGTTAATCCATTTATCAATATCTAAAACTTTCATCAGTTGAATTTCACTGCAGTAACACAATAATAAGATTTGTTAAAGGTTAAAACGTAATGATTAATAGTCCAGAATTTGTTTTAAATTCAGCATTTTTGTATTTTAGGGGGGATAACATTTATTAACACAAATTATTGTAAGATATGTTAAATGTCAACTTCATTCAAATAGCATTGATTAATTCAAATTCAAATCTTAATCTAATTACAGAATGTTAGTAGAAGAAACTACATTACCTTTATCACATATTTTTGGTTAAATTTATTTGTATAGATGTGTAAATGCATTTATTTTTATAGCAAGTACTTAGTGCAACTGAAATATTTTATTATGTTTTAACATGAATTTGTAATTTATAAATTGTAATTTGTTATTTGTAATATATTAAACCTTAATAATTAATAACATAATTTGTTTTAGATTTAGCATTTTGTATTAGAGGGGTTAAATCATTCATTAAAAAAATTAATGTAAGATGTGTCAAATGCAAAATACATTTAAATAACATATTTTGTTAATTTTAATTCAAAATATAAAATTCTTTTTTTCATATGGACAGACATAAATGAACTTTGTTGTTAGTAAAACTTGAGGTTGTGATTATTTTGCATCAGTAATATATCACAATAATTTGTTTAGTAAAACAAACTTGTTGTCAAATCATTTAATTTTTTTTAATAACATCAGTGGTTTATAAATGAATATTTTATTACCATTAATTCCTTGTTTAATCCCCAACTTTTTAACCTTTTTGGCTGCAGGAAAAAGTATTTAACCCCCCCTCCTCTCTATATCAATATTTTGTTTCTGTTTTTCAGTATTTTGGTTTAAACCTTATATCTAATAAACATATATTTTGTAATTCATGTATATTATATACTCTTGTTACTTGTAAAATTTTGCAACATATTTGTTTCTAAATTATGGAGAGAGAAAAATAATAATAACACAATCCAGTGCATTTTCACATGTCTTTTAAAAGAACAGTAATGTATTTTTCCTATGTAAGACGAAAACTTTTATTTGCCGCAATATTAACGCGCGATGACTTTAAGTCCGCACGATTCACGCTCCAGCCCATCAGCAGCAGCCTCGTTTCTGTACTTAGTGCAATCTTGTTTATTACCAAAAATTTCATAGCTCAAAAAATGTGTATGTGCTTACAAAAACAGCCCACTATACGACGATAATACAAAATATCTAAACATCAAACAACACCTTTACAATATCTTACAGTTAAAGACAACAGATAGATGGCTTGGTTGTTGATTCATAAATGCTAGATGAACATCTGAGATGTCTAGATGAAACTGATGTTTACATACGACGCGTTGTTCTCCTTTATACCCGGTAGCCTTTAAGATGTCAGTAGAGATAATTCCTTTCGCTCTTGATTTCAGGGAAATATTAGCTTCATCTCTGGCATCTGAAAAGTAAAGTTTATAGATAATTGTCATCTCCAAATGAACTCATAATCATGTTATTTGTAAACAAATGCAAGCACTTTATTTCTAAATTCTGCCAATAAAATCCTGGTAAGGTTAGTCTAAGGCAGGGCAAGCACATGCAGGACCCACGATACCAGCCCCAACACGTCTTTCAGATCGTCAGGGCCATTGCAATTCCTTTTCTGTAGGGTTTGATCCACCTCCACAAGGCAGTCCAGTCCCCAAGACAGTGTCCTACTGTACTAACCTGTCCCATAGCCCCAAAGCAAAGACTAGGGACTGCTCCTGTTTAGCCACCAATCAAATCTCTGCACCATCAATCGTATCTCTGCACCCACCAATCGAATCTGCCCACTACCAATTGAATCTCCGCACTACTACCAACCGAATCTCCGCACCACCAATCAAATCTCTGCACCACCAATCGTATCTCTGCACCCACCAATCGTATCTGCCAACTACAAATTGAATCTCCGCACTACCACCAACCGAATCTCCGCACCACCAATCGAATCTCTGCACCACTAATCAATTATCTCCAAACCACCACTTGAATCTCCGAAACCACCAATCAAATCTCTGCTCCACCAATTGAGTCTCTGCACCACCAACCGAATCTCTGCACCACCAATCGATTCTCCGCACCATCAATCAAATCTCCACACCACCAATTGAATCTCCGCACCACTAATCAATTATCTCCAAACCACCAATCGAATCTCCGCACCACCAATCAAATCTCCACACCACCAATTGAATCTCCGCACCACTAATCAATTATCTCCAAACCACCAATCGAATCTCCGCACCACCAATCGAATCTCCACACCACCAATTGAATCTCCGCACCACCAATCAAATCTCTGCTCCACCAATTGAGTCTCCGCACCACCAACCGAATCTCCGCACCACCAATCGAATCTCCGCACCACCAATCAAATCTCCACACCACCAATTGAATCTCCGCACCACCAATCAAATCTCCACACCACCAATTGAATCTCCGCACCATCAATCAAATCTCCGCACCACCAATCGAATCTCCGCACCATCAATCAAATCTCCATAACCACCAATTAAAACTCCACACCACCAATCGAATCTCCACACCACCAATCGAATCTCTGCACCACCAATCGAATCTCCGCACCATCAATCAAATCTCCGCACCACCAATTGAATCTCCGCACCATCAATCAAAACTCCACACCACCAATCAAAACTCCACACCACCAATTGAATCTCCGCACCATCAATCAAAACTCCACACCACCAATCAAAACTCCACACCACCACTTGAATCTCCGCACCACCAATCAAATCTCCATAACCACCAATTAAATCTCCGCACCACCAATCGAATCTCCGCACCACCATTCGAATCTCCGCACAACAAAGGCTGTAAGATTTCCAATTTCATAGTTCAAAAAATGTGTATGTGCTTGCTTGTAATGGCTACAAGTACTTTTTTACAAGACGTTAACTGTATAGTGATGCAACAAAGCCCACTATACGACGATAACAGAAAACTTCAAAATATCTTACAGTTGAGACAGCTTGGTTGTTGATTCATGATCGCTAGATGAACAGCTGAGATGTCTTGATGTTACTGATGTTTACATCTGCGTTGCTCTCCTTTATACCCGGTAGCCATCATGATGTCAGAAGAGATGATTCCCTTTGCACTTGAATTCAGGGAAATATAAGCTTTATCTCTCACATCTGAAAGGTAAAGTTTACCAGATAATTTATTTTTCTCCAAAGTCCCAGTTTTTTGTGTTTACAGTAAAAAGCTCTAGTGACCTCATTGCCAGTCCATATGTGTATACTATTTACTTCTATGCACTAAAAGCATACACCATTGGTACAAACACCAACTTTCATTTCACAGGCAAGTAACTGCAGTTTGTCAAAAAGAGTAAAGCATCTGGCACAGCAGAAATTTGCACTGTGTTTTTCAAGTTTCAATGGCACAGCTGAGAAACCAAAAGTACAAACCAATCAGCTTATCAGCTGAAAAGTTGAAAATGCCTGCATAAAACGATGACAATAACGTTGGCTCAGGACTATAACCCTTTCAGCCCCAAGTTCTTTTGACATAAACAACCGCTGGAGCCAACGTTCTTTGACCACTCAAGCGTGAAGCACACTTCCTCACACAACAGGAAGCTGGTGTTCAAAGTTTGATTTTACAAACTCTATTATTACCTTGAAGATTTTATTTTAGAGCATAATGAGTAATACAAATTTACTTATTGTCGGCTCAGTTCTATAAGGTCGTTAACTCAAAAATCATTGAAATCAGCCAAACAATGTCCAAGTTCTTGGTCTTTGTTTCCTCAGTGTGTTCTGAAAACCCAAACACAACCTTACGGCGCTCCGTATGTGTTTTGCATTTCGGATCTTTCTACTCTAATTTGAAGCAATTGCAAAATAACAATCCTATTTAATTTTACCGTCACTGGAAAGATCCAATCTTTCTCTTTCCAATGATGGTAAGCTTGGGTATGGAGGGTGAACATGGACAAAACTACAGCTTTTTAACAAATGGCCTTTGTGCCCAGGCTTGAGTGCTTTGTTGTGTGTTATCTTGGGCGAATATAGTCGCCCTTGGGCTCAAGCAGGGTATAGTGCACAGTCGACTATAGTCGCCCTTGGGGCTGAAAGGGTTAAGGTCGTTAGTGAAGTTTGTATGGATTTAATGAAATTGCTTTTACATACTTTGAAGCTCCTGATAAATGGAGTTAAATGACCAAGAGTGGTCTCCTAAGTAACTTTTTGACAAAAAGAAAGATTCAGTTTCTAAGAAAAACATTTATTTTTGGATTTTGATTTATGTTTTCAAACTTATACAAGTTTCTTCACTTAACGACCTTTTGATTATCACAGATATGAAATTGCAGTTAACGACCTTATAGAACTGAGCCAACAATAAGTAGTTTAACTCACTGGTCAGGAGATACGGTCATCATATACGGCTTTGCTGTCTAATCAGGAGGACATCTCATTTCTACATCAAGTACAACTGGCTGGCTGGCTGACCGACTCCACCGGAGTACGAGGTGACACCTTAGGGTAGACATGCTTTCTGCAGTATGTTGGAGTCACCACTCCATCCATATGGCCCACACTCTGCTGCAATGTGGATGAGGAACAAATGTAACAAAGTCAATGATAATAGTCAGGTTCTTGGTTGAGGTATATGGACACAGTGCCCCTGCAAAAACAATAGCCGTACACACCCTATCCCCCCTATAGGAGTGTTTTAACTACACAGGCAACTTGTAAGCAATTTTTTGATAAAGCTCTTTGAAATAAATAACACAAATTGTTTTTCATCTGGAAAGTCAAGGTAGCTTTCTTTATTAAAGTTTAATGAGTCAAGTCACAATCAAGTCCACATTTTTGATGACTTTGAATTGAGTCGCATTTTCGATGATTCAAGAATCTGATTCCAGAGTTGAACGACTCAGACTTGAGTCACATTTTCAATGACTTGAGAATCTGATTCCAGAGTTGCATGACTCGGACTTGAGACACATTTTCAATGACTCGAGAGTCTGATTCCAGAGTTGAACGACTCAGACTTGAGTCACATTTTCAATGAATCAAGATCTGATTCCAGAGTTGAATGACTCAGACTTGAGTCACATTTTCAATGAATCAAGATCTGATTCCAGAGTTGAACGACTCAGACTTGAGTCACATTTTCAATGACTCGGGAATCTGATTCCAGAGTTGAACGGCTTAGACTTGAGTCACATTTTCAATGACTCGGGAATCTGATTCCAGAGTTGAACGGCTTAGACTAGAGTCACATTTTCAATGACTCGGGAATCTGATTCCAGAGTTGAACGGCTTAGACTTGAGTCACATTTTCAATGACTTGAGTCACATTTTCAATGACTCGGGAATCTGATTCCAGAGTTGAACGGCTTAGACTTGAGTCACATTTTCAATGACTTGAGTCACATTTTCAATGACTCGAGAATCTGATTCCAGAGTTGCACGACTCAGACTCAAGTCCTATTTTTTATGACTCAAGAATCCGATTCCAGAGTTGCACGACTCGGACTTAAAGGCCCTGTACACTATTAGTAAGATCAAAAAACACAAATGTTCACAGATTCACACATAACTTACATGACTTAAAGTAAGTAATGGTAGAAAGGGTTCCTTAAAATATTTCTGCCTAAAATGCTATCGTTTCTGAGAAATGAATAAAACAATAGTTTTTATCGCGCGCGATAATAAACTTGATGTTTGGAAAACAGAAAACACATAAGGTCTCTTTCCACTATTTTCTCGTGACCTCGATGACCAATTGAGCTCAAATTTTCACAGGTTTGTTATTTCATGTATATGATTAATCACACAAAACATGAACTTTGTTTGCGACTGTTTTGTCAGCTCTACCAATCCTGTATATAATACCTTTAAATCATGTGTTTGATGACTCCAGAGTTTTTTATCAGACTTGAAACACATTTCTGAAGATTCAAGACACAAAAAACATTTTTGATTGACTCGAACAAGGACTCGAGCTAAGTGACTTGGGACTCCAGCTCAGAATCAAGGTATGAGGACTTGAATACAACACTGCCTCTTTCCTTTTTTCGAGGTTGGAACTCATTGTGTTCCCCCAGTGTTTCCCACCAGCTTAATTGAACACTTTTAAGTTTTTGTCTATATATGTAAAATGGTTTCTTTTGCTGCATGCCTGGCTCTTATTTATTTCTTATTCATCAAACAGAAATAAACAAATATATATTTTTTAAGTACTAGAAATTGTAATGCCCATTGTAATGTAAATCTTGGAGAGCAGTACCATCACTCTCCGTTTTCTTTTTGGACTTACCAATTGTAAGTATTTCTCTGAAGATGTTTCAACACACACCATGTCATGCGCCGACTGCTCTGGTTACCTCTTCTGTAAAAGAAAACGTTGAACAAAGTGAAAGAGCCGGCAAGCCAACAAACCCTTGTGATATATACCCATCTTGCAATACAGTCTTTATGAAAGTGAACAGCACAATTAGAAGTTTCTATAACCTCATGTTACATCGGCTTAAAATGACAAGGTATTTGATACCCTTCATGTGCAAACTTTGTTACTGTCCCAAAACATCCAATGAATGTCATATTTCAATGTATAGAGGTTTTTCAGCTGACGTCACTGGCCCTGACTACCGCAACGGCAGCCATCTTGCCGGTCATGGTTACGGTAATGAACTGTGATCTTGCCTCTGGTCATTGACCGGCAATAAGGCGTCTCAAACACACAGTCACGTGACGTGACTGTAAAACCTCTCTAGGTCTATAAATTGTTATACTTGGAATTTTTTTAAAATTTCAAATCTGAGTTTCCATGATAATCAACCAAGACAGCATTGAACCTTGACCTTTGCACAAACAACAAATTCCTGTTTGGAATATACAGACTTATAATTCTTGGCATCTAATGACGATGTTTCAAATTTGCTCTGAAAAAGTATCAATAAAATGACATTTTTCCTAATTTTAAAGATAAAGTCATACTTTGGTAATGACCCCAAAAAGAAATTGTGTAATTTGTATTCGAAAGCCTATCTATTCAGTCCGAAGTGCCCCCATTGAATCAATAAAAGTATATGTTGACAAATTTGAAATCTCCAAAGAGGCAATGTCCATTTGAGTGCTGCCCTCAATACGGCAAAAGATGCAGATAGTACCAGCAGTCACCTCACTAAACTAAAATACCGTGACAGTTTTTGCTGTTTTCTCAACAAGTCAGCAGTGATTCAGATGAAATGTTCACAGGTGAAATCGATTGTATCTTTCTTGATAAATTTGCCTATAAATCAGCATAACGTTGAAACTAAACGATGACCTTATCTTCATGTGAGGTTAGAAACTTCTAATTTTCCCCATTTTCATACTAAAGGACTCTATTGGAAAATGAGTGCATCACAAAAGTGTTTCTGACCACGGAGCCCATAATTAATGTTGGAGTGGTCAGCCTCCCATAGGCAGGGCATCTAAGTGTGAAGTCCTCACCTTGCAGCTTGTAAAACTAAGATGGCTGACATGAACGAAGGACTGGATTGCTCGGTTACCTTTTATTGGAAGAAGTCAAAGCAAAGTTTTATGTTCAAGTGGAAATCAATACAAGCAGGCATGGAACTTTCATTTTCATTTCGCAAACGGCACTTCCATTAGAAAAGCTTTGAGTCGATGGGAAACTTTTGAAGGGGCACCAAGGCCAAGACCAGGAGCAACACAGAGGCCATGGCCACCATGAAATTCCAGGCTTGTACAAGTCTGATAAATATACATGGCCAGACAAAAAGCATTCGCTTTCTATTCATCCCAGTTGATGTTTACCAACATGAACCCTAAAATGTTTGATTCTTTTGCCTTTATTTTCTTGCAGTGCTCTGAAAGAGTACCAAATATATTAACGTTTTACAACATTTTAACGCGAGGTTAGAGACTTGTAACTCATCTGCCATTTTCACAAGTACGATCTAGCTGTTGAATGGGTATCAGATGATGTACACATTTCTGTAAAGAATTTTGGCAGTGATTGAGGAGAAAAAAGGACCAGACCACTTGACCAGGAGACAAATTACATGGCATCGTGCAGAACATCAAATGAAATCATGTTTACAAGCTGAGGCCAGTTAAGTAACAGTAAGCAGTAGATATTTCCGCTGTACTTTTGGGTTTAGCAGCTGCATTTTAGAAAGGTGTAAACATACCTGTTTCGAGTGCTTAATCAGTCCTGAGCCAGGTGCGGATTTAGGGGTGGGTGCAACTGGGGCCCCCCCCCCCAAATCTCATTTTTGATGACTGAAAGAAAAAAAAGAATTTAAAGGCAAATACAGCAAATTTCTAATTTCAAAATGGGTAAACATAATGTGTAAAACACTCTAAAATTTCCTGCATTGCACCAGAGACTCTGGTGAGAAACGACTCCCTCTGAAGTGAAGTGTAGTTTTAGAGAGAGAGGTCATTTTCCACCAAAAATTTGAATCTGTGAAAGACTTCAGGCATGATGCCTTTCTCAGGCATCTGAAAGCACACAATTCTATGCAACAAGGGTTTTTTTCTTTCATTATTTTCTTGCAACTACGATGATTAATTGAGCCCAAATTTTCACATTTTTTGTTTAGGCTTTTGTTGGGATACACCAAGTGAGGATACTGGTGTTTGACAATTACCAAAAGTATATTAATGGCCGTTTAAAAACCTTGCAGAGTTGTGGTCGTGCCATAGAGTTGTGGTCGTGCCATAAAGGACCTTCGGCTCGATCCTTAACTGGCATGTCATATTTCACAATCCCCTTTTCCCCCCAAAGCATATCGCAAACTCATGCCTCCAAGTCCAGCCCAACAGCCAAACCAAAGTCAACCCCATCCATAAATGTTAAATAAAAACACATCCCAAATGGAGCAACTGAACAGGGCCCAATTTCATAGACATAAGCAAAAAATTATGCTTAGCAACTTTCTGCTCAGCACAATTAAGCAGGATACCAGTCACAGATTGTACATATGACATGGTACTTTGGTTGGTAACCTTATACTGGTAAGCAAAAATTGGTTGTGCTTAGCAATGTTTTGTGCTTAAGCAGCTCTATGAAATTGGTTCCTGAACAGAAGGGGAAAGACCACAACTGATTCTATGTAAACTGGGGTCAAGGTTAAGGACAACAAAATATAAAACACTTATAAAATACATACTCAGCAATTCAAACATACAAACTAAGGGGAATCAAATAAATTAAATATCATGAAAATATGGCGGTGATAATGGAAAATGATGATCAAGGAGCAAGTCTCATGCATATCAAATTGAGAAAACAACTCAAACAAAGAGCACATTTTTCTATGAAATCATTCATCTTTCTAACTTCTATAAATACAAAAATCTTTAAAACAACAAGGCCCACAGCACAAAAAACAATCTCTACACTAAAGCCCTTACAGTCCCAATTCCTTCTAGCTCCAATTGCAAAAGTGAAGGATTATCCCTGGGTCAGGCATTCCAGTCTCAAACAAGTCCAAACAATAATCACCTCATCTCCCCAAACCCAATCTCATGTTAAACAAAAAACAATGACAAAGTTCAGACACATGTTAAGTTATTCCTGAGTAATCATCAAACACATGTAGTTCTCTTTATTCGTTACATTACAAAAATGAGTACAAAGTGCGGATTTAATGAAGAAATTACAAGAACAATATATCAACAGGCCTGGAATTACACAGAGGCCATGGCCTATGATGCCCCTGGTCTTGGCCTTGATGCCCATTCAAAGTTTCCCATGGAGATTTTCCAATGGAAGTGCCCTTTTGCAAACAAAATGGCCTCGCCCTCTCACAGATGAAAGTCCAGGCCTGTATCAAGATATTACAACAATGGAATTTATATATACCTGTCTCGTTTTGAAAAGGGCACAAACATTTTAGAGTTCAAGAATGACAAGGTTCAGAGACAGCCGTTGCAAAGATTAAAAACAATATACTTCCTCTTTTAATTGTCAAATTTTGAACATTAGAAATTATTCTGTCTGATCAGAGCTAGGCCACTGATTTCACATTAATTTTGTTCTCTTCAAATAGTTACAAATAAAATCAGTTAAAAAAAATTAATAGAAAGAAAACAGTCACAAACCGATTACACATTTGCATGAAATCATATAGATTCAACAAATTAATAAAACGCTCACTGAGCGATAAACTCCAATCGGAAAATTAGTTTATTTGTTTCTCATCAAAATGGCATTTCAGACAGAAATATTTCAAGGGATGTTTTCTACTATCATCATCATTAGACCGTGTAAGTTTTATGTAAATCTGTGATCAAAAGTATAATTTTACAAGTTTTTTTTCTTACCAATTCTGTAATTCTTAACACTTTGACAACCACCTGTATCAATTGGAAACAAGTTGTATCAAATTCAAGAAGAAGACAATTCATAACAAAACAATAATGATAATGTTTGTTTTATTTTACTGTAACTTTGTATCAAACACGGCGTGTCAGAATCAAGCGACTTTGGCTACGGCTATGGCTGTTGGCAACGACAACGGTGAAGAATAGGACTTTTCTGCAGTCCAGTCTTAGCCACCGCCGAAGTCATCAATTCAGACACAAAAATCGAAGGAAGAGATTTAGAAAAATTGAAGACAACAATTTATATCCAGACCTAATCATCATCATCACCAATGAACTCCACCAGGCGATGACGAGAGCACCACATGTCTTGTTCTACATCACCAGTGTCTTGAGTCCCATCAGCAGTCAGCCACACTGTCCTTCAATCAGGGTTTGACCAAAGGTTTTGGGAAGGACGCCCAGGTTCGTCTTCCCATAAGGTCAGTTCCCAGAAGATGATTAATGACTGGTGGGAAACTCTTGGTTAGTTGCAGACAGTGCCCGGCGAGTTGCAGCCATTCACCTACTATCTTTGGTTAACCCCGGGGAGGTTGCCGTACAGTTCTTCGTTGGTCACTTTCTGCATCCAGCCGACGCTAAAGGCCATCCGACGCATTCAAGTGTAGCAGCCACCAAGGGCCTGTGCCATGGACTTGGTGAAAGTCCTATAGTGTCGCATCTGTCAAGGAGGACTGTCTCCATTGCTGCTGTGAAGATTCCCTTCTCGAGTCCTCTGGAGAGGTTGAAGGTCCCGATAATTATTCTTCAAATATTGACTGCTTTCCATGAGAGACATACTTTGACGACCTTTTCCGAGCCCACCATGAATGATCCGAGACCTGAAGTCAGAAAACTCTCTCGAGCAACTTCAAGGGTGCGACTTGTGGTCAGCTACATTGTAGGCATTGAGGGGAAAACCCAACAAAAAATAAGCATAATGAACCACGTATACCAAGTTTTTCAAGGGAAATAACAAGTTGTTTTGGAAATAATAACGAAAGAAACATTTTAGGCTCATTCATTTGTTCTCGATTTATTGTCTCAAATAAACTCAGTGTGGAATTAAAGTGTAAAAATAATTCAAACGACAATAACTAATTGAAACATAAACAAAGTAGGAATTACTTTTATTAAGTTATAGGGGAAACAAACAATGGATTTGGATCATGGAATTAATGTAAAGTTTTCTTCTTCTAATTACATCTTCCTTTATAATATCAAAGACAAATTAAAAGTGAAGAATTTAAGAAATTCAAAGTGTTTATACTGTTCACAGACATTGTCACTTTAGAAATTTATCTCCATCTATTTTTGACAAGGGAAAAATAACCAAAGTGGAGTAAAGACTGTCACAAATTGCCTTGGTCTCTGTTTTTTAACATTTTTAATTATTGCAATTTTTTATCACAAATTATACATTAAAATGTAAAGATTTAAAGAAAGAAATCTGAAAGACAGCAATGGCATAAATGACATTGTAAATTATCGATATCAAGTATGGACATAGAAGTCAGTAGAGGACTGCGTGGACAGGCCCAATATGTTGGGTAAGCACATTTTTCTCATTTAACTGTTCATTAATAAAAAATAAACTCAAAGGAAAGAAATCATGGTTTTTCAAGACATGATACAATGGACATTATCCGTTGCAAACTCAGTAGGGTAAATAACACACGGCTAGGACGAGACGAAGGGTGATTCGATTTGATTGGACCAACCCTACCACTCAACAGTTGATGGTCAATGTATATAGACACCTGCAAGGAAAAAAGGAAAACTGCTCTGTCTCTGATGGTGTAGATACAGTTGCAGAGCTTGCTGGGCGAAGGGTGGTAGGCCTTGATCATCATCATTGCGATTGACTACGGCTTGCGTCAGGGAAGATGACAGGCATGCAGCATGTCCTGCTCCATCATCAGCTGTCGCGGCACCACCGTCCACCATCAGAGTCTCGACCCTGGTTTGGGTAGGACACCCAGGGTTCATCGTGCCATGGGTTGGTTCCCAGATGATGACTTGGTTGGTAGGCAACTCCGGATCACTAAGCAATGTTTTTAAATGCAGTCGCAGAAGTGCCTTTAGAATGTTGTTCATCAAAGTCATCCACTCCTCCAGTGGCAAGCTCTCCAGCTAGAGTCGTTTCTCTGCCATCGTTTTAACAGTCTTAATTGTGATGACACTGGATGTTTGCAAATAATTCAAATGAAACACAACGAGACAAGCCAAACAGACCAAGTATCGCTACAATCTTAGAAAGTGGTTAATAACAGACTTAAGACAAATGACATGTAACACCAAAAGACTGAAAACAGAACAAGCCATTATGGCTTACACTTTATTTAAAAAAAACCTGCATGTTATTGGCATCACAGGGACACAAACCTAAAGCTGCATTCAATCATCAATCAAGCTAGTTCATGGCCCAATTTCAAAGAGCCGCTTAAGTACAAAAAGTAACTAAGCACATGCAAATTATGCTGACCAGAATAGGGTTACTAGCCAAACTACCATATAGCATGAACAAGTTGTATCCTGCTCATTTCTGCTTAGCAGACAATTGTTAAGCAATATTTTCTGCTTAAGCAGCTCTATGCAATTGGACCCAGGATCACTTTTGTTTACAAGACCAGAATCAAAATGACACAAAAGCTTTCTACACAGTTTAACATGTTTTGCCCTGAGGAAAGATTGATTTCATTTAATCTTGGGAAAATGACATGTAGCTGAGGTTAAGCCAGTGACGTGTGGCTGAGGTTGAGCCAGTGACGTGTGGCTGAGGTTGAGCCAGTGGCGTGCGGCTGAGGTTGAGCCAGTGACATGTGGCTGAGGTTGAGACAGTGACGTGTGGCCGGGGTTGAGCCAGTGACATGT
Source organism: Pycnopodia helianthoides (assembly GCA_032158295.1). Lineage (NCBI taxonomy): Eukaryota > Metazoa > Echinodermata > Asteroidea > Forcipulatida > Asteriidae > Pycnopodia > Pycnopodia helianthoides. The sequence continues at coordinate 1,744,190 of CM063243.1, read as the reverse complement.
GGCTGGGGTTGAGCCAGTGACAATGACATGTGGCAGGGGTTGAGCCAGTGACATGTGGACGAGGTTGAGCCAGTGACATGTGGCCGAGATTGAGCCAGTGACATGTGGCTGAGGTTGAGCCAGTAACGTGTACAGCTGAGGTTGAGCCAGTGACATGTGGCCGGGGTTGAGCCAGTGACATGTGGCCGGGGTTGAGCCAGTGACAATGACATGTGGCCGGGGTTGAGCCAGTGACAATGACATGTGGCCGGGGTTGAGCCAGTGACAATGACATGTGGCCGGGGTTGAGCCAGTGACATGTGGCCGAGGTTGAGCCAGTGACATGTGGCCGAGGTTGAGCCAGTGACGTGTATAGCTGAGGTTGAGCCAGTGACGTGTATAGCTGAGGTTGAGCCAGTGACATGTGGCCGGGTTGAGCCAGTGACATGTGGCCGGGGTTGAGCCAGTGACAATGACATGTGGCCGGGGTTGAGCCAGTGACAATGACATGTGGCCGGGTTGAGCCAGTGACATGTGGCCGAGGTTGAGCCAGTGACATGTGGCCGAGGTTGAGCCAGTGACATGTGCCGAGGTTGAGCCAGTGACGTGTATAGCTGAGGTTGAGCCAGAGACGTGTATAGCTGAGGTTGAGCCAGTGACGTGTATAGCTGAGGTTGAGCCACTGACATGTGGCCGGGGTTGAGCCAGTGACATGTGGCCGGGGTTGAGCCAGTGACATGTGGCCGGGGTTGAGCCAGTGACAATGACATGTGGCCGGGGTTGAGCCAGTGACATGTGGCCGAGGTTGAGCCAGTGACATGTGGCCGGGGTTGAGCCAGTGACATGTGGCCGGGGTTGAGCCAGTGATAATGACAAGTGGCCGGGGATGAGCCAGTGACAATGACATGTGGCTGGGGTTGAGCCAGTGACATGTGGCTGAGGTTGAGCCAGTGACAAGTGGCCGGGGTTGAGCCAGTGACAATGACATGTGGCCGGGGTTGAGCCAGTGACATGTGGCCGAGGTTGAGCCAGTGACATGTGGCTGAGGTTGAGCCAGTGACATGTGGCTGAGGTTGAGCCAGTGACATGTAGCCGGGGTTGAGCCAGTGACAATGACATGTGGTCGGGGTTGAGCCAGTGACATGTGGCCGAGGTTGAGCCAGTGACATGTGGCTGAGGTTGAGCCAGTGACATGTGGCTGAGGTTGAGCCAGTGACATCATTCAGAAATACAAATTACAGACTGTTCTACAACATTTACACACACTTTAGCACAAAGATCATCAGAAATCTGTTTTTGTTTATTGAGAAAAGTATACAAGAAAAATACACACCTCTTAAGATGAATAGTTAATGAATACTGAATAGTTAATGGTACTGAACATGTGACTGTTTTGGGGGACTTAGACCATTATCAATTTCTGACTTTATTTCCCTTTTAAGCCACAAATTACGAAAAAGAAAAATTTACACTATCCATTTGAATGTAGGAGTAAACTTTAAATAATTTTACAAAAAAGTAATGTCTTACTATTTTTTAGGATAAAAAAAAGCGGCAATAGTGGGGATTCAAATGCGGAGCGCGTTGTTTGATAAGCAGGAGGCATTCTACCAAGCTACGCAACAACCGTTGAAAAATATCGGCTACTCGTGTATGTGTAAAAGAGGGCGCTGCAGTGTAAAAGACTTGCTGGCTTATATAGCGGGTAGGGGTAAAATTTCGGAGGCGGCCGCCACTTTAATTCCCCCCAAATTAAGAAAATTTTGGGTCTTACCTGTCCGGAAGGAGTGGAGAGAAATATCCCAAGTATGAATAAATGAATAATTTTTTTTTTTTTTTTTTTAAAGATTCAGAAAGTGAAATTTTTCCGAGTTAAGTAAAACTTAGCTACCGTGACATAGAGTCCTTTACTGTGGTGAACCCAAGCTTCTCTTTCGTTTTTATTTCACAAAAAGCAAAACAAGTGAAAACTGTAATAATGGCGAGGCATCACTACGAGTCCTGGGACATAAACACGCCCTAAACAGCTCCAAGCATTGAATAACTTACTTTTTAAAACTGCCGGTTACAAAAGCTCGCCAAGGATTTTCAACAGCGCCATCTTTTGCCATCCGGGCTTCGAGCACTACATGATTTAGTTGACCGATTTCTTTGACTATTTTATTTTAAAACTTAAACTGATATGTCAAAAATTTTCGGACAGACATTATGTAAGAGTACGTACCTTTTAAAATGTGTACTTGTTGCAACAAATTGAGTTCATATTAAGTGAGAATACGGTCTTTTTCTGAGAGGACTTGTCACTTTCTTCTTCCGAGGTGAGCCATGCTGCTGGGAAGGTGCCTCGTGGTCGTTCACAAGACATGCGAGGGCGCTGTTCGCTCGAGAGGCATTTAAATGTGGCCGTTTTCGAAGTCACGGCTGCAGCATACGCTTCGGCTCCGGCTCCTTGCCAAGGCGCTGAAGGTCCGTACTAAAAAGGTAACGTTTTTCAAAGCTATTGACGGAGCCCAAGCCAAAGCCTGTAAGCTGAAGCCCTGGTTTTGAAAAGGGTAAAAAAAACATTGAGCATGGGATGTGAAGTTCCGCAATTTTGAGCATTTTGTTCTGCTGATATTTCGCAAAATAAAAACCTCATGATCGTCATAAAGTTGTGTGGACAAAGTTACATTCTTTCAATCGAGACTATTGCCAAAACTTTTAACAATGGTAATAAATAGGCTTGTTTCATTAGGTCTTTTCTTTTTTCACTGCTCTTATTTTTTTAGTTTTAACTAATCATACATGAAGGTAAAACTCGAACAACAAAACCTTCTTTTTCAAAAAAAAACCCACAAAAACTTCTCAGAAGCTGTTTATTTTGATAATTACACAAGGATTCTATTTTTCACAAATTCTAGCAACATTGATCAAACAAATTGTGCAACTGCGTCGGAGTTCTATTTTGTACATTTTTATTTGGGCTATTAATTTTTTACCTATTTATTAATATTTAAAAGTGATTTATTTTCCTCTTGAGTAGCATCTTCTGGCAATTGACACTTGTCAACCTTCTCCCCCCCCCCTGTGCATACCACTCTATCATGAGAAAGAACGAATGTGCAGAATGCAAATATTAGCTCTGTTAAAATAACATTAAATATACAGAAATGAATGGCACTTGACAAAATAGACTCAATTTTGAGCAAAATTTGAGCAAACTACAATATCATACTAAAAATATACCGCAAGGCATTCTGACAATACGAGTACTGAGTGCTTATTGCTTTTGTTGAGGGTCAGGCCAAACTAGCTATTTATGAGTATTTTGCGAGCTTGATTATTCCTATTCGTAGGGGAAGGTTAGGATTTCACAAAGCAATAACACTCCAATACCGCCATAGTAATTTGTACTGTGGCGTCACAATTTGCTTAGCAAATGAGATCGATTTGATCTTGAGAGCAATCTTAACTCTGTGTGAAATCAAACCAAGTAATTGCAGATGCATAATTGCCACCCTGCATGGTTCTCATTCAGTTTATTGCTTGGGTATGGTTTCCACACGCGCCATTTTGTTCGTCTCGTTTCTGTGTGCATTCAGTGACCTCCAATCTCTTGCGAGCTTTAATTATGTCAAATTACACTACTCTTCTATAAAGGGAGTCTGCAGCCAAGTCATTAGAAAAACGCACTGTTTACACCGACTAGAACTATATATATGTTTTAAAATCTTCTTTATTTTCTATTTTGAGGATCTTTAGATATCAATCATAAAACAACAACAACAAAATGGAAAAATAAAAATCACTTCATCTCGGGTAGCTAGCTGTTTTTTCCTGTTTTGGGTAAAAAGTTGTTAAATAACAATAGTCGATTTGCGTGGCATGTGTTGTTAAAAAAAAAAAAAAGCAACAACTTTAGTGTCCCCCAACCGAGGTAAAACAACATCTTTGAGGCTCGATTTACACATTTAAAGCGATGCATGCAAAAAACATATAATAACGTCGTTTGCCCGGAAGAAGGTCGCAAGGCTGTACGCCCTTCTTTTCCATGCAGGCACTCAAAGTCAAAGTACAACATGTTGCTGCAGCAGAAGGTCATAAGCAATAACTGGCTCATTTGAAAAGACAATTGGGTAATGACTGTTACTTATTAAATGCCAGAATTACTTCCAGGAAATGTTTTCCCTTTCCATGTGGAACTTCACTTTCCTGCAACGACTTAAAGGCACATTACAGAATTAGTAATTGTAAAATATACTTTTGATCACAGATTTACATAAAACTTACACGGTCTATTGATGATGATAGTAGAAAACATCCCTAGAAATATTTCTGGCTGAAATGCCATATTTGATGAGAAATAAATCAAACTAATTTCCGATTTGAGTTTATCGCTCATGAGCGTTTTATTTATGCATTGTATAACACATGCAAATTTGTAATCGGTTTTGCACTATTTTCTCGTGACCCAGATGGCCGATCGATCTCAAACTCCTACAGGTTTGTCAGTTTATGTATATGGTGGTTTATATAAAGTGCTTACACTGCCAGCAACTGTTTTGTAGCAAAAACCAATTCTGTAATGTTCTTTTAAGAATAGCATAAACACGACAACATTTTCACACTCAGTTTTCTTGAAATACAATTTTGGACAGCAATTGCTTGTAACCTCTTACCGGTCACACTTTCGTTACGACCTTCTTATGCGGGGTACACGACGATAATATCACACAATATTGTTTGTTTCTCTCCTATTAAAGACATTCTAAAAACTCATGAAGGGTGCTGTGACATCACACTCATCAAGCCATTAATTTACAGTTAGTAAGTTATAGTCACAGTTTCACTCAGTACCTGGCTGCTATTTTACAGACAGATCTTCTGAGGAATTGCACGGCATGTCATTCCACAAGAAGTTGTAATCAGTTGTATTGTCAAGCATCTCGGCACAGTCTCCATCACCACTGGGTTGACGAGTGTACCAGTTGGTGTAACCTCCGAATGGACTGCTGTCGATCCAGGCAAACCTACTGGATCCATCCTTGCGGTAGCCGAACCAGGCTTTCATGCCCCCCTTTGACCGAACGTGGATGTAATGAGCAGGACGAGGAAGTCATGTTCCTCTCGGCTCATAATGGACGCCAGATGAGATGGTCTGCCAAGGCGTGACAAACTCTGACAGTACTGTTCAGCTTCATCAAAGGTCTTGGCATCCGTCCACGAGAAGGTAGCAATGATTCCCAAAACTTGTCCATGGACTGATGCAGGACATGCAGGGAGATACCATCAGGAACTGCGACTGAAAGAGAGCTACAAGAATACTGAAAGTGATGACCGTCGCCATACTCAGGAACCAAAATCCGTCTGCTATCATAAACTAGAGGAACTGACAACCTGAGCAAGGACGTGACCAAAGACAATTCTTGGTTAACGAATGGTTAAATATAACGATAGAGCAAAGGCATTTACTGTTGCTGGCTTACTACCGTTCTCAATGTATAGCGTTTTTCGGTTAATAATGGTTAGTGTTGTGGAGACTGTTTCAGTGCCACTGCCATGGTGACTGTGATGATGACAATCGATGTCAATATTATATATTATTTCCCCCACTTTGTTGCAGTTATAAATACCAGCGACATCGCTGTCGAACAATATGCTTGCAGTAACTTTTGACGTGTCTGTAGACCAATGCACACAAGGTACCAGCTACCTGATACCTGCATCAGCAAAATCAATAGCTATATACAGTTGAACAACTATGCAAGTGCAGGTGATAAAGTCTTTGGCTGAAATAATCATTTTAAAAATGTCATATACCCGGCATGGTGTACACTATACCCTATATAAAAAGTGTTTTATAACTGGGGATTCGGAGTCCATGGGTCATACTACCTAAAGGGTCTTAGGCCATGTCAATCGGGCCTGTCTCGGGATAGAATCTGTTTTTAACTTAAAAACTATGCTGCAGACTGACTCCACATCGCAGGGGGTAATTCGCTCGGCCCCAGCGGCCTATCCAGGACCGCTGGGATGGGCTAATCAGCTTGCACAGATTCTTGTTTAGGAAGTACGTCATACGTGCAGTGCTTGCAGTATGAGTGTGATGCATGATGGGACTGAGCATTAACAAATGAGCGTGCTTGATACGTTTGCCCATCCCAGCGTCTTTGGTTTTGAGGCAAGGCGCTGGGGACGAGCAAAAGGGGGTAAGGGCAAACAACGTAATTCAATCGGTTTGGCAAAGCCACCATACGCCATTAAACATACGTAACAAAATTCAGCACAAAATCTGTTTAGATATGTAAAGAAAATGTCGATTGAATACTGAAGCTGTTGATAGCATGGTTAAGAGTAGTAAGTTTACAAGTAATCAGTGACGTAATGGTGACGTGTACATTTTGTGAAGATCAGAATCGGTGTGAATGCCCATTTATTTGTTTCCATTACACTATCCATTTGAATGTAGGAGGTAACTTTAAATAATTTTACAAAAACGGAACCTGTTGTTTTTTATTATTATTTTTTTTTTGGGGGGGGGGAGGCGGTAATAGTGGGGATTCAAATGCGGAGCGTGTTGTTTATTAAGCAGGAACTAAAATTAAATAGCTTTATAATGTCGGCTACTCGTGTATGTGTAAAAGAGGGCGCTGTAAAAAATTTGCCGGCTTAATAGCGTTTAGTAAAACTTAACTGCCAGAAATGTAAACCACTATCTTCTAACTTAGAGTCCTTTATTGTGGTGAACCCAAGCTTCTCTTCGTTTTTATTCACACAAAAAAACTAACTAGTGAAAACTATAATAATGTCGAGGCATCACTGCGAATTCTGCGACATAAACACGCCCTAAACAGCTCCATGCACAAAATAACTTACTTTTGAAATGTATAACTGCCGGTTACAAAAGTTTGCCAAGGTTTTTCAACAGCGCCATCTTTTGCCATCCGCATCCGGGCTTCGAGCACTACATGATTTAGTTGGCCGATTTATTTGACTATTATATTAAAACTTAAACCGATATGTTAAAGTTTTTCGGACAGACATTATTTAAGAGTACGTACCTTTTAAAATGTGTACTTAGTTGCAACAAATTGGGTTCATATTAAGTGAGAATACGGTCTTTTTTCTGAGAGGACTTTCTTATTTCGAGGTTCACATGACATGCGAGGGCGCTGTTCGCTCAAGAGGCATTTAAGCACAAAAAGTAGCTGAGCACAACAACAACAGCCAAAATATCATCCATGCACCATTTCTGATTGGTATCATGCTAATTGTTGCTAAGCACAACATTTAGCGAGATTATAAGCTGACCATTTTAAGCTTTGAACATCGGCAAAAAACAGAAACGTCGCGGGCAGGGTTCGAACCTGCGCGGGGAGACCCCATTGGATTTCAAGTCCAACGCCTTAACCACTCGGCCACCGCGACTTTAAAGTTGTATGCAAAACCATGCGCTAAATCAGAAGGACGACTTGAAGAATCTCTCTGTAAATTTGGTTTTCCCCGAGTCACTTTTTTTATACATGTAAAGGTGAAGATTCATTTCGAGCCAATATCTGATAACATGGATTTTCAGTAGTCTTAGCTTCAAATGGCAGTGAATTTTTCTCTTTTAATACAGACTAAAAGTCTATACCGTACTTAATAATTTTGGCTCTTACAATAAATTAAAGAACAAAAGGCTATAGTTAAAAAGTTAAGACTAAAATTATCTACTTTTGTATCCACACAGTCCTTGTTCCCGTATCATTCATGTGAGGAAAAGGCCAAACATGACAGGCCATCAACTAGTTCAAGTTGCTGAAGATATCAAAACAAGCGATGAGTTTGCCATACATTCGTCAAGCCAGTTCTATAATCTGCGGCTCTGAAACATGGCCCAGGCTAACAAAACAGCTGGGGAAAAATCTCGAGGCTAGAAGCAGAAGATATCTGACCAATAACTTTAATGTGATTTAGCGAGATTTGAGCTGACATTTAAACATCGGCCAAAACGAAAGGAACGTCGCGGGCAGGGTTCGAACCTGCGCGGGGAGACCCCATTGGATTTCAAGTCCAACGCCTTAACCACTCGGCCACCGCGACTCGGATATTATGCAAAACCATGCGTTAAATCAGAAGGAAAATTTGAACAATCTCTCGGTAAATCTGGTTTTCCCGTAGTCATTTGCTGTAAACATGTAAAGTTGAAGATTTACTTCCAGCCAGTATCTGACAACTTTGATTTTCAGTGGTTTTAGCTTAAAATGGCAGTATGTTTTTCTCTTTTAATATAGAGTCTTTATTTCAATATACACTATAAGTCTATCCCGTATTTCATAATTTGGGTTCCCTTTGTAAATTAAAGAACAACAGGCTATAGTTGAAAAGGTTCAGACTGACATTATCTACTTCGGTCATGCGAGAAAAGAAGAAGAAAAAAAAACATGACAGGCCATCAACTAGTGCAAGTTGCAGAAGGTATCAAAACAAACAATGAGTTTGGGAAACATTGTGTGGAAATTCAAGCAGAATATATCTAACCAGCAACTTTATGGTGATTCAGCAAGACTTGAGCTGACATTTAAACATCGGTCAAAAAGAGACCCCCATTGGATTTCAAGTCCAACGCCTTAACCACTCGGCCACCGCGAGTTGGAAGTTACGTAAAACCATGCGCTAAATAAGCATAGAAACTTGAAGAATCTCTCGGTAAATTTGGTTTTCCCGTAGTTATTTGCTTAAAACAGAGAAAATTGAAGATTCACCTAAGTAGTCTTAGCTTCAAAGGGCAGTATTTTTTTCTCTTTTAACATCGTGTCTTTTTTCAATACAGACTAACAGTCTGTCCCGCATTTCATAATTTTGGTTCTTAATATAAATTAAAGAACAACAGGCTATTGAGAAGTTGAGACCAAAATTATCTTATTCGGTATCCACACAGTCCTTGTTCCCGTATCATTCATGTGAGGAAAAGGCCAAACATGACAGGCCATCAACTAGTTCAAGTTGTTGAAGATATCAAAACAAACAATGAGTTTTCCAAACATTCGTCAAGCCAGTTCTATAATCTACGACTCTGAAACATGGCCCAGAGGCTAACCAAACGGCTTGAAAAAAATCTCGAGGCTAGAAGCAGAAGATATCTGACCAATAACTTGATGGTGATTTAGCGAGATTTGAGCTGACATTTAAACATCGGCCAAAAAAAATAGAACGTCGCGGGCAGGGTTCGAACCTGCGCGGGAAACCCCATTGGATTTCAAGTCCAACGCCTTAACCACTCGGCCACCGCGACTTTAAAGTTGTATGCAAAACCATGCGCTAAATTAGAAGGACGACTTGAAGAATCTCTCTGTAAATTTGGTTTTCCCCGAGTCACTTTTTTTTATACATGTAAAGTTGAAGATTCACTTCGAGCCAATATCTGATAACATGGATTTTCAGTAGTCTTAGCTTCAAATGGCAGTAATTTGTTCTCCTTTAACATCGTGTCTTTTTTCAATACAGACTAACAGTCTGTCCCGTATTTCATAATTTTGGTTCTTAATATAAATTAAAGAACAGGCTATTGAGAAGTTGAGACTAAAATTATCTTATTCGGTATCCACACAAGTCCTTGTTCCCGTATCATTCATGTGAGGAAAAGGCCAAACATGACAGGCCATCAACTAGTTCAAGTTGCTGAAGATATCAAAACAAACGATGAGTTTGCCATACATTCGTCAAGCCAGTTCTTTAATCTGAAACCCGGCCCAGGATAACCAAACGGGGAAGCTGGAAGCAGAATACATGTTACCAACAACTTTATAGTGATTTAGCGAGATTTGAGCTGACATTTAAACATCGTTCAAAACTTAAAAGGAACGTCGCGGGCAGGGTTCGAACCTGCGCGGGGAGACCCCATTGGATTTCAAGTCCAACGCTTAACCACTCGGCCACCGCGACTTGGAAATTATATGCAAAGCCATACACTAAATTAGTGGGGAAACTTATAGAATCTCTCGTAGTGATTAAAACATGTAAAGTTGAAGACTCATTTCAAGCCAATAACTGATAACTTTGATTTTCAGTAGTCTTAGCTTTAAATGGCAGTATAGGTATGTTTTTCTTTTTTGACTACAGCCTGTAAAAGTCTTTCCCGTATTTCATCATTTGGGTTCTTATAAATTAAAGAACAACAGGCTAGTTGAAAAGTTGAAACTAAAATCTACTTCGGTATCCACATAAGTCCTTGTTCCCGTATCATTCATGTGAGTAAAGGCCAAACATGACAGGCCATCAACTAGTTCAAGTTGCAGAAGATATCAAAACACCCTGCTGATCAATCAAATAATGAGTTTTCCATGCATTCGTCAAGCCACAGTTCTGTAATATACGAATCTGAAACATGGCCCACAGGCTAACCAAACAGCTGGAAAAATGCTCGAAACTGGAAGCAGAAGATATCTTGGGACCAGCAATGGTGATCTTCCCAAGATATCCACAAAAAGTTAGACTACACGCAGCATGCAGGCATCTAACATCGCCATCCAGGCGAAGCAGCTAACAAATTCATTCTCTGAGAACCAAAATATGGTTACTACTATGCGCCATAAAACCTGCAAGTCCTACTTGAAGATTCAGAAGTTTCAAGGGTATCCGAGTTAAACAAAATCATGCACGAGTAATGGCAGGAAAACTTGCTACCAGGAAGTAACACCACCAACTGTCTCTATCACAGATGATGACGGTCGACCGAGGTCGAAATGATGATCATCGTGATGATATCTAACTCGAGGAATGATCATCATCATCATCTTCCTGTACTGTGAAGAAACCTCCTCCGGAGTATGCTCGCACATCGGTTGAGGTGCAAACAAGCAGGTGAATACAAAACTCAAGGCATAAAAACATACGTGTCTTTCTTATGTGCAAGTAGAAGCAGTTATTTGGTATTTTGTTTGGGGACTGGTGATAGCTGAAGGTGATATCGCTGTAATCTGTTCATGACGGGTTCTTAACACAACTTCAGTTCACCCGGCGAAGGTATATCACATTGTGGTATTATCACAAAACAAAACCCAACACGTTGGTTAAGTAACTATAAGTTGTAAACTTGCGGGTACAACCATGACTGTGTTAAATCTCTTTTGGGCGGATGTTGGCTCTGAAAAGAGCCAGTGTGGTCTCGACGTTCCGAACAGTATACTCTGCTCGTCTTCACGACAAAAACACCACTTACTTTATACCTGTTTATAGCAAAAAATTAGCTAACATATTCAACGGGCCCAAAAGTCTCTCTTGAAGAACACTTACAATCGCAAAAAGAACGTCGCGGGCAGAGTTCGAACCTGCGCGGGGAGAACCCATCGGATTTCAAGTCCAACGCCTTAGCCGGCCTCAGGTCGACCTACGATTTTTTCTTGCGCCCGCAACAAACTGTCGGCAACGCGCAAACAAAATATGCTCAGGTCGACAGCGATTGGTTCCCGACCGTCGGGATCACGTCGTACAAGTTGAAATTGTTCTACTCTTGCGACTGTTATTTTTTTTTCGAGCGGCGACTGTTTCCGATTGTCTTAAAATCATCGCAGTTACGCTCAGGTCGTAAATAATCGCCGACTGAACAGTTCCCGATGGTCTTAGCTCAGGCGCAGTGTGATCCTGAAAAGTCAGTCGCCGATTGTTTTTTGTTGACGCAAGGTCGACCTGAGGCCGGCTTATAAAATGTGGCCGTTTTCGAAGTCACGGCTTCAGCATACGCTTCGGCTCCTGCTCCGTGCCAAGGCACTGAAGGTCCGTACTAAAAAGGTAACGTTTTCCAAAAAACTACTGACGGAGCCCAAGCCAAAGCCTGTAAGCTGAAGCCCTGGTTTTGAAAAGGGTGAACAAAAACATTGAGCATGGGATGTGAAGTTCCGCAATTTTGAGCATTTTGTTCTGCTGATATTTCGCAGAATAAAAACCTCATGACTGTCAGAAAGTTGTGTGGACAAAGTAACATTCTTTCAATCGAGACTATTGCCAAAACGTTAACTTTTAACAATGATATTTAATAGCCTTGTTTCATTTGGTCTTTTCTTTTTGCACTGCTCCTATTTGGGGGGTTTCACCTAATCATGCATTAAGGTAAAACTCGAACAACAAAACCTTCTTTAACAAAAAAGAAAAAAAAAGACGTCTCAGGAGCTGTTTATTTTGATAATATACAAGGATTCTATTTTCCATTAATTTTAGCAACATTGATCAAAAAAATTGTGGTTGAGTTCTATTCTGTACATTCTTATCTAGGCTATTCATTTTTTACCTATCTATTAATATTTAAAAGTGTTTTTTTTTCCTCTAGAGTAATACCTTCTGGCAATTGACACTTGTCAATTTTTCCCCCTCCCCTGTGCAAATCACTCTATCTTGGGAAAGAACGAATGTGCAGAATGCAAATATTAGCTCTGTCTGTTTACAAAAATAACATTAAAGGAACATTACAGAATTGGTAAGAAAAAAAATTGTAAAATATACTTTTTGATCACAGATTTAAATAAAACTTACACGGTCTAATGATGATGATAGTAGAAAACATCCCTTGAAATATTTCTGTCTGAAATGCCATATTTGATGAGAAATAAATAAACTAAGCTTCTGATTGGAGTTTATCGCTCAGTGAGCGTTTTATTCATCTTTTGAATCTATATGATTTCATGCAAATGTGTAATCGGCTTTTCACTAATTTCTCGTGACCCAGATGGCCGATCGATCTCAAACTTCTACAGGTTTGTCAGTTTATGTATATGGTGGATTACATAAAGTGCTTACACTGTCAGCAACTGTTTTGTTAGCAAAAACCAATTATGTAATGTTCCTTTAAACAAAAAGAATAACGTCCACCAGTACCATTGTTTTGATTGTATCATCATAACCTGCATGCTACCAACGACATATTTGGAGCAAACTACAATATCATACTAAAACTAAAAATATACCGCAGGGCATCCTGACAATACGAGTACTGAGTGCTTGTTGCTTTTGTTGAGGGTCAGGCCAAACTAGTCATTAATGAGTATTTTGCGAGCTTGAATATTCCTATTCGTAGGGGGAAGGTTAGGATTTCAATATTAGCAATAACACTCCCATACCGCCATTGTAATTTGTACTGTGACGTCACATTTTGATTAGCAAATGAGATTGATTCGAACTTGAGAGCAATCTAAACTCTGTGTGTCAAGTCAAGCCGAGATATTGCAATTGCATGATGTCTACAGCATTGTTGCCACCCTGCATGGCTATCATTCAGTTTATTGCTTGGGTTTGGTTTTCCAGACGCGCCATTTTGTCCGGCTCGTTTTTGTGTGTATGTGTTACATTCAATGACTTCCATTCTCTTGTGAGCTTATTGATGTAAAATTACACTACTCTTCTAAAAGGTCATCTGTAGGCAAGTCATTAGAAAAACGCACTGTTTGCACCAATGATAACTTTATATAATTTTTACATTTTCTTGAAATTGTTTTCTTGAAATTATTTTCTTGAAATTATTTTCTACTTTGAGGGTCTGTAGATATCAATAACAACAACAATTGGAGAAGAAAAAATCACTTCATCTCGGGTATAGCTAGTTGTTTTTGAACACTTTAATAACCCCAACAAACGCATTGGGGTCAAGTAAACACAAAGCTGAACAGACTGAACGAAGTGTCTGCAACAATAGTTTCCACCGACCGAGGTAAAACAACATATTTGAGGCTCGATTTACACATTTTAAAGCGATGCATGTAAAGTTCAATATCGTCGTGAGCCCCGAAGAAGGTCGCAAGGCTGTATGTCCTTTTTTCAGGCACTCAAAGTACAACATTTTGCTGCAGCAGAAGGTCATAAGCAATAACTGGCTCATTTGGAAGAAAAAAAACAATTAGGTATTAAATGACTATTACTTATTAAATGCCAGATTTACTTCCAAGACATGTTTTTCCCTTTCATTCAATGTGGAACTGAACTTTCCTTCAACAAAGAAAAGCAGAAAACCGACTACTCAGTTTTTCTTGAAACACAATTTTGGACAGCAATTTGCTTGCAACCTTTTGCCGGTCACACTTTCGTTACGACCTTGTACCGGGCACACGACGATAATATCACAAAGTTTTAACAAGAATAGCAATAATTATTTGGCAAAACATTCACAAGTACATGTAAGAACATTAAAACTGTATCTAAAACTTACGCTAAACAACAGTGGGATGCCAAGGAGAGCCTAAAAGTTAAACATTTAACTGTCGCCAAAAGGCGTTTGCCTCTCAATAAAGTCGTTTATTTCTCTCCTTTAGACATTGTGAAACTCATGAAGGGTGCTGTGACATCACACTCATGAAGCCATTATTACAGTTAGTTATAGTTCCAGTTCCACTCAGAACCTGGCTGCTATTTTACAGACGGAACTTCTGTAGTAATAACACGGCAGGTCATTCCACAAGAAGTTTTCGTCCCTATAAGAGTCAAGGAACTCAGCACAGTCTCCATCACCACTGGGTTGATCAAATATGTAAATAGATGATAAAGTTACCAAAAGTAATTCTAATCTATGTATGAGGAAAGAGCAAACATGTTGAAGAGGGGTTATATGCTTTTTAAACGACACCTCTAATAACACTCTCAGATTTTGGACAAGAAATTTTGACAAAATAATGATTTAAATGTGTCACATGAAATATTATGGTCCTCTCTACCTCTATAACTTTCAATGCACTTTAGAGACAGAGTGCAAGATGCAACCCCACATCCTGCTTTAGCGCCCTGCCTGTTGCCTGTTGTTTATCAATACAAAGTTGTTTGTTCCTCTACCATAAGACACTGTACAACCTTCGAAGCTATGGTATCGAACTGAATGCGTTTAATGACAGTCAATAAGTTAATTACAGTTTCACTTAGAACCTGGCTGCTATTTAACAGAGAGATCTTCTGAGTTCCGAACATGGCAGGTCATTCCACAAGAGCCCTGTCTGTTGTCTTTTGTTGATAATACAAAGTTGCTTGTTCCTCCAACATAAGACACTGTACTACCCATGAAGCTATGACATCAAGTTGAATGCATTTAATGACAGTCAATTAGTTAATCACAGTTTCACTCAGTACCTGGCTGCTATTTTACAGACGGATCTTCTGAGGTAATTGCAGTGCAGGTCATTCCACAAGAAATCCTCTGTATTGTCAAGGAACTCGCACAGTCTCCATCACCACTGGGTTGATTAGTGTACCAGTTGGTGTAACCTCCATATGGACTGCTGTCGATCCAGGCAAATCTACTGGATCCATCCCTGCGGTAGCCGAACCAGGTTTTCATGCCGCCTTGACCGAACGTGGATGTAATGAGCAGGACGAGGAAGTCATATTCCTCTTGGCTCATAATGGACGCCAGATGAGATGGTCTGCCAAGGCGTGACAAACCCTGACAGTACTGTTCA
Organism: Pycnopodia helianthoides; assembly: GCA_032158295.1. Taxonomy (NCBI): domain Eukaryota; kingdom Metazoa; phylum Echinodermata; class Asteroidea; order Forcipulatida; family Asteriidae; genus Pycnopodia; species Pycnopodia helianthoides. Next base: position 1,728,819 of record CM063243.1, on the reverse strand, counting down.
GCTTTATCAAAGGTCTTGGCATCCGCCACTAGAAGGTAGCAATGATTCCCAAAACTTGTCCATGGACTGATGCAGGACATGCAGGGAGATACCATCAGGAATTTGACTGAAGGAGAGCTACAAGAATACTGAAAGTGATGACCCTTAAAGAACTCGCCATACTCAGGAACCAAAAGCAGTCCCTATCAAAGACTAGAGAAACTGACAACTTGAGCAAGGACGTAACCAAAGATAATTCTTGGTTAACTAATGGTTAAATATAACGATAGAGCAAAGGCATTTACTGCTGCTGGCTTACTACCGTTCTCAATGTATAGCGTTAGTCAATAATGGTTAGTGTTGTGGAGATTGTTTCAGTGCCACTGCCACGGTGATTGTGATGATGACAATCGATGTCAATATTATACCAAAGAGAAAGGACGTCCTTTCTCTATGATTATACTAATTTCCCCCACTTTGTTGCAGATAATCCCTACCAGCGACATCGGTGTCGAACAACAATATGCTTTCGTCCGTGTCAGTAGACCAGTGCACACAAGGTACCAGCTACCTGACATCCGCATCCGCACAATCAGTAACTAAAGGTGAAGGGAAAAAACCCATTAAAGTCTAATTATTAAGACCTTAGGTGAGGAAGTCTATAGCTAAATTAATAATTTAAAAAAGTCAATTATACGGCACGGTGCAAACTACTAAAAAGTGTTTTATAACTGGGAATTCGGGGTCCATGAGTCATCATACTGCCTAAAGGGTCGTAGGTCATGTCAACCAGGCCTAACTGAGGATAGAACTAGAGTTTCACCTATTTTTAGCTTCACAGTTCGGTCTATGGGTTGTAGACCGACCGCACATCGCAGAGGTAGGGGAAAAGAATAAGTAAATACGTAAAAAAAAAAAAAAAAAAAAAAAAAGAAGAGGAAAGAGTCTATATATAAAATATCGACTGAATATTGAAGCTGTTGATAGCACGGTCAGGAGTAGAAAGTTTACAAGTAATTAGTGACGTAAATGTGACGTAATAATATTTGGTGAAGATCAGAACCGGTGTGAATGCCCATTTATTTGTTTCCCCAACATTAAAAATCGGTTATTCCTGCGGTCATTTTTCGTCAAATCAATAACACATTTAGAGCTAAAAGTACAATGCTCAGACGGGTCCATTATATTACACTATCATACAATAATAATAATAACACAATTCGCAAATATTTATTTGAACATTTTATTGACAAGTTTAACTAAACATATTGACGTTACCAATTAATACTAATATTAATAATAATAAATAATTCCCTCATTCATACTTATCATATCACATAGATGCCTTTCTGGCAGATTTGACCGGTACATTAATTTTATATTGATTTTAAATAGCCATTTCATTTACAAATTCGAGAAAATTAAAAGTTTTCATTTAAGATAATGCACGAAAAAAAAACTCCGCCAGTGATATTCAACTAACATCTACAAATAAGTTATTCTCAGGTTTCCGACGTTCATCGTTTATCAATATAGCGTTTGTTCAACAATAATGGTTAGTGTTGTTGAGACTGTTTCAGTGCCACTGCCATGGTGACTGTGATGATGACAATCGATGTCAATATTATACTCACTGCACACAGTTACCAAAGATCGTCTAGCACCGCGACGATCTTTGGCACCGCTGTCGATCCAGGCAAATCTACTGGATCCATCCTTGCGGTAGCCGAACCAGGTTTTCATGCCGCCTTGACCGTGCGTGGATGTAATGAGCAGGACATGGAAGTCATTTTCCTCTTGGCTTATATAATGGACGTCAGATAAAAAGGTCTGCCAAGGCGTGACAAACCCTGATTCATTCAATGCACTGGAGAGTGCAAGATGCAACCCCACATCCTGCTTTAGCGCCCTGTCTGTTGTCTGTTGTTCATGATTAATACAAAGTTGTTTGTTCCTCTACCATAAGACACTGTACAACCCTTGAAGCTATGACATCAAACTGAATGCATTCAATGACAGTCAATTAGTTAATCACAGTTTCACTGAGAACCTGGTTGCTATTTTACAGACGAATCTTCTGCGGTAATTACACCCCACGTCATTCCACAGGTTGAAATCACTCGTAGAAGTTTTCCATATCTCGGCACAATTTCCATCACCGCTGGGTTCCTTAGTGTCCCAGCTGGTGTAGCCCCTAGAAAGGCTGCCATCAATAAAGTGCCAACTCAAAGAGCCACTGGATGTGTCCTTGCGGTAGCCGAACCAGGTTTTCACGCCACCTTCGCCGAATGTGGTTGTTATGAGCAGGACGATGAAGTCATGTTCCTCTTGGCTCATAATGGACGCCAGATGAGATGGTCTGCCGAGCCGTGACATACCCTGACAGTACTGTTCAGCTTCATCAAAGGTCTTGGCATCCGTCACGAGAAGGTAGCAATGATTCCCAAATTTTGTCCATGGACTGATGCAGGACATGCATGCGGGAGATACGATCAGGAAATGCGACTGAAGGAGAGCTACAAAGATACTGAAAGTGATGGTCCTGAAAGAACTCGCCATACTCAGTAACCAAAAGCAGTCCACTATCAAAGACTAGAGGAACTGACAACTCAAGCAAGGACGTGTGTGTGTAAAGATAATGGTGTGTTAACTAAAAGTTAAATATAACGATAGAGCAAAGGCATTCACTATCGCTGGCCTTGTACCATACTCAAAGTAGCGTCTTTAGACCAACAATGGTTAGTGTTGTGGAGACAGTTTCAGTGCCACTCCATGGCAACTGTGACGATGTCGAATTAGGCCTATTGTTAATTATCAAAATATTTTCCTTTGTTGTTGCAATTATAACTGCCACAGACATCGATACCGATCTTTTTGCTTATAGTAAATTTCGTCGGTGTCCATATACCACTCACTGCACACAGTTACCAAAGATCGTTTAGCACCGCGACGATCTTTGGTAGTAACAAGTACATGTCTGCGTGCAATGGAAAATTGTATGAAAACAAAATTGAAGGGATCACATTAAAGGGACATCAAATGTAATTTCTTTCAATGTAATCCTTGGAGATGCAAACTTGTGTCTCATTTCACTTTATTTTCAAATTTCGTTTTCCATTTTTAAGGGTATTTTGATGTCATTTTCGTATTTTATGCTTTAATGCAAATTTCCATATACATGAGCAACAAATGTGACGTCATGTCATGAAGAAAATCTCAACGTTAAAATTAATTTATGCACGGAAAGAGCACAGAATTGAGGAAATTTGGCTGTTGTTAATATTCTTTTCTTGAGTGATTTATTAGTATGTCAGTCATTGCAGTATTAAATCAAACCGGAAATTGTTCTCACAAATTCTTTAACAAGCAAAATTTGGGGTTCACAGTTTCACGATTAAATGATAACTGTAAGTATTCCCATTTTTACTCTTGCAACAACTTTCAACAGAATTGTGCAACTGCGGTTAAGTTTTATATTGCATTTTTAAAGCTTTTTTTTGTTTACCCATTTAGAATTTTTTTTTTTACCCATATATTATTTTTAGAGATTAATTTATTTTTTATTATTTCCTCCCTCTCTGGAGCAATAACTTCAGGCTAATGACACTTGTCAACCTTCCCCCCTCCCCTGTGCAAACCACTCTATGGATCCACTCCTGAGAGAGAACGAATGTGCAGAATGCAAATATTAATCCCGTCTGTTTACAACATAACAAGAAACAAACAGATTAACGTCCAGTCGGTTCCATTGTTTTGATTGTTTATATCTACTATAACGATCATTAACGCTAGAAAATCACACTCGGTATTAAAGAAACTATAACAGTATTATCAACTTTAAAATATACCGCATTGCATTTTGGGAAACAGAGTACTGGGGTGCATTTTCGCGGTCGTAACCAATCACTGTTTTGGTTGACCGATGACCAAAACAGTGATTGGTTACAGCCGCAAAAAACGCACCCCAGTTAAAGAATAAGTCAAGCTGCCAAGATGGACGCCGAGCTTTTATTGATTTTGTTCATGGTCAGGCCAATCTTAATCATTTATGAGTATCTTGCGAGCTTGCATGTTTGGTCTTAAGTCGCACTTGGTTTTTCATTGCATTTTTCGTTTTGCGTGGCATGTATTATTATTTAAAAAATCAAAATTAAAAAATACAACAATGATGTCCCCCAACCGAGGTAAGAAAACATCTTTGAGGTTCGATTAATGCACATCTAGTAACGTCATGTGCCCGGAAAAAGGTCGCAAGGCTGTACGTCCCTTTTTCAGGCACACAAAGTACAATTTTTAGCTGCAGCAGAAGGTCATAAGCAATAACTGGCTCTTTTGAGAAAAACAAGAAAAAGGTCATGACTGTTACTCATATAATGCTAGAATTGACAGGTTTTTCATTTCCCATGTGGATTTTAACTTTCCTGCAACGACTTATGAATGGCAGAAAACGACCAAACTTTCAGACACAATTTTTCTTGAAACACAATTGTGGATAGCCATGCATTATTGCTTGCAACCTTTTGCCGGTCACACTTTCGTTGCGACCTTGTTCCGGGCACACGGCGATAACATCACAAAGTTATAATAAGAACAGTAATAGCTATTTTGGCAAGACACTCACAAGTACAAACATTTAAAATATATCTAAAACTTACGTTAAAAAACAGTGGGATGCCTAGGACAGCGTAAAGGTAAAACAATTACTTTCGCCAAAAGGCGTATATGTCTATCAATACAGTTGTTTATTTCTCTCCTATATAAGACATTGTAAAACTCGTGAAGGCTGCTGTCGCATTACACTCATGAAGCCATTAGTTACAGTTAGTTCGTTGAGGTCAGAGTTCCACTCAGAACCTGGCTGCTTATTTACAGACGGATATTCTGAGCTGTAAACATGGCCTGTCATTCCACAATAAGTTCAAATCCTTTGTAGTGTAAAGTATCTCGGCTCAGTCTCCATCACTATTGTGTCGATCAGAGTTGGTGTAACCTACGAATGGACTCACTGCTGTCCATCCAGGCAAATCTACTGGATCCATCATTGCGGTAGCCGAACCAGGTTTTCATGCCGCCTTGACCGTGCGTGGATGTAATGAGCAGGACATGGAAGTCATTTTCCTCTTGGCTTATAATGGACGTCAGATAAGAAGGTCTGCCAAGGCGTGACACACCCTGATTCATTCAATGCACTGGAGAGTGCAAGATACAACCCCACATCCTGCTTTAGCGCCCTGTCTGTTGTCTGTTGTTCATGATTAGTACAAAGTTGTTTGTTCCTCTACCATAAGACCCTGTACAACCCTTGAAGCTATGATATCAAACTGAATGCGTTCAATGACAGTCAATTAGTTAATCACAGTTTCACTGAGAACCTGGTTGCTATTTTACAGACGGATCTTCTGCGGTAGTAACACCCCAAGTCATTCCACAGGTTGAAATCACTCGTAGAAGTTTTCCGTATCTCAGCACAATTTCCATCACCGCTGGGTTCCCTTTTGTCCCAGCTGGTGTAGCCCCTAGAAAGGCTGCCATCAATAAAGTGCCAACTCAAAAAGCCACTGGATGTGTCCTTGCGGTAGCCGAACCAGGTTTTCACGCCACCTTCGCCGAATGTGGTAGTTATGAGCAGGACGATGAAGTCATGTTCCTCTTGGCTCATAATGGATGCCAGATGAGATGGTCTGCCGAGGCGTGACATACCCTGACAGTACTGTTCAGCTTCATCAAAGGTCTTGGCATCCGTCACGAGAAGGTAGCAATGATTCCCAAATTTTGTCCATGGACTGCTGCAGGACATGCATGCGGGAGATACGATCAGGAAATGCGACTGAAGGAGAGCTACAAAGATACTGAAAGTGATGGTCCTGAAAGAACTCGCCATACTCAGTAACCAAAAGCAGTCCACTATCAAAGACTAGAGGAACTGACAACTCAAGCAAGGACGTGTGTGTGTAAAGATAATGGTGTGTTAACTAAAAGTTAAATACAACGATAGAGCAAAGGCATTCACTATCGCTGGCCTTGTACCGTACTCAAAGTAGCGTCTTTAGACCAACAATGGTTAGTGTTGTGGAGACAGTTTCAGTGCCACTCCATGGCAACTGTGACGATGTCGAATTAGGCCTATTGTTAATTATCAAAATAATTTCCTTTGTTGTTGCAATTATAACTGCCACCGACATCGATACCGATCTTTTTGCTTATGGTAAATTTCGTCGGTGTCCATACACCACTCACTGCACACAGTTACCAAAGATCGTTTAGCACCGCGACGATCTTTGGTAGTAACAACGTCTGCGTGCAATGGAAAATTGGTTGAAAACAAAATTGAAGTGATCATATTAAAGGGACGTCAAATGTATTTCTTTCAATGTAATCCTTGGAGATGCAAACTTGTGTCTCATTTCACTTTATTTTCAAATTTCGTTTTCGATTTTTTAGGGTATTTTGATGTCATTTTCGTATTTTATGCTTTAATGCAAATTTCCATATACATGAGCAACAAATGTGACGTCATGTCATGAAGAAAATCTCAACGTTAAAATTAATTTATGCACGGAAAGAGCACAGAATTGAGAAAATTTGGCTGTTGTTAATATTCTTTTCTCGAGTGATTTGTTAGTATGTCAGTCATTGCAGTATTAAATCAAACCGGAAATTGTTCTCACAAATTCTTTAACAAGCAAAATTTGTGGTTCACAGTTTCACGATTAAATGATAACTGTAAGTATTCCCATTTTTACTCTTGCAACAACTTTCAACAGAATTGTGCAACTGCGGTTAAGTTTTATATTGCATTTTTAAAGCTTTTTTTGTTTACCCTATTAGAATGTTTTTTTTTTTACCCATATATTATTTTTTAGAGATTAATTTATTTTTTAGTATTTCCTCCCTCTCTGGAGCAATAACTTCAGGCTAATGACACTTGTCAACCTTCTCCCCTCCCCTGTGCAAACCACTCTATGGATCCACTCCTGAGAGAGAACGAATGTGCAGAATGCAAATATTAACCCCGTCTGTTTACAACATAACAAGAAACAAACAGATTAACGTCCAGTCGGTTCCATTGTTTTGATTGTTTATATCTACTATAACGATCTTTAACACTAGAAAATCACACTCGGTTATTCAAGAAACTATAATAGTATTATCAACTTTAAAATATACCGCAATGCATTTTGGGAAACGGAGTACTGGGGTGCATTTTCGCGGTCGTAACCAATCACTGTTTTGGTTGACCGATGACCAAAACATTGATTGGTTACAGCCGCAAAAAACGCACCCCAGTTAAAGAATAAGTCAAGCTGCCAAGATGGACGCCGAGCTTTTATTGATTTTGTTCATGGTCAGGCCAATCTTAATCATTTATGAGTATCTTGCGAGCTTGCATGTCTGGTCTTAAGTCGCACTTGGTTTTTCATTGCATTTTTCGTTTTGCGTGGCATGTATTATTATTTAAAAAATTAAAATTAAAAAATACAACAATGATGTCCCCCAACCGAGGTAATAGTGCAGCTCGTTTAATATGTTCCACACCCTTGAGAGAACATATTACCCCATCACTTAGGGAACTTCATTGGTTACCAATTAGAGAACGAATCCATTTTAAAATTGCTCTTCTAGTTTTTAAATGCTTGAACAAAACTACACCTCGTTATATTACCACTTTACTGTCACATTACACTCCTCCACGATTTCTTCGGTCCACACTTGACATCACTCGCTTGAATGTTCCCCGAGCAAACAAAGTTCTAGGTCAAAAGGCCTTTAGTGTGGCTGGGCCAATGATTTGGAACAATCTTCCTACTGTGATTAGGGAATCTAATACTCTATCTGCTTTTCGTAAAGTCCTTAAGACTCACCTTTTTCCATGTTAATTTCTTTCTTGTGCGCTATGATCTTGATGGAATAGCGCCTTATAAATTTTAATTGTTATGTTATGTTATGTAAAACATCTTTGAGGTTCGATTAATGCACATCTAGTAACGTCATGTGCCCGGAAAAAAAGGTCGCAAGGCTGTACGTCCCTTTTTCAGCCACACAAAGTACAATTTTTAGCTGCAGCAGAAGGTCATAAGCAATAACTGGCTCTTTTGAGAAAAAAAAGAAAAAGGTCATGACTGTTACTTATATAATGCTAGAATTGACAGGTTTTTCCATTCCCATGTGGATTTTAACTTTCCTGCAACGACTTATGAATGGCAGAAAACGACCAAACTTTCAGACACAATTTTTCTTGAAACACAATTGTGGATAGCCATGCATTATTGCTTGCAACCTTTTGCCGGTCACACTTTCGCTGCGACCTTGTTCCGGGCACACGGCGATAACATCACAAAGTTATAATAAGAACAGTAATAGCTATTTTGGCAAGACACTCACAAGTACAAACATTTAAAATATATCTAAAACTTACGTTAAACAACAGTGGGATGCCTAGGACAGCCTAAAGGTAAAACAATTACTTTCGCCAAAAGGCGTATATGTCTATCAATACAGTTGTTTATTTCTCTCCTATATAAGACATTGTAAAACTCGTGTGTCGATCAGAGTTGGTGCATTAACCTACGAATGGACTCACTGCTGTCGATCCAGGCAAATCTACTGGTTCCATCCTTGCGGTAGCCGAACCAGGTTTTCATGCCGCCTTGACCGTGCGTGGATGTAATGAGCAGGACATGGAAGTCATTTTCCTCTTGGCTTATAATGGACGTCAGATAAGAAGGTCTGCCAAGGCGTGACACACCCTGATTCATTCAATGCACTGGAGAGTGCAAGATACAACCCCACATCCTGCTTTAGCGCCCTGTCTGTTGTCTGTTGTTCATGATTAATACAAAGTTGTTTGTTCCTCTACCATAAGACCCTGTACAACCCTTGAAGCTATGATATCAAACTGAATGCGTTCAATGACAGTCAATTAGTTAATCACAGTTTCACTGAGAACCTGGTTGCTATTTTACAGACGAATCTTCTGCGGTAGTTACACACCACGTCATTCCACAGGTTGAAATCACTCGTAGAAGTTTTCCGTATCTCAGCACAATTTCCATCACCGCTGGGTTCCCTTTTGTCCCAGCTGGTGTAGCCCCTAGAAAGGCTGCCATCAATAAAGTGCCAACTTAAAGAGCCACTGGATGTGTCCTTGCGGTAGCCGAACCAGGTTTTCACGCCACCTTCGCCGAATGTGGTTGTTATGAGCAGGACGATGAAGTAATGTTCCTCTTGGCTCATAATGGATGCCAGATGAGATTGTCTGCCGAGGCGTAACAAACCCTGACAGTACTGTTCAGCTTCATCAAAGGTCTTGGCATCCGTCACGAGAAGGTAGTAATGATTCCCAAATTTTGTCCATGGACTGCTGCAGGGCATGCATGCGGGAGATACGATCAGGAAATGCGACTGAAGTAGAGCTACAAAGATACTGAAAGTGATGGTCCTGAAAGAACTTGCCATACTCAGTAACCAAAAGCAGTCTGCTGTCAAGGACTAGATGAACTGAAAACTTGAGCAATGATGTGTGCGACGAAAGAGAATGATTGGTTAACTATAGTGGTTAAACATAACGATAGAGCAAAGGCATTTACTATCGCTGGCCCTACTGTACTCAAAGTAGCGTCTATATACCAACAATGGTTAGTGTTGAGGATACAGTTTCAGTGCCGCTCCATGGCAACTGTGACGATGTCGAATATGGCCTATTGTTGATAATTATATTACTTTCCCCCTTTTCGTTGCAATTATAACTGCCACAGACATCGATACCGATCTATTTGATTATGGTAAATTTCGTACGTGTCCATATTAATACCACTCACTGCACACTGTTACCAAAGATCGTTTAGCACCTCGACGATCTTTGGTAGTAACAACGTCTGCGCGCAATGGAAAATTGGTTGAAAACAAAACTGAAGTTATCACATTGACGGGCCATGAAATGTAATTTGTTCACTGTAATTCTTGGATGTGCACATTTGTGTCCCATTTCACTTTATTTTCAAATTTTGTTTGCCATTTTTAAGGGTATTTTGATGCCATTTTAGTATTTTATGCTAATGCAAATTTCCATATTCATGAGCAAAAATGTGATGTCATGTCATGAAGAAAATCTCAACGTTAAAATTAGTTTATGCACGGAAAGAAAACAACATTTAGGAAATTTGGCTGTTGTTAATATTCTTTTTCTCGAGTGATTTGTTAGTATGTCAGTCATTGCAGTATTAACCCAAACCGAAAATTGTTCTCACAGATTCTTTAACAAGCAAACTTTGGGGTTCACAGTATCAAGATTAAATGATAACTGTAAGGATCCTCATTTAAATTCTTGCAACAACTATCACAAGAATTGTGCAACTGCGGTTAAGTTTTATATTGCATTTTTAACGCTTTTTGGGGGGCTATTTTTCAAATCTTTTTTAACCCATCATTATTTTTTAACCCATTTTTAATTCTTAAAGAAGAATTTACTTCTCTTATTTCCTCTGGAGACTGGCAAATGACACTTGTCAACCTTCTCCCAACCCCTTTGAAAACCACTCTATGGATCCACTCCTGAGAAAGAACGAATGTGCATAATGCAAATATTAGACCCTTCTGTTTACAAAAATAACAAGAAACAAAAATAATAACGTCCAGCGGGTTCCATTGTTTTGATTGTATATCTCTACTTTAATGATGATTAGCACTAGAAAATCACAGTCGGTTTGAAAGAAACTATAATAGTATTATCATTCTAAAAAATATACCGCAATGCATCTTGGGAAACGGTGAATCACCGGCCAATAGACAGTGATTGGTTACAGCCGCGAAAAAGCACCCAGTTAAAGGATAAGGCAAGCTGCCAAGATGGACGCCGAGCTTTTATTGATTTTGTTCATGGTCAGGCCAATCTTAATCATTTATGAGTATCTTGCGAGCTTGCATGTTTGGTCTTAAGTCGCACTTGGTTTTTCCTTGCATTTTTCGTTTTGCGTGGCATGTTTTATTATTTTAAAAGTAAAAATTAAAAAATACAACAATGATGTCCCCCAACCGAGGTAAGACAACATCTTTGAGGTTCGATTAATGCACATCTAGTAACGTCATTGGTTACCAATTAGAGAACGAATCCATTTTAAAATTGCTCTTCTAGTTTTTAAATGCTTGAACAAAACTACACCTCGTTATATTACCACTTTACTGTCACATTACACTCCTCCACGATTTCTTCGGTCCACACTTGACATCACTCGCTTGAATGTTCCCCGAGCAAACAAAGTTCTAGGTCAAAAGGCCTTTAGTGTGGCTGGGCCAATGATTTGGAACAATCTTCCTACTGTGATTAGGGAATCTAATACTCTATCTGCTTTTCGTAAAGTCCTTAAGACTCACCTTTTTCCATGTTAATTTCTTTCTAGTGCGCTATGATCTTGATGGAATAGCGCCTTATAAATTTTAATTGTTATGTTATTCTATGTAAAACATCTTTGAGGTTCGATTAATGCACATCTAGTAACGTCATGTGCCCGGAAAAAGGTCGCAAGGCTGTACGTCCCTTTTTCAGGCACACAAAGTACAAATTTTAGCTGCAGCAGAAGGTCATAAGCAATAACTGGCTCTTTTGAGAAAAAAAAGAAAAAGGTCATGACTGTTACTTATATAATGCTAGAATTGACAGGTTTTTCCATTCCCATGTGGATTTTAACTTTCCTGAAACGACTTATGAATGGCAGAAAACGACCAAACTTTCAGACACAATTTTTCTTGAAACACAATTGTGGATAGCCATGCATTATTGCTTGCAACCTTTGGCCGGTCACACTTTCGTTGCGACCTTGTTCCGGGCACACGGCGATAACATCACAAAGTTATAATAAGAACAGTAATAGCTATTTTGGCAAGACACTCACAAGTACAAACATTTAAAATATATCTAAAACTTACGTTAAAAAACAGTGGGATGCCTAGGACAGCCTAAAGGTAAAACAATTACTTTCGCCAAAAGGCGTATATGTCTATCAATACAGTTGTTTATTTCTCTCCTATATAAGACATTGTAAAACTCGTGAAGGCTGCTGTGGCATTACACTCATGAAGCCATTAGTTACAGTTAGTTCGTTGAGGTCAGAGAACCTGGCTGCTTATTTACAGACGGATATTCTGAGCTGTGAACATGGCCTGTCATTCCACAATAAGTTCAAATCCTTTGTAGTGTAAAGTATCTCGGCTCAGTCTCCATCACTATTGTGTCGATCAGAGTTGGTGTAACCTACGAATGGACTCACTGCTGTCCATCCAGGCAAATCTACTGGATCCATCATTGCGGTAGCCGAACCAGGTTTTCATGCCGCCTTGACCGTGCGTGGATGTAATGAGCAGGACATGGAAGTCATTTTCCTCTTGGCTTATAATGGACGTCAGATAAGAAGGTCTGCCAAGGCGTGACACACCCTGATTCATTCAATGCACTGGAGAGTGCAAGATGCAACCCCACATCCTGCTTTAGCGCCCTGTCTGTTGTCTGTTGTTCATGATTAGTACAAAGTTGTTTGTTCCTCTACCATAAGACCCTGTACAACCCTTGAAGCTATGATATCAAACTGAATGCGTTCAATGACAGTCAATTAGTTAATCACAGTTTCACTGAGAACCTGGTTGCTATTTTACAGACGGATCTTCTGCGGTTGTAACACCCCAAGTCATTCCACAGGTTGAAATCACTCGTAGAAGTTTTCCGTATCTCAGCACAATTTCCATCACCGCTGGGTTCCCTTTTGTCCCAGCTGGTGTAGCCCCTAGAAAGGCTGCCATCAATAAAGTGCCAACTCAAAAAGCCACTGGATGTGTCCTTGCGGTAGCCGAACCAGGTTTTCACGCCACCTTCGCCGAATGTGGTTGTTATGAGCAGGACGATGAAGTCATGTTCCTCTTGGCTCATAATGGATGCCAGATGAGATGGTCTGCCGAGGCGTGACATACCCTGACAGTACTGTTCAGCTTCATCAAAGGTCTTGGCATCCGTCACGAGAAGGTAGCAATGATTCCCAAATTTTGTCCATGGACTGCTGCAGGACATGCATGCGGGAGATACGATCAGGAAATGCGACTGAAGGAGAGCTACAAAGATACTGAAAGTGATGGTCCTGAAAGAACTCGCCATACTCAGTAACCAAAAGCAGTCCACTATCAAAGACTAGAGGAACTGACAACTCAAGCAAGGACGTGTGTGTGTAAAGATAATGGTGTGTTAACTAAAAGTTAAATACAACGATAGAGCAAAGGCATTCACTATCGCTGGCCTTGTACCGTACTCAAAGTAGCGTCTTTAGACCAACAATGGTTAGTGTTGTGGAGACAGTTTCAGTGCCACTCCATGGCAACTGTGACGATGTAGAATTAGGCCTATTGTTAATTATCAAAATAATTTCCTTTGTTGTTGCAATTATAACTGCCACCGACATCGATACCGATCTTTTTGCTTATGGTAAATTTCGTCGGTGTCCATACACCACTCACTGCACACAGTTACCAAAGATCGTTTAGCACCGCGACGATCTTTGGTAGTAACAAGTACATGTCTGCGTGCAATGGAAAATTGTATGAAAACAAAATTGAAGGGATCACATTAAAGGGACATCAAATGTAATTTCTTTCAATGTAATCCTTGGAGATGCAAACTTGTGTCTCATTTCACTTTATTTTCAAATTTCGTTTTCCATTTTTAAGGGTATTTTGATGTCATTTTAGTATTTTATGCTTTAATGCAAATTTCCATATGCATGAGCAACAAATGTGACGTCATGTCATGAAGAAAATCTCAACGTTAAAATTATTTTATGCACGGAAAGAGCACAGAATTGAGGAAATTTGGCTGTTGTTAATATTCTTTTCTTGAGTGATTAGTTAGTATGTCAGTCATTGCAGTATTAAATCAAACCGGAAATTGTTCTCACAAATTCTTTAACAAGCAAAATTTGGGGTTCACAGTTTCACGATTAAATGATAACTGTAAGTATTCCCATTTTTACTCTTGCAACAACTTTCAACAGAATTGTGCAACTGCGGTTAAGTTTTATATTGCATTTTTAAAGCTTTTTTTTGTTTACCCATTTAGAATTTTTTTTTTTTACCCATATATTATTTTTAGAGATTAATTTATTTTTTAGTATTTCCTCCCTCTCTGGAGCAATAACTTCAGGCTAATGACACTTGTCAACCTTCTCCCCTCCCCTGTGCAAACCACTCTATGGATCCACTCCTGAGAGAGAACGAATGTGCAGAATGCAAATATTAACCCCGTCTGTTTACAACATAACAAGAAACAAACAGATTAACGTCCAGTCGGTTCCATTGTTTTGATTGTTTATATCTACTATAACGATCTTTAACACTAGAAAATCACACTCGGTTATTCAAGAAACTATAATAGTATTATCAACTTTAAAATATACCGCAATGCATTTTGGGAAACGGAGTACTGGGGTGCATTTTCGCGGTCGTAACCAATCACTGTTTTGGTTGACCGATGACCAAAACATTGATTGGTTACAGCCGCAAAAAACGCACCCCAGTTAAAGAATAAGTCAAGCTGCCAAGATGGACGCCGAGCTTTTATTGATTTTGTTCATGGTCAGGCCAATCTTAATCATTTATGAGTATCTTGCGAGCTTGCATGTCTGGTCTTAAGTCGCACTTGGTTTTTCATTGCATTTTTCGTTTTGCGTGGCATGTATTATTATTTAAAAAATTAAAATTAAAAAATACAACAATGATGTCCCCCAACCGAGGTAATAGTGCAGCTCGTTTAATATGTTCCACACCCTTGAGAGAACATATTACCCCATCACTTAGGGAACTTCATTGGTTACCAATTAGAGAACGAATCCATTTTAAAATTGCTCTTCTAGTTTTTAAATGCTTGAACAAAACTACACCTCGTTATATTACCACTTTACTGTCACATTACACTCCTCCACGATTTCTTCGGTCCACACTTGACATCACTCGCTTGAATGTTCCCCGAGCAAACAAAGTTCTAGGTCAAAAGGCCTTTAGTGTGGCTGGGCCAATGATTTGGAACAATCTTCCTACTGTGATTAGGGAATCTAATACTCTATCTGCTTTTCGTAAAGTCCTTAAGACTCACCTTTTTCCATGTTAATTTCTTTCTTGTGCGCTATGATCTTGATGGAATAGCGCCTTATAAATTTTAATTGTTATGTTATGTTATGTAAAACATCTTTGAGGTTCGATTAATGCACATCTAGTAACGTCATGTGCCCGGAAAAAAAGGTCGCAAGGCTGTACGTCCCTTTTTCAGCCACACAAAGCACAATTTTTAGCTGCAGCAGAAGGTCATAAGCAATAACTGGCTCTTTTGAGAAAAAAAAGAAAAAGGTCATGACTGTTACTTATATAATGCTAGAATTGACAGGTTTTTCCATTCCAATGTGGATTTTAACTTTCCTGCAACGACTTATGAATGGCAGAAAACGACCAAACTTTCAGACACAATTTTTCTTGAAACACAATTGTGGATAGCCATGCATTATTGCTTGCAACCTTTTGCCGGTCACACTTTCGTTGCGACCTTGTTCCGGGCACACGGCGATAACATCACAAAGTTATAATAAGAACAGTAATAGCTATTTTGGCAAGACACTCACAAGTACAAACATTTAAAATATATCTAAAACTTACGTTAAACAACAGTGGGATGCCTAGGACAGCCTAAAGGTAAAACAATTACTTTCGCCAAAAGGCGTATATGTCTATCAATACAGTTGTTTATTTCTCTCCTATATAAGACATTGTAAAACTCGTGTGTCGATCAGAGTTGGTGCATTAACCTACGAATGGACTCACTGCTGTCGATCCAGGCAAATCTACTGGTTCCATCCTTGCGGTAGCCGAACCAGGTTTTCATGCCGCCTTGACCGTGCGTGGATGTAATGAGCAGGACATGGAAGTCATTTTCCTCTTGGCTTATAATGGACGTCAGATAAGAAGGTCTGCCAAGGCGTGACACACCCTGATTCATTCAATGCACTGGAGAGTGCAAGATACAACCCCACATCCTGCTTTAGCGCCCTGTCTGTTGTCTGTTGTTCATGATTAATACAAAGTTGTTTGTTCCTCTACCATAAGACCCTGTACAACCCTTGAAGCTATGATATCAAACTGAATGCGTTCAATGACAGTCAATTAGTTAATCACAGTTTCACTGAGAACCTGGTTGCTATTTTACAGACGAATCTTCTGCGGTAGTTACACACCACGTCATTCCACAGGTTGAAATCACTCGTAGAAGTTTTCCGTATCTCAGCACAATTTCCATCACCGCTGGGTTCCCTTTTGTCCCAGCTGGTGTAGCCCCTAGAAAGGCTGCCATCAATAAAGTGCCAACTTAAAGAGCCACTGGATGTGTCCTTGCGGTAGCCGAACCAGGTTTTCACGCCACCTTCGCCGAATGTGGTTGTTATGAGCAGGACGATGAAGTAATGTTCCTCTTGGCTCATAATGGATGCCAGATGAGATTGTCTGCCGAGGCGTAACAAACCCTGACAGTACTGTTCAGCTTCATCAAAGGTCTTGGCATCCGTCACGAGAAGGTAGTAATGATTCCCAAATTTTGTCCATGGACTGCTGCAGGGCATGCATGCGGGAGATACGATCAGGAAATGCGACTGAAGTAGAGCTACAAAGATACTGAAAGTGATGGTCCTGAAAGAACTTGCCATACTCAGTAACCAAAAGCAGTCTGCTGTCAAGGACTAGATGAACTGAAAACTTGAGCAATGATGTGTGCGACGAAAGAGAATGATTGGTTAACTATAGTGGTTAAACATAACGATAGAGCAAAGGCATTTACTATCGCTGGCCCTACTGTACTCAAAGTAGCGTCTATATACCAACAATGGTTAGTGTTGAGGATACAGTTTCAGTGCCGCTCCATGGCAACTGTGACGATGTCGAATATGGCCTATTGTTGATAATTATATTACTTTCCCCCTTTTCGTTGCAATTATAACTGCCACAGACATCGATACCGATCTATTTGATTATGGTAAATTTCGTACGTGTCCATATTAATACCACTCACTGCACACTGTTACCAAAGATCGTTTAGCACCTCGACGATCTTTGGTAGTAACAACGTCTGCGCGCAATGGAAAATTGGTTGAAAACAAAACTGAAGTTATCACATTGACGGGCCATGAAATGTAATTTGTTCACTGTAATTCTTGGATGTGCACATTTGTGTCCCATTCCACTTTATTTTCAAATTTTGTTTGCCATTTTTAGGGTATTTTGATGCCATTTTAGTATT
The DNA here is from genome assembly GCA_032158295.1 of Pycnopodia helianthoides. Classification (NCBI taxonomy): domain Eukaryota; kingdom Metazoa; phylum Echinodermata; class Asteroidea; order Forcipulatida; family Asteriidae; genus Pycnopodia; species Pycnopodia helianthoides. Next base: position 1,711,532 of record CM063243.1, on the reverse strand, counting down.
TTATGCTAATGCAAACTTCCATATTCATGAGCAAAAATGTGATGTCATGTCATGAAGAAAATCTCAACGTTAAAATTAGTTTATGCACGGAAAGAAAACAACATTTAGGAAATTTGGCTGTTGTTAATATTCTTTTCTCGAGTGATTTGTTAGTATGTCAGTCATTGCAGTATTAACCCAAACCGAAAATTGTTCTCACAGATTCTTTAACAAGCAAACTTTGGGGTTCACAGTATCAAGATTAAATGATAACTGTAAGGATCCTCATTTAAATTCTTGCAACAACTATCACAAGAATTGTGCAACTGCGGTTAAGTTTTATATTGCATTTTTAACGCTTTTTGGGGGGCTATTTTTCAAATCTTTTTTAACCCATCATTATTTTTTAACCCATTTTTAATTCTTAAAGAAGAATTTACTTCTCTTATTTCCTCTGGAGACTGGCAAATGACACTTGTCAACCTTCTCCCAACCCCTTTGAAAACCACTCTATGGATCCACTCCTGAGAAAGAACGAATGTGCATAATGCAAATATTAGACCCTTCTGTTTACAAAAATAACAAGAAACAAAAATAATAACGTCCAGCGGGTTCCATTGTTTTGATTGTATATCTCTACTTTAATGATGATTAGCACTAGAAAATCACAGTCGGTTTGAAAGAAACTATAATAGTATTATCATTCTAAAAAATATACCGCAATGCATCTTGGGAAACGGTGAATCACCGGCCAATAGACAGTGATTGGTTACAGCCGCGAAAAAGCACCCAGTTAAAGGATAAGGCAAGCTGCCAAGATGGACGCCGAGCTTTTATTGATTTTGTTCATGGTCAGGCCAATCTTAATCATTTATGAGTATCTTGCGAGCTTGCATGTTTGGTCTTAAGTCGCACTTGGTTTTTCCTTGCATTTTTCGTTTTGCGTGGCATGTTTTATTATTTTAAAAGTAAAAATTAAAAAATACAACAATGATGTCCCCCAACCGAGGTAAGACAACATCTTTGAGGTTCGATTAATGCACATCTAGTAACGTCATTGGTTACCAATTAGAGAACGAATCCATTTTAAAATTGCTCTTCTAGTTTTTAAATGCTTGAACAAAACTACACCTCGTTATATTACCACTTTACTGTCACATTACACTCCTCCACGATTTCTTCGGTCCACACTTGACATCACTCGCTTGAATGTTCCCCGAGCAAACAAAGTTCTAGGTCAAAAGGCCTTTAGTGTGGCTGGGCCAATGATTTGGAACAATCTTCCTACTGTGATTAGGGAATCTAATACTCTATCTGCTTTTCGTAAAGTCCTTAAGACTCACCTTTTTCCATGTTAATTTCTTTCTAGTGCGCTATGATCTTGATGGAATAGCGCCTTATAAATTTTAATTGTTATGTTATTCTATGTAAAACATCTTTGAGGTTCGATTAATGCACATCTAGTAACGTCATGTGCCCGGAAAAAAAGGTCGCAAGGCTGTACGTCCCTTTTTCAGGCACACAAAGTACAATTTTTAGCTGCAGCAGAAGGTCATAAGCAATAACTGGCTCTTTTGAGAAAAAAAAGAAAAAGGTCATGACTGTTACTTATATAATGCTAGAATTGACAGGTTTTTCCATTCCCATGTGGATTTTAACTTTCCTGCAACGACTTATGAATGGCAGAAAACGACCAAACTTTCAGACACAATTTTTCTTGAAACACAATTGTGGATAGCCATGCATTATTGCTTGCAACCTTTGGCCGGTCACACTTTCGTTGCGACCTTGTTCCGGGCACACGGCGATAACATCACAAAGTTATAATAAGAACAGTAATAGCTATTTTGGCAAGACACTCACAAGTACAAACATTTAAAATATATCTAAAACTTACGTTAAACAACAGTGGGATGCCTAGGACAGCCTAAAGGTAAAACAATTACTTTCGCCAAAAGGCATTTATGTCTATCAATACAGTTGTTTATTTCTCTCCTATATAAGACATTGTAAAACTCGTGAAGGCTGCTGTGGCATTACACTCATGAAGCCATTAGTTACAGTTAGTTAGTTAAGGTCAGATTTTCACTCAGAACCTGGCTGCTTATTTAAACACGGATATTCTGAGCTGTGAACATGGCCTGTCATTCCACAATAAGTTAAAATCCTTTGTAGTGTCAAGTATCTCGGCTCAGTCTCCATCACTATTGTGTCGATCAGAGTTGGTGCATTAACCTACGAATGGACTCACTGCTGTCGATCCAGGCAAATCTACTGGATCCATCCTTGCGGTAGCCGAACCAGGTTTTCATGCCGCCTTGACCGTGCGTGGATGTAATGAGCAGGACGAGGAAGTCATTTTCCTCTTGGCTTATAATGGACGTCAGATAAGAAGGTCTGCCAAGGCGTGACACACCCTGATTCATTCAATGCACTGGAGAGTGCAAGATGCAACCCCACATCCTGCTTTAGCGCCCTGTCTGTTGTCTGTTGTTCATGATTAATACAGAGTTGTTTGTTCCTCTACCATAAGACCCTGTACAACCCTTGAAGCTATGATATCAAACTGAGTGCGTTCAATGACAGTCAATTAGTTAATCACAGTTTCACTGAGAACCTGGTTGCTATTTTACAGACGGATCTTCTGCGGTTGTAACACCCCAAGTCATTCCACAGGTTGAAATCACTCGTAGAAGTTTTCCGTATCTCAGCACAATTTCCATCACCGCTGGGTTCCCTTTTGTCCCAGCTGGTGTAGCCCCTAGAAAGGCTGCCATCAATAAAGTGCCAACTCAAAAAGCCACTGGATGTGTCCTTGCGGTAGCCGAACCAGGTTTTCACGCCACCTTCGCCGAATGTGGTAGTTATGAGCAGGACGATGAAGTCATGTTCCTCTTGGCTCATAATGGATGCCAGATGAGATGGTCTGCCGAGGCGTGACATACCCTGACAGTACTGTTCAGCTTCATCAAAGGTCTTGGCATCCGTCACGAGAAGGTAGCAATGATTCCCAAATTTTGTCCATGGACTGATACAGGACATGCATGCGGGAGATACGATCAGGAAATGCGACTGAAGGAGAGCTACAAGAATACTGAAAGTGAAGACCCTGAAAGAACTCGCCATACTCAGGAACCAAAAGCAGTCCACTATCAAAGACTAGAGGAACTGACAACTCAAGCAAGGACATGTGTGTGTAAAGATAATGGTGTGTTAACTAAAAGTTAAATACAACGATAGAGCAAAGGCATTCACTATCGCTGGCCTTGTACCGTACTCAAAGTAGCGTCTTTAGACCAACAATGGTTAGTGTTGTGGAGACAGTTTCAGTGCCACTCCATGGCAACTGTGACGATGTCAAATTAGGCCTATTGTTAATTATCATAATATTTTCCTTTGTAGTTGCAATTATAACTGCCACCGACATCGATCTTTTTGCTTATAGTAAATTTCGTCGGTGTCCATATACCACTCACTGCACACAGTTACCAAAGATCGTTTAGCACCGCGACGATCTTTGGTAGTAACAAGTACATGTCTGCGCGCAATGGAAAATTGTATGAAAACAAAATTGAAGTGATCACATTAAAGGGACATCAAATGTAATTTCTTTCAATGTAATCCTTGGAGATGCAAACTTGTGTCTCATTTCACTTTATTTTCAAATTTCGTTTTCCATTTTTAAGGGTATTTTGATGTCATTTTCGTATTTTATGCTTTAATGCAAATTTCCATATACATGAGCAACAAATGTGACGTCATGTCATGAAGAAAATCTCAACGTTAAAATTAATTTATGCACGGAAAGAGCACAGAATTGAGGAAATTTGGCTGTTGTTAATATTCTTTTCTTGAGTGATTTGTTAGTATGTCAGTCATTGCAGTATTAAATCAAACCGGAAATTGTTCTCACAAATTCTTTAACAAGCAAAATTTGGGGTTCACAGTTTCACGATTAAATGATAACTGTAAGTATTCCCATTTTTACTCTTGCAACAACTTTCAACAGAATTGTGCAACTGCGGTTAAGTTTTATATTGCATTTTTAAAGCTTTTTTTTGTTTACCCATTTAGAATTTTTTTTTTTACCCATATATTATTTTTAGAGATTAATTTATTTTTTATTATTTCCTCCCTCTCTGGAGCAATAACTTCAGGCTAATGACCTTCTCCCCTCCCCTGTGCAAACCACTCTATGGATCCACTCCTGAGAGAAAACGAATGTGCAGAATGCAAATATTAACCCCGTCTGTTTACAACATAACAAGAAACAAACAGATTAACGTCCAGTCGGTTCCATTGTTTTGATTGTTTATATCTACTATAACGATCATTAACACTAGAAAATCACACTCGGTATTAAAGAAACTATAACAGTATTATCAACTTTAAAATATACCGCATTGCATTTTGGGAAACAGAGTACTGGGGTGCATTTTCGCGGTCGTAACCAATCACTGTTTTGGTTGACCGATGACCAAAACAGTGATTGGTTACAGCCGCAAAAAACGCACCCCAGTTAAAGAATAAGTCAAGCTGCCAAGATGGACGCCGAGCTTTTATTGATTTTGTTCATGGTCAGGCCAATCTTAATCATTTATGAGTATCTTGCGAGCTTGCATGTTTGGTCTTAAGTCGCACTTGGTTTTTCATTGCATTTTTCGTTTTGCGTGGCATGTATTATTATTTAAAAAATAAAAATAAAAAAATACAACAATGATGTCCCCCAACCGAGGTAAGAAAACATCTTTGAGGTTCGATTAATGCACATCTAGTAACGTCATGTGCCCGGAAAAAGGTCGCAAGGCTGTACGTCCCTTTTTCAGGCACACAAAGTACAATTTTTAGCTGCAGCAGAAGGTCATAAGCAATAACTGGCTCTTTTGAGAAAAACAAGAAAAAGGTCATGAATGTTACTTATATAATGCTAGAATTGACAGGTTTTTCCATTCCCATGTGGATTTTAACTTTCCTGAAACGACTTATGAATGGCAGAAAACGACCAAACTTTCAGACACAATTTTTCTTGAAACACAATTGTGGATAGCCATGCATTATTGCTTGCAACCTTTTGCCGGTCACACTTTCGTTACGACCTTGTTCCGGGCACACGGCGATAACATCACAAAGTTATAATAAGAACAGTAATAGCTTTTTTGGCAAGACACTCACAAGTACAAACATTTAAAATATATCTAAAACTTACGTTAAAAAACAGTGGGATGCCTAGGACAGCCTGAAGGTAAAACAATTACTTTCGCCAAAAGGCGTATATGTCTATCAATACAGTTGTTTATTTCTCTCCTATATAAGACATTGTAAAACTCGTGAAGGCTGCTGTGGCATTACACTCATGAAGCCATTAGTTACAGTTAGTTCGTTGAGGTCAGAGAACCTGGCTGCTTATTTACAGACGGATATTCTGAGCTGTGAACATGGCCTGTCATTCCACAATAAGTTCAAATCCTTTGTAGTGTAAAGTATCTCGGCTCAGTCTCCATCACTATTGTGTCGATCAGAGTTGGTGTAACCTACGAATGGACTCACTGCTGTCCATCCAGGCAAATCTACTGGATCCATCATTGCGGTAGCCGAACCAGGTTTTCATGCCGCCTTGACCGTGCGTGGATGTAATGAGCAGGACATGGAAGTCATTTTCCTCTTGGCTTATAATGGACGTCAGATAAGAAGGTCTGCCAAGGCGTGACACACCCTGATTCATTCAATGCACTGGAGAGTGCAAGATGCAACCCCACATCCTGCTTTAGCGCCCTGTCTGTTGTCTGTTGTTCATGATTAGTACAAAGTTGTTTGTCCCTCTACCATAAGACCCTGTACAACCCTTGAAGCTATGATATCAAACTGAATGCGTTCAATGACAGTCAATTAGTTAATCACAGTTTCACTGAGAACCTGGTTGCTATTTTACAGACGGATCTTCTGCGGTAGTAACACCCCAAGTCATTCCACAGGTTGAAATCACTCGTAGAAGTTTTCCGTATCTCAGCACAATTTCCATCACCGCTGGGTTCCCTTTTGTCCCAGCTGGTGTAGCCCCTAGAAAGGCTGCCATCAATAAAGTGCCAACTCAAAAAGCCACTGGATGTGTCCTTGCGGTAGCCGAACCAGGTTTTCACGCCACCTTCGCCGAATGTGGTAGTTATGAGCAGGACGATGAAGTCATGTTCCTCTTGGCTCATAATGGATGCCAGATGAGATGGTCTGCCGAGGCGTGACATACCCTGACAGTACTGTTCAGCTTCATCAAAGGTCTTGGCATCCGTCACGAGAAGGTAGCAATGATTCCCAAATTTTGTCCATGGACTGCTGCAGGACATGCATGCGGGAGATACGATCAGGAAATGCGACTGAAGGAGAGCTACAAAGATACTGAAAGTGATGGTCCTGAAAGAACTCGCCATACTCAGTAACCAAAAGCAGTCCACTATCAAAGACTAGAGGAACTGACAACTCAAGCAAGGACGTGTGTGTGTAAAGATAATGGTGTGTTAACTAAAAGTTAAATACAACGATAGAGCAAAGGCATTCACTATCGCTGGCCTTGTACCGTACTCAAAGTAGCGTCTTTAGACCAACAATGGTTAGTGTTGTGGAGACAGTTTCAGTGCCACTCCATGGCAACTGTGATGATGTCGAATTAGGCCTATTGTTAATTATCAAAATAATTTCCTTTGTTGTTGCAATTATAACTGCCACCGACATCGATACCGATCTTTTTGCTTATGGTAAATTTCGTCGGTGTCCATACACCACTCACTGCACACAGTTACCAAAGATCGTTTAGCACCGCGACGATCTTTGGTAGAAACAAGTCCATGTCTGCGCGCAATGGAAAATTGGTTGAAAACAAAACTGAAGTTATCACATTGAAGGGCCATGAAGTGTATTTTATTCAATGTAATCCTTGGATGTGCACATTTGTGTCCCATTTCACTTTATTTTCAAATTTTGTTTGCCATTTTTAAGGGTATTTTGATGCCATTTTAGTATTTTATGCTAATGCAAATTTCCATATTCATGAGCAAAAATGTGATGTCATGTCATGAAGAAAATCTCAACGTTAAAATTAGTTTATGCACGGAAAGAAAACAACATTTAGGAAATTTGGCTGTTGTTAATATTCTTTTTCTCGAGTGATTTGTTAGTATGTCAGTCATTGCAGTATTAACCCAAACCGAAAATTGTTCTCACAGATTCTTTAACAAGCAAACTTTGGGGTTCACAATTTCATGATTAAATGATAACTGTAAGGATCCCCATTTTCATTCTTGCAACAACTATCACAAGAATTGTGCAACTGCGGTTAAGTTTTATATTGCATTTTTTAAAGCTTTTTGAGGGGCTATTTTCAAATCTTTTTTAACCCATTATTATTTTTTTACCCATCTCTAATTTTTAAAGAAGAATTTACTTCTATTATTTCCTCTGGAGACTGGCAAATGATACTTGTCAACCTTCTCCCCTCCCCTGTGCAAACCACTCTATGGATCCACTCCTGAGAAAGAACGAATGTGCATAATGCAAATATTAGACCCTTCTGTTTACAAAAATAACAAGAAACAAAAATAATAACGTCCAGCGGGTTCCATTGTTTTGATTGTATATCTCTACTTTAATGATGATTAGCACTAGAAAATCACAGTCGGTTTGAAAGAAACTATAATAGTAATATCATTCGAAAAAATATACCGCAATGCATCTTGGGAAACGGTTAATCACTGGCCAATAAACAGTGATTGGTTACAGCCGCGAAAAAGCACCCAGTTAAAGGATAAGGCAAGCTGCCAAGATGGACGCCGAGCTTTTATTGATTTTGTTCATGGTCATGCCAATCTTAATCATTTATGATGAGTATCTTGCGAGCTTGCATGTTTGGTCTTAAGTCGCACTTGGTTTTTCCTTGCATTTTTCGTTTTGCGTGGCATGTATTATTATTCAAAAAATAAAAATAAAAAAATACAACAATGATGTCCCCCAACCGAGGTAAGACAACATCTTTGAGGTTCGATTAATGCACATCTAGTAACGTCATGTGCCCGGAAAAAGGTCGCAAGGCTGTACGTCCCTTTTTCAGGCACACAAAGTACAATTTTTAGCTGCAGCAGAAGGTCATAAGCAATAACTGGCTCTTTTGAGAAAAAAAAGGAAAAAGGTCGTGACTGTTACTTATATAATGCTAGAATTGACAGGTTTTTCCATTCCCATGTGGATTTTAACTTTCCTGCAACGACTTATGAATGGCAGAAAACGACCAAACTTTCAGACACAATTTTTCTTGAAACACAATTGTGGATAGCCATGCATTATTGCTTGCAACCTTTGGCCGGTCACACTTTCGTTACGACCTTGTTCCGGGCACACGGCGATAACATCACAAAGTTATAATAAGAACAGTAATAGCTATTTTGGCAAGACACTCACAAGTACAAACATTTAAAATATATCTAAAACTTACGTTAAACAACAGTGGGATGCCTAGGACAGCCTAAAGGTAAAACAATTACTTTCGCCAAAAGGCGTATATGTCTATCAATACAGTTGTTTATTTCTGTCCTATATAAGACATTGTAAAACTCGTGAAGGCTGCTGTGGCATAACACTCATGAAGCCATTAGTTACAGTTAGTTCGTTAAGGTCAGAGTTCCACTCAGAACCTGACTCACTGCTGTCGATCCAGGCAAATCTACTGGATCCATCCTTGCGGTAGACGAACCAGGTTTTCATGCCGCCTTGACCGTGCGTGGTTGTAATGAGCAGGACATGGAAGTCCTTTTCCTCTTGTTTTATAATGGACGTCAGATAAGAAGGTCTGCCAAGGCGTGACACACCCTGATTCATTCAATGCACTGGAGAGTGCAAGATGCAACCCCACATCCTGCTTTAGCGCCCTGTCTGTTGTCTGTTGTTCATAATTAATACAAAGTTGTTTGTTCCTCTACCATAAGACACTGTACAACCCTTGAAGCTATGATATCAAACTGAATGCATTCAATGACAGTCAATTAGTTAATCACAGTTTCACTCAGAACCTGGTTGCTATTTTACAGACGGATCTTCTGAGGGAGTCACACCCCACGTCATTCCACAGGTTGAAACCACTCGTAGGATTTTTCCGTATCTCGGTACAATTTCCATCACCGTTGGGTTCCTTAGTGTCCCAGCTGGTGTAGCCCCTAGAAAGGCTGCCATCAATAAACTGCCAACTCAAAGAGCCACTGGATGTGTCCTTGCGGTAGCCGAACCAGGTTTTCACGCCACCTTCGCCGAATGTGGTTGTTATGAGCAGGACGATGAAGTCATGTATCTCTTGGCTCATAATGGATGCCAGATGAGATGGTCTGCCGAGGCGTGACAAACCCTGACAGTACTGTTCAGCTTCATCAAAGGTCTTGGCATCCGTCACGAGAAGGTAGCAATGATTCCCAAAACTTGTCCATGGACTGATGCAGGACATGCAGGGAGATACGATCAGAAATTGCGACTGAAGTAGAGCTACAAAAATACTGAAAGTGATGACCCTGAAAGAACTCGCCATACTCAGGAACCAAAAGCAGTCCACTATCAAAGACAAGAAGAACTGACAACTTGCAAGGACGTGTGTGTCTAAAGATAATTATTTGTTAACTAATAGTTGAATATAACGATAGAACAAAGCGGTTACTATCGCTGGCCTTGTACCGTACTCCATGTAGCGTCTATACACCAATAATTGTTAAGTGTTTAATTGACCCTTCCCATGAAATATGCAAATTGAACATCGCGCGTGCGCACTCTCCTTACTGGTTGGAACAATGAGTGAACATCGCGCTCTTTTGCATGGGACTGATGGTGGCGTGACGCACACGCGTTTGTACGTCTGCCTTGTGCACAACCATTGATCTACATTATACTGACTGGATAGGACAACTCAGCGCGTTTGTACACGTTCGATGATCGCTGTTATGGCTAAGCGCGTAGTCGCTGAACGGGGTAGTTGCGTGAAAGTACGCAAGCGCGGCGGTCCCAGCATGCATGGCCTCAAGCATGCAGTAATAGTACAAATACTTGTAGTGATGATGAGCATGTTGAAGGTTTATAATAATTTTTCTTTTTGGAGAAAGTTTCTTAATCTAGATTGATAATTCATCAATCAATTTATATAGGCGTAGAGCATGAACGCATATTTGTTTTTAAAGTATCAAGCACATTAGAAAACTTCTAGGTCCAATCTTAAAAACCAATACATTTGGGATAAGATAAATTGTGGCTAATGTGACAGTATAATAAATAAACAAGACTCTCGCACATAGATAGTGGTTTATTCAGTACAAAATGATGATTTTTTTTCAAGAAGGAGCCAGTTTAGCTCCATTTGTTTCATATTTACAATCAGAAAGTTAGATAATTGCCACATGGAAACTAAAACTGAAGAAACCATAACTGTGTATTCCGTATCAGAAATTTAATTAGTTACACACGAAACAGAAACACTAAAACGTAAAATAGATATAGAGAAGGGAAGACTATAAGCAGGAAAACGTAACATAGAGGTTCAGTCTGCCAACGAATTTATTCCTAAAAAGTTCATAAATGCAATCACGAGAAAATGTCAAAACAAACAATTAGCAACTTTGCTTCAATCAAATTTAATTTAATTAATTGAGCATTGAAGTTTACACCTACACAGAAAAACAAAACCAAAACAAAAGGTGTTCACCTTTGTTGGCCCGAACACTTAATACAATATATTGAAGTTTGTATTTTAAAAAATAATATAGGCCTACAGGCCTAAAATACTATTTTGAAAACAGCATGATCAAGTAATATAAAATATGTGTCAGTGTTCGTTTTTTTGCAGACTACACCACTTACCTGTGAAAGGAAATCCGATTTTCTCGTCCGTACATAGCTCCTGAAGAAGAGCAACCTACCGCAACACAAACCTTTACCATGTTTGCAGCATAAAACATGTGTTTGATTACGGTGTCATCCCTTGTTTTACATAACGAAACCTTTAAATACGGCAAAAAACGGAGCAATATTTTTCCACGACCCCGAAAATCATTTATTTGCGTGCAGATTGTGCGCCGCCTCCCCGTTTAAATTCAAAAGCCCCACTTGCAAACGCGCGCGTTCGCTACATTTACGCGCAGTCGTCCTACCCAGTCAGTATAATGTAGATCAATGTGCACAACTCTATGGCTTTTGCCAACAAGCAGCGTCTGTACGCATGCGTGAATGTAGATTACATATTTCATGGGAAGGGTCTATTTCAGTGCCTGCACTGCCATGGTGACTGTGACGATGTCAAATTATGCCTTTTGTTAATAATTATAATATTTTTCCCTTTTTGTTTCATTTATAACTGCCACAGACATCGATACCCATCTATCTTCTTATGTTAAATTTCGTCGGTGTCCACAGACCACTGCACACAGTAACCAAAGATCGTAAAGCATCGCGTTGATCTTTGGTAGTAACAAGTACATTGTCTTCGTGCAAACGAAAATTGGTTGAAAATAAAATTGCAATTATCACAAGGGCCATGAAATGGAAGTTTTTTCAATGTAATCCTTGGAGATGCACATTTGTGTCCCATTTCACTTTATTTTCAAATTTCGTTCGCCATTTGTAAGGGTATTTTATGCCTTTTTCGTATTTTATGCTAATGCAAATTACTATATTCATGAGTAAAAGTGTGATGTCATGTCATGCTGAAATTCTCAACGTTAAAATTAGTTGATGCACAAAAAGAGAACATAATTGAGGATATTTTGCTGTCGTGAACATCTTTTCTTGAGTGATTTGTACTGTCAGTTTATGGCAGTAAGCCAAAGCGCAAATTGTTCTTACAAATTCTTACAAGCAAATTTTGGAGTTCACTATGGAACTTACGCATTGACGTCATCATGCCGCCATCTTAGAGGTAAAATGATGACGAAACAATGGAAAGCACACATCTTGCGCGCGCGGCGCAGAGGATGGACCAATGAGCAATCTTCTTTTGACCTCTAGACGAGGGTGCCCTACTCAAATGACGTCATGTGCATAAGGTTTATTTCATGACTAAAGGATAATTTCAATTCCTGCGACATTTATTAAAAGAATTGTGCAGCTGCGGATGAGTTTTATCTTGCATTGTTTTAAGTTTTTTATTTTGGCGATTTTTATTTTATTTTACCCATTTAATATTTTTTATTTTAAACATTTGTTAAAGAAGAATATATTGTTATATAATATGTCCTTTTTGTGATTAGAAGGGGGTGGGGTGGTCCAAGTGACATGTTACAGTGAGCCACAACCCTTTGGTTTGTATTATAGTGTGGACATTTCTACGAGACGAACCAGCAAGAGAAGCGCAAAGCCCAACGGCGTGGGTCTGGGCCCGCTTGAGGGCCCGGATTTTTTGTTTTTTATATTTTTTTACATTAGGATTAGGTGCCCTTTGGTGCAATCTAGGACACTTCACAGGCGTTTTACCCAGTTGAAACTTTGCTTTATTTGTCTTTAAATAATTGTTTTGTTAAAGGAACATTACAGAAGTGGTAATTGTAAAATATACTTTTGATCACAGATTTACATAAAACTTACACGGTCTAATGATGATGATAGTAGAAAACATCCCTTGAAATATTTCTGTCTGAAATGCCATATTTGATGAGAAATGAATAAACTAATTTTCTGATTGGAGTTTATCGCTCAGTGAGCGTTTTATTCATTTGTTGAATCTATATGATTTCATGCAAATGTGTAATCGGTTTTTCACTGTTTTCCCGTGACCCAGATGGCCGATCGATCTCAAACTTCTACAGGTTTGTCAGTTTATGTATATGGTGGATTACATAAAGTGCTTACACTGCCAGCAACTGTTTTGTTAGCAAAAACCAATTCTGTAATGTTCCTTTAATCTTTTTGAGGGGAAACTGGTCGGCTAATACAAGGGGGCCCCGCGCTAGGCCGTATAGACAGAGCATTATAGCCAGTCATGTCCGCTACATTATTAAGTGAGGCCGTTGGCAGAAAAGGAAAAGAATGTTAAGTAGCCAAGTTTCAGGGAACGAATGGACATGTTAAGTGTTGCATTACCTTTGCATGAGGTTGAACTTTAACAGAAGTAAAACTCGATTAATGTTAATAATGCATGTACCAGTGTGCTACTAAAAGCTAATTACATGTAATAAATTGATGTCTTTTCCTCGGGTAAAAGCTTTGTGCACGCAATATTTCATGGTTTCAGGAAAAAAAAGTTGTATAGGTATCTCTTGCAGACGCATTTCATTGCAGTTCGCTAATCTACACTGGTGAAGTGTAATAGAGATGAAGATGAAGAAACAAGTGATTTCCTCGTGATGAATCTTGCTGGTGTTTTGTTGTTTGGGGAGTTACACAACCCTGGCTGCTATCTGCCCAACCGACTGGCAGCGATACGGCCAGTCATGCATACTTACTGATAACTCAACCTAGTTTTATGAACTGTGTCATAGGGGAAAGGAAACCTGGTTCAATCTAAACGCATTCCTAATTGTCCCAAACTCACAAATGAAACAAACATTTATTTGGGGTCAAGGCCTACTTTAGTGCCCCAGGAAAAAAATACTTCAGATGCTCTCTGGTGCAATCTAGGACATTTCAAAGGCGTTTAACACATTAGTTTTACCCAGGTTCATAGAAAATATGCCTTATTTACCTTTTAGCAATAATGGTTGTTTTGCTTAAAATACAACTTTTTAGGGATAGTTAGTCGGCTAATAAAGGGGGGGCACATGCTTGCCATTTAAATAGAAACAGCAGAAGTTATGGTTAATAGCCCTCAGCCAACTGAGAATAAGACGTTGCGCATTTTTAAAATGTTCATTCCATGTTTTATGAACATCAGTACGGGTGACATGATAAAGTTAATAGTAAAAATGCTCACAAAAGCCGAGATCTGACATTTTTCGTTTCCAGGCATCACTTTAGACATTGAGCCCCGGTCTTAAAATTAAAGTCTCTACATCATTGTCCTACAGTTTTTATACGCGCGTGGAAACATGTAAACAAAATAATGTATGACATTTTTTCCCGAACAGTATATAGGGGGGCCTATGTATAAGTCAACAGTTTTCCACTTTTCAGTGGTGAAAATATCTATTGAAGACGATCGTCTGCCTGTTGTGGAACAGGCTTTGCAGTATTCATAAGAAACGTGCAGTTGTACAGCAATTAGGATTGTTTATTGCAGAATGTTGCTTTACCAATTCCCACTATCTTCTCGATCTCTCTCTTTCTCTTCCCCCCTTTTTTTCCTCTCTTTTTTCCCCTACCTTTTTAAAATTATATTCTGCTTGTTTGTTTATGTTTTGTTTTTTCAAATTTTACCCGGGGCACGTGCACCCACGGGCCCCCTGGATCCGCGCCTAGACTTGGCGATTGGTTATCACCGGCCAATAAACAGTTACAGCCGCGAAAACGCACCCCAGTTAAAGAATTAGGCAAGCTGACAAGATGGACGCAGTGCTTTTTTGATTTTGTCCATGGTCATGCCATTCTTCGATAACAGTATTATCATTTTAAAAAAAATATAGGACCAACTGCAATCCATCTTGGGAAACGGAGTACTTCGTGGTCGTAACCCTCAACTGTTTCGGTTGACTTGACCATTGGTTAATCATTGGCCAATGACCGATACAGTTATAAGGCAAGCTGCACTGAGATGCACGCCGTGCTTTAAAGGCAAAGTATAAATTTGGTTTTTGGGACCGTTTGATTGTTTTAATCCTGTATAAATGTAGATACATACAATAAAACTAACCTGTGAAAATGTCATTTCAAAAGGTGGTAGCGTTTTTGAAATATCGCAAAAACCACAGCGAATATGTCCACGCATAAAGAATAATCCTATAATACTATAGGAATGCACGATCTGAGGATCTGAGTGACAGAGACGTTTCTCAGAGTCAAATTTTGGGGGATAAAAACTGACCTATTTTTTTATATCCACATTATTTTGAATTGAAATATTTCTCAAAATGCTTTATACTATCGGAAGTTGCTGTACTTCTAACCAAGTTGTTATTGTCATTAATTTTTCGAGTGATTACTAATCGTATACCTTCCCTTTAAATGATTTTGTTCATGGTCAGGCCAATCTTAATCATTTATGAGTATCTTGCGAGCTTGCATGTACTTTGTTCTTACGTCGCACCGGCGGTTTTTCATTGCATTTTTCGTTTTGCGTGGCATGTATTAGTATTATTTTACATAAACAAATCTAAAATACTACAATGATGCCCCCCAACCGAGGTAAGACAACAGCTTTGAGGCTCGATTAATGCACATCTAGTAACGTCTTGTGCCCGGAAGAAGGTCGCAAGGCTGTACGTCCTTTTTTTCAGGCACACAAAGTACAACTATTTGCTGGAGCAGAAGGTCATAAGCAATAACTGGCTCTTTTGAGAGAAAAAAGAAAAAGATCATGACTGTTACTTATTTATTGCTAGATTCCCATGTGGAATTTAACTTTCAAGCAACGACTTATGAATGGCAGAAAAACGACCAAACTTTCACACTCAGTTTTTCTTGAAACACATTTTTGGACAGCTTTGCTTGCAACCTTTTGCCGGTCACACTTTCGTTACGACCTTGTTCCGGGCACACGGCGATAACATTACAAAGTTATAATAAGAATAGTAATAGTTATTTTTGGCAAAACATTCACAAGTACATGTGAAACAAAATCTATGAACATATCTAAAAGTAAAAGAAATTAATTTCGCCAAAAGGCATATTGATGTCTATCAATACAGTTGTTTATTTCTCTCCTATATAAGACATTGTAAAACTCGTGAAGGCTGCTGTGGCATTACACTCATGAAGCCATTAGTTACAGTTAGTTAGTTAAGGTCAGAGTTCCACTCAGAACCTGGCTGCTTATTTACAGACGGATATTCTGAGCTGTGAACATGGCCTGTCATTTCCACAATAAGTTAAAACCCTTTGTAGTGTCAAGTATCTCGGCGCAGTCTCCATCACCATTGGGTCGACCAGTCGGTATACCTCCGAAGTGCTGTCGATGCAGGCAAATCTATACCGGATCCATCCTTACGGTATAGTCGAACCAGGTTTTCATGCGGCCTTGACCGTACGTTGATGTAATGAGCAGGACATGGAAGTCATTTTCCCATGGCTCATAATAGACGCCAGATAAGATAAGTCTGCCAAGGCGTGACACACCCTGATTCATTCAATGCAGTGGAGAGTGCAAGATGCAACCCCACATCCTGCTTTAGCGCCCTGTCTGTTGCCTGTTGTTCATAATTAATTCAAAGTTTTTGTTTCTCTACCATAAGACACTACAACCCTTGAAGCTGTGATATTAAGTTGATTGCATTAATGACAGTCAATTAGTAAATCACAGTTTCACTCAGAACCTGGCTGCTATTTTACAGACGGATCTTTTGAGGTCGGAACATGGTCTGTCATTCCACAAGAAGTTGTAATCAGTTGTATTGTCAAGCATCTCAGCGCAGTCTCCGACACCATTGGGTCGCTCAGTGTACCAGTTGGTGTAATCTCCGAATGGACTGCTGTCGATCCAGGCATATCCATTGGATCCATCCTTGCGGTAGCCGAACCAGGTTCTCATGCCGCCTTGACCGAACGTGATGAGCATCGGTACCGATCTAAATGCACTTGATAACATCATCATGACGTCACTCTAGCAGAAACTTTACTAGTATGGTTTGGGTCTTTGTACAACATATATCTAAAGTTTAATAGGTTTTGTGAACTTAACAGTGTTGCTTTTGCTTGCAAAGAAAAGTTGAGAGGACGAAGTCATGGGACTCAATGCTGTCAAAGACTTGAGGAACTTAAACTTGAACAAGGACGTATTATTGTGACTATCTAAATTATAATGGTAAATATAATATAACGATAGAGCAAAGGTATTCTGGCCTAGTGTCGTATTCAATGAAGCGTATAGACCATAATGGTTAGAGTTGTGGAGACAGTTTCAGTGCCTGTGATGGTTTCAATTACTGTCAATAATTAATATTTTCCCCTTCTTGTTGCACTTACACCTAAAACCACAGACACCGGTACCGATCTAAATGTATTTGCTTTTATGGTAACTTTCGCCCGTGTCCGTAGACCAATGCACACAAGGTACCAGCTACCCGCATCAGCAAAAGCAATCATGTTAAGTTTTCAAAGGTAAACCCACCATGCAACAGAGATAACGTCTAGGACCTATGGCTGAAATTCTCAACATGGTATTGGGCAACAAATTTTGGTTGGCCTAGCCGAGATATGCCATAACAGTCTAGTCAATCTGTGGTTTGACCTTGAAAAGAATACAACAAAGAGTCTCTTTCGACCCTCTCGAATAACATAACAAAAAGGTAGAAAAAGGAAGTTAGGGAATTATGCCTACCTTTTCATAGAACAAAAATGGCTGCTTTTGCCCATTTTAGTATTTTGCATGGTTATGTTCACTGACTATGTTTTGCAAATACATCAATCAGTAACAAATTCCAAGATAGCCGACGTTTTCCTGCCAAAATTTAAGATGGGCCATATTAAATGATAACCTGTGAATTATTGTGTATGTTTGAGGTCTACATTAGGAGCAAATGATATCGGTACCGATCTAAATGTATTTGCTTTCATGGTAACTTTCGTCCGTGTCCGTAGACCAATGCACACAAGGTACCAGCTACCCACATCAGCGAAAACAATCATGTGGATAAAGCGCATAAAGACCATTCAGCCCCGTGGTTTGAACGTCCAAGAAGGAAATGACTAACAACCTTTTGGCTTTGCCTTCTCCCTTTCCCCCCACAGCAGGCCCGTAACCAGGATGTATTATTTTTGGGGGGTGGGGGAGGGGGGGGGGGGGCAATGTGAAAGAAAAAGTACATCGGCGGATTAGCACCGCCAGTGGAGCAGCAACGCAGGGGGGAGTCTGAGGGGTAACGGGCCTCCCTCAGAAGTTGGATTTTTTTTGGATTGAAGGCCTAAGCTAAATCAAGCCATTTAGTGCACCATTTTTGCGCTATAGTATTGGTTATTATATCTGAAAAATACTCATTTACAGCTTTGTATTATATTATTTCTGCATATTTAATGCTCTGACGGCGTATGCCACCCGTTTCGACCTCCATGTTTACAGCCTGCATGTTTATATATTATTTTTTGCTATAAATGTCACAATTTTACAACATTAAACATACAAATGAACAAAATTTTTATTTAGTGTGTTATTTAATAAATTTTCTTGCTTCTTTTATTGTGTTTTGGTTACTGTTACATTTGGGCAGGCCTGCCTTTGGGTGTGATGTCCTTTGTGTTTCCAACCAACCCCCCCTTGTCTCCATAATCCCTGCTTACCCTGCTCTTTCTGAATGCTTTTCTCTCTCCACTCTCTCTATTCATGTATTTCCACCTGACTGCTCTTGTCACCCTTGTATTCATGTATGTGTGTTGTCTTGTTATTTAGCCTTCGAAAAAGACTCTGCAAGGGTCGAAACGTCAGGCCACTAACTATTTTTTTTGCAATTATAAAGTTTACATCGAACATAACTAAACAAGATTGGCCAAGAGAGGGCGCGTGTTGTGTACATTCGACACACATGTCTGCCATGCTGTGTTTGATGTACGGTGCACAATTCACAACAACTTTTGGTTACCTGCCAGTAATTACACTTACACTACAAGTACGTAGTACATTTCATGTAAATGCTATGAAGCTTTTTTGATGTGACAGTAAACACTTACTTACAAACAATTCAACAGCAGTCAAGAAAAACATAAGTTCAAAACTGTAAATCATGTGATAAATAAATTTTGTTCGACTCGACAGTCGACACTGCTTACCTATTTTTAGTCCAATTATCACTGTTCAGTCTCGACGACACCTCTTCTGCTAGCCATGTCCTGGTCTTGATCTTCCACCTAATCACCAGTTTGGTTGATGTGATGTTTCCATGATAAGGTCAAGAACATACATTTCCGCTGAAAGTAGAAGTCGCTATTTGTTCGTGAGTCTATCAACTGCAAAATGAATCTAGCGCTCCGAATTCAAGTTGTGGTGGCTGAGTCAACACAATGCAGGTTCGATTCTCGGTCCCGGCACTTGTGTCCTTGAGCAAGACACTTACCTACAATTGCTCCTTGGCGTTTAATGTCCTAACTTATGGATCCTGCCGAGTAACGAAGTAGAAGTAGAAGTAGAAGAATCAAACTGAAGCTCGTTAATAAATAGTTATAGACCATGGTTGCACCCCCTCTCATAAAACAGCGGTCGTGTCAGGTGTTGCACATGCGTAGAGCCTCTGAACATGGCGAACAAATTTGCCAGCAGACGACATTTGTAAAACAACGGAGTATTTCCTATTCAAGTTTTCAGTACAGAAATTCTTTCTCAACATACCTTGTTTTGTGTTTATTGTACCGTATATTGAATCACTGACAAATACTTTACAAGAAAATGTTGCTTAGGTTGCGAAAATCGTAGCAAAAAAGGAGATATTTAATGGAGTTTGGTCTTTTACGTGTGAAGCAGTTTTGACCCTATCGCAGCAATTTTGTTGTGGGCATTTTCGTGACGTTTTGCGGGGATCACGAGATAACGGCGTCCAGTGTGTAGCACTTTAGTAGCTAGTATAGTCTCGTGGACTCGGTCGCATTCGTTGACGTTAGGCTCAGTATCACTTATCATAATTTGACGGCTCTCAGTTTAGTGTACGTCCCCCAACAAAAAGGTGAGTTATTACTTCAAAATCAAAGTTTAGTGTTAATTCTCATTTTTATATTAAGCTGGAATTTTCGTTGAAAGGGAAAATGTTTCAAAAAGTAAAATTGCACTCTCTTTTTTAAATTTTTATTTCGTTTATAGTTAGACTTAGTCGTAACTGGGGAGCTGTACTCTTCTTTTTGAAATTTTACGACCACCGAAGTTAAATTTTCAAAAAGAGGAGTACACACCCCAGTTACTTGGTCTAGGTTGCATAGTCAAGTTACTGCAATTTTTTCCCACATTTGACAATAGTTGAACAGGAAAGCCTTTATAAAATCGTACTACCTTTATTTAATTATTTATAAGTTACAAAAAGTGTCAAGTTGGGCCTTTCGACCCTTAATGTTTTTTGATTATAAATTGAATTGAACTTGAAGAAAATGTATTAATTCTGAATCAGTTCATAAATATTGTATTTTTGTTTGTTGAAAAGGGCTAACCACCCCCAGGGAAACCTCTGACCAACTTTCCCCAAAAGTTATTTGACTGTAAGGAATGATTAATCACTTCTTTTGTTGTGTAGTTATTTGGGTTTCATTTTCAACAAATTGCAAAATTGACGCTCGACCTGAATCAAAAATTATTCAATTCATCTCGTTCCTTTCAGGAATTCCTGAGCTGCACTCTCCCACAATTTGTTTAAATTTGCTCCCAAAGCTACTCACTGTCTCCGTGATGCTTCATCAATCCCTTCATGATTGTTGAGGCCAATTGATGTACATCATAATCACTGTACCGTTATTTGACTACCAAATGTTGTTAGAACATGACCCTAAATGTTGTTTTAAACCTTTTTACATGAAATTGTGTCAACATGAGGTCAACATCACATTAAAAAATGCAACTCTTCGTTCATATTCTTTGTGCTCAGAGTGATATTTTCATTTTAAATAACCTAACCTATGCGATGAAAATTGGCCCTGCTCTTTTTAACTGAAATCAAACACCCTTGAAGTTATTATTTTGGGAAAATTCATGCACATGCTGTGCTTTGCCGACCATACCACTCATATTCAGATCATGGTAACCCTCCCTCCTCCTGACCAGTCCTTTTCCGTTTCCTTATAATTGTTTATGTAAGGGGGTGACTTTTGTCAACTCATCAAAGATGAAGCGCCCTAAGCCAGGAGAGACTGAAGATGATTTACTAAAACAGCAGGAGGAATTCCTTTCTCGTCAGCAGACTCCATCAGCCACTGTAGTCAAACGAGCAGATAAACGTAAGACAACCACAGAAACAGGTCAGGGAGACAAGAAGGTCACAGTGGAGAAGGATGTGGTGCAACTTCCAGGTACAAAGAACGTCCCTTGCCAATAAGCCATTTTCAAATTAGACTTGTATAATGCCTGGTACAGTGACTTGCTTGGTCACAAGTTACCACTTAAATTTGAATTTCTCAGGGACAGTTGCTATGGCAAAGGTTTCGGGCAAGCTTTTGCATAGCAACTTGCAGATGAGCAACTTCTGGTACCATTGTGCCATAAAATTTAATTCAAAACTGTGTTTGGGTGTTTGCCGTCTCTTACGTAACTACACAAAGGCTTGCCCGAATCATGTGACAAAGCAAATGTCGATAGTCTGAGGTATTCAAATTTAAGCAGTAACTTGTGATCAAGCAAGTCATTATACCAGACATTATTCAAATCTGACTCCTAATGGCTTATTCATTCAAAAAAATGCTTTCTTTTTGCAATCAGATTTTTCTGACTTCTCTGATAATTTTCTTTAGGTTTGTGCTTTATGTTCCCAAATAACATTTTCTTTTGTTACTTGATAATAATATATGCAGTTCTTATGGAGCGCTTTATCACCGTATCCAATGGGCATTTCAAAGCGCTCATTATTTTTATGACGGGTATGCAGAGCTTATGTTTGAACTATGAGACCCATTTATATAGTACCTTGTGATTGTGGCACAACCTGCCGCCAACCATGACAGACACCCCAGCAAAACCCCTTCTCTTTTTAAGTGCACTGGGTTCTTTCACATGTAATACACTACAACACAAGGGACCTACGGCTTACATACCATCTGAAGGACTGAAGCAACTACGGTTAAGTGTCTTTAGGCCATGGGCCGAAGGCCAAAAAGTCCTCCAGAAATAGGAAAATGCTGCAGCCCCGGGGGTGAAGGGGAGATCTATACATCAAAATGTAGGGAATGGTGTCCTCTTCAAGAAAAAACAATGTTCTACTAAAAATATTGGTTGACATGCGAGAAATCCAAGATGGCGGCCAAATCAAACATGGCGGCTATTTATTTCTTAGAAACACACATGTATGAATGGCTATATACATAAATGTTGAGCTCTTGCATAAAAAGGAACAAATGGAAGGATTTTACAAGAACATGGCTTAAGGACACACAAGCCATGATCTGACTCATGTGAACCAAACTCACATTCTGACAACACCAGAACTTGATTGACTCACTCAAGTTCTGGTGTTACGTGTATGTGTGGCGTGCATTGTGCACACTGGGCTGGAACAACAAACTTTGTGGCCGATGTCATCGTTATTTTGTCCCCTGGTGTATGCGTCCCCTATACAGTAAATTAACACGGCTGAAGGAATTTAATTCAAAAGAGGGCATTATCAGACAAAATTTCTACACAATTCCCCACATGGAGGGACAGAATCTTCGAGGGGACAGAAGCTCCTGCCACACCGGCACTTAAACGTCTCTAGCTACAACGCTGCTCGAGTCTACTGCACTAGAATGCTTGCCCAAGACACCCTAGATACTTCTCAAAATAAAGCATTTATTACTTCATGTGTTGTTTATTGTTTTTCAGGATTGTCGATGACATCTACGATGTTTGAATCATCACTTCATCCTCAGAAGAAGAAATCAAGATTCAAAGAACAAACCACAACAGTGAGTCTAAAAATATTATCTGACGTCATCCCGAGATTTTCGTCTTGGGTCGAGGGCATGCTTTGCTGTAGGGTGTCATCGTCATGGGGTAACCATCCCAGGATCTCAACAAGTCAGATGGCACTTGTAGAGCTTGGTACATCTCCGTTCAGTAATGGTCTCTCGTTTTCAAATAAGACACTTCCAAGATTCAAATAATGTCTGGTACTTTTGACTCGGTCATAAGTGAACGCTTAAATTTTCCCAGACTAGAGAAAGTCACTATGTCACATGGTTCAAGGCGAGCTTTTGCGTAGTAATGTGAGAGGTGGGGAACACCCACACTATGCCTGATGCTTCCTTTTTGAAAGGGCAAGGGCACCACAGGCGTTTTCTCCTTGGTTAAAGGGCACCTCTATGAGGAAATTGTCAATTTCTATTGGAACATTGCAAGGGGCACCAAGGCAATGACCAGAGGCAACGGAGGCAATTGCCTTGGTTGTCTTCGTGCAGTATCAGACCTGCACTCACAATTCTGAATGAATGTGTACGGCACAACGGTACCAGGCTCTCCCCGTTTGGAGGTTGCTGTGCAAAAGCTTGCCCCAAACCATGTGACACAACACGGCTGTCTTTAGTCTGGAGAATCCAATTTGAGTGTTCACTTGCGACTGATGAAGTCATCGTACCAGACATTATTCAAAATCCAACTCACAAATGGCTTTATAATCATTTTGTAGGTGAGCTTTGATTTTTAAGTTTATGAACTATTCTCCTACCTTTTATTCTTTGGAGCATCCCCACGAAAAAGCCAAAATGAACTTTGCTATTTTGTTTGCATTTTCTTTCCTTGCATCTGTAACATCAGACTGGAGGAGCTCACAGAGTTACCTTTGACCTTGAGGATGAGGAAGACCCAGAGGAAGCGATGGACAGTAAGTGCATTTAAAAAAAATGTATTTATTTTTTGAGATTTTGTGTTTATTCCACTGGTATTGAATTACAGCAACTATTTGTTTTCCCTCGGTCATCCGATTCCAAGACTTTCTGTTTATAGAATGTGATTTGTTTCACGTGAGATTAGATTTTCTGATTGGTGAATAGACTATTTTAAGATTTGGGACTAAATGTAATGATTTGATTTTAATTCTGTGTTTTCTTCACAGGACGTGATACTCATGTAACATCCGTCTTAACTAAAATCATGGTAAGTTTTGGACAAATTTCTCCCTTCTTTTATTTTCTGTGAAAACATTTGGGAGTGTCGTTGCAGAGTGATTTAGTACACTGGACTCAAGTTCTGGTAACAGAATCATTGGCGTATGGGTTCGAATCCCGGTCATGACACTTATGTCCTTGAGCAGGACACTTAACTTATAATTACTTCTCTTCATCCAGAGGTAAATGGGTACCTGTGAGTGCAGAGATGGTTCTTGTGATTGATTTAGCTTGGTGCTCTACATACTTGGCAGCACAGGCTGCATACTCCCAAGGGAGATAAAATGATTGAAGGAAAGAAATATTTGGCCCAGTGACTGTGATAGGTTTCAAAATTGGCAGACATAAATGCCAATTAGTATGATTATTATTGTTTTTAAATGGTGTCAGAAGCATTCAATTTTTAAATTGTTTACATATTTTATTTTTTGTTTTTGTCAAAGGACGTGAAGCAAATCCATCCACCAGATTTCTTCCTAAAACTACAAGTCAGGGGTTTCCCACTGTGCCACACAGGGGTACGACTACCCCCAACAGGTATGTCAACAATTATTGCAAATACTGGTACTCCAGAAAAAAAAAAAAAAACAAGCATCAAGGACATCTTGAAAATATCTCAATCAACATAAGAATTTAACCAAACCTTGTAAAATATTGTATAAAGTTAACATGTTTTCTGGACAGGTGTGGAAAGCTAAAAGCTGTATTAAGTATATCATTTCTGTTAAAGCATTGTTTCAGGCATTTACCTGTTAGTTAAACCATGGCATCCTCAGAAGCGACTGTACCCCCATAGGCCTGAGAGTACCTGTGTAGAGAAGATGATGAAGAAATTTGGATTTCGATGTAGTTGGAAACTCATGTAACCAATGCCAGGCTCTGTCTGAGATGCTATTCTCAGTACTATGGGAACGTCTCAAAAGTTTGAATGGTAGGAACATTCTGAATGGATTGGTTAAGTATTCCAGCAAGCGTACATGGACCTGTCCTTTGGACTACTGGAAGTCATTGGTAAGTATTTGCAGCAATCGTGTAGGATTGTTCCGTTGTTGGACGGGCCGGATTGGATTTGGATTAAGGTATTGCAGCAATGCGTGAGGGGACGTTCCTTTGTGCTGAATGTGCTTGGTTAAGTATTCCAGCAAGCGTGCATGGACCTGTCCTTTGGACTGCTGAATGGATTGGTTAAGTATTCCAGCAAGCGTACATGGACCTGTCCTTTGGACTGCTGGAACGTTTCATTGGAACGTTCATCTTGCTTATGTGCATATTCCTCCGTGTAGGGTTGCTCCCGTTGTTTGGCACAATGGCGCGATTCCAGCACAGGGCTCGAATTTGGGGGGAAAATCCACAAGACCACAGGACTTGTATCTCAAAATGTTTACTGGACCAGAAATAATTTTACAAGACCAGATTCATACTGAGAAAACACTTCCTTGCACAGTTTAACTTGCATGTAATTGAACAAGCACTAAGACATATAGAGAAGATTTACCTCATTTGTCTTTAAGGGTATTATGTTCAAATCATTACTCAAAGTCAACATTTGAACATAATTTGTTTCTGTTCAAGACATTATAGAG
The DNA here is from genome assembly GCA_032158295.1 of Pycnopodia helianthoides. Lineage (NCBI taxonomy): Eukaryota > Metazoa > Echinodermata > Asteroidea > Forcipulatida > Asteriidae > Pycnopodia > Pycnopodia helianthoides. The sequence continues at coordinate 1,686,117 of CM063243.1, read as the reverse complement.
TGAGCTACATGTGCATGAATTGTTATTGAATTGAAACCACAAGACCGCCGGACTTGTCTGGTCATGAGTTTACTGGCCCAATGCTAAAATCACTGGTGTCAAATTCGAGCCCTGCAGCAGAACATTCTGGCAGTCTACTGGATTGCAAGCATATGCCTGATGGGAACGTTCCTTTGTGCCTAGAATGTGCCTGACTTTTGAGACGCTCCCTTATCGAACATCAGTGTAAGCTGAAACAATATGCATTATAAGAGTTGATTTGAATCTGTTACAGCCAGCAGCTCAGGGTGGTACTAAAGCCAAAAAGAAACATAGTTTATTCGCCCAGCAGTTTGAGAGCTCATCTCCTGCTAGCTTTGGTGTTAAACCCCTAGTCTGTTAACTCCATCCATGGGACCAAGCACCGGGAGTAAACAAGATCCTCAAGATATGCAGGACACCGGTGAAGCTGATTCTGAATCAGTCGCAGATTGCAGACAGTCTAGTCAACCATCAAGCAGTCTCACTGATGATGTGACAGAGATTCACGAAGAGAATTTGAGCAAACTTAAATCAATGTCGGAGGCAGAAATACTTGAAGAACAGAAGAAATTAAAAGCAATGCTCGGTAAGAAACTTTTGTTGACGGAGTAATTTGAGTTATGGTTTTTAAATGCGAGTATATTCTGTTTTTCTGGATCCAAGTGTTAAACCGTTCCTTGTAACCCCCCCCCCTCAAAAAAAAAATCCAAGCAAACAAACAACAACAACAATAACCATAAAAACCAAAGGAAACAAGCATATGCAGGATGGCCAATGTATTTGCCTGTGAGACAAATATTTTCATATTTTTATAATTACATAGTATTAATAGATTTGACTAAGGTATTAAGAGTTGGACATCATCAAGTGTCCAGATGAAAAACATAGTGTATCTGAAGAAAAAAAGGTCATAAGCAATTAGTGTAACAAAATTGTCTTTCAAGAAAAATTATTGGACAATTAGAGATTTTTTTGTTGGCCGTTTATAAATCATTCCAGGAAAGTAAAAGTTCCGCTCAGAAATGGAAACACATGTCTTTGGAGTAATTCTAGCAGCAAACTTGTAACAGCTATGCGCTCTGTACACCGTTTTAATGAGCTCATTTAATAGTTGTGGTCTTCTAGGGGGGGACAAAAAGTACTTTACATGTCCAGCAGAAGGTTGCACAGCCTTATGTCTTTCTGCCGGCACCTGTTGATATTAACCCTTTCAGCCCAGGGGACTATAGTCGACTGTGCACTTATCCTGCTTGAGCCCAAAGGGTGACTATAGGTCGCCCAAAATAACAGAAACAAAGCACTCAAGCCTGGACAAAGGCCATTTGTTTAAAAAGCTGTAGTTTTGTCCATGTTCAACCTCCATACCCATGCTTACCATCATTGGAAAGAAAAATGATCTTTCCAGTGACGTAAATATAAAATAGGATTGTTATTTAGCAATTGCTTACAAATTAGAGTAGAAGATCCGAAAATGCAAAAACACATCGAGCGCCATAAGGTTGTGTGCAAAAAAGTGTTTGGGTTTTCAGAACACACTTAGGAAACAAAGACCAAGAACTTGGACATTGTTTGGCTGATTTCAATGATTTTTGAATTCTATGAAAGGAAATTCAATAAGTAAGTAAATTTGTATTACTCATTATGCTCTAAAATAAAATCTTCAAGGTAATAATAGAGTTTGTAAAATCAAACTTTGAACCTGGAAATCTTGGTGGTCTAGTGGTAAGACATCTGCTCTAGAATGGTAAAGGTTGTGGGTTCAAATCCCACCCAAATAACATGCCTGTGGAATTTTATTACATGACTCAGGAAAGTACTGAGTATACAGTGCTTTACACATATCGGTGTGTGGGTAAAACCAATTAATATTCTTTATCCTCGATGCAAATTTAACATCTGCATCATTAAGAATAGCAAGTGTCACTTTAGTAATCCGTTTTAAATTTTAATTAGAGGTTATATTTGTTGATTGCAGATCCCAGCTTACTATCATTCATGCAGTCGAGACATAACCCTCCATCATCGTCAAATGCATCAAAACCGCAACAGAAAAGCAACAATGGTCTGAGCGTAACATCAGAACCGATGGACATCGGACCTCTGGCTACAAATCAAGAAAACGCCGGAAGCCAAGGATCTACAGGTAGCAAAGTTGTATCGTTTACTGATCCAGCTTCTGACTTCAAAGAGTCTGATGGAACGGAAGAAAAGTCAGTGGAGAGCGGTAAGTTTGCATTATCTCTTATCACTTATCAGATTCTAGGTTGTTCTTTTATAAATGTGATTAAAGTTTCACCTTTTAAAGGGGCTGTGTCATCATGATCAAAGCAGGCCTGTGGCTGTACATCAATTTGTCTAAACAAAACAAAAAAGTGTGTTTTAAAAAATATTCTTTGTGTTGGCACGAATTAATATTTGATGGTTAATTTTGAATTCGTGTCTGGTCATTTTTATGTACACACATCAGTATTAGATCTTCGGACTACTGTCGTGCAAAACATAATTGAATTAAAATGAATTAAATTTCAAAATTTAATGTTACCGAAGGTTGAATAAATGTTCAAATATGACATTTTTTGTTACAGCCCCCATTACCATCAAGGAGGACTGGGTACACATGGACAAGACTGAGCCAGAGAAACTAGAATGGATGAAGGATCTACCAAAGCCTTCTGCAAAATCCAAAGAAGGATCCCAAGCTAGATTTGACTTTAATGGACATCTGATAGCAAGAGATGCAGATATATCAGTTAGGACGGGATTACATCACCATGGTGATGAACAAGAGGTAGATAGGTTAGCCCATATCCGAATTGGCAGCTACAGTTACGGCTACAACTGTTGCTAAGGACATACTGTACTTCAACGCATGATGATGCAGAAATCTAGCTGTAGCCGGAGCTGTAGCCACCAATTCGGACATGGCCTTAGACATAGATAGAGTGGTTGAGTTTCAGATCAGGGCCCCATTTCATAGAGCTGCTTAAGCACAGAAAGTAGCTAAGCACACCCAAATTATGCTTACCAGAATAAGGTTACCAGCCAAAGTACCATTTCACATGCACCATCTTTGAACGGTATCCTGCTAAGATTTGCTTAGCACAACAATGTTTAAAAAAAATATTGTCTGTTTAAGCAGCTCTATGAAGCTGCTTAAGCACAAATAGTAGCTAAGCACAACAATGCTTTACCAGATTGAGCCAAAATAACATTTGAAATGTACCATCTGTGACTGATACCCTCATTCTTGCAATAGCATAAAAGTGTTGAGCAATATTGTCTGCTTAAGCAGCTGTATGAAACTATTCCAAGGCTAGGTTAGTTTACGCAGCTATGACTATGTTTTGAGAGTGTGGTTAGATGCCTTGGCTGCAGGTTTTGTCAGATGTTGTGAAGTTGACATGTACTTGTATTATTAGTGTTAAACAAAATCACATATATTACACTTTAATTCAACCACAAGAAAATGTCTCACAATTTGGACAGTGGATATCCTTAGCAAACTTAAACCATTGGGCCATTTATTTTGTTCCTTAGATTATCTTAGCTCCCTGGGGAGTATGCAGCTTGTGCTGCCAGCGCATCAAGCTAAGTCAATCACAAGAACCACCTCTCCCCTCATAGGTACCCATTTACTCCTTGGTGGAGAGAAGCAATTTATAGTTAAGTGTCTTGTTCAAGGATTTAATTCTGTTGACTTTTCCACCAGAACTTGAGTCTTGGCACTAGACTGCTCGGCAATGTCTTTAAGTATTGCCTCCTTCTCCCCACCGTCTTTTTATGACCTGCCTATCTCCTTAAACCATCCATCTTCTTAAAGTCAACTGTCTACTTCAACTGGCTTTCTGTTTATTTCTAGGTACCAGGTTACTCTCTGGAGGAGTTGTTTACATTGTCACGTAGCGCCGTCACTCAACAACAAGTTCTCGCATTGCAGACTCTAGCAAGAATTATCTACAATGTAAGAAAAGTAACGATGATGTTTTCAACCAAACTAACAAACATGGTATTAAATAGAATTAGATTTAACCACTTCTTTTCGGATGCCAGTACATGCCAACAAGTTTATTAAGACTGGAACAACTTAGGATTGCCCTCAATTTTTTGCTGGCAGCTGGACGGCTGACAGAAATATACTCCCAGACTTTTGTGTACAGGCATGCACCTACCGTGCTACGCTTTGTTTCCCCGTACAAAGAGGGACACCTGGTGCTGAAAATATGCCTTGTAATATCCCTTTTCCAGGGGGTTATTGTGTAACCCCCAATTCCAGACCTTTGTTCTGATGTTTAGTGGCATACAAGAATGGACAGACTGCCACCATTGTTTATTTGTGTAATCGGCTCAATAGGAGGTAAGCCTGAGCCTTCTGAGATTCCAGCATACCATGGCAGATCATCGGCCATGGCTCACAGTCAAGGTTCAGGGAATTTCACTCATATTTTCTCACAGGACAACATTAAATCCCAGTGCTAATTATGAGAACCTTTGTTGCCTTTCCTTTGTCAAGTCAGGATTTCATTGTGGCAACGATATTTCAAAGGAAAACGATTACTCAAGAAGCTTAAAAGAAATTCTGAAAAATGATACCACAGGTTTTCACAGAATTTTTCTTCAGAACAATGACTTGAGTGGTTAAGTTAAGAGAAGATATTTATTCGTTCAAGTATGAGGTAACTGACTAACTCTTACAGGGTGCTGGAAAGATTTAATCATTGTTTCATTTCTAGAAGATCTATTTATTTCATTACACATCCAACAGCACAATTAGCACCAATAACAGGATGAATAAGACATGATGAAGAAATGATAATTTTTGTCATGATTAATTTTTTTTTTTTTCAGTGCCGACTGAAACAGCTAGGAGGAGAACTCTTGGAGCCCTTGCTTCCTCAGCTCTTGGAGTCTGGGATACTATTTCTCTTAAGATGGTCGTTGGACAGCGTCAATGAAGGAGTTATAGCTTCAACCATGGAGGCCTTAGCAGCGCTACTTGTCCAGCCTGGAGATGAGGTAAGACAACTCATATTGAAAAGGTATTTCTGATCAGTAAGCAATACTCACGAGTCAATGATAGAATTATAACATAATCCATTTCAGCCTGGAGATGAGATAAAGAAAGACATGTTGAAAAGGGATTTCTCATGAGTAAGAAATACTCATGACTCAATGTTAGAATTCTAACATCCTCCTTAACAGTGCCGCTTGAGGCCTTAACAGTGCTGCTTGTACAGCTTGGAGATGAGCTGAGGACAGTCATGTTGAGTTAGGGAGTTCTCATCGGTAAGCAATACTCCTGAGTCAAAAATGAAGTTATAGCTTCCTCCATTGACGCAATGCTGCTGTGCAACCTGGGTATGAGCTAAGGAAACTCATGTTGTGAAGGGAGTTCTCATGAGTATGGAATACTCACAAGTCAATGGTCAATGATGGAATTATAAGAACCTCCATTGAGGCCTTAACAGTGCTGCTTGTACAGCCTGAAGATGAGCTAAGGAAACTCATGTTGAGAAGGGAGTTTTCATGAGTCTGAAATACTCAAAAGTCTGTGAGTAATAATGCCTCAATTGAGGCATGAAGAACCCTGATAAACATGAGTTGGTTCAAGGCAGAATGCCAGAGGTAAGGTTTAAGAATATCTCAGTGCTACCCAACGTTTTGAAGCATTTAAAATATAGAACAAGTCATAGCCAGTGGTGTATTTTCTTATCCTAGGGTACATTGGATCGTGTATTCAGTTGGCATCGTGGTATGGAGGTTCCCCCAATGCTTCCAAACTCATCATCAGATGATACTGAAGATGTAACTGAAGAAGGAGAAGAGATTCAGGAGAAAGATCGATCTGATCCTCACATTGCGGAGAAAGATGCTATCAAGGTAAGTGCATGGCTGGGGGGGAAGATTTACTGTAATCACAGTCTCATTTCATTCATACATTGCTCCATAAATTTCTAATGAATTCAAAATTGTTTCCGGTTAAGGTTTTCTTTATCAAAAATTTATAGGAGGCTTATTATCACAAAAAATAAACTAACAACCTAAAATTAGGGGTTAAACCAGTGCTCCTAAAGGGGGACAAATTGGAGACGAAGACCAAGGAACGTACCGTTGGTTGGCGTGCAAACTTGGGTAACTTCATGCGCCAAGTTACATTGGATGAATATTTTTGTATTTGGCTTTTGTTTTATGTGGAAAAGGTGTGGTGTTGCTTTTTGCAGCAACACTACTGAAAGATGAATTTGGAAGGCTGCCAAGTGAAACATGCTATAGCAAAACGGTTAGGAATGTGAATTGTCAACTGCATGTGCATTTTTCATTTGGGTGCCTTTTCCTATGTGACGAAAGTATGCAATCAGGCGGTATCAAAAGGATAACACAAGATTTTGGAGTCGGTGAAAGTGTTTTATAACACACCTCTTGCTGGTTCTCTATCCTGGTTGGCTGAAACACTGTCATGTGGGGTTTCATAATGTAGGTTTGTGCATGAAATCCACGCCACCGTGAACTGTCAAGACATCGCGTGCATAATTTGCAGGAAAGCGTTCCCGAACCGGGCACCATTCTCAAAGTTTATGACTGATTACAGCGCCCTCTCATGAACTGTGGACAGCAAGTAAAAAACTGAATCGCAGGGAAAAATAACCTGAACATCTGACGTCCCGCTTCGAGGCTTGTGAATAACGCCTAATACCTGCCTGACCGGATGCTGCCAGATGTACCTTTGACCTCGCACTCATTTCAAGCAGAGATTCGCAGTCTATTCACATACATGTACACACCATACATAGTGAATAAAACAACATTACAAGATGTAACATACATTATGCACACGCTGCATGCAGACAGTTGAAAGTGCAAGCTGACAAATAACCTCCCCTCGGACCAATCATAAACACAGATATGAAAAGCTTACGTCACTGCACATTTATCCAATGAAATCATTGTATCCAATGAAATCATTGGGCCTGTAAGACCAGTGCCTGTCTTTATCCTTTCGGATAAAGACAGGGGACCAGTTTAGTGGAAAGCATTCCTTTTTATTGATGAACAGCGTATGGGTGACTCATGAGTTAATACTAATTCCTGCAGGCACAATAAATATGTGTTTTGACTGTTATAGTTTTTTTTTTTGGGGGGGGGGTTTGAAGTATTTTTTTGCCTATAGTTAACTTGGTACTACACCTAGTTTGGCATAAGGGTTAATCAATAAATACATAAATACATTGGCACACATTTTTTTGTGAGCAAAACAAATAAAAAACCTTTTTGAATATGTTTCTTGGTACGTTAAAGAATTTGAGTGAATAGTATTTTTTTGTTCAACTTCATTTTTGGACCAACGTGGTATGGGTATAGGCCTAACGTTAAACATGTGTGTCAAGAAAGTTTCAAACAAGCATGGCAAAATAGAGACCCTGTTTACACAGCAAATTTCTCATTTTTTGCTTACAAATAATAAACACATTTCTATCTGTATCATGGTTGACACCATAAAAGCAATATTGTGGAAAATGTTGTCAATCTAGAGCAAAAGTACAACTACAATCTGCAAATGGTGTCCCTTTTTTAATGTGCGCGTATGAACTCTTGTATCCGTTGTTAACGTCCATGCAAAACATAGACGCCACGATTACACGTCATGTGAACATAAAAAGTGTTGACGTATCCGTATCCATACATGTATCCGAAGACTTGTAAAACCTCTGTAATGTTGTTCTTGTAGATTTTGTAAGAGTTTCTGTTCCTGCTTGATTTATGTTGTCAACGAAACACTCAAAAGACGAAATAAAAAGTAACATTTAAAGCCCCTCATTTACCAAATCAGAAACTAAATTTTAAAAAATCGAATTGTCTTTCGTAAAGCTGATCCCTTGGGCTAAGATTTAATTCGAAAATGTAAAACCACAAGAAGTGAGCTTTCAGATTAAAATAAATCCTTTTTAAAACCTTAAGTTTTGTTATTTAACAACAAAACATACTTTTTAACCTTCATGCACCTGGGGTGTGTTTTGGCAAGTCTTTTTGTGCCACAAAACTGTGAAGGAGTTGATAGCTCAAGCTCGTTCTCAATATGGCAGAGTTTCCCAATTTTTAAAATTGTCTATGTTATTTGTGGTGAAAAAAATACATTCCAAAAGAAAAAGTTAAACTCCATAGGCCTTTTTTGAGAGCATATGTTTTAAAAAAGGTGCCTTCGTCACACACTGTTTCTAATACGATTCAATCTTGTCTTTGATTGTTGAAGTTGTTTCAATACAACTATAGTATTAGGTAGCGTAAATAGAAGCTTGTTTATGAAACTGTGGTAAAAAGGAAGTGCTGTTTTCTGGGTGACCAGGAAAACACATGCTAAGGTGTCCCGGTGTAGCCAAGATTTACATCCTATATAAGTAATATGTAAGAGTCCCATGACTTCGTCCTCTCAACTTTTCTTTGCAAGCAAAAGCAACACTGTTAAGTTCACAAAACCTATTAACTCTCTAGTCCCTGCACCGCCCGAGCTTGCTGAAATGTTTTTTTTTAGTCATCAAGATTCTTGCAGAAAATTGCTAGAACCTTGGTTCATTAGGCCTATTTCTGAAAACATTGTTTTGACCTTTCGTTAAAATTGTCGTTTAATAATTACAGCTTATTTTAATTCGGCAAGTGATAAGTCCCTTGGAACAATAAGTGCCTCTTGTTAAATTTCATGGCGGTTATTTTGAGTGCAATACACAATGTACTTTTGTGAAGGTTTTTACGTGGCACCAAATGCTCATACTGATTAATTGCTAAGGCATTAGTATTTTACAGTATCATCATGATGAAAGAAAATTACATTTTTGGCTACATATGAGCGTGGTGTTGATAAGAGCTACAACTATGCAATCATCATTAGCGTTAACATTTAGCAAGGCAACTGTGAAAGGGGGAAATAAAAAAATGATTGCTATTGACTTGACCTAGTTCATTTTGATGTTACTTTTATTTCTCCAAATAAACACAAGCTGGTGAACGATTTCTCCTACTGCGTGTAACAGTGTACCGCTTTGGGCGGCTAGGCGGTGCAGTGGCTAAAGGGTTAAACTTTATATATATGTTGTACAAAGACCCAAACCATACTAGTAAAGTTTCTGCTAGACTGACGTCATGATGATGTTATCAAGTGCCAAGTAACAACTTTTGTTTTTTATGAACAAGGTAAATTGTCGATCGTCTTTACACTGATCCATTTAACATTTTTATTTCTTGATGCTGAAAGTGACCTTTTAACATAATTAGGCCTATAATATTGCCTTAGATTATGCATGAGAAAACAGCATGGGTTATTGATGGACCTTGCTATCATTGCCTAATTATAAGCATAACCATCAATCTATTTGACTGCGACGTGTCTTCCATTCTTTGCGTTCATAAAAAAACAAATTGTATAATGTATGCTAAATTATGAACAATTTATAATAACCATCATTTAACTGAGGTAGGTAGTTGGTTCTCTGTGTGCATTGTTAACGAACACAAATTGAAAATGCCTTAAGCAAAGAGCTTTTTTATTCTCAGTTTTACCATTCAAAAAGTGAAAAATACTGTACAAATCATTGAAATTTTGTAATTTCCTCTTTTTTGGTGAAGTTACAGTTGCATGCCTGACAGATGATGCTGTCAACCAGGTACATGTACATGTATATTGCAACAAAGGTAAAGAAAGGGGTAGAAAATTATATGACAAAATGTTGGTGTCGTCACAATTACCATGCAACTGACACCATCTCCGCATAATTAGCCATTATTGGTGTGGTCATTCATAACAAGCTACATAGAATAAGGAATTTAGAAGCCAGCAACAGTGAATGCCTTTGCTCTATCATAGTTGCAAACATCCTTGATCAAGTTGTCAGTTCCTCTAGTCTTTGATAGCAGACTGCTTTTGGTTCCTGAGCATGGCGAGTTCTTTAAGGGTCATCACTTTCGGTATTCTTGTAGCTCTCCTTCAGTCGCATTTCCTGACGGTATCTCCCTGCATGTCCTGCATCAGTCCATGGACAAGTTTTGGGAATCATTGCTACCTTCTCGTGGCGGATGCCAAGACCTTTGATGAAGCTGAACAGTACTGTCAGGGTTTGTCACGCCTTGGCATACCATCTCATCTGGCGTCCATTATGAGCCAAGAGGAATATGACTTCCTCGTCCTGCTCATTACATCCACATTTGGTAAAGGTGGCATGAAAACCTGGTTCGGCTACCACAAGGATGGATCCAGTAGATTTGTCTGGATGGACAGCAGTCCATTCGGAGGCTACACCAACTGGAACACTGGTGAACCCAGTGGTGATGGAGACTGTGTCGAGATAATGGACACTACAGACGACTTCTTGTGGAATGACCTGCCGTGTAATTACTCTAGAAGATCCGTTTGTAAAATAGCAGCCAGGTTCTGAGTGAATCCGTGATAAACTAATTGACTGTCATTAAATGCATTCAACTTTATATGATAGCTTCGAGAGGTTGAACAGTGTCTTATGGTAAAGGAACAAACAACTCTGTATTGATAAGCAACAGACAACAGGCAGGGCGCTAAAGCAGGATTCGGGGTTGCATCTTGCACTCTGTATCTCCAGTGCATTGACATTGAATGATATAGAGGTAGAGAGGACCATAATATTTCATGTGACACATTTAAATCATTATTTTGTCAAAATTTCTTTTCCAAAAGCTGAAAGTGTTATTGCAGGTGTTGTTTACAAAGCGTATAACCCCTCTTCAACACGTTTGCTCTTTTCTCTTACATAGATTAGAATTACTCTTTGGTAACTTTATCATCTATTTAGGTATTTCGTCAAATTCTAGTTCCTAGTTCTTTATTGATGTATTTATGACCCATTTGTCTCCTATTAATACACACAATCGAAGTCCGGGTGGTGTCTATTGGTAAAGCCTACTGCTACCCTTATGGACATGTTACATTACCATGTCCAAAACTTGGTAATTTGATATCTGATATTTCATGTCATTTATCAATCTTTATAGACATTGTACTGATAATCCCCCAACTCTTATGTTCTAATAGTATAGCGAATATACTTGTATTAAAACACACAATCGGCGTCCGGAGTCACGTGATTCAAAGTGGGTATACAATGTCAACAAACCAAGCAAGCGACGCGCAGTGTGCAAACACCTTGATGGTAAAATTTAAAACTAATTCTAGGATATAAAGACATTTCATAAAAACTTCAGAACCATCAATCTAGTTGCAAATATTCATCAAATACTCCTTGGATCACTTAATTCCATTTAAACCTTTACAGACTAGGCATTTTTGCTAGAATGAGGCCTCAATCCTCCCATATCCTCTTCTCCTTTGTCACTCCACACCGAAGTGTTTGGACTTCAAATAAGATTTGAATGCCTGACCTTGTAATAAGCAATCGTCTAGAAAGTTTTGGGATTGTAAGGGGGAAAAAACATTATTGCCAATGTTGGTCTAATCCTACAATCCAATATAAAATAAGTATGCTAAAAACAAAAATCCAAGCTATTTCCATGTATTACGCTCACAAATTCGAAGAGGAAATAGTACAAAATAAAAACAGTATTCAAAACACTTGGAAGGTAATAAACTCTGTTTTGAACAAACCCATGTTCAAAAACCGTTAAAGTAATTGTTTCTGATGGCAATTTAGTTTCCAATGATGAAATTGCTCAAGTTGTTTCAATGATTATTTGGCCAAGATCTTGCTTGTAATATTCTATCAACACAAACCTCTCAGACTAGGTTTACAGACTGACTGAAAAATCCAAATAAAAATTCATAAGGTTGGACCCGACTGATAAATATGGGCATGGGTAAATTCATTATTATTAACAACTCAATAACATGCACTAGTGAACCACTGGCGCATGCTTTAACTTGATTGATGTCAGTTGTTGTAGTGTAAACTTATGAAAAGGCTGATCCTAGCTGTGTCAGCCGTCATTTCAATTCCTACCTTCAGCTCCTCTGAATTATTTTCATCTTAAATATTTTCTTCTTGTAGCCCCTCACCAAGAGTGGCTTTTAGCCTTGTTTGGGGAGCACTTGCATACCAAAAATAATTAATAAATTTTAAAGAATCATGTTTTTCAATTTGTAGATAAATTCAGTAGTTTGCCAAATGGGCAATTTAGATTTTCCATGCTCTTCTTGGATTTTTTTGATTAGGACAGAAGTCATACAAACGTATACATGTACTGCCGTTTAGCCAGGGACCACGCCCGGTTTACGATATAACCTAGGCTCAATTTCATAGAGCTGCTTAAGCAGAAAAAAATTGCTTAACAATTGCCTGGTAAGCAGAAATGAGCAGGATACCAGTCACTAATTGTACATGTGATATGGTAGTTTGGCTGGTAACCTTATTCTGGTAATCATACTTTTGTTGTGCTAAGCTATTTTTTGTGCTTGAGCAGCTCTATGAAATTGGGGCCTGGTTGTATCTCAAACTGGGGGGGGGGGTGATCTTTTGATTTATTACTTGAAGTAAAAAGCTTTAAAACGTTATTAAAAAAATGATTGTTGTAAATTTCTGGTACTGTTTATTGACTGTGGATAAACATTTGAGAATGCATTCCTACAATAGAAAATCAAATATTGCTGGGGTAAATAAGATGTCAAATTGTTTGTCAAAAAAGAGTCTATAAAGTGCCTAATTAAAAAGCACATCAATTGTTTTGTATCTTAATTATGGAATACTTGCATGGGGGGGGTGGTCACTTAAATGAACCTGCTTCTCCTTCTACAAATGCAGGCGTTAAGCAGAAATAACTTTGCTGATTTTCAGTCATGCACAAATCCCTTCTTTTCTAAACATAGACCTCTTAAAGTCAAAGACAATTATTACCACCAGCTTGGGTACCTCATGTATAAATCAACCTCTGACTGCTCTATGTTCCAACACCCCTATGTTTCGACACCCCTATGTTCCAACAACCCTGTTCCATCAAACGTACGTTTCCGACACCCCTATGTTCCGACACCCCCTACAACCCCATGTTCCAATAACTATATGTTCCAACAACCTAAATTCCCCAAACCCTATATTCCAACACCCCTATGTTCCAACAACCCTGTGTTCCAACAACCCTATTTCCGACACCACTATGTTCCAACAACCCTGTGTTCCAACAACCCTATTTCCGACACCCCTATGTTCCAACAACCCTGTGTTCCAACAACCCTATTTCCGACACCACTATGTTCCAACAACCCTGTGTTCCAACAACCCTATTTCCGACACCACTATGTTCCAACAACCCTGTGTTCCAACAACCCTATTTCCGACACCACTATGTTCCAACAACCCTGTGTTCCAACAACCCTATTTCCGACACCACTATGTTCCAACAACCCTGTGTTCCAACAACCCTATTTCCGACACCCCTATGTTCCAACAACCCTGTGTTCCAACAACCCTATTTCCGACACCCCTATGTTCCAACAACCCTGTGTTCCAACAACCCTATTTCCGACACCACTATGTTCGAACAACCCTGTGTTCCAACAACCCTATTTCCGACACCCCTATGTTCCAACAACCCTGTGTTCCAACAACCCTATTTCCGACACCACTATGTTCCAACAACCCTGTGTTCCAACAACCCTATTTCCGACACCACTATGTTCCAACAACCCTGTGTTCCAACAACCCTATTTCCGACACCCCTATGTTCCAACAACCCTGTGTTCCAACAACCCTATTTCCGACACCACTATGTTCCAACAACCCTGTGTTCCAACAACCCTGTGTTCCAACAACCCTATTTCCAACTACCCTATGTTCCAACAACCCTGACAAACTTGGATGTTTAAACACCTCTACATGTATGTTCTGACACCCCCTACACTGCAACAAATTTTGGTTAAATTTTGATCAACATTTTGACCAATGTTAGATCTATCAATGAACTCACCAAACTGTTGGTCAAAATTTAACCCAACATATTTACCCAACCTATAGGTCTAATGATATTGCTGTACTGTTGAGCCAAATTGTTTTGTTTTTATAATCAATTTTCGGTACACAGTTTTGATATAGCAGTTGGGCAATTATACTTGACCAAGTGTTTTGGATTTTTTTTAACAATAGTGGGTCAATATGTATTGTGTTATCCAACAAATGGTGAATATGATTGACCATTTGATTGACACTATTTGATTGCCAACTGAGGGTTAAGATTGTAAACATTACCAATTGGGTGCAGTTCCTAATAATGCTCGATGATCGAATCGATCTTTTCCACAATGGCAAGTGGTGGCGAGGAAATTTGACACCAAAAGAAACCAGGAATAGTGTGACATTGGAGCAACCATACTGACCCCTTACGTACAGTTAAGAGACATACCTCAGAGAGAGTATGCACTCTGATTGGTCAAAAACTGGTCAGGTGGGGGTGTATTAACATGTGATATGAAGATCTGAAGACTAGCGAATAAATGGCCCCTGAACAAGCATTTTGTGTAAAAGTTCTATGTGCACTGTGCTTGCTGTGTGGGAACTATCAAATCAACTCTTTGCTTCAAGTCTGGTTCTTGAAAATATGCATAAGTAGTTACATTTGTGTAAAAGATTAGGTCAAATGCAAAAACTGAACAGAAAACTGAAAACTGAACAAATCACAAATTCTGATGTTTTATAATTTTTTCAAGGGAAGTTTTCCACCATGACCTGTTAGTCTTTAATACCAATGTTGTACACACCCTTGTAAGGACCATGCTATCATTGCTTAATGAAAATAGCCAATAACAATCTATTTAACTGCCGACATGTCTTTCATTCGACAGAATGTATATTGTATGCTAGATTATGAATAATTTAGACTAACAATTGTCGTTTACTTGTGTGCATTGATTACAAACACAAAAGGAAGTTGCCTTGGGCAAAAAGAGCTTTACATATGACGCTGGCAACCAGGTACATGTAGGCTATATTGCAAGAAAGGTAAAGAAAGGGATTGAAAATTATATGATGAAAATTTGGTGTCGTCACAATCACCATGCAACTGAAACCATCTCCGCATAACTAGCCATTACTGACGTAGTCTGTCATTAAACAAGCTACATAAAATAAGGAATTTAGAAGCCAGCAACAGTGAATGCCTTTATCATTATATGTAAACCATACTAAACCAAGAATTCTTTTTAGTTGCAAACATCCTTGATCAAGTTGTCAGTTCCTCTAGTCTTTGACAGCAGACTGCTTTTGGTTCCTGAGCATGGCGAGTTCTTTAAGGGTCATCACTTTCGGTATTCTTGTAGCACTCCTTCAGTCGCATTTCCTGATGGTATCTCCCTGCATGTCCTGCATCAGTCCATGGACAAGTTTTGGGAACCATTGCTACCTTCTCGTGATGGATACCAAGACCTTTGATGAAGCTGAACAGTACTGTCAGGGTTTGTCACGCCTTGGCAGACAATCTCATCTGGCATCCATTATGAGCCAAGAGGAACACGACTTCCTCGTCCTGCTCATTACATCCATGTACGGTCAAGACGGCATGCGAACCTGGTTAGGCTACCGCAAGGATGGATCCAATGGATATGCCTGGATCGACAGCAGTTCATTGGGAGGTTACACCAACTGGTACACTGATCGACCCAATGCTGACGGAGACTGCGCCGAGATTCTTGACAATACAAAGAATTACAACTTCTTGTGGAATGACAGGCCATGTTCCGAACCCAGAAAATCCGTCTGTAAAATAGCAGCCAGGTTCTGAGTGGAACTGTGATTAACTAATTGACTGTCATTAAATGCATTCAGTTTGATGTCATAACTTCAAGGGTTGTACAGTGTCTTATGGTAGAGGAACAAGCAACTTTGTATTAATTATCAACAACAGACAACAGACAAGGCTCTTGTGGAATGACCTGCCATGTTCCGAACCCAGAAGATCCGTCTGTTAAAGCGCAGCCAGGTTCTGAGTGAAACTGTGATTTACTAATTGACTGTCATTAAATGCATTCCACTTGATGTCATAGCTTCAAGGATTGTACAGTGTCTTATGATAGAGGAACAAACAACTTTGTATTGATAAACAACAGACAACAGACAGCAGGGCGCTAAAGCAGGATGTGGGGTTGCATCATGCTCATTGTATATCTAGCAAATTGAATGAATAAATGGTTTATCGACTACAAACTGAAAAAGACATCATAAACTGTCAATTGAATTGCAGCTAAATTTATATCAAGTCAATTGAAATTTAAAATCATAAAAAAGTAAAATCAAAAACAAAAGAGGAAAAATAGGCTGAAAAACTAAAAATTACATCGGAGAGACTGAATAAAATTATCAGAAAGGTGAAATGAGTTGAATTAAATGTTATATAGCTAGAGACCTTAATGTGTCAAGTAACTCATTTGAATCATTATTTGTCAAAATTTCTTTCCAATGAATTTTAACCAGTTACAGCTGGGTTTCATTTTTTTCCCTTCCAGCCTGACGGGAATATGTTAGCAGAATTGCTGAAATCATTTTACTTTGATAGTACCGCTGGCATAAAGAATACATAACTTATCAAAGTCACGAGAACAATTATTCGGTTTGAAGCACCTGGGTTTCTTGTTCTTTTTCGAGAAAATACCCAATTCACGGACAGTGAATAGTAAAAACTCGCCCATGAGACACGGCCACCAATTGGGCCCTTGATCGAAAACGAAGCTGGCATCTCGGTCCCCTCAGACTTATCGCCATTGAGCAGAAATACAATAAAATACAGTCATTGAATCCACTAGGTGACACGTAAATTTCCTCTTGCCATAAAAAGGCAAAGGCCTGGGATCAAGGAGTACATAATGCAAAGTTTGACCCTTTTTTCACAACCAATTGTCCTCTTTCTGTGTGTGAAACTCAGCGTTGCACGGGGAGTGCATGCTGTGACTATGCTCCGTAGTGTAAAGTACAGGCAGCCTTTGTACCAGGGGCCGATTTCACAAAGACATGAGACTAGTCTTATCTGAAGTTAGGACCAGTAACTGGTCTTAACTTAAGACTAGTCCTATCTCTTAGTATTGCCTAGGACTAGTCCAAAGTTAGGAAGAGTTTTGTGAAATCGACCCCTGGTCATCTGATGTGACATGGAAGTTCAAAATGCTTCTAGAAGGTAAAATTATGGTTTGTTGACATGACATCCGGCGTCAACTGGTTAAAAAGATGTGTTCATTTTCACAGTGATATTGGGAAGAACTCAAATTTACATGTGTATTAAATTCATGGCTTGTTTTGTATTTCCTTATTATCGGTCACACAATCTGTTCAACTGCCGACAAGCCTTTTATTCCTTGCGCTCATAAAACAAAATATAAAATAAAAATTCTCCATAATGATACTGAACAGAGATATTACCTGAACAATGCATCAGTCATCATTATCAACATCTGGTTAAGGCAAGGCTTTGGTTGGTCATAATTTTATGCTTTTTTATGAGATTTGTTTTAAATAACAATCGATATACTTATTATGTCTAACTGAGATGCAATTTTGCTGAACAAAGGAGATATCTAATTAGGCGAATTTCATCAACTTAATGCTGGCTTTACTGAGGTAGATAGTTGGTACCTTGTGTGCATTGGTTTACGGACACAAAAGAAAATCACTTAAGCAAATAGAACTACACTGACTATAGCATAAAGGAAAAAAAGGGAAAGATGATATGAAAAAGAGCCTGGCTCTGGCATGGTCACAATCACCATGCCACTGAAACCATCACCACATTATTTAGCCATTCTTGATGTAGTCTGTCATTAAACAAGCTAGAAACCAATGACAGTAAATGCCTTTGCTCTATCGTTATTTATAACTATAGTTAACCAAGAATTCTCTCGGAGTCACATATATGTCCTTGATCAAGCTATCAGTTTCTCTAGTCTTTGATAGCAGACTGCTTTTGGTTCCTGAGTATGGCGAGTTCTTTCAGGGTCTTCACTTTCAGTATTCTTGTAGCTCTCCTTCAGTCGCATTTCCTGACGGTATCTCCCTGCATGTCCTGTATCAGTCCATGGACAAGTTTTGGGAATCATTGCTACCTTCTCGTGACGGATGCCAAGACCTTTGATGAAGCTGAACAGTACTGTCAGGGTTTGTCACGCCTTGGCAGACCATCTCATCTGGCGTCCATTATGAGCCAAGAGGAACATGACTTCCTAGTCCTGCTCATTACATCCACGCACGGTCAAGGCGGCATGAGAACCTGGTTCGGCTACCGCAGGGATGGATCCAGTAGATTTGCCTGGATCGACAGCAGTCCATTCGGAGGTTACACCAACTGGTACACTGATCGACCCAATGGCAATGGAGACTGTGCTGAGATGCTTGGCAATTCAAGGGATTACAACTTCTTGTGGAATGACAGACCATGTTCCGACCTCCGACGATCCATCTGTAAAATAGCAGCCAGGTTCTGAGTGAAACTGTGATTAACTAATTGACTGTCATTAAATGCACTCAGTTTGATATCATAACTTCAAGAGTTGTACAGTGTCTTATGGTAGAAGAACAAGCAACTTTGTTTTAATAAACAACAAGCAACAGACAGGGCGCTAAAGCAGGATGTGGAGTTGCACTCTGTCTCTCCAGTGCATTGAATGTTATAGAGGTAGAGAGGACCATAATATTTCATGTGACACATTTAAATCATTATTTGTCAAAATTTCTTGTCTAAATTCTGAGTGTTACTGCAGGTGTTGTTTAAAAAGCGTATAACCTTTCTTCAACATGTTCGCTCTTTTCTCTCACATAGATAAAAAAAATCTTTTTAGTAACTTTATTATCTATTAACATATTTATTCAAATTATAGTTCCTAGTTCTTTATTGATGTATTTATGACCCATTTGTCTCCTGTTAATACACACAATCAGCATCCGAATGATGTCTATTGGTAATGCCTGTCCGTTTTATTGATATCTCTGCTATTCTTATAGACACATAACATTACCTGTGTCTCAAACCTGGCAATTTGATATCTGATATTTCATGTCATTTATCAATTTTTATGGACATTGTAATAATAATAACTAGTTCTTATATAGCGCATTTTACAAAAACGTATCAATGCGTGTTCTGGTCATTGGGTCAATTGCATTGCCCCAAGCTGCCGTGGTGCTCAGAAGGCTTTTTCAAACACAATATCAACCTCAACCCTTGCAGGCACCCATTTTTACCCCTATGTGAAGAGAAGCAATTATAGTAAAGCATCTTGCTCAAGGACACAAGTGTCATGACCGGGATTCGAACCCACACTCCGATGACATAACCACCAGAACTTGAATCCGATCGATGCTCCAAACCGCTTGGCCATGACACCAATGAACTGATAATCCCCAAACAATTATGTTCGAATAGCAATGATGAAATTGCTTGTTGTTCCAATGATTGTGTGGCCAAAATTGGCCCAGATCTTGCTTGTAATATTCTATCAACACAAAACTCTCCTTGGTTAAAAGAATACCTGAAAAATTCAATTAAAAATTCATTAGGTTGGACCCATTTGATAAATATGGGCATGGTTAAATTATTTTTTATTTAAAACTCAATAACATGCACTTGTGAACCACTGGTGCATGCTTAAAATGTATTGATGTTTTATTGTATATTTTTGAAAAGACTGATCCTAGCTGTGTCAGCCTTTACAGATGTACATAGCTCATTTCAATTCCTACCTTCAGCTTCTCTGAATTATTTTAATCCTAAACAATTTCTTCTTGTAGCCCCTTACCAAGAGTGGCTGTAAGTCTTGTTTTGGGAGAGCTTGCATACACAAAATATTAAGTAAATTTTAAAGAATCGTGTTTTTCGATTTGTAGATATATTCAGTAGTTTGCCAAAATGGCAATTTAGATTTTCCATGCACTTCTTGGATTTTATTGATAAGGACAGAAGTCATACAAACGTATACATGTACTGCCGTTTAGCCAGGGACCACGCCCAGTTTACGATACAACCTGGGCCCAATTTCATAGAGCTGCTTAAGCAGAAAATATTACTTAACAATTGCCTGGTAAGCAGAAATGAGCAGGATACCAGTCACTAATTGTACATGTGATATGGTAGTTTGGCTGGTAACCTTATTCTGGTAATCATACTTTTGTTGTGCTAAGCTATTTTTTGTGCTTGAGCAGCTCTATGAAATTGGGCCCTGGTTGTATCTTAAACTGAAGGTAATTTTTTGGTTTAGCATTACCCAGTCAGTTTCCCTTGTGATTTATTACTTGAAGTAAAAAGCTAAACAACGTTATTTTAAAATAACCTGATTGTTGTAAACTTCTGGTACTGCTTATTGACTGTTTATTTATTAAAATTGGAGAATCATTTTGACTATTCCTACAAAATAATTTATGGAGAATTAAATATTGCTGTGGTTAATAAGATATCAAATTGTCTGTCCCCCCAAAAAGAACAAAATTTGCCTAATTAAAAAACACATAAATTGTTTTGTATCTTAATTATGGAATACTTGCATTGAGGGATGGGGGAGGTAACTTATATGAACCTGCTTCTCCTTCTACAAATGCAGGCATTATGCAGGAATACTTTTGATAACTTTCATTCATGTACAAATCCCTTCTTTTCTAAACATAGACCTCTTAAAGTCAAAGACAATTATTACCGCCAGCTTGGGTACCTCATGTATAAATCAATCTCTGACTGCTCTATGTTTCGAATTCCGCGTGGTCCAACAACCCTATGTTCCGACACCCCTAAGTTCCAACAACCTCATGTTCCGACATTCCTATGTTCAAACAACCTTATGTTCCAACAACCCTACGTTCCAACAACCCTATGTTCTAACATCCCTATGTTCCAACCCTATGTTCCGACACCCCTATGTTACAACAACCCTATGTTCCGACACCCCTATGTTCCGACACCCCTATGTTCCAACACCCCTATGTTCCAACACCCTTATGTTCCGACCACCTTATGTTCCAACAACCCTGTTCCATCAAACCTAGATGTACAGACACCCCTATGTTTTGACACCCACCCCGACACCCCTATGTTTCAAAAACGTAAGTTCCTCAAACCCTATTTCAACAACCCTATATTCCAAAAACCTGATGTTCCAACAACCTTATCTTCCAACAACCCTATGTTCCAACAACCTAAGTTCCCCATACCATGTATTCCATCACCCCTATATTCCAACATTCCTTTGTTCCAACAACCCTGTGTTCCAACAACCCTGTGTTCCAAAAACCCTATTTCCGACACCCCTATGTTCCAACAACCCTGTGTTTCAATAATACTATTTCTGACACCGCTATGTTCCAACAACGCTGTCTTCCAACAACCCTATTTGTGACACCCCTATGTTCCAACAACCCTGTCTTCCAACAACCCCTATGTTCCAACAACCCTGTGTTCCAACAACCCTATTTCCGACTCCCCTGTGTTCCAACAACCCCCTACAACCCCTACAAATTTATGTTCCAACAACCCTATGTTCCAACAACCCTGTTCTTACAAACCTAGATGTTTCAACACCCTATGTTCTGAAACCCCCTACACCACACAAATTTTTTTTTAAATTTTGACCAACATTTTGATGGTTAAGATTGTAAACATAACCAATTGGGTGCAGTTCCTAATATCCTCCGAAGATCAAAATGATATTTTCCACAATGGCAAGTCGTGGGAAAATTGACACCAAAATAATTCCAATGCAAAAAACTGAACAGTCTAAAGAATGGCCCTCGAACATGAAAAGAACAATTCAAAAAAATAATGGCGGAAAGAAAAATCACAAATTCTGATGTTTTTTACTTTTTGATATGTTATTTAAAAATATATTAATTAATGCCGGTATCAGTGTGAGGAGCCAGTCTTCACTGCAGGGTAAAGACCTTGGTTGGTGGCTGGCCTCTGTTAACGGAAGTTGTTATCATTGCCTAATTATAAGTGTAACCAATTGCAATCTATTTAACTGCCGACATGTCTTTCATTCTTTGCGCTCATAAAAATACAAATTGTATATTGTATGCTTAACTATTAATAATTTACAATAAACATCAATTAACTGAGGTAGGTAGTTGGTTCTCTGTGTGCATTGTTTACGATCACAAATTGAAGTTGCCTTGAGCAAAAACTGCTTTACAGGTGACGCTGGCAACCAGGTACATGTATATTGCAATAAAGGTCAAGAAAGGGATAGAAAATTATATAATGAAATTTTGGTGGCGTCACAATCACCATGCAACTTAAGCCATCTCCGCATGATTAGCCATTATTGATTTAGTCTGTCATTAAACAAGCTACATAAAATAAGGAATTTAGAAGCCAGCAACAGTGAATGCCTTTGCTCTATCATTATATGTAGCCATACTTAACCAAGAATTATTTGTAGTCGCATACGTCCTTGATCAAGCAAGTTGTCAGTTTCTCTAGTCTTTGATAGCAGACTGCTTTTGGTTCTTGAGTATGGCGAGTTCTTTCAGGGTCATCACTTTCGGTATTCTTGTAGCTCTCCTTCAGTCGCATTTCCTGATGGTATCTCCCTGCATGTCCTGTATCAGTCCATGGACAAGTTTTGGGAATAATTGCTACCTTCTTGTGACGGATGTCAAGACCTTTGATGAAGCTGAACAGTACTGTCAGGGTTTGTCACGCCTTGGCAGACCATCTCATCTGGCATCCATTATGAGCCAAGAGGAACATGACTTCCTCGTCCTGCTCATTACATCCACATACGGTCAAGACGGCATGAGGACCTGGTTCGGCTACCGCAATGATGGATCCGGTAGATTTGTCTGGATGGACAGCAGTCCGTATGGAGGTTACACCAACTGGTACACTGATCAACCCAATGGCAATGGAGACTGTGTCGAGATGCTTCACAAAACAAATGGTTTCAACTTCTTGTGGAATGACTGGCCATGTTCCGACCCCCGACAATCCATCTGTAAAATAGCAGCCAGGTTCTGAGTGAAACTGTGATTAACTAATTGACTGTCATTAAATGCATTCAGTTTGATATCATAGCTTCAAGGGTTGTACAGCGTCTTATGGTAGAGGAACAAACAACTTTGTAATAATTATCAACAACAGACAACAGACAGGGCTCTTATGGAATGACCTGCCATGTTCCAAACTCAGAAGATATGTCTGTTAAATAAAATCCAGTTTCTGAGTGAAACTTAAATTTACTAATTGACTGTCTTTATATGCATTCAACTTGATTACATAGCTTCAAGGGAGGTACAGTGTCTTATATAGTAGAGGAACAAACAACTTTGTATTGATAAACAACAGGCAACAGACAGGGCGCTTAAGCAGGACGTGGGGTTGAATCATGCTCACTGTATCTCCAGTGAATTGAATGAATGAATGAATGGTTTATCGACTACAAACTGAAAAAGACATATTAATCTGTCGATTGAAATGCGTCTGAATTTACATCGAGTCAATGAAAATAAACATGTAAAATCAAAAACGAAAAAAGGAAAATAGGCTGAGAGACTAAAAAACAAAATCAGAAAGGTGAAATAAGTTCAGTTAAATGTTAAATAGCTAGAGAAGACCTTAGCATTTCAGGTGACTCAGTTGAGTCATTATTTGTTAAAATTTCTCTCCAATGAATTTGAACCCGTTACCATTTTTTGCCTTCCAGCCTGACGGGATCATAATAACAGAATTGCCGGAATTATTTTGCTTTGATAGTAGGCCTATTGTGGCACAAAGGACACATGAAAAGCCACGAGAACGATGATTCGGTTCAAAGCACCCGGATTTCTTGTTCTTTTTTGAGAAAATACCACATTCACGATAATGAACAGTAAAAACTCGCCCATGAGACGTGGCCACCAATTGGGCCCATGCCCGAAAACAAGGCTAGAATCTTGGTTCCCTCGGACTTATCGCCATAAAGCAGAAACAATTAAAATACAGTCATGGAATCCTCTCGATGACATTCAATTTTCCTCTTGCCATAAAAAGGCAAAGGCCTTGTATCAAGGAGTACACACAACAACAAATTTGACCCTTTTTTCAGCACCAATTGGTCCTCTTTCTGTGGGTGAAACTCAGCGCTGCACGGGGAGTGCATGCTGTGACTATGCTCCAAAGTGTAAAGTATTGGCAGCCTTTGTACCCAGTCATCTGATGTGACACGGAAGGTCATAATGCACATCACTTAAATGTGACCCACCCTGTGAAAATGAGTCTGATGTTGACAATCTAAAGAATTGGATTATATACATGGCTGGAAAGAACATACCAACAGCAGTAAGCTCTGGGGTGTATCGCGTTGCTGAGTTACTCCCGTTTGAAATTAGCCAATATATCATTTTTTGTTGAAAACGAATTACAAGTAAATTGATGTTTAAAATTACCATTTCGCTCTACATACATGTATAAGCAAATGGACACAAATTATACTAAAGTATGATCACAAAATTAATGTTTTCATAGCTTTATTGACTAAAATTGAGTGTTCCGAAAGTTTACCATGCAAATAAAGATCTTAAACAAGTAAAAAAAAAAACACAAAAAAAACCCAATAATGCATTGGGCGACATCAGACTCATTTTCACAGAGCGGGTCACAAATTCTAGAAGAGAAAGTTATGGCGTGTTGACACGACATCCCGCGTCAACTGGTTACAAAAAAGTTTTCATCGTCACAATAATAATTCAAATTTACACGTTTATTAATTTTGTAGCTCGTTTTGTATTTACTTATTATTGGTTTCACCTATAGCAATCTGTTTAACTGCCGACGTGTCTTTCATTGTTGCGCTAGTAAAAAAAAAACAAACAGAATTTCTCCCTAATAATACTGAACAGAGATATTGCCTGAACAATGCATCGAGAAGGCAAGGCTTTGTTTGTTCATAATTTTATGCTTTTATAAGAACTATTTAAAATAACAATCGATATAATTATTATCTCTTACAGAGAAGCAATTAGGAAATATTGTCTAATCAAACAACTCTAATCAACTTAATATTGGATTAACCGGGGAAGGGTAGTTTGGTACCTTGTTTGGGATTGGTTTATGGAACACAAAAGGAAAGTTACCTTAACTAAATAGAGAACTACACCGATGTCGCTGGTAACCAGGTTTATTAATATTGCAATAAGGAAGAAAGGGGAAGGAAAATTATATGAATAAGAGCCTGGCTCTGGCATGGTCACTATCACCATGCCACTGAAACCATCACCACATATTATTTAGCCATTCTTGATGTAGTCTGTCATTAAACAAGCTAGAAACCAATGAAAGTAAATGCCTTTGCTTTATCCTTTTATAAGTGTATTTAACCCAGAATTCTCTTTAGTCACATACGTCTTTGCTCAAGTTGTCAATTTCTCTAGTCTTTGATAGCGGACTGCTTTTGGTTCTTGAGTATGGCGAGTTCTTTAAGGGTCATCACTTTCAGTATTCTTGTAGCTCTCCTTCAGTCGCATTTCCTGATGGTATCTCCCGCATGCATGTCCTGCAGCAGTCCATGGACACGTTTTGGGAATCATTGCTACCTTTTTGTGACGGATGCCAAGACCTTTGATGAAGCTGAACAGTACTGTCAGGGTTTGTCACGCCTTGGCAGACCATCTCATCTGGCGTCCATTATGAGCCAAGAGGAACATGACTTCCTCGTCCTGCTCATAACATCCACGCATGGTCAAGGCGGCATGAAAACCTGGTTGGGCTACCGCAAGGATGGATCCAGTGGTTTGCCTGGATCGACAGCAGTCCATTGGAGGTTACACCAACTGGAACACTAGTCAACCCAGTGGTGATGGAGACTGTGCTGAGTTCCTTGACAATACAGAGGATTTCTTGTGGAATGACCTGCCGTGCAATTACCTCAGAAGATCTGTCTGTAAAATAGCAGCCAGGTACTGAGTGAAACTGTGATAAACTAATTGACTGTCATTAAATGCATTCAACTTGATGTCATAGCTTCATGGGTAGTACAGTGTCTTATGTTGGAGGAACAAGCAACTTTGTATATCAACAAAAGACAACAGACAGGGCTCTTGTGGAATGACCTGCCATGTTCGGAACTCAGAAGATCTCTCTGTTAAATAGCAGCCAGGTTCTAAGTGAAACTGTAATTTACTAATTGACTGTCATTACACGCATTCAGTTTGATACCATAGCTTCAAAGTTTGTACAGTGTCTTATGGTAGAGGAACAAACATCTTGGTATTGATAAACAACAGGCAACAGGCAGGGCGCTAAAGCAGGATGTGGGGTTGCATCTTGCACTCAGTCTCTAAAGTGCATTGAAAGTTATAGAGGTAGAGAGGACCATAATATTTCATGTGACACATTTAAATCATTATTTTGTCAAAATTTCTTGTCCAAAATCTGAGAGTGCTGTTGCAGGTGTCGTTTAAAAAGCATATAACCCCTCTTCAACATGTTTGCTCTTTCCTCTTACATAGATTAGAATTACTTTTTGGTAACTTTATCATCTATTTACACATTTATTCAAATTCTAGTTCCTAGTTCTTTATTGATGTATTTATGACCCATTTGTCTCCTATTAATACACACAATCAGAGTCCGGATGGTGTCTATTGGTAATGCCTGTCCATTTTATTGATATCTCTGTGTCCCAAACCTGGCAATTTGATATCTGATTTTCATGTAATTTATCAATCTTTATGGACATTGTACTGATAATCCCCAAACAATTATGTTCTAATAGCATAGAGATCATATTTGTAATCCTTTTTTTACTAATGATTTCTCCAAGTTCAATTTTGAAGAATTTTAAAAACCTGCCTTTTTTTTTCAACAAATTTGACCCTTTTTTCAGCACCAATTGGTCCTCTTTCTGTGGGTGAAACTCAGCGCTGCACGGGGAGTGCATGCTGTGACTATGCTCCAAAGTGTAAAGTATTGGCAGCCTTTGTACCCAGTCATCTGATGTGACACGGAAGGTCATAATGCACATCACTTAAATGTGACCACCCTGTGAAAATGAGTCTGATGTTGACAATCTAAAGAATTGGATTATATACATGGCTGGAAAGAACATACCAACAGCAGTAAGCTCTGGGGTGTATCGCGTTGCTGAGTTACTCCCGTTTGAAATTAGCCAATATATCATTTTTTGTTGAAAACGAATTACAAGTAAATTGATGTTTAAAATTACCATTTCGCTCTACATACATGTATAAGCAAATGGACACAAATTATACTAAAGTATGATCACAAAATTAATGTTTTCATAGCTTTATTGACTAAAATTGAGTGTTCCGAAAGTTTACCATGCAAATAAAGATCTTAAACAAGTAAAAAAAAACACACAAAAAAAACCCAATAATGCATTGGGCGACATCAGACTCATTTTCACAGAGCGGGTCACAAATTCTAGAAGAGAAAGTTATGGCGTGTTGACACGACATCCCGCGTCAACTGGTTACAAAAAAGTTTTCATCGTCACAATAATATTGGGAAGAATTCAAATTTACACGTTTATTAATTTTGTAGCTCGTTTTGTATTTACTTATTATTGGTTTCACCTATAGCAATCTGTTTAACTGCCGACGTGTCTTTCATTCGTTGCGCTCGTAAAAAAAAAAAAAAACAGAATTTCTCCCTAATAATACTGAACAGAGATATTGCCTGAACAATGCATCAAGAAGGCAAGGCTTTGTTTGTTCATAATTTTATGCTTTTATAAGAACTATTTAAAATAACAATCGATATACTTATTATCTCTTACAGAGAAGCAATTAGGAAATATTGTCTAATCAAACAACTCTAATCAACTTAATATTGGATTAACCGGGGAAGGTAGTAGGTACCTTGTTTGGATTGGTTTATGAACACAAAAGGAAGTTAAGTAATAAACCACAAGGGAAACTGACTGGGTAAATTTCAAATAGTATGGGGTTGAACAAAGAAAAATTGACTAGAGCGGGATTTGAACCAACGACCTCCGGATTAACGTACCGGCGCTCTACCAACTGAGCTATCTAGCCCTATATTGGCGGTCTCCCTATTTTGTCAATATCTTTGTTCGGGGTTGCCAGTCAGAAGCCATGCAACCGTTAACTGCCGTGTAGCCAAGGAAGTTGTTACCTTGAGTAAATAGAACTACACCGATGTCGCTGGTAACCAGGTTTATTAATATTGCTATAGGGAAGAAAGGGGAAGAAAAATTATATGAATAAGAGCCTGGCTCTGGCATGGTCACTATCACCATGCCACTGAAACCATCACCACATATTATTTAGCCATTCTTGATGTAGTCTGTCATTAAACAAGCTAGAAACCAATGAAAGTAAATGCCTTTGCTTTATCCTTTTATAAGTGTATTTAACCCAGAATTCTCTTTAGTCACATACGTCTTTGCTCAAGTTGTCAATTTCTCTAGTCTTTGATAGTGGACTGCTTTTGGGTTTTTGAGCATGGCGAGTTCTTTAAGGGTCATCACTTTCAGTATTCTTGTAGCTCTCCTTCAGTCGCATTTCCTGATGGTATCTCCCGCATGCATGTCCTGCAGCAGTCCATGGACAAGTTTTGGGAATCATTGCTACCTTCTCGTGACGGATGCCAAGACCTTTGATGAAGCTGAACAGTACTGTCAGGGTTTGTCACGCCTTGGCAGACCATCTCATCTGGCGTCCATTATGAGCCAAGAGGAACATGACTTCCTCGTCCTGCTCATAACATCCACGCATGGTCAAGGCGGCATGAAAACCTGGTTGGGCTACCGCAAGGATGGATCCAGTAGGTTTGCCTGGATCGACAGCAGTCCATTGGGAGGTTACACCAACTGGAACACTAATCAACCCAGTGGTGATGGAGACTGTGCTGAGTTCCTTGACAATACAGAGGATTTCTTGTGGAATGACCTGCCGTGCAATTACCTCAGAAGATCTGTCTGTAAAAGAGCAGCCAGGTACTGAGTGAAACTGTGATAAACTAATTGACTGTCATTAAATGCATTCAACTTGATGTCATAGCTTCATGGGTAGTACAGTGTCTTATGTTGGAGGGACAAGCAACTTTGTATTATCAACAAAAGACAACAGACAGGGCTCTTGTGGAATGACCTGCCATGTTCGGAACTCAGAAGATCTCTCTGTTAAATAGCAGCCAGGTTCTAAGTGAAACTGTAATTTACTAATTGACTGTCATTACACGCATTCAGTTTGATACCATAGCTTTAAAGTTTGTACAGTGTCTTATGGTAGAGGAACAAACATCTTGGTATTGATAAACAACAGGCAACAGGCAGGGCGCTAAAGCAGGATGTGGGGTTGCATCTTGCACTCTGTCTCTAAAGTGCATTGAAAGTTATAGAGGTAGAGAGAACCATAATATTTCATGTGACACATTTAAATCATTATTTTGTCAAAATTTCTTGTCCAAAATCTGAGAGTGTTGTTGCAGGTGTCGTTTAAAAAGCATATAACCCCTCTTCAACATGTTTGCTCTTTCCTCTTACATAGATTAGAATTACTTTTTGGTAACTTTATCATCTATTTACATATTTATTCAAATTCTAGTTCCTAGTTCTTTATTGATGTATTTATGACCCATTTGTCTCCTGTTAATACACACAATCGGAGTGCGGATGGTGTCTATTGGTAATGCCTGTCCATTTTATTGATATCTCTGTGTCCCAAACCTGGCAATTTGATATCTGATTTTCATGTAATTTATCAATCTTTATGGACATTGTACTGATAATCCCCAAACTCTTATGTTCTAATAATATAGCGATCATATTTGTTATCCTTCTTTTACTCACAATTTCTCCAAATTCAATAAAACCTGCCTGCTTTTGATTGGGCTGATGTTTTCTATTGCAACGATTCAGAAGTGACTTTTAACACCATGATGGAAAAGTTTAAAACTATTTCTGGGATAAAGACATTTTCATAAAAACTTTAGAACCACAAATGTAGTTGCAATTATTCATCAAATACACCTTGGATCACTTAATTCCATTAAAACTCTTACAGACTAGGCATTTTTGCTAGAATGAGGCCTCAATCCTCCCATATCCTCTTCTCCTATTACCTAGTCACTCCACACTAAAGTTTTTGGACTTTTATATACGTTTGGAATGCCTGACCTTGTAATGTCATATATGGGCTTACCAACCCCAGTCCTTCTGAATCCTTCGATTTGGGATTATGAGAGGACAAAACTGTTATTGCCAATGTTGATCTACTCCTACAATCCCATTAAAAATAAATATGCTAAATACAAAAACCCGAGCAAGCCCTTTACCAAGTTCTTAACAAACCAATTCGAAAAGGAAAAAACATTTTTTTTAAACAGTATTCAAAACACTTGGAAGGTTATAAACTCTGTTTTGAACGAACCCATCTTCCAAAACCGTTAACATAATTGTTTCTGATGGCAATTTAGTTTCCAATGATGAAATTGCTCAAGTTGTTTCAATGATTATTTGGCCCAGATCTTGCTTGTAATATTCTATCAACACAAACCTCTCCTAGGTCTACAGACTACCTGAAAAATCAAATTAAAAATTCATTAGGTTGGACCCAATTCATAAAATTGGGCATGGTTAAATTATTCATTATTAAAAACTCAATAACATGCATTTGTGAACCACTGGTGCATGCTTTAAATTGATTAATGTCAGTTGTTGTATTATAAATTTTTGAAAAGGCTGATCCTAGCTGTGTCAACCTTCATAGATGTACATAACTCATTTCAATTCCTACCTTCAGCTTCGCTTAAATATTTTCTTCTTGTAGCCCCTTACCAAGAGTGCCTTTAAGCCTTGCTTGGGGAGAACTTGCATTCAAAAAATAATAAGTAAATTGTAAAGAATCATGTTTTTCAATTTGTAGATAAATTCAGTAGTTTGTCAAAATCGCAATTTGATTTTTCATGCTCTTCTTGAATGTTATTGATAAGTCAGAAGTCATACAAACGTATACATGTACTGCTGTTTAGTCAGGGACCACGCCCAGTTTACGATATAACCTGGGCACAATTTCATAGAGCTGCTTAAGCAGAAAGTATTGCTGCACAATTGCCTGCTAAGCAGAAAAAGCAGGATACCAGTCACTAATTGTATTAATTGTACATGTGATATGGTAGTTTGGTAGTAATTAACACTGTTTTGAACAAACCCATCTAGAAAATAATGTTTCTGATGGCAATTTAGTTTCCAATGATGAAATTGCGTGTTGTTTCAATGATTATTTGGCCAAAATTGGCCCAGAGAAGGTAATAAACTCTGTTTTGAACGAACCCATCTTCAAAAACTGTTAACATAATTGTTTGTCAAGTAATAAACCACAAGGGAAACTGACTGGGTAAATTTCAAATAGTATGGGGTTGAACAAAGAAAAATTGACTAGAGCGGGATTCGAACCAACGACCTCCGGATTAACGTACCGGCGCTCTACCAACTGAGCTATCTAGCCCTATATTGGCGGTCTCCCTATTTTGTCAATATCTTTGTTCGGGGGTGCCAGTCAGAAGCCATACAACCGTTGACTGCCGTGTAGCCAGGGATCACACCCAAGTTTACGATACAACCTGGGAAGCAGCAGCCACGGGATCACCTTGAGGGGATGCGACTTTTTTTAATTTAAATGTCAAGTAATAAACCACAAGGGAAACTGACTGGGTAAATTTCAAATAGTATGGGGTTGAACAAAGAAAAATTGACTAGAGCGGGATTCGAAAGATACATCAGAAACATAATTGTTTCTGATGACAATTTAGTTTCCAATGATGAAATTGCTTGTTGTTTCAATGATTATTTGGCCAAGATCTTGCTTGTAATATTCTATCAACACAAACCTCTCCTAGGTTTACAGACTGACTGAAAAATCCAAGTAAAAATTCATTAGGTTGGACCCAATTGATAAATATGGGCATGGATAAGTTATTCATTATTAAAAACTCAATAACATGCGCTTGTGAACCACTGGTGCATGCTTTAAATCGATTAATGTCAGTTGTTGTAACCTTTTGAAAAGGGGAGGCTGATCCTAGCTGTGTATCATTCCAATTCCTCCCTTGAGTTATTCTCATCTTAAATGTTTTCTTCTTGTAGCCCTTTACCAAGACTTTAAGCCTTGCTTATGGAGAACTTGCATTAAAAAAATAGTTAATATATTTGAAAGAATCATAATTTTTCAATTTGTAGATATATTCAGTAGTTTGTCAAAATCATGATTTTTCATGCTCTTCTTGTATTTTATTGATAAGGACAATGGTCATACAAACGTATACATGTACTGCTGTTAAGCCAGGGACCACGCCCAGTTTATTATACAACCTGGGCCCAATTTCATAGAGCTGCTTCGGCAGAAAATATTGCTGAACAATTGCCTGCTAAGCAGAATACCAGTCACTAATTGTACATGTGATACGGCAGTTTGGCTGGTAACCTTATTCTGTAGGTGTACTGTTGCTGTGCTAAGCTACTTTTTGTGCTTAAGCAGCTCTAGTTGCAGCTCTGGTTATATCTTAAACAGGGGGTGATTTTTAGATTTTTTTTATTACCGAGTCAGTTTCCCTTGTGATATATTACATGAAGTAAAAGCGTAACAACTTTATTTAACAACAAATGATTCTTGTAAATTTCTTGTACTTTTTATTGACTGTGGATTAAATTGGAGAATCATTTTGACCATTTATTCGTACAAAATAATTTGTAGAAGATTAAATATTGCGGTGGTTATTAAGATATCAAATATTTTGTCAAAAAATAGTGTCTAAATTTGCCTAATTAAAAAACACCTGAATTGTTTTGTATCTAAATTAAGGAATACTTGCATGGAGGGAGGGGGGAGGTAACTTAAATGAACCTGCTTCTCCTTTTACAAATGCGGGCGTTAAGCAGGAATACTTTTGTTGACTTTCGTTCATGTACAAATTCTTTCGTTTCTAAACATAGACCTCTTAAAGTCAAAGACAATTATTACTGCCAGCTTGGGTACCTCGTGTATAAATCAACCTCTGACTGCTCTATGTTCCGAAATCCTTGTGTTCTGACACCCCTAAGTTCCAACAACCTCATGCTCCGACACCCCTATGTTCCAACAACCTCATGCTCCGACACCCCTATGTTCCAACAACCTCATGCTCCGACACCCCTATGTTCCAACAACCTCATGCTCCGACACCCCTATGTTCCAACAACCTCATGCTCCGACACCCCTATGTTCCAACAACCTCATGCTCTGACACCCCTATGTTCCAACAACCCCATGTTCCAGCTCGCTTATGTTCCAATAACCCTATGTTCTAACAACCCTGTTCAAACAAACCTAGGTGTTTCAACACCCCTATGTTCCACCAGCCCTATGTTCCTACAACCCTATGTTCCAACACCTTCATGTTCCAACAACCCTGTTCCATCAAACCCAGATGTTCCGACACCCCTATGTTCTGACACCCATCTCGACACCCCTATTTTAAAAAACATGGGTTCCCCAAACCCTATATTTCAACAACCCTATCTTCCAAAAACCATTTGTACCAACGATCCTATGTTCCAAAAAACCCTATGTTCCAACGATCCTATGTTTGAACATCCCTAAGTTCCAACGATCCTATGTTCCAAAAATCCTATATGTTCTAACTATCATGTTCCCAAAACCCTTTTTTTCTGTCACCCATATGTTCCGACACCCCCTGTTCAAACGAACTTGGATGCTCCAACACCCCTATGTTCTGACACCCACCCTACAACCCCTACATCCCTATGTTCCCCCGAGTTCCCCAAACCCTATATTCCAATAACTCTATGCCTAAACACCCCTATGTTCTAACAACCCTTTGTTCCAACCGCCCCCTACAACTCCTACAAACTTATGTTCCAACAACCCTATATTCCGACAAACCTAGATGTTTCAACACCCCTACATGTATGTTCGGACACCCCCTACACTGCACAAAATATTGGTTAAATTTTGACCAACATTTTGACCAATGTTAGATCTTATATAAACTCACTAAACTGATAGTCAAAATTTAACCCAATGAAGTTGGGGGAATAAAGTTAAAAATTGTTTGCCCAATTGTCAGTAGAAAGATTTGATATAGCAGTAGGGCAATTATACTTGACCAAGTGTTGTGGATTTTTATGAACAATAGTTGGTCAATAAATCTAACAAATTATGAAAATAATTGCCCATGTGCGCAGCCACAATCATGGGTACACTTTTTGTTACAAAGACACCAAATGAACAACACATAAATATTGAGTAACTCTTTGCACATCTTGTATTCGACAAACTCAAGAACTTCCTGCTCTTCAATCACACAGCGCTGGTTAATTAATTTACAAACAACATTGAAATAAATTTTACATCACTGGTTTCCAAACTGTTGTTCATAAAATGGACACGAAACAAATGTGTACCCATGATTGTGGCTGTGTACCCTTTATGAACACTTCTATTTCTTGCCAACTGAGGGTTAAGATTGTAAACATAACCGAATCGGGCGCAGTTCCTAATAATGTCCGATGATCAAATCGATCTTTTCCACAATGGCAAGTGGTGGCGAGGCTGTGACCTTGGTGCCTCTCTTAAAAACATGGGGTTGCCAGTGGTTTATTGTTGCTTTTAAGGCTTGGTTTTTAACTAATTAGCGTTTTGTTTTCTATTAATTTGTACACAGTCGTGACAGTAGCAATACAAGCAACACTGTGATAGTGCCGTAATTTTAATCTTTATCTGCCATCCTTGTATTGTTATTATTTTTACATACACATACATGCACATTACAACCACCTAGATGCACACAGGTCGTCGTTGAATGTCTAGTGAATACAACGCACTGCCTGCAGGATGAATGTACTGTTACAATACATGTTCATGACTGGATGCGAAAACTTAACATAATTCATTGGCAGTATCACTATATTGCTTGCTCTGCCAATGTCAGAAATAATTTTTTTTAAAGGAAACAAAACGTCACATTTAAGTTGAAAACTAACCTTCAAAAGGATCTATAACCACTTGGAAACCCTGCTAGTTTAAGAGATATGACATGGTCACAGCCTCTCCTCCACTCCTCATGTTGGAAAAAATTGTTTAAAGGCTTTTATGCATGCGCGTTGTACAGCGTATTGCGAGAAAACTGCCTAGTTGTTGTGCAAAACATGCCCAGTTGTTCGGCAAATCTTTGATCGGAGTGCGTAGGATCGGACATTTTGCCCAACTAATGTGCATCGTTTTCACCAACATTTACGATTAATTCACATTGCCGAAAAGTTGCTCAATATATGGGCAACAGTGTAACCAACAATTATGATTAATTCAGGTTACAAAGTATTTGCCTACTATTTGCACAACTTTTGTTTCACTTCTTATGAGAAAAGGGCAAACCAAAATTGTTTGCCCAACAACGGCATTGATTGTAATGTGCAAATGTCAAGAGAGTATTAGAGAGAGTAAAGCTATAACAAGAAAGTCAAGCTACGACAAGAGAGTCGAGTTATACCAAGAGGGTTATCATATTAATAGAGAGTCAAGCTATAACAGAAAAGAGTCAAACTTTAACAACTGTATCAACAGAGTTAACTTATAACATGAGAGTCGAGTTATACAAGAGTGTTATCATATTTAAGATGTCAAGCTATAAGAAAAGAGTCAAACTTTAACAACTGTGTAATCAAACAGAGTTCAACTTATAACATGAGAGTCGAGTTATACCAAGAGGGTTATCATATTAATAGAGAGTCAAGCTATAACAGAAAAGAGTCAAACTTTAACAACTGTATCAACAGAGTTAACTTATAACATGAGAGTCGAGTTATACCTAGAGGGTTATCATATTAAAAGAGAGTCAAGCTATAACAGAAAAGAGTCAAACTTTAACAACTGTATCAACAGAGTTAACTTATAACATGAGAGTCGAGTTATACCTAGAGGGTTATCATATTAATAGAGAGTCAAGCTATAACAGAAAAGAGTCAAACTTTAACAACTGTATCAACAGAGTTAACTTATAACATGAGAGTCGAGTTATACCTAGAGGGTTATCATATTAATAGAGAGTCAAGCTATAACAGAAAAGAGTCAAACTTTAACAACTGTATCAACAGAATCAACTTATAACATGAGAGTCGAGTTATAGACGATGTGACCTGTGACATCACATGTTTACAAAAAGCCACAGAGCCTGGACTTCCGGCAGGCACATTTGTACACACTTGGAAGAATACAACAAATCTTATGTTTTATGGAGATCGCACTGTCTGATTTTTCTCAACTTTTGATATGAAGAGAGGGGGGACATCTCAAAAACTGTACAGCTTTTGCTTTTGTAAATTTTGAATTTATGTGAAAATTACGACACAACATATAAATTTTCCATTGAGCCTGTGTAGCATCTTGCTCGTCAGGAAATGCATTATAATGTACGAGGTCACCACTCTGTAAACAAATGCAACATGGTCTATACCAGGGTTAACATATTAAAAGAGAGTCAAGCTAAAACAAGATAGTCAAGCTTTAAGAGAAGAGAGTCAAACTCTACCAATTGTAACAGCAGAGTCAACTTTTATCTAGGAGAGTCAGGGGTCGCATATTAGTTTAAAAAAAGGAAACAAAACGTCACATTTAGCTGAAAACTAACCTTCAAGATGAATGGTGTTCATAAAGAGAGTGAAGCTATAACAAGAAAGTCAAGCTACAAGAGAGTCGAGTTATACCAAGAGGGTTATCACTGGTTAAGCCAGTGATATACTGGTTAAGCATTCTCTAAAAGATAAACTTTTGCAATATTTGCTAAACCGTATTGTATTTTCTCTTTACAGGGTTTGTTACGGATGACACTTCTTCCCAGGCTTCGCTACATTCTTGAAGTCGTCCGACCTCCAGCCCCTGTCGTCTTAAACACTTTAGCAATCTTGATAAGGATATGTCGTCATTCTCAAGAAGCGTCTCATGAAGTCATGAGATGTCCTCGTCTTCTTCAGACCGTCTTTACTGAGTTCCTTCCCATGTCATCATGGAAACAACAAGGTGGGTACAAAATCATGCAAAACTATCACTTTGTCGTTATCCAGCGTACACACAGGCCTGATTCTTCATGGAGGCAGCAGAGGCAATCGCCTCCATGCCCTTGGTCCACTGTCTTGGTGCCCATTGAAATGCTCCAGTAGAAATTGACATTTCCGTCACAGTGCACTGTAGTGGTGCCCTCCTACTACCTTGCCCTGACAAGAATGAAGTATCGGGCCTACAACATGAACCCCTGACCACAAGATCAACAACTATTGTAATTGACGTCATCATGCTGCCCCTGGTGACAGTTGATTCGGGTCGACAGCCCAATCAGTTAAGTGTAGCCCTCACCTTGAAAAAAAAAATTAAAAATTTATAAAATACTGTTCGAAACCGGGATTTGAAGACGGACTCTGCTGCTGACAACACCAGAGCTTGGGTCTGGTGAACTAGACCGCTCGGCCACGACACGCTACAAGTATGCTCTGCTTGTCTTCTTGTCATTCTCCTGAAGACGAGCAGAGTAAACTGTTTGAAACGTCGAGACCACACCGGTTCTTCTAACTTTTCTATGTTTATTTTGTTCATTTGTTCCCTATG
This sequence comes from Pycnopodia helianthoides, assembly GCA_032158295.1. Classification (NCBI taxonomy): domain Eukaryota; kingdom Metazoa; phylum Echinodermata; class Asteroidea; order Forcipulatida; family Asteriidae; genus Pycnopodia; species Pycnopodia helianthoides. The sequence continues at coordinate 1,648,561 of CM063243.1, read as the reverse complement.
TTTGTTTGTCCACCAATGTGTCTGCTCACATGTTAGTCTAATGGTCAGTTGTTCGTTGGTACGTTTGCCTCCTGTTATTTTTTGTTTGTCCATTTGTATACAAGAGTAAACAAATAGTGGGTTTATTTGTATTTTCAATTTTTAATGTTAAATTAATTAAAATTAAAAATTAAAATTTTCATGTATTTTTTACCCCTCAGCCCCATAGGCTGAAAGGTTAATGTCGCTGTTATCCAGTTGTTTGAAAAAATGTCAATCTGTTTGTAATTTAGCCTGCTGGTTGCAATACATTTTTTTTATATAAACCAGTACTACTACTAATAAATTTTGTCTTTACAAAATATTTACACAGCTTAGAAAAATATAAACACTTCATATGAAACATATTTGAAAACCAATTCATGTTCTCCATCGTCATTTCTCTCCGCGACAAACCTAACCTTTTTGCTTCCCAAAAGTACCATCTGAAATCCTTAACATCCAAGTTAATTTGTTGACTGTTTGATTTCAGATGATGTCATCAGCGATGTGTATGGCTACCCAGTGGTTGCAGCAATGAAGTTACTTCATGTACTTTGCCTGTCTGGAAGGAATCTTACTGCCTCATTAGTAAGTTCAAAATCACTGCATATCAAACTTGTATGTGCACAGCCACAATCATGGGTACACATTTTGTTTGTGTCCATGTTATGTACAACAATTTTGAAAACCAGTGATATAGCAGTTCTTTCAATGTTGTTTGTAAATTCATTAACCAGCGCGGTGTGAATGAAGAGTAGAAAGTACTTGAGTTTGTCGATCACAAGATCTGCAAAGAGTTACTCAATATTTATGGGCTGTTCATTAGGTGTCTTTGTAACAAAAATTGTACCCGTGATTGTGGCCGTGCACATATTCTTGTGGGTTCACCCGTTCAACAATGAGCAAGTTTGGACTATCATAGACTTTTGTTGGACTAACTTGACTCGGTCGTTGGCTGGTCACACGTGCTTGACTTTCTCTTGTCAATTATTTGGAACTAGCTTTGCTGGTTATCATAGGTTTTTTGGTTCTGAACTGTGCAATGGAACCACGACGTACGGGAGTTGTAAACAAGTTGGCACAGTCATGTTTGAAATAATAGTCGTTTACATTGTAATTACACAAACTTGTTATTGTTCAGTATTTAGGTATATTTTGGATACAAATAGTTTCTTCGTTCATGACATGTTGACTGTAACAGAACTGTATGATACCCAATATGTGCTTGGCCACTGATATAATCCTCTTTCTTTAAAGAATCAGTGAATGTAATCTGGTTGTTCTGAACATTGCCCCTGCAGCAGTCTAGCAGTCTAGCAGTCAAGATGTTTAAATATTTCACAGACAAAAGTCTAGTCACCAGACCTGCACTCACGCTAGCTTATTAGTGAGCATTTCGAGTGCAGCCATCGACCAATGGTCGACCATAGTCCAAACTTGCTCAATGTTTTAAAAAAAAATGGGCTGAAACAAATTATAACTCACCCAGCATGCCCAGACTACATTAGTGAAGGCCAAACCAAACTAATCGTTCAGATTTCTGACTCAATAATTATACATCATTAAACACAAAGGGTTCAAATAGTGTTCAGATTATCGAGTAGTGCTCATGGGTTTTCCTTTTGTGGAATGGAGACTTTGTTTGCACTTGCTATGCTATTAGAGTAAACCGTGAGAGGTATCAGGTGTATTCAATCAAATTTTTGGAACCTTTTAATTCAGTACAAAACTCACATTTGTTTCTATACTTTATGAAGATTTCCAAACAATACATTGCCAAAACATTAATGTGAAGAAGTAACCAGGTACAGTGAATTGGGTCAATGCAGGCAATTCACAGTACAGTGCAGCCTCCACAGTTTGCCCAGGTTTTGTAGTGTATCACGGGAAAACATTTTTTGTGGGTCGCATTCAAATACATCAGCAAGGTCGTATTTCTCTGCTTTGTTTACAGCATTAAATTTTTGTGAGGCCAGTGAATGTTTTTTGCATTTATGTCAGGCATTTGTATGTCCCAAACTGCCATACAGTGCTGAGTTGCGATTGTGACTTGTGTAGTTGACTGTTCTTAGGACGGTGGCCTCACCTCGAGGGTAAATTGCCCGTATTGGTTGAAAAAGGTTTGTGGAATTAGGCGAAGGATATTTGAAGATAATAATTTTCAAGAAAATACTTTAATTCTGTTTAGCTTTCAGGTGGTAAATTGATGTCAGTGATTGTGCGTTATATCACCATAGAGCCAGCTGATATGCAACTCAACATCGCTGAGGCATATCACCTCAGTACGATCAGTCTACATACATGGAGGATATGTGTGTCTTATGGATTGGCATGTGATGAATACAGGTAAGGACTTGTGTATACTAATGGTCCCTCAAGGATCGCAAGTTGGACTGGCGTGGTTGTGGCCGAACGGTCAAGCTGGACTCAAGCTCTGGTGTCTCTGATCAGCAGAGTGTGGGTTCGAGTCCTGGGGGGTCGATTTCACAAAGCACTGAGATTCATCGTAAGATGAGTTATCAGTATTACCATAGTGATTTGTATTGTGACATCACTCTTTGCTAAGCAACTGCGATGGATTTGCAGTTACGATCAGTCTGAACTCTTTGTGAAGTCGGCCCCTGGTCTTGATACTTGTGTCCTTGTCATCACTAAATAAATAAAATTAATTAACTTATTTTGTTTCAACAGGGAGCTTTATCCACTGTTAATGCAGCAGCTTACGCTCTTCCAAAGATTATCTGTCCACCCTTTGCCCTCCACTAAAGAAGAATCAGATACTGCTGTACATAGATTGCAGATGATCAGAGCCTGTGCCCTCTTTGGTCTACTAGAGGGCGTAGTGAATGTTGCTGGCACAGCTGCTGAGCTGCAGGCTAAGTTGAAGATGAGGTGAGTGTTTCTGATGAGGTTGTAGTGTAATGCATTTTGGTTTAATGGATCATTATTCTGCCATGACATTGGTTTCCAGTATATTAGGGTGTGTCATCAATGATGTCTTAAATTTTTCTTCTTGAGTAACGATAAGACACAGACTGCATCTTCTGATGTCCAGCTTTCACCCTCTTGCATCAGTTTGTGTCATGACAGTTGTACTAAGTTTCCAGTGTTAGGTGGTGGTAATTCAATGCATCAAAAAAATAATGTCTTAAATTTACTCTCTGGTAATGATAAGACACAGTCTGCATTTTCCAGCTTGCATCAGATGGAGTCGCGATAGTGGTCTTCAGTCACTAGTAAGGTTAGGGTGTGGTCATTCTGAGTATCATTAATAATTTCTCATAAATCCTCACCAGTAATGATAAGACACAGGCTGCATCTTCAGATGTCCGGCTTACCTTCTTGCAGTGAGTCATGACAGTTGTCTTCGGTTTCCAGCATGTAAGGGTGTGGTCAATATGTGTGTCATCAATGATGTTTTAAATTTCCTCTCTAGTAACGATAAGACGGAGACTGCATCTTCCGGTGTCCACCCTGTACCTCCTTGCATCAGCTGGAGTCATGTGAGTGGTCTTCAGTCACCAGTTGAGCTTTGCGTCTTCAGATGGTTGATCGAAATGACGAGCGTCACTCAGACTTTGAATCCTGAGGTGATGGACATGGTGTCTTGTCTCATGAACCTCTTAGCGTCATTCTACGATAAATACACTCAGCAGGTAAGATTTGAGTCTTGAGACTGCTATCAAGACGACTTCAATCTTATTTTGAATAATTGGCTAGTACAATCATGTTTGTTAAGCTTTTGTGCGTGTTTTTTAATGCCTGGTTAAAATAATTAAATTGTGGACTGTTTTGTGTATGCAGAAAAATGTAATGGCATTACAATTTTACCTTAGCAGAATCTTTCTCGAAGGCTAGTAGAATCTTTCTCAAAGGCTATCAGCATTTGTCATTCTTCAAAGTTACCTTTGTTGTCTTATTTTTTTCTAGGCTTGTTACCGGCCAGTGGATTGTTTGCAGACTATAGAGAAGCTGGTTGATAATTCACTGGTTCCCTTCATGACATCGGCAACCTTTTACTCAGTCATGGTGAACCTCAAGTAAGACTCCCTTCCTACTCATTTGATATTTTTAAAGGGAGGGTATACTTTTGGTAATTACTCTAAAAAAATTAATGACCATAAAAACTTACTTGGTGAAGAGCACTGGAGGACTGTTGATGTAATAAATATTGTTAGATCAGCTTGTGGATCAACTTGGTCCCTGAAGTTCAAATACATGCTAGACTTGCACAGTATTTGCCATTCCATAATATTTTCATAAAGCTGTACAGGTATTATACAGGATTGGTAAGGATAGTAAACATCATTGTTAAATTTTATTCTGAAAGCTTACTGATTATTGAGTTAATACAAGAACCATTTTTTCCGTGAATTATTTCTCTCTGAAATGAAGTCACATGTATGCGAGAAAACTGCATCTGAGATTCTTTGAAAAAAGGCAACAGCTGATTTCGGTTGCTACAACCAAAATTATGGACAGTGTGTTTTTAGGCAGAAAATTGTGCATTGTTTTTCTCTATTTTCTCCTGACTCGTACAACAGATTCAATCCAAATTTTCACAGTTTTGTCATTTCATGTTTATGGTTGATCGTACAAAACATGAACACTGTCTGCGAATATTTTGTCAGCTCTACCAATCCTGTATAATCCTGTTATAATACCTCTAAGTTTTCAAACAGTCTTTGATATCATTATGCTTCACTTTTACTTCATGATTGAAATTTGGTTTTGAATACTGTAATTTGCTCTTACCTCAATTGTAGGTTTCAGTCATCGCTGCGATATGAAGACGATAAGAAAATGATATCTCCGCCGTCATTACCCGACTTTGGTTGTGATCCGTACGACGCAGATAGTAATTATCCGTCAGTGAGGAGAGATTCAACGTGTGGTTTAGCGATTGGTCTGCTGAGATTGGTGCATATCCTACTCAAGATTCATAAAGGTGTAGCGGTTAAGGTAGGAATTCCATTTGTCTCACAACTCTTGGCTCTTGATTTGAACAAAACGCTATTAAAAAGAGTCATCTGCTGCCGCTTTCCAGGTTGTATCGTAAATTTTTGTGCGATCCCCGGTTATGTGGCAGTTACAGGTTGAATGGCTTTTGACTTGCACCCCCGAACAAAGATATTGACTAAATAGGGAGACCGCCAACATAGGGCTGTTTATTCGATTGCTGTAGATTAATAATCCTCCCACATCCTCATCTCCTATGTCACTCCACACCAAATTGTTTGGACTTGGATAAGATTGCAACTGCCTGACCCAGTGATGAGCACTTGTTGTTTAGGCCTACCAGCCCCAGTCCGTCTGAATACTTCACTTTTGGCAATTGGATAAAAAAGGAATTGGGACTGAGAGTTAAATTTTTGTTGTTGCAGGCCTGGAATTACACGGAGGCCACGTTGCCCCTGGTCTTGGCATTGGCGCCCCTTCAAAAGTTTCCCATAGACGTTGAAATTTACCAACGGAAGTGCCCTTTGCAAAATAAAAATGGCCTCGCCCTCTTAACGATGAAATTCGTGGCCTGTTGCTATTGTACCATTTCTCAAGGCATATCTAATATCTACCACAAGACCCACTTTTTGGATTCTGCCCTCGACTCTAAAATTTCCCTTTAGATATCACGATAATACACTGTGTGCACGGAAGTGGAAATAAATGTTACGTTGAATTGACTTGAATAAGATCATTCACCGGAGAAACAAGATTCAGATTTTAAGACATTTTAAACCACGGCGCCATCAGAACCTCCTCAGGTTGTATTTCCAGCACGCAAGATTGGTTTTATTTATTTATTTATTTAATTATCTTGTTTGTTTCACTAGGGTAGCCACATCAGTTTTCAATGAACTGTTCTCCCTGGGGGCCCTGGATACATAGAATAAAACAAACCACAGGAATAAAATACCGCCGTATAAAAATAATAATTCCTTATCCAAGATGCAGGTAGATTCATCTTTGTGAGCAAATCCCTGTTGGCGTGGCGTGGCGTGTCGTGGCCGAGCGGTTCAGTTCACCGGGCCCAAGCTCTGGTGTTGTCAGCAGCAGAGTGTGGGTTCGAATCCCGGTCATGACACTTGTGCCTCTGAGCAAGGCACTTAACTAAAATTGCTTCTCTTCACCCAGGGGTAAATGGGTACCTGTGAGGGCAGAGATGGTCCTTGGTAAAAAGTTGTGAAGGTATAAGTGCATTCTGCTATGCAGCCAGGCTCCTAGTGGATGATACCCATGCCTACATCCTTACGGACTGTGAAGGGGGTAACCCCATTTCAGCCCCAGGAGTAGGTGGCAACGTGCCCCTGGTGATAGTTGATTTTGGTTGACAGCCGAAATCAGTTACGCGTAGCCATCACATTGAAGTGATTTAGGCTATGTCGCATTTAGACAAAAAAGTTAGGGCAGATCTTGGATCTTGATTTCTCAATAAACATATATATTTTTTTTCATCTGATTAATCCTTTCACTGATTATTGTTTGTCGCAGTTTTGTCCCATCGTGGAGAACACGTATGTCACAGCTTACCTGAAAGCAATCTGCAAGAATTCGAACAAGCCCTCGTCAAGACTGTGCTTCAACTTTGCAAGATTTGAACACCAGGCTCTGTATTATCTCTTGAGACTCTACCATAGTGTGGTAAGAATGCAAAGAGACAGTGTGACCAACAGACAGACAGATGGCTTCTTGTCATTAAGTTATTGTTAATCAATTTGGGGTTGGACAAAGTCAAATTGACTATTTAAAATTTACCTAGTCAATTTCCCTTGTAGTTTATTACTGGATATTTGAAATAAAAAGGCCCTGTACACTATTGGTAAGATCGAAAAACACAATGTTCACAGATTCACACATAACTTACATGATTTAAAGCAAGTAATGGTAGAAAGGGTTCCTTAAAATATTTCTGCCTAAAATGCTATCGTTTCTGAGAAACGAGTAAAACAATAGTAATTATCACGCGCGATAATTTGAAAAAACAGAAAACATATAAGATCTCTTTTCACTATTTTTTCGTGACCTCGATGACCAATTGAGCTCAAACTTTCACAGGTTTGTTTGTTCATGCATATGTTTAATCACACAAAAGGTGGACACTGATTTTGAGCTGTTACCAAAAGTGTACAATACCTTTAAATAAGGTGATCCCTTAGCTGCCACTTTCCAGGTTGTATCGTAAACTTGGGTGTGATCCCTGGCTATATGGCAGTTATAACCTTTCAGTGCTAAGCACAGTGCTGAACAAATTTATGAAATGGATGCCATACCTTTACCATTCTTCAAGTCTTGAAATGGTTTTTATTTATGCAAATTTAATTTTTTGCATGCTTAAAATCTTAGCCATTCCTTTATCTGACCTTAGGCAGTGGTTGAATTAAAGGAACATTACAGAATTGTTTGTTGCTAACAGAACAGTTGCTGGTAGTGTAAGCACTTTATGTAATCCACCATAAACTGACAATCCTGAAGAAGTTTGAGATCGATCGGCCATCTTGGTCATGAGAAAATAGTGAAAAACCGATTACACATTTGCATGAAATCATATAGGTTCAACAAATGAATAAAACGCTCAATGAGCGATAAACTCAAATCGGAAAATTAGTTTATTCATTTCTCATTAAATATGGCATTTCAGACAGAAACATTTCAGGGGATGTTTTCTACTATCATCATCATTAGACCGTGTAAGTTTTATGTAAATCTGTGATCAAAAGTACATTTTACAAGTTTTTTTCTTACCAATTCTGTAATGTTCCTTTAACAGCTTCGGCAGTGGCTATGGCTGAATTGCTGAAAATGTCCATTCTTCAACATTGCGACAGAAGCCAACTGCCATAGTCAGAGCCGTGTATTGAGAGAGTTGCGACATAGAGGGACCAGTTTTCTTTGGTTACGTGGTTGCTGGACTCCATTTGGTCCAAATGCAGCACAACCCAATGCGTAGTCTAGTCTGGCACCCTGAGTTCGCCCATGCGTTTTAGGGGGGGGGGCACAAAATGGCTTCTAATGGCAAGTTGTCGCAACTTCATCAATGTAGGGCTCTGGCCGTAGCCAAAGTCACTTGATTCAACACTGCCTTGCTTTTAATCTTGACCATTCTTGTATTGTTTTAAACTTCAGGCTCAACAAGCAGAAAGCTGTCATCAGTTCAGCAATGTATACCACAGCGCTGCACTGATGTTGTTTGCTCGTTTACAACCAGGGGATGAATATTATGTTCAGGAGCTTATGTCAAGCATCTTGTTCAACACAGACTTCGTTGCGTGAGTAACTAGCATTTACACCGCTGTACCTGCTGCTAAAATATACCATTCGAACTGCCTCTAGCTACCTCTAGAATGGCAATGGTCATGGGTTTGAATCCCACCTGAGTAATATGCCTGTGGAATTTTATCACATGACTCAGGAAAGTACTGAGTATACAGTGCATTGCACACATCGGTGTGTGGGTAAAACCAAATTAACATTTAGAGAACACTTTACAACAACCAACAGACTCTGGAAACCATTAACCATTAACCAAGCATGTTTCTGGTCGCAGTCGCTGTAATGTGCTTAAAATTTATGCCTTTACTGAAGATTGAACACTCATTTTATAAAACTAAGTTTTCAATGGTTTTCTTGCGCCGATCGTTATTTCAATAAATAGGGGTTGAATGGAGACAAATTTACTAGAGCGGAGCTTGAATCTGTGAACTCCAGATCAACGTGCCGGCGCTCTACCAACTGAGCTATCTAGTTCTATGTTGGCGGTCTGCCTGTTTTGTCATTAGCTTTTGTGCAGGGGTGCCAGTCAGATGCCATTCAACCTGTAACTGCTGCTTCCCAGGTTGTATCGTAAACTTGGGTGTAATCCCTGGCTATATGGCAGTTACGGGTTGAATGGCTTCTGACTGGTACCCCTAAAAAAAAAAGAGGAGACTGCCATCATTAGAACTAGATTGCTCAGTTGGTAGAGCGCCGGCACGTTATTACGGAGTACGCAGTTTCAAGTTCTGCTCTTGTCAATTTGTTGAACCCAAAGTTATTACAAAATTTACCCAGTTAGTTTCTCTTGTGATTTATTACTTGATCTTTTTTTTTCAGCGAGGGAAGGATCGGAGATCCTATCGCTGTTGATCTAGCTGAGCGTCTTCAAATGACCTCATCTAAAGACTCACCAATCCCAAGCCTTCTTCTGGCCGGGCCGACCCGTGGAGAGCTACTTGAGAATGCGTACAAGCATCTACCAAGCATACGTAACCTGTACATGATGTTCTTTGGAACGGGGCAGGAGGCAATCCTCAAATCAAAGTAAGTCTTGAGTTAATGTCAGATGTAGTGGATGTAAAGTGATTTATTTGGAGTAAGTTACATTTGCGAAATCTTGGTGAGGAGATATATTTTAACACTGCAGTTAAACTTTCTTTCCAATAATTTTTCTGAATAACTGTGAATTAATATTCTCTCCTGCTAATTGCTATCAATGTATGTGTACAGTAACTGTGAGTGAATAACTTCTTTAAATGATTTTTGTTTAAACCGTGAATGAATAACTTGCTATCTGTCAATTTGTGTATAAAACTGTGAATGAATAACTTGTTTTCTATCAATTTGTGTTTAACTGTGAATGAATAACTTGTTTTCTATCAATTTGTGTTTAGCTGTGAATGAATAACTTGTTTTCTATCAATTTGTGTTTAGCTGTGAATGAATAACTTGTTTTCTATCAATTTGTGTATAACCATGAATGAATAACTTGTTTTCTATCAATTTGTGTATAACCATGAATGAATAACTTGTTTTCTATCAATTTGTGTATAACCATGAATGAATAACTTGTTTTCTATCAATTTGTGTATAACCATGAATGAATAACTTGTTTTCTATCAATTTGTGTATAACCATGAATGAATAACTTGTTTTCTATCAATTTGTGTATTTGTAACCATGAATGAATGACTTGCTTGCTATCGATTTGTGTTTAACTGTGAATGAATAACTTGTTTTCTATCAATTTGTGTATAACCATGAATGAATAATTGCTTGCTACCAATTTGTGTATAACTGTGAATGAATAAATTCTTTTTTATCCATTTGCAAAAACCATGAATGAATAACTTACTTGCTATCAATTTGTGTATAACTGTGAATGAATAACTTCCAAACAAACCATTAATCATTTTCTTAATTATTCTGTAGGTGTTAAAATGCTTTAAAATGTTTTGACTTATCAATGGTACTCAGATCCAAATGTATACATCAACCCCATGAGATTGATACATACATACAGCCTGCATTCACTGGTCCCCTGCTTCCCGTTGATTGGATGTTTCTACCGCTCCTTCATTTGCATACAGAAGCTCAGAAAGCGTAAGTAATCAGTATTGATAACCATAACTTGCTTCCCTTCACTCGGGTGTGAAAATATAGTTCTTGGGAAGACCCTCTGATCTCTCGATATCTTTCAGAGAAGTATTGATGTACCAAATAGCATTTGGCTTCATAGTTTTAGCTGTTGAGTTTCGCTATCATGTTCGAGGTCACTTAAAAATCACCATGGAAATGCTGATATTTTATTGTAAATGTTTTAAAACAGTTGAACATTTTAAAAACCTACTCCTACATTGCCTTCTTATCTTATGCTGAATGAAGGAGTTGGAAAAAATTAATTTGGGCAACATTTTAGACAGTATGATAATTTATTATTATGTAGTTTTTTTTTTTTTTTTAATCCTACATTGATGTGCTTTTCCTCGTTTTGCCTACCTGGGTGGGATTCTGATCCCCAATGCTTAGTAATGAGGGTCCAGTTCTCTGCCTGTAATTAGCAGCGAGTTGTGCATTAATTGAATAGATGTAGATTATTATTTAGTTTTGACCCTAACAAGTGTAATAATTATATTTCTTGTGTTTGTTTCTGGTTATGTTTTGAATAGCGAGCTTCATGGAAAATCAGTCAAGGCTCTTCCTTCTCATATCCTGAGTGCCTTAGTGGATACTCTAAGATGGATCTTCATGGTAGAAACATGGAGACCTAAATGTCTTGAGATTGTACCTCAGACAGCTAAGATTGCTCGCATCTTCTGTGTCTTCCTCATAGGTATACAAAGATAGTTCTTGCGTATATTTTTATCACAATCGACAGGCGTCTTAAAGAGACTGGACACCTTTGGTAATTGTCAAAGACCAGTCTTCTCACTTGGTGTATCTCAACATATGCACAAAATAACAAACCTGTGAAAATTTGAACTCAATTGGTCGTCGAAGTTGCGAGATAATAATGGAAGAAAAAACACCCTTGTCACACGAAGTTGTGTGCTTTCAGATGCTTGATTTCGAAACCTCACGCGTGAGGTCTCAAAATCAATTCAAATATTTTACTGAGAAATTACTTCTTTCTCAAAAACTACGTTACTTCAGAGGGAGCCGTTTCTCACAATGTTTTATACTATCAACAGCTCTCCATTGCTCGTTACCAAGTAAGTTTTTATGCTAACAATTATTTTGAGTAATTACCAATAGTGTCCAGTGCCTTTAAAGCGCTCATGATTTTAACGACAGGTATGCAGATCTATGTTTGAATTATAAGACCTGTCTATACAGCGTGTTGTGGCCGAGCAGTTAGAACATCGGACTCAAGTTCTGGTGGCTGAGTCATCAGGGTGTGGGTTCGATTCCCGGTCATGACACTTGAGTCCTTGAGCAAGACACTTAACCATAGTTGCTTCTATTCACCCAGGGGTAAATGGGTACTTGTGAGGGCAGAGATGGTTCTTGTGATTGATTTAGCTTGGTGCGCTACGGCAGCACAGGCTGAATACTCCCCAGGGAGCTGAGATGGTTTAAGGAAAGAAAATAATGGCCCAGTGACCAGGAGTAATAATGCATGTAAAGCGCATTGAGAGTTCTCCCAGAACGTTATATTATATAGCACCTTGAAAGGGTTTTACAAAATAATGTGTGCCACTCTGCATCCAAACATGCCAGAAAATCCTTTACGAAATGTGTACTGGGTTATTTGACATGCATTGACACACAACACTCGGGACCTACGGCTTTCGTCCCATCCGCAGAACGAAGCAATTATAGTCAAGTGCCTTGCTCAAGGAGACAAGTGCCAAGACTGGGATTCGAGCCCAAAATCTGACATCACCAGAACTCGAGCCCTGTGCATTGGAATGCTCGACCACGACGCTACTCTTGATGCTTGATGCTGTCCCTCATTTTAAAATCCAAGCACATGCGGTACGTCTCCAACCTTCTGCTTGAAATGTACACAGACTCACTCACTCACAGCTTGAAGTATCTGAGGGCAAAACATTAGCATGTTGATGCCCAGAATGGCAGTAGCTTTTAACATCATTTGCCAGTGACTCACCACAGTGAACATGACTGCAAATTTGCACATCAACTATTTCACCGTGTAAAGTGTCCTTTCACTGCCGCTTCCCAGGTTGTATCGCAAACTTGGATGTGATCCCTGGCTACACGGCCGTTACAGGTTAAATGGCTTATTTCTGGCAACCCCGAACAAAGAAATTGATAAAATAGGGAGACTGCCAACATTAGGGCTAGACGGCTCGGTTGGTAGTACACCAGCACCTTAAATCCAGAGATTACCACTCAAGTCAATTTTTCTTTGTTCAACCCCAAATTAATTCAAACTTACTCAGTCAGTTTCCCATGTGAATCTCTACCACAACCTACTTGAAAGACTACACTCAGCCAATTAGCTTGATGTGCTCTCAAAAGCTGTTCACTCTTTGTTAACTGATCTTAATCTCTTATTTAGGGAGTGACCTGTTTCTGGAAGACACAGTGCGTCATTATCTCAACCCACTACTAAAACTCTACACTCAGCCGGAGTATCTCAAACTTCTTGACTTTGATGCTCCTGTGCCGGGAGTAACATCGTTCTATGATCTGTAAGTTTTAGTCCAAGTCTCCATCTTACAGATTCATCTGTAAGTTTTAGTCCAAGTCTCCATCTTATAGATTCATCTGTAAGTTTTAGTCCAATTCTCCATCTTACAGATTCATCTGTAAGTTTTAGTCCAAGTCTCCATCTTACAGATTCATCTGTAAAAGTCTCCATCTTATAGATTCATCTGTAAGTTTTAGTCCAAGTCTCCATCTTATAGATTCATCTGTAAGTTTTAGTCCAATTCTCCATCTTATAAGTTCATCTGTAAGTTTTAGTTTAAGTCTCCATCTTATAGATTCATTTTAGATTTGCCCCTGTAGCCAGGGATCACACCCAAGTTTAATAATAATAATAATACTAATAATAATATATGAGTCTTATTTAGTGCAATGTATCCACCAATAATGTGTTCAATAATGCGCTCGAACAAAGAGAGACAGTTTTTAAGATAGGGTTTGAAGTTTTGATGAATTATAAGATCGATTTGTGTAACACCTTATAAAGGTTTACAAGGTGCTGCGTTTACAATACAACCTAGGAAGCCGCAGTGGAGGGATCTCTGTAAAAGGGGTGCGAGTTTTCAGCTCATATTTGTTTAGATATTTTTTGTTGGATGATCTGCACAGAAATTTGCTTTGACAAAATGTCAAATATTGCCCTTATCAAGAAGTTCACATATGTAACCAAACTAATAAGTAAAAACTGTTTTACTCCGGGTTTTCAAAGTGCAAGATTCTCTTGGTTCATAGTTATTTTTGTTTACTCAAGAATGTATTTTCTTAATCTTTCCGTGCTATACTTGTACTTTAACTGAACAGATTGACACTTCAAATGTATTCATATTCTGTTTCTGTGCAGCTTTATGGAGTTACTGACGCAGTATGAAGCTGTGTCATTTGGAGATGCACTATTTGCTCATTACATACTACTCCCACTACAGCAAAGATTCAGCGTGGGGATACGTAAGGGTCTATGGAGTGAGCATGCTGCTGTCCTGCGCTCTCTGGCTCTACCAATCTCACAGGTAATTTACATGCTCCTTCGCTACGCTCATACGTATGAAAAAACAGTTTTATTCTTACGAACGACCAAAATAATCACCAAGAATAAGCAAATGATAAGCACTTATATTGTTTGGTTTTACCTTTTTTTCCCATGTGTGTAAAGCATTGTATACTCAGTACTTCCCCGAGTTCTGTGAAAAAAATCCACATGCATATTACTCAGGTTGGATTCGAACCCACGACCTTTGTCATTTTAGAGCAGGTGTCTTACCAACTAGACCACCGAGATTGCCCAGTAGCTAGAGGCAGTTCAAATCCTATATTTTAGCAGCGGGTACCTCAATAGTTTAATAGATGTTAAATTTGCACCGGTTATAAAGAATATTTCACGGATATGTGTAAAGCACTGTAAGCAGTTGTCGTCACTTTTAATGCCATGTCACTTTTTTTCAAGAAGTACTTGATTTCAGCCAGGGGCGTTACATTTGAAAGTCACTGAAGCTTAGGTAACATCCAACATAACTTGTTTGTCTTCCATTTAATCTTTCAGCTCATCTTGCCGATAGATAACTTTCTCCATCCTCAAGAAACCAACCCGGATCTCCTCAGCACCTACATGAGCTCTTTAATCAGTGGTGTGATCAAACAAGCATGGTCTCCGATCATGTACCTCGTGGCAGTACATCATCTCAATGTATTCCTCTTCAGCCAAACCGGTTCAGACCAGATCGGAGCGGTTCGAACCAGATTGAGGCTACTCAGGCTTGTAATGGCTTGCAAAGATCAGGTGGGTAGATATCAGTATGGAGATTGTAATGAGGATAAAGTGCTGAAGATGTTGTCCGGTCAGATGGCAGCGTTTCTCTGACTTGCCCGTAGTCAACATTTGTTTTTGCAATTGCAGGAACTGAAATGTTTAAAGTGACGTGGAGAGGGAAAGAGTGTAAATCTCGATACACAAAAATATCACAATTTTCTTGTTGATCAGAATCACAGGTAGTGATGAGTTCTGGGGTAAGCAACTTACTTTCGAAGCTATCACTGGTTTAGCCCCAAGCTATCTAAAATTGTCCTCGGGCCAACCTGCGATTTGCTTGCGCTGCGACGATACGATTTGGTTTTTGAAAATGTACTTTATCTTTGCATATTTTCTCTGTTTCATTGTTTAATGTATACGCAAAAACTCTAATCATCTAATTTTGTGTCTTTTCTTTTTTCCCCAATAATTTAAGTTGTCTAGGTTATTTTATTTTGAGTGTAATTATTATAGTTGTTAACCAAATAGTTTTAGTCGATGGACTTTTTGGTTAGAGATAAAACCGAAAAGAAATTAAATAATGGAGCCATTGGCTAAGACATTATTGTATTGTATTTAACCTTCGTTATTGCTTTATATTCAGTCTTATACAGGCAATCCTTTGTTTCCAAAGCCATGCATTTATTTACCACATCTGTTGTTTAGTTGTATTTTGCTCACTGCGGGTTATCCCATCCATTGTAAATTGTGTAACTTTTTTTATATATAAAAAGTTGTTTTATTTGAGTATATATTGCGTCTGTTTTAATCTGTGTAATTTTGTCGATTAATTATTTGTTTTTAACTAGATGAATTTTTCTGTTCTTAATGCTCAAATAGAAACAAAATTTCTGTATTTTTTATAATGCTGGCAAGAAAAATTCCACTTCTAATTCTAATCTGTGTTTCAACGGTTTCCTTTCCATCAGGTGTTACTACATCACATGACGTGTTACCAGGGAGTAGATCTCTCATCACCTCTTGGCTTCAGTCTGTATCCATCCATTCCTTCTGATCGATCTTCCATCTTACAGGCAGCTCAGAGGAGTTAGCAACCAGCTGGCAGCACTCTGGTAAGTCTTGCTCTCATTCTTGATATTCTACCTGACTCTGAGAATGGAGGAGAAAGTGTCAGGCCTGATACTTCACGAAGGCAACAAAGGCATTTGCCTCCATTGCCCCTAGTCATTACCTTGGTGCCCTGTGAATTGCAGCAATAGAAATTGACAATTTTTCCTCATAGAGGTGCCTGTTACCAAGTAGAAAATGCCTTGGTGCCCTTGCCCTTTCAAAAACAAAGCATCAGGCCTGAAGTTTAGATTCGTACATGGAACGTTCAGCGCGTACATTGTAAGCACGAATCTCCACCAAGTCAGAGTCTATACTTCAACTGTTCCCTCAAACCATTGATTTCATCTGTTTGCTTATGTCATTTTGCTGTATTTCGCAAAATGACAGGGTCCAAATTGATTGTTCATCTTACAAAATGTACTTGTTTTCCTTATAGCATTATTGCTTCAAATGGTCCCTCATTTGAAAAGAAACAAATCGCAAGTGTATGTCTGCATGAAGTGTTAATTTTAGTTTACAAAGGTCTTTTCCCATTGAATAGAACTTTCTACACGTTCTTATGAATCCACAGTAAACTTTGAGTCTACAGCAAATTGTTAATTTGTAACAAATCTACTGTAACATGTAGGTTTGTAAAAAAAAAAAGCCGCGCTTTCCTTGTAGATACAATTAAGTAAAAAGATCACTTAGTGGTGAACAGCTCTCATCGTTGAAGTGGCAAACTGTGGATTGGGTGCTGGTCCATGGTCATTGACTGGAAGGATCGATATGTGGGTGGACTCTCTTGTTGATAATAATAATATTAATAATAATTGATATTATAATAATAATAATATTAATCAGCTCGTATATAGGGTTTTTTCTACGGGAATATTATAGCACTTGTTATGTTTAAGACAGGAATGTTAAGTTTTGAATTATGAGACCTATTTATATATTACACCATGTAAGGGTTTACAATGTGATGCGGCGCAATCTACTGTCAACTATTCAGAAACACCGGGGCAAACCCCCTTCACTCAATGGTTTTTTTACCTGCGTTACACGACACACGCGACCGATGGCATTACATCTCATTCGAAGGACGAAGCAATAATGGTCAAGTGTCTTGCTTAAGAACACTTCAAGTGTCAAAACTAGTACTCGAACCTACTCTTTGCTGATCGGAAAAACACCAGAGCTTTTAGTCTGCTCGGCCACGTCACTCCAGGTGTCTTGAAGTAGCATCAAATAAAGTTAACGTTTTTGCTTTTTTTCTGATTGATCAGAACCATGCTGTAGTCGTAGATCTTGTACCATTTGTTTTTGTTGCCTAAGATCTGAGTGAATCGTTCCTTTTCGCTTGGTCGTTATTCTTGATTATTCTTGGTCATTATTTCCAAGGAACCAGTCCTTATTTCTAAACGGCTGATCTTTTATTGTTCTTGTGATAGACACTACAGTATTTATAGGGGCAGTCGGGTTGGCGTAGTGGTTTCTTCCCTCGCCTTCCTCCTCTAGGACCCCGGTTCAAATCCCGCAGGGGGCACTAGTGGATTGGGTTTTCAGTCCCTACCTGATTGCGTGGGTTTTCCCTGGAATAGATCTCTTTGGTTATCCTTCCACACTGAATCTTCCTTCCTTGTCTTCTCTCCATGGTGATACTTGGCTGTAGTGATTAAGTTCGCTTTTCTGAGAATCATTGGCTTACAAACAGAGTTAATAAATAAATAGATAAAATAAATAAGATCCGTAATGGTATTCTCAAACTCTTACCTTATTCAAACGATTTAATTACCCTTACTATGGTGATATGATCAACTTTGTACTGGTGACCAATCTTGTGTAAGAAGGGATATCTTAGTTTGTGTCTCATTTTAAACTTCAAGACAAGTTCCATTTTAATCTGGTGGACACTGCTGCTTTATGTTAGTGTGAGTCTTCAGAGGGCTATTGGGTCGATCATCATCTTCATTTTCTTAAGGATTGTCTTCAATACATCTCAGAAAGCATCAGGTGTAAACTGCTTGTAGTTGTACATCAGTGTGGTACATCGGTGGGAAGGGCACAGTGTAGCTGTTGTTCAAAGATTTGTTTTCTTTGTAAGAAGTACATGTAGCTGGTATTTCTTGGGTAGTGTGTTGTTTGGGTCGTCACAAATGAGTATCGTGATTAATCTGATATCACATTAATTACATCAATAGGTATTTATGTTCAAGTCGTAACCGTTGAAGAGTATTAAATATTCATCCAGGATGAAAGCAGGCAACTACTTCCATATAATAAAAATAATAAACATCGGAAAGTCATCTCAAAGCACTCTTTATTTTTTCAACATGGTATGCAGAGCTGTGTTTGGAAATAAACACCCATTTTACTATAAATACATGTAGCCCCCTTGTCACAATGAGGCCAAAATTATAGTTCATATTTATTACCAAGGTATGAAAGATATCTGACCATAAAAATTTAAAAAAACATCACTTCATCAGGCCTGATATTTCAAGGAGGCAATTGCCTCCGTTGCCCCTGGTCATTGCCTTGGTGCCCCTTGAATTGTGTCAGTACTATTGAAATATCCCAAGCTTTGAGGTGCCCTTTAATAAGAAACAACTGCCCCGTCCCTGAATGCCCTTTCACAAAGTTCAGGCTGGTGATGGCTTTTCTCCCTTTGGAAGTCAGGATTGCCCAATCATCAAAACAGTGCACTTTGTTACATGTTTCAGCACAAACAAAGTTTTTTTATATATATCTCTTCCCAAACCTCCTGTGTTATTTCTTTCACAGATTACATCCTGTTCATATGAAGATCTATTTATGGCAAGTTATATCCTCCAGCGACTTTGCTGAATCCATAAATATTTATTTTAATCTGGCTAACCATTCCAGTAATGACATAACCAATTGCCTCTGAAGTTGTTATGATGAAACCTAAGTTTAAATTCATCTGTTCAAATCATCAGTTCAGTTTATAATTATAGTTCATTAAATCTCTGATGGTCTGAGAAGTATGCTCTGTGGGAGCCTAGCTACATGTGGGTATCCTGAGTGGAATCAATAGACCTTATGGTGCGATCATCTTCATTTCTCCCATTCATGTCAATGTAAACAAGCTGAGGCTGATAGGAAAAGTAGTCTGGTTCCTTTCTGTACAAGGAATATTGACATAAATTACTGTTATTGGATACTGGGAACATGACCAAGATGGCGGAAGCATGATAAAGATCTATAGATCATCTTAGTCATGTTCCTTGTATCCAATATCAGCAATGAATGATAACATTCATTTTACAAAAAGGAACCAGACTATTTCTCCTTCAGCCTCGTTTGGTTACATTGATTTGAATGGGAGAAAATCAAGACGGCTGCATCATAATGAAGGTCTATTCCTGTACACTGTGAAGGATCCTCATCCTTGTATGCCTTCCTTGATTGAACTTGTACACACTGTTCAGTTAGTGAAGAGTTACCCATCCATTATGGAGGGTGTTTGCTGTACTTTAGAGTAGTGGAACTTGTCGCATGGGATCCAGTCTGCTGGGTAGCCTATATAGTGATTATTCAGTTTAGTGACGTCAACGGACGATTTGGTATTCCAATCAGGAATCTGGCAATCCGGAAAAGCCGGCAATCCGGAACTTGACAATTCTTAGCCTCAATACTGAATTAATCCGTAGTCCGTATGCTGCACAACATTCTCGAGTGGGGTTTAATTCCACATCAAATGAGATACAAATATTCAGCGCACAGTGTCATGAATGTCTCTCCGGATATTTATATTCCATGCTTCGCAAAATTCAATACTTACAGGCCGTTCAGAATTATAAGTGTTTCAAAATTGTTCTTCTTCTTTCTCTTTTTTTTTGTCTCACAAATGTGGCGGATCGATCCAAGAAAATTATTGAAAATCAAAATTTGATTTTCAATTTTTTTTTTTTTTTACTTTTAAACGAAAAAACAAATTGTTTTTAATCGAAAACAGGGGTGGATGGGTTGGTTATGTATTTTTGTATTTATTATTATTATTTTTTTAGAATGACCCCTTAGTTTGATTTCTGGTCATATTGATACATAATTATTTGAATAAACTTGTTCCATGGGTCGCCCTATATTCCTCAATTAAGTCTATCGTCTGGAATGTTTTCCTTGCTATTTACATTCCATATCTGTGGTTTAGTTTAATATTCGGATGCAATGGTTTCTCATCCAAATTGTATTTCAATTATTTTGATGCAGCCAAGTGCAGAGAGATTCCAGAAATAGATTGAGTTCACAGAACTTTTGTGAACTTTCAAAAATAATTCCTGAAAAACAAAATTTAGATATTAAGGATACCAGGAATTGTAGAGCATTCAAAGGTGAAGTTTACGGACATGAGTCCAGCTTTCTCCTGAAGACATCAGAACATACTGAACGAAACGTCGAGTTGTTATAATCACCAGTTCTTTTCAGAACCACTACAAGCCATAGAAAGATAATTCATATCTGTGCTGTTCGCACAAACCTTACTAGATTATTGTACATCATTAAAGGAACACTACAGAATTGGTAATTGTAAAATATACTTTTGATCACAGATTTACATAAAACTTACACGGTCTAATGATGATGATAGTAGAAAACATCCCTTGAAATATTTCTGTCTGAAATGCCATATTTGATGAGAAATGAATAAACTAATTTTCCGATTGGAGTTTATCGCTCAGTGAGCGTTTTATTCATTTGTTGAACCTATATGATTTCATGCAAATGTATAATCGTTTTTCTCTGACCCAGATGGCGATCGATCTCAAACTTCTACAGGTTTGTTCAGTTTATGTATATGGTGGATTACATAAAGTGCTTACACTGCCAGCAACTGTTTTGTTAGTAAAAACCAATTCTGTAATGTTCCTTTAACTATAAGAGTTTTTTTACACGTACATTCAACAAAATACAAGTGAGTATGCCTTTGTTTTACGATCCAAACCAGACCTTCGTCAGCAAAAATACGAACATAAAAACACATTAAATAATTAATGTTGGCATGTCACAGTTTTGAGATTGCTTCATTAAGTATTGAAAAATGCAGCAAACAATTCCTGAGTGATGGCATGCATGTCTGCAGACAACTTGAAGATAACATTACATGCCTCGGCGAATAATGTAATATCTGTTATCAGCGGTACATGAGTATCAATACATCCAGGGTTCTTCAGTCTGTCTTATTATTCCTGATGGCAAGGCGAGATTGAAGATGTAAGTTAAGACGAAGCGGCTGCAAGACGAAACACAACCACCCCTCAGCAATGGATGACTCATCCAACCCCAACCCCACCCCCCCCCACAAACACCTCGGCACAAGATGACCAAGATTTCATTTACCCTGCCTCCGAGGTACTCATTTGGTTAAATTATTGAAATGTCAGGAAGTGGAGTTGTCTGAGAGGTGGCTTCCGTCTCCATCGCCGTCGATGCTGAAACACTTGTAGAGATTTACCTGTCTGTAAATTTTAATATTCACAGAGCTTCTGTTGAAAGACAGTTAAGGTCACCTGAAGCAGAAGGACTAGGGTCCCAAGAGCAGTTGATGCCTTTCAAGCGTTAATAGATTTGTAGCATGAAAATCTGGTTGAAACGTATTTATAACATAAACTGTATATGTCCGTTTATGAGTGAGTTACATTGGTTGTAAATGCATTACGCTCCAAATCAAATTACCTCCAATGGAGCAATTTCTCATGGAGTATTTTTTTTGTTAATTGTCATTGGGATCGACATTAATGTAATAAGGTATCGAAGACTGATTGTCAAGGTGATATTTGATTAGTGATATATCTATCAAATATTTGATATTAATCAAATTTAAACTCAAGAGTAATTACCTTCATAATGATGGTTGGAGACGGCCCTAAATCAATTACTCTTGAGGGGGTGGGGGTAGTGGAAATGTCCCTAGCTCTCCTTTTGAATTCTGCTATCATCTAAACAACCCTTGAATCCCCATTGAGGTTTTGTAGATGGGATGGGGGGAAAAAATTTGAAAGCTGTTTCTAAATTGAGCTGACGCTTTAGTTTTCAGATACTGTGTACCTCACTGGCCACTCTATGAGCCATCTGTTGTAATTCCTCCAGACCCAACAGTAGAAAACCTCCCACATACATGTAAGCTTTTAAATTCACCCCCACCCCGGACAAATATTGGTCTACCCTCACACTTGCCCTTCCCCCAACCCCGTTGAAGGTTCATCTGAGTGCCCCACCTCATGCAATCCCTCTTAAAGTAAAAAAATCCAGTTTATTCCCACTCCAAAGACACATGGTTATTTAGTGTGCCTTCTCCCTGTTTTAAAATAAAGTGATATCCCTTCAAAAAAAGTATTCCCCCACCCTTTCCCGACCCTGCACGAATCAAATTTGTACCGTCCCCTCTTCGAGTTGAGACACGTTTTGTGGTGCTCTTCTATGCGTGGATGATTGCAATACTTGTGATCTGAATTATTGGTTTTAAAGAGCTAATCCAACACTACTGCGTCATACCACATGTTTGACATCATCACTCATTATTACGGAGACCACTAATTAAAGTCATCTTTAATCACTGACGCAATCTCTTGCCTTCATTAATTGCGTATCATCACAACACTCTACACTATTGATCTCAATTTCCTGCTGTTCACCGCTGCTGCGTCAAAACCTGACCTTTCATCCTCCTTCAGTACCATATTTTACATCTTTAAGACATTCTTAAGATTGTTCAGGCCTGAGCTTTACATGAATGAGTTAATGTGACTTAAATGTTCACAACACCAATGTGTATAGACGATGTAACTTCCACGGCAGCCAACGTTTAAGTTTCTACCCCACAGTGTGTGTGCACACATTGTGTTGTGCATAAATTTGCATACATTTGGATTAGGAGTGATGTCACAGGTCAGATTGCCTTTGAATTATGTGATCTTTGAGATCATTCCTTAATCAAATCTATGCAAAAACAAGAATTGAGTGCATACAATACCGGCAGATTTCAATTGAAGGTTGGTTTAGATGTAAACAAAAGGGCACATGGTCTGTAATCAGTTATTAGTTTAGTGTGAATGATAGACAACGTCCATATGTTATTATTTTTTTCAGCACCACTAGTTGGAGAAGTCACTTTGTATAGACTTTCTTTTTTAATTGAACTATAAATGTCAGAATTTACATAGGATGCATGTTAGGCTTTGTTCAAGGTATTTCACGATCCATTACCAAATGATGGAGCTATCCGACACACTTCGCTTGTATTTATGAATCGCAATCATTCACAATCCGTATCCTGTAATTGCAGTTCGGGAATTTGAGCAAGTCGGGTGAGACAGTGCCCTCTTTTGATGAAGGATTGTGAAATACTTCACGGGAGGGTCCAGACCCAAGGCTAGAGGCCCATTAGCCAAGGTTTATGTGCACCTGAAATCAAGCGTTGTACTTTGATCCTAATGGGATATGCATCCTTCCAGGACTGTGAAGGCATCTCAACTCAACCATTGCACTTTGACGCATCAAAGACTGTTTGCATCGCAAGTCAAGTGTTGTACTTTCACTAAGGTCAAGGTATCATCACTAATGAGATCTTGAGAAGGATGAGTTAGGGAGATTGTTTCTCTGCATCGTGCAACCCTCAAACCAATCAAGATATCTCCCATGGTGATCGTGACTTTGACAAGAAAAAAATTGCAATTTACCTAAATATTTTTCCCTTGAATATCCTCTGGTTCAACAGTATTCATCACTTTAATATCATTTTGTAGAATTTACCTGAATGTTTTGGGGTTGAACGAAGAAAAATTTACTAGAGTGGGACTTGAACCTGCGACCTCATGATTAGCTCTACCAACTGAGCTATCTCTCCCTATGTTGGCGGTCGCCCTATATTTATCAATTTCTTTGTTCGGGGGTTGCCAGTCAAAAGTCATTCAGCCTGTAACTGCCATATAGCCAGGGATCCCACCCAAGTTTACGATACAACCTGGGAAGCGGCAGCAGAGGGATCACCTTAAGGAGATGTGACTTTTTATTTCAAATATCAAGTAATAAACCACAAGGGGAAACTGACTGGGTAACTTTGTAAATAACTTGGGGTTGAACAGAGAAGAAATTGACTAGAACGGGACTTGTACCTGTGACCTCTGCTTGATATTAACTAAAATGTCTTACTACTAGTACTACTACTATAGTAACCATGATTAAAACTGCGTCTTTGACAATACAGGATGAAATATTCAAATTATATATTTTTTTTGTGTGTAACTAAAAGCAGCTTCTCTCATTGGATGTATTGAATGTAGTGACTATCGGGTTATAAAGTTTACTGTAAGATTGTTAACATTTGAAGCTGCATCAAATGCACAATATTTGACAATTTTTTGTCAAATCTGTTTTGAACGACTTGATTTCAACAGAGTAACCCAATTATTTAGGTTGAACTCGGTAATGAAATCAGCAGTGAGTTTTGGAGCATGAACTTGTTTTGGACTGTCAATACTAAATTATATCTTATTTTGAAATGATGTCAATGCATACATGCCATCCGGTTGCCTCAAGCCATTATCAGTCACCCACATCTTGGTTTGTGCAGTCAACCTACAGTGATGTTTTATTCAATAAAAAAAACCATCATGATCGTGATAATGTGATTGAAGAATGAGAGCCCGAAAGGTCTCATGAATATCTTAATATCATCAGCCAATCGGGCGTCAGGATGTCCAGTGATCCTGAAGGAGTGTCATGAATATTCAGTAACCCACATCTTGATTTGTACAATCAACAAACGGTGGTGTTTTATTCTTTGACAAAATCATCATGATCAAGATAATGTGATCAAAGAATGAGGAGCATGAGAGTTCTCATGAATATCTTAATATCATCAGCCAATCAGGCGTCTGGTTGCCAGCGATCCTGAAGGAGTAACATGAATATTCAGTCACCCAACATTGCCGCTGTAGTCAAGCAAGTTCATCTTTGGGATGATAAGAACTTATGCAACCCAAGGAGCCAAGGGGTTAAATGCATAACATCAATATTAATGTCATAGAACAAGACGCTTGATCGTTAATGTCTTAGATTACATCAGATATTGTCTTCGGCGGTGGAGATTGCCTTGAGACATCTCGGATATCAAGAATTCATAAAGAGCAATGCAATTAAATCCTTTGTTTTGTTTGTCAATAATGAACTGCAATATGGGCGGCTCATGATGCACTATGGAGTGATCAATGCTGCATGCAGCTGCCTAGGCTCAGGTGAAAGAGCTGAAGGATTGAAATTACTCATAAGAGAGAGGTTTTTGAAAATGAATTTCAAAACCGTCATGGTTGTTCAGATAATATGATTGTAATCAAAATAATAACTAGTTTTTATCTACTTGCTTTATAAAGTGCTTATTGTTATTTTTAAGACAGATTTTGGGGAATATGGCACCCCTTTATGTAGCACCCTTTGAGGGTTTACAAGGTGATGTTGTGCATTCAGCAGCCACTGCCAGAAACACCAGGACAAACCCCTTCTCTTATAGCGATAAGTGCACTTCTTTTATGTGCATTACACAACCCAAGGGCTCTGTCCATCCGAAGGACAAAGCATTAATAGTTTAGTGTCTTGTTTAAGGACACAAGTGTCAAGACCGGGACTCGAACCCACACTCTGCTGATCAGAAACACCAGAGCTTGCGTCCAGTGTTCTTGACCACTCAACCAGGACATAACAGGAGCAGTTTACCACAAGTCTCATTCTTTTAGATTAATTTGATTTTTACCATTGCATCATTCTGTGATATGTAATGCTTTCTGCTTTGCTCTAAAATGGAAAGCACTAAGAGTAAAGAACCCTTGTATGTGACAGTCACAAGCTCAAACAGCGCCCTCGCTGACGTCAAAGGAAGACTTCTCATTGTCTGATTTACCTAGTGATGGTGGCAATAGCGAGGGTTCTATACAGTGGTTATCACACATCAGTGTGAATAGGGTGAAAATCACAACAATCTTCTTTGTCCCCAATGTACTTGTAACATCAATTACGTCATCCTTTAATGTTACTTCCATCTAATTTAGTGGGCATATCGGAAGAGAGGAAACCATTGTAAACCCTCTCTTTAATAACCTTTCCAAATTCATTCATAACTTTGTCCTATGGATTGCTAACAAAATGAAGAAAGTGCACTCAAAGGTGACACTCGGTAAAGTATAGGTTAATAAACAGCATGATGAAGACTACACAAAATAGGCAACTGTGAGTAATGGCATTTCACTCCATGTTAATTTCAGCATCAAGCTTGCTGATGTTCTTAGACATTGTCA
The DNA here is from genome assembly GCA_032158295.1 of Pycnopodia helianthoides. NCBI lineage: Eukaryota > Metazoa > Echinodermata > Asteroidea > Forcipulatida > Asteriidae > Pycnopodia > Pycnopodia helianthoides. The sequence goes on along the minus strand of CM063243.1, from coordinate 1,622,470 downwards.
CTCGAGGCAATTTTTTTATAGTCGACTTGAAGTTGATCAATTCCACTGCATGTAAAAGGAACACTTCAGCAGCTTGAGAGATATTTTTCCAACAGTGTCTCACACTTCCACTTCCCCCCCCCAAAAAAACCGTTGTGTCAATTTAAAAGTGATGGTTCTTCCTTTGAGTTTGCCCAGAACTAGTTGTCCTGATACTGAGAACTAAGATTTCTTTAAGTTACATCCATTGATGCATGACTTGAGATGTCTAGAATATTGACAAGTCAATCTAAAACGTGATGAGACTTCCTCCTGGAGCAATGCAATACAGAGTAAAGTTGAGACGTAGTTGACGTTGACTGAACATACTGAGTTACAGGAACTGGGTGCTGTATGTCAGGATCATTGGGGGTGTTACATTACCGACTCTAAGCCCTTTACCCTGGCCTGAAAGAACTCTGGATTCAAAAACGAACGTCTTATCAATAATAAGACATTCAATCTGTTTTCATAATGGATTTTTGATCATGCTTTTGGAGGCAAATTCAATAATGGTAAGTTTTAATGCCAGAGAGTGATTCGAGAAAACGTTTAAGATAACACTACAGACTCCAAGCTATAATGCTTTCATTCTATTTCACTGCACTCGAGAATCTGCTTTAGATTGTGAGGCATGATACTTTGTTCGTGCGACGGCACTTTGTTCAAGCTCTATATGAGGGAAATTTAAATTTCTTCTGGGCAAGGGCGATGTCAAGGCAATGGCCAAGGGGAAATTGCCTCTGTTGCCTCCACAAAGTATAGCAAGACTGGACTGTTGAGAATGTTTGCTTTGATTTATACAAACGAGGGTTGAGTCACTGGGACCACAGACATCAGAAATCTGGTGAGCTGAAAGACTATCGTAACTTGATACGTTGAGATCTGATAATGAGATTTCTGTTTTTATTTTATCACTTTTGTCTGTAGCATTTGTACGGGGCCATTATAAAATTCACTTGTGTTAGATAATAGCGTTTTTATCTCTCCATCTATCTATCTATCTATCTATCTTTGTATTTAGAGGGATATTTAAGCCATTATTATTGCACACGCAGGTGCAGTAACTGGGTGAGAGTTCAGAATTTAATGTGTGGCCACAGACTGGCTGTGATCCGATGACAGTGCCCCTTTCAGATTTTTTTTGTCTTCATATTATTAATAATATAATAACCGCATTTATTAGGTGCTTTAAACTTTGTATAAAAGTGCCTTACACTTTTATTGCCCCTGGTTATTGGGTCTTAAGCATTCCTGAAAACTGTCTCAACTCCTAACGAGTATGCAGCACCGGCAGCCAATGGATGCACAGGTTGCTTAGCGTTCACATCAACAATCTCTACCTCTCAGGTACCCATTTACTCCTGGGTGATCGGGAAGCAATTGTAGTTAAAGGTCTTTCTCAGGAGCACCGGGCAGCCAAATGGATGCACAGTTGCTTAGCGTTCACATCAACAATCTCTACCCTCTCAGGTACCCATTTACTCCTGGGTGACGGGAAGCAATTGTAGTTAAAGGTCTTTCTCAGGAGCACCGGCAGCCAAATGGATGCACAGGTTGCTTAGCGTTCACATCAACAATCTCTACCCTCTCAGGTACCCATTTACTCCTGGTGACGGGAAGCAATTGTAGTTAAAGGTCTTTCTCAGGAGCACCGCAGCCAAATGGATGCACAGGTTGCTTAGCGTTCACATCAACAATCTCTACCCTCTCAGGTACCCATTTACTCCTGGGTGACGGGAAGCAATTGTAGTTAAAGGTCTTTCTCAGGAGCACCGGCAGCCAAATGGATGCACAGGTTGCTTAGCGTTCACATCAACAATCTCTACCCTCTCAGGTACCCATTTACTCCTGGGTGACGGGAAGCAATTGTAGTTAAAGGTCTTTCTCAGGAGCACCGGCAGCCAAATGGATGCACAGGTTGCTTAGCGTTCACATCAACAATCTCTACCCTCTCAGGTACCCATTTACTCCTGGGTGACGGGAAGCAATTGTAGTTAAAGGTCTTTCTCAGGAGCACCGGCAGCCAAATGGATGCACAGGTTGCTTAGCGTTCACATCAACAATCTCTACCCTCTCAGGTACCCATTTACTCCTGGGTGACGGGAAGCAATTATAGTTAAAGGTCTTTCTCAGGAGCACCGACAGCCAAATGGATGCACAGGTTGCTTAGCGTTCACATCAACAATCTCTACCCTCTCAGGTACCCATTTACTCCTGGGTGACGGGAAGCAATTGTAGTTAAAGGTCTTTCTCAGGAGCACCGGCAGCCAAATGGATGCACAGGTTGCTTAGCGTTCACATCAACAATCTCTACCCTCTCAGGTACCCATTTACTCCTGGGTGACGGGAAGCAATTGTAGTTAAAGGTCTTTCTCAGCAGCACCGGCAGCCAAATGGATGCACAGGTTGCTTAGCGTTCACATCAACAATCTCTACCCTCTCAGGTACCCATTTACTCCTGGGTGACGGGAAGCAATTATAGTTAAAGGTCTTGCTCAGGGACACCAAGTGTCATGACCGGGATTCGAAATCACACTCTGATGACTTTGCCACCAGAACATGAGTTTGATGCACTTGATTAATGTGGTTATTACAAGTCTGGAGTCTCATGTCACAAGAGGTCAATGCCATATTTTGCAACGGGCACTTGCATTAGAACATCTTAAAGTCCATGGGAATATTTTGAATGGGCACCACGGCCAATGCATCAGAAGCCATGGCCCGGTGGCCCTAGTTTAATTCCAGGCCATTTATGACGAGAATTTGGTTCTCCCGATGTTGCATCCATAATTGTTTAATTGTTCACTTTCTCATTTCAAGTTTATCTTTGTCCAGACACCCCATATGCTGTCGAGAAAGTAGAATTGATATTTCCCAAACTGCTATGAAGTTGTTAAGTTATTGCGCAGCATTTCATATGCTGGATCCCAGAAGCCCATGATGTAATGTAATAAGCCAGAGCCGTGGCATCTCGGCTGTAACAGGAGTAACCCTAGAGATTCAAAATGGACTTGATGGAGTAACACTGTATACTCGGCACAAACAAACTCTATCTTTACCATCACAACTATGTCGTACAACTCTATCACTCCATGTTATTGGCCCCAATTCTGTACACGGGATGAAAGGAAACTGCCCAACCTCATTAAGAACATTGGATTTAATCTTCACATCACAATCGCCGAACATTTGTCGCTCGCGGTGGGAGGGGACAACTTGATGCAAGTTCCAAACTCAAGGCGATGTGTCGTCAGTGTTGAATGCAGGGGGGTTGTTGTGTGGACTGCAGGGGGGTGTTGTGTGGACGGTAGAACATAATGCCCAGGTCCCGAGGGGGATTTGACCAAGTTCTATTTCTGTTTTTTTTTTTTTGGCTAATCCGTGTGAAGAATTACGACACTTTCTAGGTTAGGAAATAGCCCTCTGGCTATAAGGTAGTTTTGCTGTTTTTATTGTGACTGCATCATTGCATGTTGGAATACCGAGTACACGTTTAAAGTAGGAGTCGGTGGTATTTATTTATTTGTTTATTTATTACAAAGACAACAAACATTTCATTTGAAAGCCGATATCTCGTACTTTGTCATTTTGTGTGTAGGTCGTAACAAATGTCGCCCATGGCATCGATTTGTCAACCTATTTTTTATTGTTCGACATTCTGCTCTCTCAAATTGACTTTGGAGGGGAGGTGATATCGTGTGAAATGTGTTATCACTATCAGGTCATACAAATGTTGTCATTTCTATTTTGAATTCTCTAATCAATTGTGTAAAAAAAAACGGAAATATTCCTTTCGTTTATAATGTCTGATCTGTGGTGTGTTTTTGTTTTTGTTTAATATCAGATTCATTCTCATCCTCTAGATTTCAATAAAATTTAGTGGTCAGGGGATTTGTTTTGTTTGGGGTTGTATGCAAGCTTTACATTGACTTATTTTGATTGCGAACTTGAAATAAGCTATGGTGATTTGTGAGGGTCTTCAAAAGGCATTTCCTTGACTGTGATAATATTTCAGATGGAAATATTTCTCTGGAGGATTGGGACCGGTATGGATTTGATAATCAGTGAGCTTTCAGACGCGGAAAGATTTCTCTGGAGGATTGGTACTGGTATAAACTTTAGAATCAGTGAGCTTTCATATGGAAATATTTCTCTGGAGGATTGGTACTGGTATAAACTTTATAATCAGTGAGCTTTCAGATGGAAATATTTCTCTGGAGGATTGGTACTGGTATAAACTTTATAATCAGTGAGCTTTCAGACGGAAATATTTTTTGGAGGTTTGGTAGTGGTTTAAACTTTACAATCAGTGAGCTTTCAGATGGAAATATTTCTCTGAAGGATTGGTACTGATATGTCATTTTGGAGATCATTTGGTCAGATTTAGGTCTTTTTCGAGGTTAAGGCAGATTCCATGTGTTCAAACCCAGTCTAAGAAATCCCATGCCCCTTTTCCCCCACTGTCAAATGTCATAACCATCCATCAAGCCTCATCTTCATACTTGAGTTCCAGTTCTTAGGGTCATCCTTGAGTTCCAGTTCTTAGGGTCATCCTTGTCTCTCAACCCAACCGGGCATAAGATTTCTCAGGATTTTTCAGGTTGATTTCTCAAGATCTGCTCGAGCCTTCCAATTTTCTTGAAAGAAGCAAAAGCAGTCACCAAAGGGAAAAAGAAATAGTCTTAATTTTGTTCAAACCTTGTACTGTGGTCATACTAGTGATGCACAGAATCTGTAAATCTCCTGAATTGTAACATCTGGGAGGTTCCCAGGTCTAGAATAAGGGAGAAACCAGGCCAGCAAGCCATTTTTCAGGAATTTTCACACTCGTCAAATATCATCCGTGCTAACTCACCGTGATGCTTGAACTTGAATGACACTGATTTAAAGATGCTGTTAGAATGAGGAGCGTGATCTACATACAGCCATTCATCACCATCGTCTGTAATTACAGTCAGATGGTAACCAGACAGCCATACTGGATATTAATGGCTGGTTACTTACAATCAAGGTGTACTTTATGCAGAGTTCACTGAGACCCCTTGCTGGGATCATTCAACAAAAGAGGTCCTTTCTTACAGATTTGGTTCATTGAGGGTAGTGGGCATGAATTGCTACCTCGAGACACTTCAATGATAGACCTCTGCAGTGGGTTGACCTGTAGAATGACAAAAGTCCAGAGTTGATTGCATTCATTCACTGCAGTAACCCTAGATATCTTTTTATGTGTTTTTAATAGCCGTAGTCATTTCGCCTTCCTCCACAGTAGGATGATGGTCTCGGCATGATGTTGCCAAAATGTCTCTAGTTCTAGCTAGATTGTACCCAATTACTTGTCCCTGTACTGTTGCAGCTCATCTCTCCACCTAGTTCACTGGCGTCCCCTATTCCATTTTCCCTCAAGTGTGGTGCCCAGTTTGTTATTTTTGTACTCCAAGTGTCAATCTGTTCTGCAAGCAGATGAGTCCAGCCCAGTTTCATTTCAACTTTTATCTGCTGCTAAGAATAAGATGTCTTGCACTCTGGTCTTCTCCCTTTCTAATTGCTTTTTTTCCCTACATATATGTGTATGTAATTATAAGGCACTATAAAGCTTTAAAACTTGTACAACTTTTGTATAAAACATTGTAACTTGAGTCAACTAGATACATTGTAATGGGAGGCAAGACAACTGAATAAAGCGCTAGGGATGGTTGAGTCATTTCGGGGTATACTGTGGATAGCAATGGGATACTCATAAAGTGTGTGCACACCAACTTTTAGTCAATTGTTTTGAAAAACATTATCATGTATTACTTCTGCAACTTAAAATATTGACAGTCACTTATGGTTGTGGGTTAAACATATGTTTAGACTTAAGGTGGAGTGTGAATCAAGCGACTTCGGCTATGGCTATGGCCATTGGCTGCAGCGGCAATGTTGAAAGATTTTGTCAGTGATCCAGCCGTAGCCACTGCCGAGGTCATCAATACAGACGCGGCCTTGAACAATCGGTTCCTCGGTCAGATTATATTAATGTCATTGCCCTCTTTGTTTAGATTCTAAGAAGAGATTTATTCTGAAATCTGAGTTCAGTGGGGCAATATTATGTCTTGATGTTACTGCGAGGAGGAATGTAACGAAGTACAGCCGCGCCATAAATGTGGCACATTGTACTGCCTGCCCCATACACACCTGTTTGCCTTTGTTTTATTAGTCTTTGTATCAATTATGACACCTGTGCTCATTTAGCTGAGCTTAATTCCATGGGGGCTTTCATTTTGCAGAATTGTTACACTTGACGAGATAATTCTTCTGCTTGATTTTTCGTACTATGATAGCGGTGTAAATCAATTAGGATTTTTAGTAATATTAATCGATGATGTCATTATGATGATGTCATGTTTGTGAAAATAATTCCGTCGGAATGTTGTTTACGATTAGTCAGAGATGATTTGCGTTAACTTGATCAGACGATTATTACAAACAATGCCAAACTTGCAACCTTGCCGCGGAGCCATGAAAGACTGGCTTGGTTTTTTTTTTTGTGGGGGGAAAGATCCGTGTCGTTAGGAACCATAAAGCAATCAACCCTTTTGTCCTTTCGAAACAAGCGAAACCCATGACCTTGCCAACAGGATTATCAAAAGTACATTATTTATTCTCTGGGTTGAAGTTGAGCAAAGATTAGGACAGTTATAATCGTCATCATGTGTAACACCACCCCCTTGAAGTTTGTATTTGAGGTGAAGGGAAGGCTTTTCGTGGCAAGTTAAACTCCCTTTATCCTCACTGTAAACCCAGGTTGTTGGCCATCTGCAGTGACAGTTTGAATGACCCGGACGGACCCACATGGAAGAAAAGCTCTTCCAAAGTGAGCTTATTGACAATGTTTCCCATTTGAAACACCTAAGTGGCACTATGTGAGGGAAGCCTATGAATTGAGGTATAGGTGCTCAGTGGACGATTGTTAAGTGCACTCTACTGATTAAGATATCATTCAAGATCGGATTGTTGATTGGGAGACCAACCGCCCAATTCTTAGTTGACAGTTTCACACGTTTCCTTCCGCCTTTGGCACATCACACAAGTCCGGTCGCCAAAATGTAAACCACTTGTTAAAAGAAAATTGAGCGGTGGACCGTACGGTATCCCCCGTCAACTGTCAAAAATGTGAGGTGAAGCACAGAAATACATAGAGCAAGATCCAGAGAAAGTACGGAGAGTGAAATCAACGGAGGCTGACTTTTTGAAAGTGGCACCATAAGTCTGCCATCCTCCTCGTAGTGTGCCCAGTGGATTGTGTTAAACAAACACTGTTTGTTTTTCTCACGCCGCAGGCCCACCCAGACCTCACGGTTCAAACCAACCATCGGTTTCCTTTTATCTCAAAGTCACAATTGGGAGTGATTTGCATGAGTGGTTATAATAGCAGTTGTCTGACACTGGACTCCTGGGTGCCGTAACCGCCCGTAACAACTGAATGACGTATTTCAAAGGGGTGATAGCTTTTGTTTAATGTCCATGTCAGGACATGAATGGCTTGACTTGGACCCACTACTTCCTTGCTTTATTATAATGGTAACTTGGACTCATGATGGACCCAGTCAGATTTTGTGGATCAAGGTTGTGCTGATATTATTTGGAAAAAAACGTCTATTCAGGTGGACTTGTCATGCTGGACAACTATAGACGTCAATCATACAAACCTTCATACCCATCACGTAAATTTTACAATTTCAAAGTATAAGAATAACAATAACTAGTTTTTATGTAGCACTTAATCTATGGGCGTCTGAAAGCGCTTATCATTATTAATTCCAGACAGGTTTTTGAAGTTTTTGAATTGTGAGACCCCTAATTATGAGCCTATAATGGCCAAGCTACCATTTACTAAAGCCAATAATTTATGAGGTCTTTTTATAAACTGTGTTAGGTCAAACAAAATAAAATGATATTTAGGGTTGATGTATTATGTAATCATTTCATACACTTTTCCTGTGGCAAATCAAAAGAAATTTAGATAATGGTCTTTTCATAAGCTATACTAGGTCAAACAAAACAACTGATGTTTAGGATTTACATATTTGTAGCCATTGCAAATGCTTCACCATATCTGCTATTTGGTGGCAAATTAAAAAACAAAATAGGCATGATGCAGTTTCATTAGTTCTAACATTGCAGGTAGCATGCACAGAAAGTGCAGAATGGTACATCAAACTACGATTTCAACTCTGAATATGGCACAGCAGTCTATGATGTGGCCATCTTGATTGTCTCCCATGTAAATCAATGTAACCAAACTGAGGCTGGAAGGAGAAATAGTCTGGTTCCTTTTTGCACAATGAATACTAGCATTCGTCACTGTTACTGGATTCAAGGACCATGAACAAGATGGTGGCAGCAGGGTATTGGTCGTGAGTGTATGGCTTCACCGTACTCCTATACAGACAAGGGATTACAGTGAGCCAATCATACTATGGACTCATTTCACTGACCCATTGAAATTCCTTTTTACATTCCTAAGCTTCGCTTCATGGAATCCAAGCTAGGAATTTTTGTTTCTGGCTGCCTTTGATTGTTGTCAGAATAAAGAATACAGTAATCCATTCATAGGAGGATAGAATCCGTTGAAGTTTTTCCATTTTCAGCTTTGGAGAAAGAACAACACACCTTAGGGTTGACTTCTCTGTGACTTTTTAGGATTGATTGTAGTCGTTTGATGGAGGTGGTAGATCCTGCATTATCCGAATCAGTCACCCTATCACCTTCCGTCTTACCGTTATCCTAGCCTCAAACCAATCTCAATTCACTCTTCCATGCTGGAGTTTGTCAACCGCAATCGTGGTCCGGAGTCTAGATCAGTCAGATGAAAAATAACAGCAGCAGCGTTCTTGTTTGTTTGTCCGTTTATTTCTCAGTCTTACCCTCGATGACCCCCCTCAAGTAATTGTACACTTCAAGTCCGCTTCTGGGCAAGGGATGTACGATTTAGGTAATGAATTGGATGGAACAAACTAATGGATGAGAAAGACACTGCAGGAGATTTTTGTTGTGGGTAGTTTTCATGAGCAGATTGCAGGAATAGTTGGTGTACACTTTTCGGTTGTAATATGTTTCAATTGTACCTATTTTATGATTTTTTTGAATTGAGTGAACAAAAGACAAACCCTTAGACAAATCGTGCTGTTTTGTTTTTGAATATTTGGGATCTGCTCTGGCAAAACCTAAAACTTCTCTGCCATTCAGCCATGAAAAGGTGCATCGTTCACCCCAGGAACCAATTTGAGATTTTCAAGTCACAAATTGAGAATTTTTCTCCAGATTCTGATCGAAAAAGATAATTATAAAAATGCTGAAACTAAAACGTTGTAAACTTTTGAAACGCTCCATAGGTCATTACCTTGGTGCCCTTTCCTTTGAAATGTTTCAATACTGTACACTGATTACTTCCCTCGCAGAGGTGCCCTCTAAGGAAAAAATTGCCTTCTGTCAAGATCAAAATATCAGGCCTGAAGCAGATTCTGCAAATCAACCATTTTGCATCAGCAAATTTGTGTGCTTAATAGCCAGTTTCATAAGAAATCTGACCTTGGTTGAGGAGGGACCTTGTGGCTTTTGAGAAAAAATTTGTTCGGTAACTAGAAATCACTGAGGAGGTCTTGTGGAGATTACTTAAAACTGAAGATGGACACTGAGGAGGTCCAGTTAAGATGTCTTAATACCAAAAATGGACACCGAGGAGGTCCAGGGAGATGTTATAATACTGTCAAATTTACACCAAGGAGGTCCAGGGAGATGTCTTAATAAAGAAGACGGACACCGAGGAGGTCTTTGTGGAGGTTTGTTTAAGAATGGACCATGGATGAAATATAGAGGTCGCCCACCGCCTAGCAATTTACTAACAACAGGTGTTTTTGACACCTGAACGATCTCTCGAGTTCCTGTCACAAAAGTGGACAGAAATCCACTCATGTTTAGTTTGAATTTGGAGATGTGTTTGCTTTAATTTGCCTCTGGAGGATCGTTGTTGTGGGGGGGGGGCCTGCATACGTGGTTGCACGCTTGCATCATGCATCTATGCAATCCAATAAAGCTAAAAATCAATACTGAATACCATCTCCGAAGGCAGACATCATAGGCTCACATTTGATCTTCCAAACCCTTGGTGATTTCAAGTATGCCTTCTACTTACTTCGCCAGTGTTTGATATTAACTCTGGATACCTGATAATAATGTCTACATGAAACGTTACTGAGATTTGTCTAAACGCTGCATGGAAACTAATCACATTGAAACATTAAACCTTAATTTGGTCTTCTTCCTGCTGCGCAGTGTACAGTTTCATATTTCCCTTTCATTAGGTCTCCATGTCCGTGTCTCCATGTCTTAATAATTGAATTTTTTTTATGCAAGTTTCTTATTACAGCGCTGGTTTTACTTAATTTGTTTAAGTGATGCAATCTTTGGTTAAACATCTGATCCTACACTGTGATATTGCTAACAGGGTAGTTCCTCGTCCCACCCCCCTCTGTATTTTCTTTCTCTTCACATCGAACGTTATTCATGCATTGATTTTTCGACATTTTGGAATAATGTTAAATTCAGCATTTCTCTTATTCAATTTTCCCCACAACTCCTCCAAACCCTAGTATCTCACCCACCCCATACTCCAACTGCAAGTCATTCCTCTCAACCCAGGGCCGTAGGAAGCGGTACGGCAGGTACGGCCACAGCCGTACCAATATTTTAGTGTGTGTTTTTTTGGTGTGTTTTTTTTTTGTCCCTTCCCCGTAGCATTTGTTTGCCCGATATCAAGTTTGAATCAAGTGAAAAAAGAAGAAAAAATTGGTGAACAAATTAATGTTACTTGTTTTCTAGCATGGTCAAGGTCTTTTGCATCTAGATTGAAAAATTCCCCCGGGGCCCTTCGCACTCGCATTGACTCATAACCCCACTCCCAAATGGGCCCGACCAATGTTTTTGAGTTTCCTATACGGGCGTGCAACCCCTTTTAGTATAAGCTCCACCCATTTCCACACCGGGCTCAACCGGTTCTCATTTTCCCACCGCTCTACTTCCACGTTGTCACTTTCAGCATCTGGTAGGGTGTTTACGTCAATAGGAACATGAATGTAAGAATGTACACATTGACGTCGTTTACCATGGAGGGGTATTTTCACATCCTTCCCCAGCTGTCGCTTGGTAAAATCCCCCAGGCTAAAACTAAAATCCCAGCAGGAAGTTCATTTCTATTCAAAATATCTCCTAATAACTCAAGGTTACTGTCAATTTCGTACACAAGGACGAAACCCCATGGGGGGTCCCGTAGATAAAACAGACTTGTTCTAGTTCTTTCTCTTTTATCCTGAAAACAAGAATTATCCCCTTAACCTATGAGCCCTGTCTACGCAGCCTCACGTCATCACACAGCAAGTGACATTTCTGTGTAACAGGTGGGCATGGGCTGCAATGGGGAGACTACAGGGCTTGGCTTGTTGTTGCGTTTTGTCCCAAAAGTGCAGATTTTATAAAATCAGCATTATCGTGTGAGACTATAGACTACGTCAAAACACACCAGGGGATTTTTTCCTTGGACAGTCTGGGGGTTGTCATGGAAAACAGGTGGGGTAGAGCTGTAAATGGCCATGCACCTGGAAAGCCTGGTTTGTAGACAGGCTCAATGACTCAGAGGCCTTTTCCAAACCTCGGTTTGGGCTCCAGTGTCAATTTTGGAGCAGTGTACATTTTGCATGGTGTTTCCAACATCAAATGGAGCCTGGAGACGGAGCCTGGGAAAAAAGCCCAGGTTCCGTGCATACTGATTTATGTTACTGATTCAACAAATCGATGAGTATTACAACTCTTAAATACTGATGCGTTTACTTTGATTCATGTCTTTCAAACTTATGTTTTCAAACATACGGACAGAGCCCAAGCCGATCCCAAATGGATACCGTGGTTCCCAAAAGGGCTTATACCTCTATCAGTTATTTTGAAGTCAGGTGAAGGGCTGCAAAGATAAATGAAGCTGTGATATGTTTAAAGCCTGATGACTGCTAAGAGTCAAGCACTTGGTTGGGTTTGGTTTGGGAGCAAGAAGGGAGAAGACTGAAATGGTTTTGATCACCAGACATTTCAAAGGGCAAAACCAAATAATATTCTTCATCCCAGTGCAAATTTAACATCTATTTGAAGAGACATTTCTTATCTGTATTTGCCTGGTTTATCCAAGGTCCATGTTGTACTCCAGTGTGAAAGTCATTGATTGTCATTGTTGGCTAATGACTGATCTTGCAGTCCAAATTTTCTTTGTTTAAACCCACTATCTTTTTTTCAATTTTTTTTTTTATAAAAATGTGACATGCAATTCAGGTTGGCTCAGTGGTTTCTTTCTCCGTCTGTCAGCTCTGTGGACCCCGGTTCAAATCCCGCCTCAGACCGGAGCCTTGCATGTTGATTGGGTTTTCAGTACTACCCATTGTGGGGTTTTCCCTAGTTGAGATGTTTCCTTCCATATCTAAAATATACATTTCTTCATCATCTTCAGGCCTACTGGTTTCAGTGCTAGGCACTTAGGAGGGTGCCGTGGTTTCATAACCAGAAAGATATGATAATCATTTTACACAACATTTTTGTGTTAATGGAATTTTTTGTATTTTTACATCTGTGCTGGTCATCATGTTTTTATCTCTGAAGTTTTAATGAGACTTCAGAATGTGCTGTCATTAAAATATTATTTCAACCAAACATTTTGAAATTTTTCTCTCAAGGTTGACGGAAATATAATGAAGTAAAATATTTTCATAACGGATGATACAAAACAAAAGTCTAAGTTAGTTTTGAAACAAACAAACCACTCATGAGAAACTCAGCCAACCTAAAAAAGAGTTTCCCTGACTGCAATTTAAAAAGAGCATTATTACCATAAGTTTATCTTTTACAATAGCAGGCTGTTCCTTGTTTCTGTTTCATAAGAGGAAGGAACAAGCATCTCAAATTAGTTCAGTTGTAAAACATGACAAAGTCATTTTGAAACAAACAATCCTGATAATTATTTGTAATAACAATAATAGTAACTATAGATTTTATTAAAGCGCAGTGTTTTTCAGATATATTTAGAAGGGAATCATTGTCGTAAACTATGTTGCAATTTCATAACATTAATTATTTGCTATTTCATCTTGAACCGCAGCCCTGGAAAATCCCAGGAAGTTCCAAGGAAGTTACAACATTGGGCAATCGGAAAACACTTTTTGGGCAAACAATAATTTCAGATTGCCCAGCTTTAAGTACAACAATTGCCCAACACTTTTGGGCAATCAACTTTAATCAACATAAATTTGTTGGAAACTCAGGATACCCGATGTTTTATTTTTTTTTCGTAATTGGTCAAATTAAGTGGAAAAATCCCAACATTTTAGATTAAAACAGACCAACTCTTGGTACGGCGTTGCCCAACTTTTTTTGCTGGGTGTTTTTTCAGTGTAAGATATAGAGCCCCTTTCTCTTTGGCTGAGATAACTCCAGGTTTATCTTATAGGTGAAGTTATCATTGTAACATAACTTAAAGTTAACACACAATGCCTCATACACAAGCTAACACACACAGTGGTGGCAGGGGCGCAACCAGACATTTTCAGTTGAGGGGGAGGGGAAACGTGAGCAAAGACATACTTTTTGGGGGTGCTTTTGATATATCTGATCACTCATTCATTTATTTTATCTTTTTCTTAATCTCATTTGGGGCAAGAGGGGATGCAAGGATTCTGAGCAGGTCCCCCCCCCCCTGGTTGCACCACTGAGTGATGGTGTTAACATTCACCAGAAATTTCCTTTGCCCTCACTTCCGGGGGGGGGGGGGGACATGCAGTGCTAACTTGGGAAGTTACCCAAGGTTTCATATTGTCCAATACGGATGTTATTTGGTTGCTTACAATGGCGTAAAGCTGAGTGGGTAAACGTATTATGGGATATCAGCTGTCCGGCTTACCGTGATATCAAGAGTCTGGTGTGAAAATCCACACCAGCTTGCTTGTATGCACTTTCTGTTTTGGGTTGTGCAACACAAGGTCAAGATCAAAAAGAGGTTTGAGGTTGTGTATGACAATTTTAAAGGTTTCATACTTAAAGGTATTGTACACTTTTGGTAACAGCTCAAAATCAGTGTCCACATTTTGTGTGATTAAACATATGCATGAACAAACAAACCTGTGAAAGTTTGAGCTCAATTGGTCATCGAGGTCACGAGAAAATAGTGTTAAGAGATCTTATGTGTTTTCTGTTTTTTCAAATTATCGCGCGCGATAATTACTATTGTTTTACTCGTTTCTCAGAAACGATAGCATTTTAGGCAGAAATATTTGAAGGAACCCTTTCTACCATTGCTTACTTTAAATCATTTTAAGTTATGTGTGAATCTGTGAACATTGTGTTTTTCGATCTTACCAATAGTGTACAGGGCCTTTAACCAAAAATTTATAGCCTAACACTCACTGGTGTCACAAATATTCTGAAGAAATATTGTGTTGTTTACTACCATTCTTACAATATTCTTATATGCAATTTCTCAATGGGTTAGTTGTAATGGTCTCTTTTTTCTGATATTGCTGTGCTACAGAAAACTGAAAAATTTGTGTGTCAAAGGTAGTGTCCAGTTACAAGTTGTATGTCTTTTAATACATTTTGAGTAGGCCTCAGGGAAAGGGATCTACTTTGATAGATTAACTTTTCCCCAAATAGAAAAAGACTGAGACTGACGTAGCAAAACCAATTCATCAAACCATTGAGATCCATGCTCTCTGATCAAACGCTGTCAACAATTTGATGCAACAATTAATATTGTGCATGGTTGATTTTGCCTTCATGGTTGAGTGTTTTAGGCAATCTATAAACGTATTGGCCTGATTTTTTAATGCAAAAAGCTTTGGTAGTAAGTTTATAAGCCTAGCAGTAGAAAATGAGCAGGGAACCAGTTGAAAAACCATACATCTATTGGTAGTTTAGCTGGTAGTCTCATTCTGCGTTGTAAGTTTGGCTCCCTATTTGATTTAACCGATGGAGGTGTTTGTGAGATCATGAACATTGACTTAAGGTATCGAGGGTTCTGATTTACAGAAACCAACAATTCTGCAGCTTAACAAACACTACCCCAGAAACCAATTAACCTTTTTAGAAAGATTTTCAAACGACCAAGATTCAGAAAGGTTTTAACAGAAGAGATTGTTATCAATCATGGTGTGTACCTGCTTCGTTTTTGCAAGTAGAAGGATTAAGAGTGCTCTATACCGGTATACGTCTATTGCTGTGTTGTGTTTAGGACCATTCTGGTGTGATACACTAAAGTTCAAACTTCTAGGTTTCAAAGATCATTTATCAAAGATTAGACAAACATATCAGGATTTTATAGAAGGAACTGGCTGGCCATTGCAATCTGAGCACTCGGAGTCGGCTGAAGTGATGATGGATAGGTTTCAACCTTGCTGAAGTTCACTGGGATAAAAAAGTAGCCCAGGTCTAGCTAGAGGCTACTGCTGCCCTACGGCTGATAAAACAACGAGGTCATAGTATCATACACACTCTAATAAATCTCTCCAGACGGTCTGAGTTTATCGCTAAGCAGGAATGATCTATGGTTGACACCGGACATTTTGATAACGCTAATAATTTCATCATCTCCCGCTCCCCAATGACATCAAAAATAATCCCTGCCAAATTTGAAACTTTGAACGGTGGGAATACAATCTAGTGAGGTCTGCGGAGACACAATGTACATGTACGTAAAACACTCTCTATGAGTTGTAGGTCTGAAAAGATCCGGTTTGACAACTTGATGTTTTGATCAGTATGCTCTGATCATCTCCAACCATGGCCCAATGTCATAGAGCTGCTCTAAGCACAAAAAGTAGCTAAGCACAACAAAATTATGCTTACCAGATTAAGGTTACCAGCCAAACTACCATATCACATGTACAATTGGTATCAGCGAATGTTAAGCAATATTTTCTGCTTAAGCAGCTCTATATAATTTGGGCCCTGATGCCATCAGGACTGAGCAGTATACCAGAGTCCAGCATTCTTCTGAAGACAATCAGAGCATATTGATCGAAACGTTGAGTTATTAAACCACCAGTACATTTCAGAACCACCACAAGTCATAGCGAGTGTTATTTGTACATGGTGTCTCCACAAACCTTACAAAATTGAAAAATTGTTAGTCAAACAAAAGGTGTTTGAATTGTTAAAATGTTTGTCTTCTATTTGAACTCAAACGTGAAAAAAAAAAGTTTCAGAATGCTATTTATTGTAATGACTTCTGTCAACAAAATATACCAATAATTTACTGCATGCCATCCTGCTTGTGTTTAAACCATAATCAGATCAGCGCTCGCTAGCATGAAGTAAGTTTCTATATTTAGATGCACTTGTCATTATATCAGGCCACAAATCATCACTATTCAAATGATGCTCGTAACAATCATCTGTAACGGCCATGTTATTGTCGACACCCAAGCCTTTATTGAGTGTCAGAACAATTGAAATATTACACATAATACAAGTACTTGATGAGTAATTACCAACTTGACTTTGGTCCAGGTGTTTGACTGTCCTACCCCCTGTCCAGCTCGAGAGCTGATAAATAATTCCAATTCTATACCCAATTGGTGTTCCTGATTGCTTGTTTGTTGTTTTCCGGTCGTTCAAACCAAGCGATAAATCCCACCTTTTATTTACTTTTCTTGTGATAAAAAGATCAATCAAACCGCATACTTTTGCAATCACGAATAAGCAATATTATCAAATTTTTTTACCAGCATTGTGACAGTAATAAAGACAAGAAAAAAATTGGTCGACTTTTATTGAAAAATTATGAGTAGGCCCTATAGAATGAGACTGAAAAGAGGAAAGTATAAGATTTGAGTTTTCCTTTTGCAAACGAAGTCGCTATTTACTTCTAACAAGAAATTTAATGTTTGTTGTTTGGACTTGTCTTTGAGTGTTTCTAAAAGCCTAGTCACAGGGTAGGCAATGTTTACAGGAAACTTGAAGGCAACCTACGGCTCTGTATGCAAAGGGAACACTTTGGCAGCACATGAGAAATATTTCTAACACAAATCTTACTATCCCTAAGAAAATGTAACGAGAATGTGAATTTAATAGATGATCAATTTGCATAAGGGATAAAGAATATTATTTGGTTTTTTACCCTAACACCGATGTATGTAAAGCACTGTGAACAAAATTCACAGGTATGTTACTCGGGTGGGAATCAAACCCACGGCCATTTGCCAATTCTAGAGCAGATGTCTTACCATCTTGACCACCGAGATTGCCCGGTAGCTAGAGGCAGTAATTCGTATCCTATGTTTCAGCAGTGGGTACCACAACAATTTAACAGATGATAAATTTGCATTGGGGATAAAGAATATTATTTGGTTTTCACCCTAACAGTAACACCGATGTATGTAAAGCACTGTATACTCATTACTTTCCGGAGCTCTGTGAAAAATTCACAGGCATGTTACTGGGGTGTTGAGAGTGTGAATGTTTGGCCTTCTTTTATTCTTAGAGATTGCCTGGAACTGGTTGCCTGTGTGCACAGCCACAATCATGGGTACACTTTTTGTTACAAAGACACCAAATGAAGACACATAAATATTGAGTAACTCTTTGCAGATCTTGTACTCGACAAACTCAAGTACTATCTATCTACTCTTCATTCACACACTGCTGGCTAATCAATTTACAAAAAAACATTGAAATAGCTGTTATACATCACTGGTTTTCAAAGTGTTGTTCATAACATGGACACACACAAAATGTGTACCCATGATTGTGGCTGTGCACCTGTAAAATTGCCACGTGTGACATGGCCCTTATAGTAACTATCAATAATCAGCTGGAATTTCTATCATTTTACAGGCACAGAGAGGCATTTTCATTGCCTATTGGCCTCACTGCATCGTAACTTCTGCTTTCAATACCCCATTAATCTACCACTCCTCAGATCAATTTTAAGCCAACTAAACTCAATAAAATACCAATGAATCCATCAGGACTGGTTTGATAGTTTAAAAAAAAAACGATGCAAACTGTGAACCCTGAGGCACTCTACCCACCCTTGGTATCCAGCCCAGGAAATACCCCTTAACCATTATATGATTTAATGACTCGGGACCCTTCAAATAATCCCCAAAAGTGCCAAATATCCCCAAGAATTTCACTTTCATTAAAAAACCTTAGCTATATGGTGCCCAAGGCTCTATACATTGCAGTGTTAATTTTGACAGGGATTACCCACGTTACGGAAGACAGCACAAGCATAAATACAGCGAGATGCTTTTAGGTGGTGAGGGAAATGATAAAACGTTTTGATTAATAAAGGTATTTCTGATGGACAAATGTTGGAATTTTAATGGTTGTCAAAAATTGATAGATGAAGGGATTACTTCAACTCCTGCAAGACTTCCTGCACATTATTCCAATTGAACATAACTCTATTCACATTTGCCGTTTCATTTGTATGTAAACTTCACTTAAAGTGCATGACCAACATTTTGTCAAAGACCAGTATCTGCACTTTGTGTGACCCAACCTGCAAGAAACAAACCTGTGAAAGTTTGAGCTCAATCGGTCATCGGAGTCACAAGAAAATAGTTTGTAGAGACCGTCACCGTTTTCCAACATTGGATTTCAGACTTGCAAGGTCAAAACTTAATTGTTTCACTTTTTTCTCAAAACTATAGCATTCCAGGCAAAAATGTTTCAGGGAAGTTTTCCACCATGACCATCATGTTTTGTTCAGTTATGTTCACAATTTCAAATTTGTGAATTTATATGTTTTCAATCGTACCAATGTTTTGCACACCCTTTAAGCTGATCCTTTTGTGTGGGAGGGGGAATCAGGCATGCAGGCTGACTTGTACGGCTTTTATATTCACAAAAAGCGGTTTTGTCTGTCTTTTATACCCATGTAAAAAATAGAACCTCCACCAAAACACTGCATTGGAATGTTTCTGATCTCCTGTATAGAATGTCTGACCCCAAGTTTAAAGTTATAAACAAAATTGCATCACTTTTATACTTGTAGTTTCCTTTATCAATTTTGAATGCAGGCACATTTATATTGCATCTTTAGTAGATGGATACCATTTTAATAATAATAATAATAATAAAACCATTTTTATTTAGTGCATATCACCATGAGGTACCTAAGCGCTTGTAAAGGGGAAATAAATAATTGCACAAAGTACAACCGGGTTTTGAATCGTTCTGATGTTTCAACCTGTTCGACAACCTCTGGAAGACTAGAGGTAACTATAAATAAATCAATATTGATTTATTTAATAAATTTTATAAATCAATATCAATATTGAGTTATTTAGTAAACTTGCGGGTACAACCATGTAATAGAACTCTTTTGTGGGAGTGTTGGCTCTGAAAAGAGCCGGGGTTGGTCTCGATGTTTCAAGCAGTATACTCTGCTCTTCTCCACACCATACAAAGCTTCAAACACCACTTACTCTGGAAGACTGTTCCATAACTGAACTGCTGCATATTGGAAAGAGTGGGAACCATACCTGTTGTTTTTTGATAACTGGGGGAGTCAGAAGGGATTTATGTGAAGATCGCAGATTTCTAGCTGTTTTATACTCCTGAACTAAACTTTGAAGATGAACAGGGGGCAATGCCATAGATACACTGATATGTGTGAACCGAAACTTTACAATCTATTCCATGTGTAATTGTTTCCAACTTGTTCCAAAGACCTTAAAATCTCCCTTTTTACGCAGATTGTATCTTTAGTTTGCGGTTGTAGATTACAAATAGGTCTTTTATACACTTGAAAGGACACCCAACCAGGTAAATGTTGTGATTAGCTTGAATTTTATTAAAACAGTCAGAATTTGTCACAAACTTCCATGAAATTCATAGCCGTCATTTTGACTCATGGCTTCAGACGCCAATTGAACCGGGGAAAGTGCGCCAGAGAAAGTTGTTACTCCAAGTTTGTACACACGCCATTCATGCGTTACCTTTTTTTTCTCTTTTGAGTGGGAGCCCTTTGATGTTTCTATACAAAGCGATTCTTTGATATTTTGTTACTCTATGCTTCAGTACATCTCATTGCCAAACGCCATATGTTCCAGTTTGTTAGAATCAAACACAGCTTTTCCCAATGTCGAATCTTCCACACCCATACGGTTACCCATTTTGAAATGACATAAAAAGCAAGTTCAGCCCTACACATTTGTTTCGGATTTCTTCGGGGTTGAACGGTAATCATATAATGATCAATCACATGATGTGATTATTGACACGATGGATAAACACTGCTGTCAACAATCCAAACTCCTCTGTAAAGTTCCCATACGGTTTGTACATCAACAATGATTTAGAAGTCAAGCACCAGGGGCTAGTTTCAAAAAGTCTGTAAGCAGGGCTCAGTTTCAGTGCACTGCTTGCCACAGAATTTTGCGCTTAACCCTGTACACTATTGGTAAGATCGAAAAACACAAATGTTCACAGATTCACACATAACTTACATGATTTAAAGTAAGTAATGATAGAAAGGGTTCCTTAAAATATTTTTGCCTAAAATACTATCGTTTCTGAGAAATGAATAAAACAATAGTTTTTATCACGCGCGATAATAAACTTGATGTTTGAAAAACAGAAAATACATAAGGTCTCTTTTCACTATTTTCTCGTGACCTCGATGACCAATTAAGCTCAAATTTTCACAGGTTTGTTATTTCATGTTTATGGTTAATCACACAAAACATGAACTTTGTTTGTGACTGTTTTGTCAGCTCTACCAATCCTGTATAATACCTTTAAAGGGTGTGCACACCATTGGTTAGACTTAAACATAAATGTTCACAGATTCGCACATAACTTACATGGTATAAAGATGGTCATGGTGGAAAACTTCCCTTGAGATAGTTTTGCTTGAAATGCTGTAGCTTTTAGGAAATGAGTAAAACGCTTATTTTTTATCTCGCGTGTCCAAAACAGTGAAAATATATAATTGGGTTTTCTTGTGACTATTTTCATGAGACTCGATTGAGTTTAAACTTCCACAAGTTTGTTGTTTCATGTAGGCCTATAATTATGTTGGGTCACATAAAGTGCAGATACTGTTCTTTGACAATTACAAATGTTATACATGTGCTTTAAAGCACCCTGTATGGCATGTGATTCAATGGGCAGCAAGGGGTGTTAAGCACAGAATTTTGTGGTAAGCAGAGCCATGAATAATAAGCCGTTTGCAAATTAGATTTAAGCACAGTCTGGTACAATGACTTGCTTAGTCACAAATTACAGCTTAAGTTTGAATTCCTCAGACTAAAGAGACAGTTGTTATGTCACATGGTTCGGGGCAAGCTTTTGTGTAGTTACGGAGGCGGCAAACACCCATACACAATTCTGAATGAACGTGTATGGAACAATGGTACCAGGGTTTGCTCATGTGGAGGTTGCTATACAAAAGCTTGCCCCAACCTTGACATTGAAATATTTTCTCTTTTGTCTGAGGAATTCAAATTTAACCGGTAACTTGTGACTAGGCAAGTCATTGTACCAGACATAAAATCTAACTCACAAATGGCTTAGCGGGTCCCAATGTTTTGTGCTTACGGAGCAGCCCTTTAATAGCAAAGTCTCTATTTCATAATCGCTGTTTACCACAAGCAAAGCAAAGGGCAAACTAACCTGCTGGGTGGTTCGTGTGAGCAGATGATAGATAGATGCAACAATTGTGACCATGCTGTTAAATAGCCTTGATCATAAAGTATTGGATTGCCCATTTATTAAAAAACATTTATAAGTTTCAATCTGGAAATTTAATGACTATAAAGTTCATACTGTCAGTAACAATCGTCCACAGAAATATTTCCATCTGAAATTCTGTGGGTGAAATAGTATGGAAGTCCCCATAAATCACAGGTGCTTATTTCAATTGCTGCAAACATCATTAAGCCTGTCATAAACATGCATGAAAACTCTGACAAAACACAAACAGTTTCTTGTTGTCTTCACTAAAATGTGACCAAATTCAGTAAAATCTCCCAGAAAATTGTGCGAATGGTGTATTGACTGAAACTAGAGTGTAAGAATAAACTTACAACGCCCTTTAAGAAATTGGGCCAAGGTGTTGTGAAACATGTCATATCTGATAAAATAGCCTTGGCTATGGCTAGATCAATACTCACTGTTGGCTTACCCTAAAGCGAAATAGCCTGAGCCAAAGACATGTTGACTCTGTCAGACCATAGAAAGGACCCACAGATGGTCTCTATGGTCAGACATTGTAGCGTTATTCCAAAATTATTTTTTAAATGTAGTATGTGAAAATAAACTTATCAAATTGATAAATTAAGTCAAGAGCATCAGTACAAAAACGATGTTGTTTGGATAGAGAACACAGCTACCTGTAAGTATTGTAGCTGGCATTAGGGCTGGGTTCAGACACTCCATATTGATTGATTTTACAGTTAACTCAACATGCCTCTTGGATTAGCACCTCTATTATTGCAGCTTAACTGCTCCAGTTGTATGTTAATTAGAACTACCACACTCCCATTCTTACAACAGAAACCAACTCTTTGACTATTCATTGATGTCCGACAGAGCAAACCATAAGATGTAAGCCTCTGTGATGGAAGTAACAATTCCTACATTTCAGGGAATTTTGTGTTTGTGTAATTTTGTGTCAACGGTTGTATGGCCTCTGACTGGCATCCCCGAACAGAGATATTGACAAAATAGGGAGACCGCCAATATAGGGCTAGATAGCTCAGTTGGTAGAGCGCCGGTATGTTAATCCGGAGGTCGTTGGTTCAAATCCCGCTCTAGTCAATTTTTCTTTGTTCAACCCCCATACTAAAAACAGACGTATGGATTCTGTACTACCCCCATGCTTACCCTGCAAGCCCAGATCAATCAATCAAAACAAGCAAGTGTTAGGCCATGCTGGAATTATGATCTACACATTAGCATGCATTGAAACACAGAAGGCTCATAGAAACACACTTATAGCTTGAGCATAGAGCAAGGAACTGTTCCTTGCTCTATGTGGCTTGCGCCACAACTGCCAATTTGGACATGGTCTTAACTTAATATGACATGCTCAATGGTTAGCCAGTCATGTACGACCTCTTGCGTAGAGATGATTTGGATTTGACACAATGCATTGAATCTCTCAGTAGTGTTATTTTGTCTTGTAAACCCTTTGCATATAATGACTCTACAAGCTCAAACAGCGCCCTCACTGAGATCAAAGGGCAGACCTTTCATTGGCTGATTGTTGTGCGTGGCTTGCATGCGCGTTTCCATCGTCTATTCTCAGCAATGGCAGCCCAGTGACCCCTTGCACATCGCAGAATGCACCTCTGCACCTCTGCCATTTCCACCACTTTGGGAGTCAATTCCTTTGTGTATATTTTGACTCCCAAAATGGCAGACAGGATAGGCGCGTGTAAGTTCGCTGCGCATTGCGCTGCGCATTGGGCAAGAGGTCAATAGGGATGCATAACTGTGGTCATGCGAAATGGACGATCTGGGGAAACCATTAGTAACTTAATTATTTTGACACCAGTTAAATGTCCTACCTTGTAAATTAATTAACTTAGTAATTACAGTACTGAGTTCTCATAATGAGTGAACAGCTTGTCTTAAATTCATCAGTTTGTCATGTCTAGAATGACACCAAGAATGATGATTTTTCATAAACACTTTATTATTTCATGCTCAAAGAACTCTGACTGTACTGTGGTAAAAAATGAATTGTAACTGTAGTTTTCAAATAAAGATAATGGAATTTGATTGAAACATAAATAAGAAGAACAAAATCAAGCTGTATGACCTTCGTCAGTTTGAACTGATTCGGGGAAATGTTGACCCAACTCTCAAATCAAGGTGGTATGACCATGGTATGACTGAATGTTTGGATTGTATAAAAGGTGTAACATTCTTTTGGTAGCCAAGTTGTTGTCAAACCATGCCAATAAAAAAGAGATGAAACCATGTCTGTTGATCTTCACAGTTGGTTTCTATGGGTTACTCATTCATAAGGTATGGGCCAGCCCTCTACTGTCAACTTGCGGTTTAGGTCCTGTCCAATTATACACCTAGAACTTGAGACGTGAAAACAAAAACAAAGCTCTCTGGCTTCTGTTAAAAAAACTGGGTGTTATTTGAAGGAATCTGTAGGCTTTTGGGAGCTTATGGAAAGCCGATATCAGTAACAGGGTCACATGTAGAGGGATCTTTGGGTTGTTTTGGGATATTTCAGAGAGTTTGTGACTTCTAGTCATTTGAATGAAACGTCCAATGAAAATTTAACAATTTCTGAGAACAAAATCTGTTAAAATATTATCATTTTGGGGGGTTTTCTGAAATGAAAGGAATATAATTTAAAACATTTTAAATGTCATTTCATTTAAATGTCATTTTTCCCAAGATATCAAGCTTGTAGTAAAATGGCAAAAAAACATTATGGAACTACAACAAAAGTAAACTTGTAGGCCTATTGTCTTTCCATGTTTTAACATTGTTGTTACAAAGACTTGACCGTAAATTCATTGAAGGCTGTTTTTCTACATTTATGTTGTTGTTTTTTATAAGTATATCTTTATTATTATAAATATAAAATCTCTTTATTGAAAATTTCAAAAGGACAGTGGTCCACTGTAACGGACATGCAGGCCTGTATAGATACAACATTGCAAAAATACGAGCCGTTAAATGAATAAACATTTAAATGTAGGCATTACAAGGCGTAAAATTAAATATACATTTAAATGTAAGCCATAATTGTAATTCATACACAGGTCTATAAAAATACATCACTGTAAAAGTACAAGTCCTTAAATTAAATAAACATTCAAATGTAGGCCATAATTATAGTTCATAATTATTATCAAGGTGTATATGGTATACAACCATAAATATGAAACATTCCTTCATCAGGCCCGATACTCCATGGGTGCATCGCCTTCATGCCCCCTGGTCATTGCCTTGGTGCCCCTTCCAGAAGAGATTTAAATTTCCCTCATAGCATGCATAGTTTTTCCCTCTTATTGTACACAAAAACTGTCTTGCCCTTGCAAGAACAAAGTATCGGGCCTGACTTGATTATGCGGTGAATCTGTGATTTCAAGCACTGCTTAAAAAAATCCACAGAGTGACTCATTACTTTGAAGTGATCTTAATAACCACACATTGACTTCATCTCAAGTGTCTAACCAACCAATTGGTAATCATAATGCTTTAATGAATGCACATAATGACCGAGTCAATGACAGACCTGACTGACTCCACTGGCAGTCAGTAGATGCTGTCTTGGGGTTTTTGAGAATGGATGCATTGTTGTGGAAGTGTGAGTCCACCTCGGGTTATTCTCCTCGGTGACTCATCAACACTGGCCCTCATGGTGCCGCATTGTGGTTGCTTAATCACCTGGTATTTGCTTAGTTAATCATTGTAACTCTCAACCTCAGGCCATTCTCCTCCTATTGATCCCAATCCCCCAACGAAACAGAACCGTATCAAAGGAAATCAATTGCTGCATAAACCACGGCAGAATCTGTCAGGTTTGTATTCGGTATTCTCCAGGACTGAAGGGGTTTGTTTACAATTCGCTATCGCACACAGAAATGAGAGAAACAGTTCTGTATGCAAATAGATCCTTGCAAAATAAAGTCAGTGGCCTGAAAATAGAATTAGCTGTTGCAAACTGCTTACCAACCAAAAGGACCCATTGTAAAAAAAGATGCAAAAATAGTTAGTGGCCTGACGTTTCGACCCTAGCAGAGCCTTTCTCAAAGGCTAAGAGAAACATCAGGCCACTAACTATTTGTTGGCATCTATACCTGTCCTTTTGGTTGGTAAGCAGTTTGCAACAGCTAATTCTATCTCCTTAAATATAAACCTTCTTGAAATTTCTCTTTGAAGTTTGTACTAGTAGCGGTGGAAGCTGGTTATATTTTTGGTCCTGTGTGATTTATGTAGTGACGTCCGGCGGCTCCAGCAGTCTGCCTACACAGTCGCCTCCATTCAAACTCCATTTTTCACTTCACTGGTTTCAAAAAGGGTCTTCCACTCAGAGGGAACATATAAATTATGCGCATCATCAAACAGCATATGTGCTTACTTCTAAATGACTACTTCCAGAAGAAACTTGTCATGTTTGCATTTGGATTAAAGTTCAGGGATGGACTTGTTATTATTTTGGTTGCGTTGTGATGTGTGCTTAGAATCGGAAGTGTCCTCTTATCATGTGCTGCTCCAAGGACTTTCTCAAACAGTATTACACTGTATGCGTTAAAGCACATGTACAACATTGGTCATTTTCAAAGACTAGTAGTATCCGCACTTTATGTAACCCAACATACCTGTGAAATGATAAGCTCCATTGGTCTTCGGAGTCATGAGAAAACAGTGAAAACCCCCGTTATATGTTTTCATTGTTTTCAAACATCGGGTTTTGGACACGCCCGATAAAGACTACTGGTTTTACCCATTTCCTAAAAACTATAGCATTTCAAGCAAAACTATTTCAAGGGAAGTTTACCACCATGACCATCTTTATACCATGTAAGTTATGTGCAAATTTGTGAACATTTATATTTTCAAACTTACCAATGTTGTGCATACCCTTGAACTAGCCCATACCTAGCCAGGATCTTGTAATGTTACACCTTCTACCTGCATCACCTTCTGCCTGTTAAGAGGGTATTGATTAAGTGCTTGCTCCTTTCTTGTCTTTTAAATTCCCTTGGTATCACTATCAGTATACAGTTTCACAGTTTGTCCCATCCAGCTGTGAATCTCCACTGAAATCTCTCAGTGATCTTTCCAAACTTCATACTGGTGCTTACCATGGAATTCAGCGCTTTAACCTCACTATATACACACTTTACAGGCTGGGTGAATAAGCACAGAATGCTGTGGTAAGCAGTGCCATCAATCTGGTCCCAACTGGGGCCAATTTCATATAGAGCTGCTGGAGCACAAAATGTAGCTAAGCACAAAGCACATTTAGGCTATCAGTCAAAATACCGTGTCACGTAGGCCCCTATACCCTTTGTGACAGGTATCCTGGTCATTTTTGCTCAGCAGGAATTCGTTGAGCATTGTTTTGTGCTTTAGCAGCTCTATGCAAATAGTTTCCTGGTGATCCATACTCAACCCCAATGAGGAATCCCAGCTCTTTCACTAATTTCATCAAATTTTGTGACCCTCTTTTTTCCTTCTTTCTCCTGAAGACCATTAGAGCATACTGATCGAAACTTCGATCAGTTACACAAGCAGTTCCTTTCACAACCACCACAACTCATAGCAAGATTTCATGTACAGGGTGTTACCGCAAACCTTATTTACAGGTTTGTCACAACACTATATCAGTCTCCTTGACATTGCCTGACAGCCTTACCCAGTAAATGTCTCTCCTTGAACTATTAGGGAAAAACAGGTCCCAAGTTGCTTCAACCAAAAACAAGTCTTATCCCCTTTCACTGTTACAGGTCAAATATTATTTCCAATTTCTTTCTTCCTTCAGCAATGTGTGGATGTGGGTTTAGACTTTGCGATGACATCGCCTAACCTGAAGATGAACTTGATGAAGTCAACTTCAATCAAGGCACATCAATTAGATTATTTTATTATTATACTTTTTTGGTATAGAAACCAAGGGACCCTCAAAAGTGACTAGCACCGTGAACCTGTAGGCATGAAGATTATTGTTATATATCTCTTGTAATGAAACCCAGGTTGCTTCGTAAGTGAACTTAATCACTGTAGCTTGCAAGCCTGAGGAAACTTGTAGACAAGGATGCAACACTAGGGCTAACCCCTATGGTCTTCCATGATAAGTGTTCTTGGTTTTTTTGTTTGCACTACAAATCCTAGTACACAGGACCTGTGGCTTAATGTCCGATCCGAAGGACAAAGCAATTATGGTAAAGTATCTTGCTCAAAGACATAACCGGAACTCGAACCCACACTCATGCTGATTAGAAACACTAGAGCTTGAGTCCGGTGCCCTTAACTGCTCGGCCACCACACGCCACAACCAATAGGCCTGTTATCGTTAAAGAGAGAAGATGGTGATGAAATGTTCACTTTTATGACAACCTCAATGGAACCCCCTCCCCCCCCCACCCCTCCTGCTCATCTATTAAATTTTACTGACTAATTTGACCAGTTATCCACTCAAGCTACTATATTAGTCAAAGTACATGGTCTAATTCCTGTACTGCATTACATTTGGACATGATGGAACTAGATTGACTGTTGTGAATAATAGATTAAGTTTGGGTATAGACCCCTTGCACTGATGCACTGACGCCACACAGCTACTGTCTGCTGGTAGTCTTCCATTTTGGTAGTCAAAATGCTCTTAAAAGATATGGTACCACTTCACAATGTGCGCATACTGCAAGGAAATCTGACTCCTTAAAATGGCACAACTGAGATTTATTGTAGGATGATGATGTAAGGTGATTTGTGTCAAAAAAGGACAACAAATCCCAATTTTGTCTCCAAAGTTTGTAGTAATGACCAATGAGAGAGAACCTCCTGGTTGAGTTGTAGTGTTATTGCCTTTGACAAGGACCCCACATTCTTTCGAGTCTTGCAAATTGTTTTAGGTTGTAATATTTATTTGTTCTCATCTACATTCCATGTTTTCTTTGTGCATGCTTGGGTGGTAGGATGTGATAGATTTATGATTAGTTTACCTGCACCCTAAGACTAGCCCACTTACATGGTAAATCAAAGTAGAGAGCTAGGTGAAATGGTAGATAGTTCGGTTCTATGGACCACATCTGTGTTTATGTATAAGCTGGGCGTAAATGCCTCAACACAGGTTTATTCCTTTTGGATGTCCCAGTCTCCCTTCTTACTGCAGATGTATTTGTGTTTGTTGTTGTCGAGACATGAGGCTAAATTAGGGCTTGGTTTTACTGCCCTGCTGAATGGTAAGGCTCTTGTTTGTCTGTGAGGTTCGTCAAAACATTGAGAGAAACTGAG
The DNA here is from genome assembly GCA_032158295.1 of Pycnopodia helianthoides. Classification (NCBI taxonomy): domain Eukaryota; kingdom Metazoa; phylum Echinodermata; class Asteroidea; order Forcipulatida; family Asteriidae; genus Pycnopodia; species Pycnopodia helianthoides. The sequence continues at coordinate 1,593,436 of CM063243.1, read as the reverse complement.
ACAGCTAAATTGGGAAAACATGTTTTCCCAATTTGAATTGGTTGCCATGTTTGTAACTGAAGTCTTGGCTGGTGTAACTATCTTTGTCTTGGGAAAGGCTAAGTGTCTGTAGGATAGACAAAAATTGCCCAGATTGATAACCATTGATGAACTCAGGGGAAATGAGGAACCAAGGACCAGTCTTCTAATAAGCTGGGAAGTGTTGTTATTTTGGTGTTTACCATTACACCGATGCATGCTGACCACTGTACACTCTAAGTCCTGCAAAACCAGAAGCAATTCCACAGGTTACTTGGGTGAGATTCGAACCGATGACCCGCACAATCCAGGAAGTGTTTGTATGAAGAATAAGAGCAAGAAGAACAAGAGTAACTAACTACAGTTGAAAGTTTCAACCATTAGCAATCCACCGCTGGTTTAAGCTTGGGCATAACAAAATAAGTTATCACATAAAGCGAGTGAAAATGGAAAATAAGGTGCTCCTGCTTATTCCTTGATATTCTCACAATTGTCATTTCTTGGCGGAAACTAATGCTTTTGCCCGCCCCGTCCGCCGCGTCCCGGATGGGAGTATGCCAAATTTTAAATCTCTTCATTGATAAGGAAACCACACTATAACAATAGTTTCTTTATTGCTTTCCAATCACTGTTTAACGTACCAGCCCCTTGAGTACTCCGAATCACAATAATTAAGCTAACACTTCATGATAAAAATCAAAGTGCTGAATCGACCAAGAACCAAAGTGGAAGGTTCAAATATCCTTAAATGGACACAGAGCTTACAGACCTGATGATGACAGTTTGTTTGTCATTCGCTCATCAAGATGATGGCAGTCAAGGGTCATCCAGTTACCCAATTAAACAGACCCTCTTCTGACGGTATCCTCTCTTTGACACGTGTTATCTGCTCCAATATAAACACAGAAACAACGCTCTCATCTTCCAGGTATGCGGCTTCCATCAGACAAATGATGCCAATTTGTATCAATGTCATGAGAAGTGATGGCTGTGTGTGGCCAGGACAGCCCCAGACAGAACACCAGGCCTGGGTTGATGTACTTGTATACACACTGCTTACCAGACCATTACCTTAGAAAATAAATAAATCCCAAACCACTCCTGCCATTTCTTAATCACTTGTTTATTTAACTGCTTCACCTTTGGCAAGATCCTGACAGATCACATTAAAATGGCATAGAGGACCTTATTTGTATATTTTCGGCTCCATAAAAAACAGAGGAAAGCTCATAAATCTTGCGTTTATTAATAACGGTTTTTGCATCAGTGTGTTGGGGTAGCTGCATAGAAACTTAACAGGAAAGGTACCTTGTTTGTGAGTACTTTTGAGTATTCGATGAACATTTAAGAAGACATTTCTTGGAAAGTCTACCCTCTGTTCTAGTTTTCCGTAATTTTCAACCTCTTACCAGATTGAATCATTGTAATAACTAGTTTTAATGTAGCGCTTTATCTAAGGGTGTTTCAAAGCGCTAACTATTATTTCTACAAGACTGGTTTTTGAATTTTTTGAATTAGGAGACCCATTATGTAGCACTTTATAAGGGTTTACAAGGTGCTTTACCTGCATTGGTCATAAGTTCCATCCACCTGGTTACGGCCTGAGACTTTTTTATTTCAAAACAAGTTAGTGAAAACACAAGAAAAGAAGGATATAAATGGTCAAGTTTTACATTGAGGACAAACACTCACTTACAGAAGGTGTGAAGATATCATGACCATATCTAGGGTATAAAAGCGGACCACCCACAGCTCCTTGTGGCTTAGTGGTAGATTCTTAAGACCTGTGTCATTCTATAATGACAGACATGTTAATGGGAGATTGAAGTATCCAGGGTAGCTTTCCTGATACCAATGATGAAGTAAATGTTTATCACACTATGGGAGGGACAGCGGCTTATTTTGTTTACCCTCAACCTTTCCATTCTTCCTTCCACCTCAACAAACAAAAAAGAATGTTCTCAAATATCTAGCTGAAGACCTCTTATAAGATTCATTGCAATTTTGCGTGAATTTTAGTTAAAGGTAGGGTCATAGATTGATAATTACTCCAAAAAATTAATGAGCATAAAAACTTACTAGGTGAGAAGCACTGCAGCTGGTCATAGTTAGGGCCTGTACTATTTGAGAAGGTTCCTTGTGTAATATGGTTTGGATTGTTTTTCACCAAACATTGAATCTGAGAAGCGAGTTATGATGATCGTTTCTCGGATTTCTGAGGTTGTGTCCTTTGCGAAGCCGCGCAGAGACGCAGTTTGGTACTGCGTACTCACTAATGTGCATGGATCGATCCTTGTTAATAGTCAATGTTTTGCGTTTCTCTGCAAGTAACCTGACAGCTGAAACTTTCACAATGTGACTTTAAATGTATTTATTTTGTAAGTTGTCTGTAAATCACATTACCTTGACAAAAACCAATCTATGACCCTACCTTTAAGTTAATTGAAGCTATGATCGACCCTTTCTCAAAGCAAAGAGCATGTTCAATGTAACTGAATATAATGTAGGGTGCTCAACAAATAAACAGAAACAAGGAGATAACTGTTCTAGAAATGTCATGTAAACAATGCCTACAGGTTTTGATATATGATTATTTATCATTTGGTGAACAAAGGCTGTTGTTATTGATCATACTGGTGTTACTGTTTATTTTCTAAAGATGGTGTTTCAAGGAGAATCTAAAGGGCATTTCATATGAGGCAATTTCCAGGCAATCTCCAAGAAGAAATTTCATTCACATTTCAGTTTTCTCATTATTTTCCTGGGGACAGTAAGTTACAGCTGGGAGATTTTCTCTTGCGTTGCCGAAGTGTTCCGTTTTCATGCAGTGCAGTGGGTTGCCTCCAAGTTGCCTAAAAAATTGCCCTGTGTTACATGGCTGTTATTTTTGTCATTTGGTTGAGGGGGGGGGTTGTCTGGTTGTTGTTCACACCATCAACTGTTGCATTGTAAAGTGGGCCATCATTAATGGACTTTACACATGTTTATCAAATTTGTCACAGTTCTGTGTTGATTCTCGAACCCTTTTCACGCTAATTGGCCACCTTCGTTACTGATTTTGGACATTGTCACTTCATTAATCATCATAATTTTGATTTGCTTTCTTTATGAAGACTGATATGATTCTATCGATGTGAAGATCGCCTCATTTTAGCTGGTATGGCAGCCATCTTGCTAGTTTATTAGAATCATTATGGGACCATGGGCCAATGCCATTGTTGGTTTTTTTAAGGCAGTGGATACTTTTCTTAATTACATTACCATACATTACCATTCAAAACTTACTTGGTTACTTGGAGAGCTGCTGATAGGTATAAAACATTGTGAGAAACAACTCCCTCTGAAGAAATGTAGTTTTTGAGAAAGAGGTAGTTTCTCACTGAAATATTTGAATCTGAGAAGGGGTTCGGGCATTAAGCCCTACTCAGGCGTTTGAAAGCACACAATTCTATGCAACAATGGTGTTTTTTCCTTTCATTATTTTCTTACAACTTTGATGACCAATTGAGCCCAAATTTTTACAGTTTTGTTATTTTATGCATATGTTGGGATGCACCAGTTGAGGATACTAGTCTTTGACAATTACCAAATGTATACCCTGCCTTAATACTAATATAACCTGTTGTAGTGGGTTTGTACAGAATTCTAATCTAACGCTGTGAGTATGATTTATAAATTATACGGACAATTTGCAATTTTTTCTGTAGGTTTTCATTATTACATGAAGCCAAATGGGAAATTGTGTTCTGTTTTATTTTGTTCTAATGAGACAGTAATGAATTTGTGCTCGCCAGAAAAAAAAACTCATTCTGATTCTCCTTTAACAAGAACATATCTGGTGTTGGTCTGTTAAAATGTAAAACTTTTACCGATACATCTTTAAGATTTCTCTTGCTCAGTAAATGTGTCAGTCACGCAATTTCATTCATCATTTCCCCCAGGGAAATACAAGAGATAAGAGAGCTTCAAATGAATGATTACTCATGGGGATTAGTGCCAACTTTACCCTCGGTGTATTCAGCCCTTTTCACTCGATGGGAAATTATTAACCAATTATTTGACAAATGGAAAGTAGGTTGTCTGTAATACAGTGCCATATGCTGCTCAGTGTGTCCTAGTCCAATTTCACCTTCGTCTGTTGAAGCCACCCTGGGTCAACTTCCTTCAATCTGCTTCTTTTAAAGGAACATTACAGAATTGGTTTTTGCTAACAAAACAGTTGCTGGCAGTGTAAGCACTTTATGTAATCCACCATATACATAAACTGACAAACCTGTAGAAGTTTGAGATCGATCGGCCATCTGGGTCACGAGAAAATAGTGAAAAACCGATTACACATTTGCATGAAATCATATAGATTCAACAAATGAATAAAACGCTCACTGAGCGATAAACTTCAATCGAAAAATTAGTTTATTCATTTCTCATAAAATATGGCATTTCGGACAGAAATATTTCAAGGGATGTTTTCTACTATCATCATCATTAGACCGTGTAAGTTTTATGTAAATCTGTGATCAAAAGTATATTTTACAAGTTTTTTTCTTACCAATTCTGTAATGTTCCTTTAAAGGTAGGGCCATAGATTGGTTTTTGTCAACGTAATACTGAATTATCAACAAAGATACAATAAGAATCACCTGCTAAAGTTTCAGTTGAATACAGTGCCTACTTGTTGAGAAAACAGCAACAAAAACTGTCAGGGTATTTTCATCAAGATTGTTGAATCCATCCACGCTTAGCGAGGTGACAGCGGGTGCATCTCTTGCCGCAGTATTCGCGAACGGACACCACAGAAACTTGAATTTTCAGTCAACCCTCAGAAATCTGTGAAATGATTCATGCATGAATTCCTTGCTCAGATTCAAATGTTTGCGGGTGACAAATTATCACAACCATGTTACTTCGAAGAGAATCCTTTCTCAGAATAGTTTTTGCTATCAACAGCTGCAGTGCTTCTCACCGAGTAAGTTTTTATGGTCATTAATTTTTGGAGTATTTACCAATCCATGACCCTACCTTTAAAGTAAAACTTGTTAACTCCTACAACAATAGCCAAGGTAATCTGTGGCTGAAACAGGAAAGATAGCATCCTGTAATGTTAAACTTGAACTTTATTCCAGTCAAAAGATCAACAAATCCAGAGACAAACTGCTCACTTGGGATTTATGAAGGACATTTCCGTCTGTCTTAACTCAATCAAGATTGACATTAAACGCATCTGGAGAAAAGGTATTTAAGAAGCTTGGGCAGAACAGGAACAATAGGTTCCAGATATCTGTTAAAAATGATATATGGCATCAGAATCGCCAGGTTGCTGTGTAAAAATCGCCATTAAGTTGGATGAAGGTGAAGTGTTTATACTTATGGGTGACATCATAAAAGGTTCTTAAAGGTGAGGATTAGGATATGCCTTGGTCAGGGTCAAGGAGTTGTAAATATGGTGGTCTGTGAATGTGATGGTTGCCAGATTCCAGTCTTCCAAAAGCTGTGTAGCAGACAAATTTCTCTTTGCGAAAAAAATAGAGTGGAGCACCATTTGAAAGAACTTAAACTATATGGAATGTTGGCTGGCAACTTGGGGCCAATTTCATAGCGCCGCTTAATGATAAGCAAATTTGCGTGCTTACTGTAGGAGAAAAATGTGCTTAAGGGTAAGCATATTTCACAGGTTAGCAAGAAAATTAGATGGCCAGCTTGTGCGTTCTCCATGGATTTGCATTGTTACGTCATTCATTTTCATACAGTAAGCACTGGAAGGCTAGCATGCCTTTTCGTTCGCTTACGGTTAGCAGTAAGCACAGTAAGCACAAAATCAGCCGTTAAGCAGCGCTATGAAATTGGGCCCTGTTTCTGGTAAGCAATATTTTTTTGTGCTTACAGGCTTCATGAAAGTGCACCCAGATTTTGTAAGATGGGGCTGCTGTTTAGATCTGAATCACTGTAAAGTGCATCTCAAGACAGACATGAAACAGGTGGTTATTCATTGTTCACTTGTTCTCATCACAGACTGTTTTAACTCACTCTCGGTTTACATTATGATAGATGGACATCCTTCCTGGGTTACGGGAAATGTCTGTATTGTTCATAATGAACACAAGTTGTCAGAAGTTTATTTGCTGTGTGGGGGCTTCACCATAGATCCAGGCAGTGGCTTAACCAGACATTTTCATTTATGGATGTGTGGGGGGGGGCTATTTACCATTGATTTATTATTATTTATTCGGCCAAAAATATGCAACAATTGTACAGACATACATGAGAGTGAACAGTTTTGTAAGATAGAAAAGGATTGGTAACAATGTCTACACGGTGTACCAACAGTCTGAAATTTGTAAATGGATTTAAAAAGCAGGAGTAATGGGCCTCATAAATTGAGAGAAGAAAAATCGGTATGGGTGTGTAGAGCAAAAATTGAAAGTCCAAGTACGATGTAGCAGTATAATAGAGCAGCAATTGAACACCGGCTAGTAACGAAGGCAGTATTAAACGTAAAGGCAAGGTGGAAACATGACAAAACAAACGATTCATTCTAAGATGGCCAGGATTTGTGCATTTTGCAATCACATTTGGGGTTTCTGGCATGGTCTGGCAGCAATATGCGCCACCTCACCTGGTATGCCTCTCAAGGTGTTGTATTATGGTTGCTTCGTCTCATAAAAATCATTCTTAACAAGCTGTACCAAATTTGATATTTCGGCGCCAGGTGTGTCATTTATGGCAGACATGGCGCATTATAAATGTACACTTTTATTATTATTATATTTTAGAAATAGGGCTACATATTTCCTGGTGCATGGATAGAGTCATAAAAAAAAAGTTAAAAAACAATTGGCTATGTCCTTCAGCACTTCTTGTGTGAAATACTGTCAATCTACATAAAACAATACTGTTTGTATAATTCATTATTTAGAAGGCTGCAGTTATAAAGGTTTGTAGAGTTTCCAGACAGTGAATAGAAATCAGTTCGAAAGCATTGGGAATCGGTTCGTCTCAGAAAGCCAAGCATAGTCACCTCAAACCTGTTCCTTTTTGCGTAAAGGTTTATAATTATAAATACTATTTGTACTGGTACCATTGAAAATATTTTTTGTCGGAAGGACCGCTTTTTGATACTATTTGAAATTAGTTTTATTGAGATCGTCTGGCTGGGCATGAGAAGCCGTGATCGAGCATCACACAGGACTGTAATTTTGTTAGGATTAATCCTGATTTTGAGATTTCATTCTCAGATCTCTCCTTGTCTTCAGTATTTCTTGAACAAGTTGACTTGGCACCAAAGGGGAAAGACATAAATGGCGCAAAAAAACCTTTGGCTATAATTATGTGTGGAGTGATGTTGAGGGACGGAATTTACACTTTGTAAATACATGGGTTTGATCTTTTTAGACTGCTGCTCATTTTTCATGATAGTTCAGTTTTGTACGATCAACCACATCCCTGATCAAGGGCGTCGATCGTTACTGAAAAGAGAGGGGGACGTGAAAGTGCAAACCTTGGAAAATCATCTCACATACATGCACCCCTCCCCCCTCCCCCAACACTCATCCTGTTGACATTAGCTTGCTTTGTTAGATGTGGTTCAGAATACTGTTGTATCGTGGACAAGGTTCAATCTTCTATGAGACATGTAAATCACCTCATAGTCCCATAGAAGATTGAACCTTGTCCATGATACAAGTAGTCTGAACCACATCTAACAAAGCAAGCTAATGTCAACAGGATGAGTGTTGGGGGAGGGGGGAGGGGTGCATGTATGTGAGATGATTTTCAAAGTTTGCACTTTCACGTCCCCCTCTCTTTTCAGTAACGATTCGACGCCCTTGATCAGGGATGTGGTTGATCGTACAAAACTGAACTATCATGAAAAATGAAGCAGCAGTCTAAAAAGATCAAACCCATGTATTTACAAAGTGTAAATTCCGTCCCTCAACATCACTCCACACATAATTATAGCCAAAGGTTTTTTTTTTGTGCCATTATGTCTCTCCCCTTTGGTGCCAAGTCAACTTGTTCAAGAAATACTGAAGGCAAGGAGAGGTGATTTACATGTCTCCCCACCTCCCTTTCCCCACCAATGCCTTTGACTATAATCTGATAAAATTATACTCAGGCCTGATGCTTCGTTTATGAAAGGGCAAGGTCACCAAAGCATTTTTTTTTCCCTCGGTCGCGGGCACCTCCATGAGGAAGTTGTGAATTTCTATTGGAACATTTCAAAGGTGCACCGAGCAAGGACCAGGGCTCGATTTCACAAAGAGTTCAGACTGATCGTAACCGCAAATCCATCGCAGTTGCTTAAGAGTGATGTCACAATACAAATCACTATGGTAATACCGATAACTCATCTTAAGATGAATGTTAGTGCTTTGTGTTAAAATCGACCCCAGGCTCAACAGAGGCACTTGCCTCCGTTGCTGCCATGAAGTATCAGGCGTGCGTACCAAACGTGTCATTTCATCAATTCCCTTTTAAAAAGGAATCCTCTCCTCTCTTTTTTTCAAGAAATTTTCCGCTGGTTGTTTTGTTGCTTAACACAGAAATAGTCAAATCTATGAATTTGAAGACTGTATGCTGTTATCAACGTGTAAAGGGTGATGCAGAGCTTGTACTCCAGAGTTAAAATAGTAGTTACTTTATTTAATGGAAATAAAGTAATCTTGCATGTGACATTGTCCTTGGAGGGCAATTTTTGTTTAAAAATTTTTTAATTTTTATCTATTTTTTTAATACTAATTTTGTGTGGAACAAAGAAAAATTGACTCGAGCGAGATCGATCTACAGATTGAGGTGCCAGCCATGTTACGTACCAGCTGAGCCATCTAGCCCTAATGTTGGCAGTCTCCCTATTTTGTCAATACTTTAGGGTGCTAGTCAGAAGCCATTTATCCTTCAACTGCCGTATTTTTTGTTTTTACTGTGACAAAATTGATGGATATATTGTATCAAATGAACAGGCCAACCAAATGAACATGCCAGCATGACCTAAAGTACTTCATGAGAGTCAAAGCTTAAGAGTGTCTACATACACATCTCAAGAAAGACTTGATTATAATCTCAACCAAACTCATCTACTTAGACAACCTTCAATGATGTGAGTTTGTTTGTAGCCTACTCCATCGGTTGTGACTATTTCAACCTCATTGAAGCATTCATAAATGACCCTATTCAGCGTGACCTATTTCTCGCTGGTGAATCATTCTTTTAAAAAACAAACATAATAATTACTTCATGGTTACTGGTATCATCTACCGGCATAATTGCTCTTTGAAAACTACTTGAAATGCAAATAGGATTTCCCAGAATTTATGGCATTTTGACTAATAAACCGTGAGATTATTGAGAGCCATATGGTGCATGTATGATGATGGCATTCATCCACATTAACATGATTGTGTGGCAAAGTATTGGGTTCAGAACACAGGTTGCAGAATGCTACTTTGTGAAAATGTAGTTTGGGTTTTAAGTTAGATTTCAGGGCCCAATTTCATGGCATTGCTTATTGCAGAATGCACTTACGGGGTCTTAAAAGGTAGGGTCATACTTTGGTAATGGCCCGAAAAAAAAGTGTGTCATTTTTGTTCGAAAGCTTGCTATAAAGACGGTAATGATAGAAAGCATCCTGTGAAATTATTTCGTCTGAAATGCCCCCGTTGATTAGAAATCAATCAAAACATTTGAATCTGGAGAAACGATTCATGCATGAGTGGTTTCTCAGATTTCTGAGGGTTGGTGTCCGTATGCGATTGCTGTGGCCAGAGATGCGGTCGGTACCCACTGTCACCTCACTAAACGTGGATGGATTCGACGATCTTGTGACAATACCGGACAGTTTTTTTTTGCTGTTTTCTCAATAGGTAGACACTGCTGAAACTTTCACATGTGACTTTTATTGTATCTTTCGTGATAATTTAGCTGATAAATCAGAATTACGGTGACAAGAACCAATCTATGACCCGGCATGATTCTATTAGCAGGGGAATGAAATTAGGCTCTGATTTGACATCCGTTAAGTATGAATTTGTGTGCAGAACGTGCAGTGAATCCTCCATGATGAAAAAACCTTTCCCAATGTCAGAAATGATCAAAGCATTTCTCAGCAATGAGGAAAACAATATTTCGTAAATCTCAAGTATCGCATATTAATGTTGAGGATTGTATTTCGTGTTCCATCCTGCATCCGTGTTTTCTCGTTCCGTTTGTTTCATTTATATTTCCTGTATCACCGATCACATACAAGGAAACTGGAGATCATTTTTGACTGGCACTGTAAATATACACTTGTATAACAGATGGTGTTTGTGTGTAACCATTACACTAAGATAAACATACCAGGGGAAGGGGTCACTGACCTTGTCTTGAGGTCACCATGAGGTCACTGGATATTGACTGTCTACCATGGATGATCCTTTGCATATGTCTACCACGAGTTTCAATCATGGAGATGTAACAACAAAAAGTAACAGCCTGGGAATCCTTGCCTCGCTTAAAGACCCAATGGGGTTCCTTCCTGTGATCAGGTCCATTGAATGGAAATTCCCAGACTGCAAGCTGCAGACATCCATTCCTCTCTGTCTTTGATTTGTTTTGTGGAAAAAGTGTCTCTTGATTTGCTGATATTAATGAGCAGAAGCCTGGCTCAATGGTGAGGCATTTCTCTTGAGATTTGTCTCTTGTTAGATCGCCAGCCAAGAATAAGAGGGTAATCATGTGTCTCGATTGTCGTAATTATTTGTTCAGTGCCTGACTAAGTGACAGAAAGAACATTATGAAAGTGTGTCCAGAAAAGATGGTTAAAGCAATTTCGGAGAAAATTTGCGTTTGAGATGACTTAGTGAGAAGGTTTTAGCATTTCTCAGCCATTTCAATAGTCATTGTAGGAAAGGTAAATTCCGCATGGGAATTGAAAAATACGTATTCAGAGTAATTCTATCAACAAACTTTTTAACAGTTATGCATTTCTTCTTTTGTAAGTACCCTTTTAGTATCTTCTGCTGAGACAAAGTGTTGTAAAAGGATCAACTTGTTGTAGATTAGTTCCCTTGTAGAGTTTTTACTGTGGTCTAACTCCCTAAATACTCGGTTGGATTAGTCCTTCCTAAACACTCTGAAAACACTCTACAAATAGGGGAATATAAACTAGCCAAACATCTATTGCTAAACACTCTGAAAGCACTTTACAAGATAGGGGAATCCTTAGTTAAAAGCGACGCAAACTAGCCAGATATCCTTCTAACCTCTAAAACACTCTGAAAAACAACTCTACACGAAATTAGAGGGAATCCTCAGTTAAAAACAACGCAAACTAGCCAAATATCCTTTCCTTAAACACTCTGAAAACACTCTACAAGATAGGGGAATCCTCAGTTAAAAGCAACACAAATTAGCCAAATTTCCTTGCTAAACACTTTAAAAACACTCTTCAAGAAAGAGGAATCACTAACTAGCTAAATATCCCTGCTGAACACTCTGAAAACACTCTGTTTAGTAAGTGCTGATTCATTGTTTAAATAACTATCTATTAGCAAGGTTAGCGGCAACACGTATGAAATTGATAACCCTGTGGTCACTCCCATGCCCCGAGATAGTGCAATCATAGAAACTGTCACAGTCCTGGAGTTCAACGGCCGAGAGGTTTTCATCAACTCCCGTCTGTAGTGAACTCTCCTGAAATCCATTCAATCAGTGACATTTCTGCCTTGCATTCACTACAATAGTGCAGCTAAAGATCTATTAGCAAGGTTAGCAGATACAATAACCGCTATTTTTGTCGATGATCCAACAGCCAGTACAGTGACACGGGGCAGATATTGTTGTCGCTACGGTTACAGTGTTCAAATCAAGAAAACGTGAGGAATATTCTGGTTTAACCTTGTAGTTTTATTGTCTCCAAACAAAGAGGGACAATGTCATATGGACTTGTTTGGGAAAATTGCAAAGAACACGTCCGTGAAAGTGAAGTCAGGGAATAAAACCCAGAGTGAAATAAATAGTGAGGGATTAACTGAAACCTGTGTCTGGTTAACCACAGTGATCGGTTTTCCTGGATAGAAGTATTCCAGTATTAATTGCTTTGACATTGTCATGAAAGTTCACCGTCATCGGAGGAAAATTTGCACGATTCATTTAGCTCATTCTTCATCGGTCATTTCCTTCTTGTTGAAAAAAAAAAATAATCCAAACTACCATCGATTGAATTTTAAGAAACCTTTCAACCGCAATCATTTCTAAACATGTTTTGCCTGTCACAAATACATTCGCAATCTATTATGCCATTTGTTGCAGTTGTTTTTATGTCGACGTATTTTGAGGATTCGTTGAAATCAAATGACGTCAAACTGTAAGACTGTGGCATGTGGGCAATGAAGGTCGGTAGGTTTGGTAGCTGGAAACTCCTTGGGACTCTGGGTTGTCTTGGTTCCAAGACTAGAACTCTGGGTTGAATGCATAATTGGATCAGAGATCCTTTAATCAACTCTGTGGGAGGATTGGGGAGGGCTTGGTTCCTCCTTGAGTTGGAAGACTAGACTTCGTTCGATCATTGGTTCAGTCCAACTGGCTTCCACGGGGACGTTTTGTGATGCTCCTCTTTCCATGTGTTGGTTGCCACAGCACCAAATCTGACACCACTTGATCTGTACTTCTCTTGCAGTGTCCAGCAAATTTAAGTTTTTTTTCTTCAGATTTGGGTAGTGTTTTAAGGTAGATCTCTCTCTGTACAAAACTGTATTTACTATAATTAGCTAGCCCCTGTACCCCATGTACGAATGATTCACAAAAAAAGTGTTTTTGATAATTACAACATGTTTTTTTTGTTTACGAGAGAGTTTGTTCAAGAGTTTTTCATGGCACTTTCATTTCAAAATGAGGAAATGACTGGAGGGGTGATCAGGTTGACGTAGCGGTATCTCACATGCCTTTCACCTTTTCAGGGTTTTCCTCCAATATCGAAAACAGATTTCTTCATCATCTTCTCTGCACGGGTATCTCCAGGCCTATGGGTCACAGTGATAGTCACTTCCAAGGATCCCTTGCTTTCATTATCTTGATGATTGAAAGAAATCAACATCTGTAAAATGAAATAAAACATCTGTAGTTGTTCCTACGATTTTGCAAAAGAGAAATGAAGTAATACATTTAGTGTATTACTTTCTCCTACCAATACCCCGCCCTAGGCCCCCTTCCACTTCCCCCTACCCATCTGCCCCTCCCCATCTGCCCCTCCCCTCTGCCCCTCCCCTCTGCCCCTCCCCTCTGCCCCTCCCCTCTTCCACTTCATCTTCCCCTTTATCTTCCCCTTCCTTCCCCTTCCTCTGCCCGCATCACCTCAGCCCCCTCCCCTGTGCCCCTTCCTCTGCTCATTCATCTTCCCCCTTCATATTCCCTTCCTCCCCTTCCTCTTCCCCTCTCCTCTTTCCCTCCCTCTACCCCCTCCCCTCTGTCCCTCCCCCTCTGCCCCTCCCTCTACCTCCCTCCCCTCTGCCCATCCCTCTACCTCCCTCCCCTCTGCCAATACCCTGCCCTGGGCTCCCTTCCACTTCCCCCTACCCATCTGCCACTACCCTCTGCCCCTCCCCTCTTCCCCTTTATCTTCCCCTTCCTTCCCCTTCCTCTGCCCGCATCCCTCAGCCCCCTCCCCTCTGCCCCTTCCTCTGCTAATTCATCTTCCCCCTTCATCTTCCCTTCCTCCCCTTCCTCTACCCCTCTCCTCTTTCCCTCCCTGTACCCCTCCCCTCTGTCCCTCCCCCTCTGCCTCTCCCTCTACCTCCCTCCCCTCTGCCCCTCCCTCTACCTCCCTCCCCTCTGCCCCCTGCCCAGACGAAAGGTGTTTCCAAGTACTGAGAAAAACATCACTTTAGTGATGACGTGCCTCCTACTTGATACTTTTTGTTTATTTTAACATTGTTTTTACAGTAGCAACACAAATCATCAGACCCATGGGGTACGGTTTAACCTTGAGAATTCTCCTCTGTTCACCCGCTGAGGTGACCACTGAGAGGTGACACAGCAAGGATAACCATCCCTGCCAATTTGTCAGTCAATTGATATCAAATCATGGTAATGGTGAGACAATGGGTCTGTGGCCGGTACCATGGCAAACAGGGCCTTGGGGGGTTGGGGGCAGTCTCTCTCATGCTGGGAGCCAGTACGTTAGGAATCAACTCCGTAATGGCCTGGGAAACTAATAACCCTGGTAGTAATGTTTAGAAATGTTTGCATGCCAGATCCTTCTGTCTCCTGATCCAATAGACCAAAGCTTGCTGTGTAATACAACCCATGTAGAATTCTACCTAGCAATCTGGATTTAAAGCACACCATTGGTAATTGCCAAAGACCATTATCTCCACTTTATGTGACCCAACATATACATGAAATAACAAACCTGTGAAAGTTTAAGCTCAGTGGGTCATCGGAGTCACAAGAAAACAGTGAAAACCCATTATGTGCTTTCAATTTTTTCAAATATTGGGTTTTGGACACAATATAAAAACTAATTATTTGACTCATTTTCTAAAAACTATAGCATTTCAAGCAAAACTATTTCAAGGGAAGTTTTCCACCATGACCATCTTTATAACCATGTTAGTTATGTGAAAATCTTTGAACATTTGTATTTTCAATCGTACCAATGTTGAGCACACCCTTTAACTTTCACAATAATATTCCATATTAAATGACCTCCTTCTGTAATTACACAGAATACATCAGCACCATTGTGTAAACCGTTTAAGGTCAGTGAAACTCATTTTAGGAAGGAGGCTATCCCCTTACAAATATCTGTCTTATTAGAAATTGACGTACCGGGTACTATCAAGTTTCACTTTTGCGAGAAGATTTCATTAAATCCACAGAGACTGTCCTCGCGTTTGCTTAATATCATGTTATCTTCACCTATCACATTGTGGCTGTGGGCTCATATTGCATAGAGTTGAAACCAATCGAGATGCGGACTTTTATTATCAAGTCTACTCTCCCCCACTGATCGCAAACTTGATGATACCCATGGTGGGTGTGTCATTTAGCTCCTAGGGCGCAATCATTATGCCAAGGATTGTCCTGTTTTGAGATAACTTCAGATCCTTGCAAGTCTGATGTCTGTAAACCTGTTTATTTATTAACCAATTGTGTCAACATCAGAAAGTGCATTCCTCTACAAGTTGAGCCGATTATGATTCATTACTCCATGCTTTGATCTATCTCTGCAACTGAAATAACCATTGATTATTATCATAGCTTTTAAAGGTATAAAAGAGTTAGTGGCCTGACGTTTCGACCCTAGCAGAGTCTTTGTGTAAGACTCTGTGAGGCTGCTAGAGTCGAAATGTCAGGCCACTGACTATATTTTGCATTTATACCACAGGTCCTTTTGGCTGGTAAGCAGTTTGCAACAACTTATTCTATTTACTCAGCTTTTAAATGTTATACAGGATTGGTGGAGCTGACAAAATTGTCACAGACAGTGTTCGTGTTTTGGGTGATCAACCATATACACGCAATAACAAACCTGTGAACACTTGGGCTTATAATCCGTTGTAGGAGGAAATAGTGAAAAACCTTGCAAAATTTTCAGCAGGTGAACACAATCGTTGTCCTTAATTTTGGTTGTAACAACCAAAATCAGCTGTTGCATTTTTTTTAAAGGTTTTCAGATACATTTTTCTTGAATATGACTTTATTTCAGAGGGAAATATTTCACAGAAACAATTTGTTCTAGTATGAACTTCATAATCTGTAAACATTTATACTAAAATTAAACAATAAAGTTTTTTATTCTTACCAATCCTTTGGGTCTATAATACCTTTAAATTGTACCTGAAAGGCATAGCAAGGGCATTTTCTTCGGGAGGGTGTATGGAAGCCAGTTTGCTGACTGATTATTCAATATAATATCAAAACAACAAACATTTTTTCTTAGGTGCTTATTAAAAATAAGATTTGGTCACCAAAATGACAAGTTTTAGTCTAGATTCCCTTTTTCTACTTGATTTTTTACTTTGTTTGTCAACTGGGTCTTAAAATGCAGACTGGTAAAAATGATTGGTGGGGTGTCACACCTTGTTACCCCCATGCTGGCTACACCCCTACTATGAGTAGGCCTATTACTGGTAAAAAGCTGCACTGTTTCACATTTTTATAAACATTCATTTGTGATCATGGTTTGATCTGCTGGAGAAACCCAAATCTGCTTCTCTATTTATTTGAAAATGTAGTGATCAGTTTGCAATAAATGCAAAACGAAAATCAATGAATTGAAATTTAGTGTTTGTACTTTTAAGTAACAAACCACAAGGGAAACTGACTGCCCCAAAAAATAGGGCTAGATAGCTCAGTTGGTTAATCCAGAGGTCGCAGGTTCAAGTTCCACTCTAGTCAATTTGTCTTTGCTCAAACTCAAAATTGTTTATACTTTCAATCGCTTGTGGTTTCAGCGAATTTTAACACACCCCTTTTTCCAATTTCTTATCAGAGTTTGACATGTTGTTACCAGGAAGGCTGGACTGATATTTTACCAATTAAAGCAAAGTTGAAAATGACCTTGTTTGTCTTGAGGTGTAGCTTCTGAAGGCCCTAGAGGTATTCTGACATTAATTGATGACATTCTCAGATTGCAATTTTCTGTTAAATCCTGTTGCACCTGACACCATCAGACCACAGAAGATCTGGCCCCTATGGACCATTTTACAGGTGGTTGTATGCTCCAGTACAGTCAGTTGAGGATTTCAACGGAAATGGGTTTGTCCTTATAATTTGTTAGTATTTTTAACATATGTTGTTTCTACACAAAAATAGATTCACGTAAACATGAGTTAGTGAGCATCTGGATGACAACTTGTGGATTCTCTAAACCAAAGCCTGATCTTAACTTTAGCTTAACCCTCCTACTGTCAGTTACTCTTGGCAACATTTTCCAGTGAGTTGACCAACCATTTGAAACCATTCAACTGCCAAGGTTGTGTACGGTGGCACAACTGTGCACAGAACTAACTGTGTACTGTGTACATGCGTTCCCTCATGGTATCATATTGCAGGCTGGCATAGTTTATCTATCATTCAAAACCACTTGAATGGTATTGAATGGTCAGACAGCAAGAGGGTTTTAATAAAGAAATTTGGGGGATTAAGCTGCTTGCCAATGCAGAATTTAACATTTGCGTGTGTGTGATATTTTAATGTTTTTAATCCAAACAAACACACACTCTCTCTCTCCCTCTCATTGCGTGCAAAGGAAAACTATAAGCCTTTCAGAGTAAATCAACTATTTGCCTAAGTCACCAAACCAATCCAGGGGGAAAAGAAACAGAATGTAAGAGGACTATTGAACTTACTCGGGAAGAAGCACTGCAGCCGTCGACAGTATAAACTATTATGAGAAAGGATTTTCTTTGAAGTGGTATGGTTTGGGTAATTTTTCACCCCAAAACATTTGAATCTGAGAAATGGTTCATGCATGAATTGTTTCTTAGGATGCTGATGAGGGTTGGTGTTCATTCGTGAATGCTGCAGCCAGAGATGCCGTTGGTACCTGCTGTCACCTCTCTAAATGTGGTTGGATGATGTTTTTGTGGACAAATTTTGACAGGTTTTTTTGTGTTTTCTTAGAGGTAGACACTGTATTCAGCTGAAATTATCACATGTGACTTTCATTGTATCTTTCTTTATAATTGTGCCTATAAATTAGCCTTACGTTGACAAAAACCAATCTTTGACTCTACTTTAACAATGATAAATTCTTTTCAAAATTTCTATTTCTTGCTTTATGAGTTGATTGATTATTCGTGGTGATAGCATTCCTTCTTCCATGGTGATATCTCAAAGGTAGATCAGGTTAGCTTGACTGGGAATCTATGGACGTAAACATTGACTACAACTGTGTAATTACGGAAATGTGTTTAGTTTAACACATTCAACCATAGACCAATATTTACATTGTATGTTATCAACCGTGAAGCTATGGAGAAAACACACCATCATCAGGCTGTGATGAGGCTGCCACCATGTCTAATCCCTGTAGGGCAGTAGCAATAATCTATCCTCATTTTGATTACAAGAAAATGGGGGACAGACTATTTTTGAACCGAACCAGCCTCGGTTTGGTTACACTGATTGGATTGAGGGAGTACCAAGATGGCTGCTCTGTATGAATGGAACCATGGGGGAGTGTTGAATTTAAACCATGAGACAATGAGTTTAACTCTGCAATACTACTTGCAAAGAGTACAAGGTTGTTATCTTTTAACCATATTGGACATTAAGTAAACCACTGTTAATGTCGAAAAGTAACTAGGAACTACCAAGTTCATTCATTTAGTATCATATTTCATATCCTTTTATAGTAATTTACCATGAGGATAAAAAACAATTAAAACAGTTTTGTTTGTTTGTTTGTTTTGGGTTTTTTTTTTGTTGGGGGGTGTTTACCATTATTACACTGGATTAGATGATAAGCACTGTATACTCAGCACTTCCAGAGTCCTGTGGTAACACTCAGGCACGCTTGCCGGTCTAGTGGTCTAGAGTGTGGGGATCATGGGTTCACATCCCACCCAAGTAGTATGCCTGTGTGTTGGGGGGGGGGGCATCAGAAAGCAGTGAGTATACAGTGTTTATAACCATTATTAATATCCATATTGGTTTTTTCCAAACTCGGGTTGAAATGCACTTCTTGTGATTTGACAGATTCTCAATATGCACATAACAGAAAATGACAAATGATTGTTTGATATCTGTTTTTGTGGCCATACTTGGGTCTCCCGCTGTGAAACACTGAGTAGTTGTTTATCACTCAATCATTCATTGAATGGTCCAGCCATGAACGTAGGCTCCCATGATCCATGATCCAGCTTTGTAATCCAACCAGAGCTAATGTACCTTGGCAATCTTTTTCGATATTAGGCTCAGGGCCCAATCTCACAGAGCTGCTTAAGCACAAAAATTTGCTAAGCACAACAAAATTATGCTTACCAGAAAAAGGCTACCAGCCAAAATACCATGTCCTATGTACCATTAATAACTGGTATCCTGCTCATTTGTGCTTAGCAGAACATAAGCGATATTTTCATAGAGCAAAAAAATGTTGCTTAGTAATTGCCTGCTAAGCAGAAATGAGCAGGGTACCAGTCACAAGTTGTACATGTGGTATGGTAGTTTGGCTGGTAACCTTATTCTGGTAAGCGTAATTTTGTTGTGCTTAGCTACCTTTTGTGCTTAAGCAGCTCTATGAAATTGGGCCCTTGTCTTTCAGTGGGAGTATGAAGATATTCAGACATTTCTCTGAGACTTATCCTTTAATGCATAACTTAGTTGTGCCTCAGGTTCATCAATCTTGCCAAGTATAAATTTCCATTTTGAATCCTCTCTCATGTTGTTTGTGAACTTTATGAATCCTATTGGTTATTTATGACCATCTGCAGAAGTTGCAGACTGTCCTTAATACACTGTGGGGCCAATGCCTGACATCTGCAAACCTCTATGATTGATCGCCCAGTACTGCCAGTTATTACATGCAAAATGCATAGTGGCTGGCTTGGTTCAAACTTTGGAGTAGTTGAACATGACTTCGCTTCATCTCTAGTCTTGATTGGCGTCGATAGTTTTTTGTATTAGTCACCGGTAGAGGGGGGCGGGACACACCGACTGGCTCGGAGGGACCGGACAAGTCTATGAATCTGGATCAAAACGTTGATCCAGATGTTTGTTTGATGCAGATATCTCTTCTCAGGTAATTCATGTTGCGATATCGGCGACTACATTAACAAGACCACTTCATCCCTGCAACTTCCATTGGTAACCTCGTTGAGCCGCTTTTGCAGGTTATATTTATAGGTGCTCTAATAGACTTTCACCTCTTGTTCCACTTTAACTGTACCTTTGGCTGCACCACACGCTTCTCTGCTCGATCACATCCGTCTATACAGTAGCTAATACTCAGTGGTACTCATCAAGCTTCTTCCCGCGTACTGCCTTACTTTGGAATTCACTACCTGCATCCTGCTTCCCTGCTTCCCTGCTTCCCTGCTTCTCAGAACCTGTCCCAAGTCAAACGCAACATCAATAGTCCATTTAGTCGTCTACCTACTTTTTGATTTCCTTTTCTTTTATTGCACCCCCCCCCCCCACCCACCCTTTTTAGCTCTCGTCTTGAGTGGCCTTTTAGAGGGCCATGTAATCAGACTCCCCATTTAAAAAAAAAATATAAGTATCTTATCCCTGGATTCCCTTTTGTCCACTAAGTGTCATTGCCTCAAACAGAGTGACAGTAATTTGGTATTTGAAATCTGTTCGACTTTGTAGCAACATAAGACCATAATAAAGGGAAGTATGAATTTGAAACAGTGGCAATGGTAGGTGACTTTGAATAAGTAGTCCGTTAAAAATCTGATAAAACCCCGTTTGTTTTTGTCCTTCATCTATTTGTTTAAAGTGTCTACTATTTCTTTTTCCGAGTACGTGCTTGTGCATTGAGATCTATTATTAAATTTTGTTCCTATTTTGCTCTGCTTCTAAAATGGATCCCTCGGCAGTGTCATATTTGTTTTCATCTATTTCTTGATATTTATACTGTGAAGTTGTGTTCTTTGTATTGGTCGCTTTTGAAAA
This sequence comes from Pycnopodia helianthoides, assembly GCA_032158295.1. Lineage (NCBI taxonomy): Eukaryota > Metazoa > Echinodermata > Asteroidea > Forcipulatida > Asteriidae > Pycnopodia > Pycnopodia helianthoides. The sequence continues at coordinate 1,572,820 of CM063243.1, read as the reverse complement.
TCAAAGGTATACTTTTCCGTTAAACCAGTAGTTGTCAGAATCTTAAATTTATTGACACCCGGCATTTCCACTCAACCAGAATGTAACATGAATGTAATGAATAAGTCTTCTCTATAAAACAACCCCAGCGAGGTCACAACAAAGCCTTGGTGCTTGTTGTACAGGTGAGTCACCAGAAACTTGTTTTTCTCCTGCAATGTTTTGGTCCCTGGGGAGTCGGGTTTGATTTGTTTTACAGTTGTGAACTTGTTAGACTAGTGAAGTGAGATAATCACTCGTCCTGGCGATGGGGTTGAGGGGGTTGGATTAGTGGGTTGGGGTGGATTAGCCTATGATCCCTGGATGGTTTGTACAGCATGGACTTTAAAGGAGTGTACTTTTTTGAATTAGGAATGAGCTTGGATGCATTATGGCTGATCTTACCTAAAAGCTGTATCGGATGTCAGTGATGTGATTGCCTGTGTACGTCCGAGACGGCTCCTTCAACTTGATGGAAGCTGTTGTATTCAAATGTTGTTGCAAAGTTTATCGACAAGGATGAGAAATGTCAGACTTCTATCCGAGTTCGGACTTTTTAAAGTCTGCCTGGAAAACAAGAAAATGCTGTATTTTTTTTTCCAACTAAAATAAGTCTGGCCCTTTGATCTAGCGCTGAGGATACTGTTCCCAAAAGCTCCTTGGAATCTATAACTCCAGGGGTTACCAAAAGGTGGAAATGCCATCGTTTGAATGTACCTCCTTCCGGTTTCAGACTCTTTGTCCAAAACGACTCTCACTGCTGATGGAGTGTGGTATTGGATTTGCCAAAGTGTATGGATTCACACTTTGATCAGGCATGCAACTTTTCCTCGGATCAGCCGATTTCCTCATTTTTTAATCTCAGTTTTACCATTAAAAATGGAAAAATACTGTACAAAATCATTGAAATGTTGTATTTTCCTCTTTTTTTGGTGAAGTTACAGTTGCATGCCTGTATGATTGTCCAGTAAGTAACATTAAAGGAGATTTGATATATTCTCATGGTGTTCGATGCAGCGAATAAATCATCCATCATGATGAAGGAGTGAATGTTTGGCTTAAGGCAAACTTATGCGTGACTTGTAGCAGCATCCCTCATAAACCATCCACCCTACTCCCCTTGTTAACATAGACAAGGAAATGGAAGGATACCAGATTGGATGGGTACCCTAGTATTTATAGGGCCCTTTTCGAGGTAATGGGCCCTTCTTTCCCAAACGTCGGCTTGGGCTCCGGCTCCGGCTTGGGCTCCGTTTCCGGCTTGGGCTTTGTCATCAGTTTTGGAGCAATGCACATTTTGTGTGGTGTTTTCAGCATCAAATGGAGCCCTGAGCCAGAGACGGAAGCCGAGGTTTGAAAACAGCCCATGGCTTCAGCCAAGGTTTTAGCCAGGATTTTGTTAAAGGGTGTCCAAATTGTTCACTAACCATACATTTACATGTAAATGACAGATAAAACAGGGTGTCCAAATTAAAAACGGGGTGTCCAAAAGACACCCAGACCCCCTCTGGCTAACACTATGGCTTGGGCTCCAGCTCAGTTAGTTTGAAAATGTGCGCTTTCGGTAGACAGGGTTTTAAACAGGTGGACGATCCATAAGCCAGAGCCCAAGCCGTGGTTTCTAAAATGACCATAGTCTGATAGGCAGTGTCCAAATTGACAGATTTAGCTGTGGCTGTGGCTATGGCTGGATCACTGAAAGGGCCCATTCTTCAATATTGTTGCTGCAGTCAATGGCCATAGCCGAAGCCAAAGTCAGACCTGACCTTACTAATCGGTTTAATCATTCTTTGATATGCAACCTGCGAGTCACAAAAGGGTTCTCTTTGAAAAGAAAGGTCTCGTTTTAATTAGGAAAGGAAAAAACTCCAGAAAACTTTGCAGTCTTAAGTGACTGAAAGTTCACTTCAGATGCCATTATTAATCTCTAATAATAGTACAAGCAGTGTGAAACCTTGATTTGGTGTTGACCAGAGTAGACGAGCACCAAGTCTGACCTCCTTTTGCTAAACTCCTCTAGCAAGAAGGTTTAATCGTTCCCTTGGTAATGAAGCTTTTTATTGTCAATATTCACATCACCACCACCACCACCGCTATTTTGGTAAAAAACAACTTGAGTTATGATGTTTACAGCCTTGAAGGGCTGAAACCCAAACCCCATGTTTAGGTGAATACATCCACTTCAAATTTTATAAACACCGTTTCCAGGAAAAGTCCACCAAAGCGAGGAGGGCTTCCTTGCTCCACTGACAAAGTAATAAAGTAATTACTGTACAGCATGGACTCATGTGTGAAATGAACAGGTATAATTGACATTTGATTCCTGGAATGAATTTTCTACAGGGTTACTGTCCAAGGCACAAAATAACTTGTAGAGAGGTGTCATTGTTTATCTGAATATGAAAGATTGGATTGAGAGCTGCATTATTAAGAGAATGAATCTTCTGAATAACCAGCTGGTATTTTCATGGAAAGAGTTCATGTTTCCTCTAATCAGGCCATCTCCTTCAATGATCTGATGGCCTAATGCAAGGACCTGTCAAAACTCTCCCTAAACGGTCTGGCTGGCTAGTTTGTTGTAAATAGCAACCATTTTCATATGGAATTGTGAAAAAACTATACCATGCACGATATGGGGCAGCGGGAATCCCCCAAAGTTCTCATACTTAAGCACACTATTTTTCACTTGTACTGAAGTACCCCCTCCCCTAAAATCCTCTAAAGAATTCCTGAGATTCCAAGCACACAATGAAGACACAATAGGGGGGTACACCATGCCCCATATCAAGCACCAAATGGAAAAAAAACTGGCAGGCAAGTCCTGTTGGCTATGTCACTGAAAAAGAAAAGGGTAAACTCTCTGACGATGAACAGTTTTGCAGAAACAATAATGCAGGCCCTATCCTCTACTTGATGGATTGCGTCAGTATAGTACATCAGATTTGGGTTTCACTGGATATTGCGATTTGATAAACAGTTTTTGCAGTGAAAAGATAACTGAAAAGAATGTGGCGGTTGTGGTCATTACACTTGACCTCGTTTGACCTCCAACCCTAACCCCATAACCTCAGAAGTACTTTCGATGCGAGCCTTTTGGGACTGAAGCGCCAAACTTGGAACCAATAGGAAAGCCGGGGTCTCTATCAATCAACATAGCTTTGTCATTACATCATGGCTCAAGTGACTTATCGTGACCTTGTGACCCCTTGCACGGGGTCAAATTCATGCCATACAGGCCCACAGGGTCTTGTCACCTTGTTTTTCCCCTCTGTGATTTGTTATGATATACATTCATGTTTTGATGAGGCACTGTCTGCATCATGTTATTTACCTTATGGGCATTTGAAACAGATGTTAAATTGATGTGGATGTTTTTTGAGTGATTCATAGGACTGTAAGAAGTTTTCAGAGAAATTGAGCTTTTTCATGGACAGCTACCTTAAATTAAGATAAATGAAATAATAAACATTTATATTTCTAGCTACATTACAATAGATGACTTGGTAAACAAGTTTGAGATTCCAATCCTCAGTCAGACTTGGATAAATCATCTGGCTCCTTGAATTCTCAATCAAGTTAAATCTTGGAAAATTTACACTCTTTGCTGGCAGATCCAGACTTGTCTTTATTTATCCACATGTAATCTTGTTAATTCATATTTTTGACTTATGATTTCTTCTTTCATATTAACAATATAATAACAAGTAACTATTGGAAGCTTTTTAACATTGTTTAAAAGCACCTTAGACTTTTACTAACCCTGGTCATTGAGCCTTTAAGCATTCCTGACACCAACTCAACTCCTTTGGAGTATGCAGCACGGCAGCCAAATTGGCGCACAGGTTGCTTTTTATTCACATCAGCAATCTCTGCTCTCGCAGATACCATTTACTCCTGGGTGAAGAGAAGCAATTATAGTTAAGTGTCTTGGTCAAGGACACAGATGTGTCACTTCTAGGTTTCAAACACACACTCTGATGACTCAGCCATCAGCCATCATGTGTTGTGTACCGTATACTCAGGCCTTTCCCACTTCTACTTCCTGAGTAGCCTGTGGGTTTTCGTTTTCTGCAGGAAAGCACAAGTTAAAGTGTATCAATTTGCAGGAAAGACAGTTTAAAGTGCTATCAGTAATTTTTCTGCAGGAAAGCACCAAGTTTAAAGTGCTATCAGTATTTTTCTGCAGGAAAAGCACCAGGTATAAAGTGCTATCAGTATAAGACTAAAACAGAAATAGTACTAATAGTATATACTACAAATCTAGCATCTAAACATACTATGTAGCTCATTATTATTCTTTGTTACTGTGCGCAAGATCACTTATAATCATTTTAATGGTCGCAGCTGTTCTGTTTCTTCATGCTATTAATTACTATCTATTTGTATGTTTAGTGTAGAATCTCATCTGTAGGATATTTTATAACATAATAATGTAGACCTATATTCTACTTTGTTCATGTTTTAGCTTTTGCTTCTATTGTTATGCGCATTGAGGAATCTTTATAAATGCTGTTTATTATTATTTTTATTACTCACAAAGGAACTAAACTGCAATACACATGCCTTTGTGTTGTATTATGACATGTAAATGTATGCCATTAAACTACAATTCAATGGCCGGTCGTACTTAGCCTTGGTAGTAACCAGGTGTTACCCAGAATCCTTTGTGTTAACGATCCAACCACACCAACTGGTGTGAATAAACGACAAATCCATTGACACTTCAGGCCTCATTTGTTATTTGGAAATTGATATAATTGGAGAGAGAGGGGTGAGTTTATGAATGTACCATCCAGCAATTAGCAATTAAATGCTAGGAATGTCCTCTCCTGACCTCAGAATATGTCATTATATATTTCTCTAACATTTGATGATTGATCGCTGAACAAATAATGTCATATTTTGTTTGTTGGTCGAATTTTCTTGAAACAGCTGGTTGTGACACGCTAGGTGTTTCTAATGTGGTCATTGAGGTTAATTAGGGAAGCTAGTTTGCGTCACTCCCAGAGAACCGTTGACAGCATTTCATCTATTGTCCGTCTTTCTGTAACCCATCGGTTCGGCCATTCACATCTATAGCTCAATTAACCAAATTAAAATTAAGCACATTGCTTTAATTAATCAGCCAGGTGAGCTGTCGGGTCGTACACCAATCAAGTGACTAATCAATCACTCATTAGCATCGTACCTCACCACACCCACACCAGTGCAAAGTATTAGGCAGTTTAAATGAACAGGTAACTACTAACTAATTTCCTCTTGGGAAAGTTGAATTGGGAACTGGCCTCAAACCATACAAAATGATATGGTATTTATGGCTGGTGACTTTGTCTGAGAAACAAAAATTGTTCAATGCTGGGCGAATTTTTTGTGATTATGAAATTTGGCCGCTGCTTGTCTGAATAAACTCATTCTTGTTCAGTGCCATCAAAATCCATGGGATAAAACTGAGACTAATCATTTGTAAATACCTCAAGCCATTACATTCCCCACTGCAATGGTAATTCTGTTAGTACTCATTCTTCATTGGTCACCAGGCATGCTTGATACAGTCCTGAAACTTTCCAAACTCCCCCAAAACACACAACCCCAAGGAACTAATTAGACCTGAGGGATGTATCAACCACATTACCGCCACCTCAGCCTTTACAGTTTTCCATTGATACATCTGGGATGAAAGATGACAACCCATTTTGAGGAGAAGTGCTCAAGTATTCTGTCTGGTACACTCTGAAAACTCTCGGGTCAGAAATAACCCAGATTCTGAGTCCCATGGGGCCTGACCATTTCTGGGTCAACATGACCCCAAATTGGGTCAAACTGACGCAGAATCCGAGTTAAAATCCCATCTTTTAACCAGTTTTCCGATCAGCCTGACCCAGAGCTGGGTCACCAGGCTCCTTGGGACCCAGACTCCACGTCAATTCTGAACAGGGAGTTTTTTCGAGAGTGTTACTGGCCGATCTAGCATTCTGTGTGACAATTAATTATACCATCCAAAGAACTTTTAAAATCCCTGAGACTAGACCTCTTGAGCACCTGGCTGGGCCAGCAGTACTTCCCTTAAAAGGAACGTATACCTTTGATTTTTTTTAACCGTTCCATTGTTTTAATCCAGGTAGATAATTTTTATATACAATAAAACTAACCATGAAAATATCAGTTCAAAAGGTGATAGCGTTTTTGAGATATCACAGAAAATCTCAAGCAGTTATATCCATGCAGAAAGAATAATCCGCAATTGGAATACACAATCTGTGGAACGTTTCTGAAGGAAACGCTTCTCAGATTCAATTTTGTTCAGATAAAAACTGATGCATTTTTCCATAACCACATTACTCCGAAGTTCAATGATTCTCAAAATGCTCTAAACTATCCAAAGCTGCTGTACTTCTTACCAAGTAAGTTTTAATTGCCATTAATTTTAAGAGTGATTACCAAACGTATACCTTCCCTTTAATTAGTTTACAAATATAAAGAGGAAGTTATTGATGAATGTCAGGTGTAAATATTGGTTGAAGCTTTGCATATTGTTTGACGAGCAGAGTACACTGTTTGAAACATCGAGACCAAACCGGCTCTTCTCAGAGCCAACACTCAAACAAAAGAGATTTACACATGGTTGTACCCGCAAGTTTACTACTATTTATTTATAGTTTTTTCCTAATGTTGGGTGTGTCTAGTAAATTTGTATGGGGGCTTTTTAGCATGGACAATTCTGTCATGTATTTAGGCTGCATCGTTCATGGCCTGATAGAGCTTTGTCAGAGTGCATCAATTTCTCTGGATACCTTTGTTTTTTCTGTTGTGATATTGTTACACTGGTAGGCAGCAGCTTGCAATGTGCAGGTGTTTTTTTGTAATAACCAGCGTTCCTCCGGGCTTGTGGAAGTACAACAGTGGCACATCCTTGTTTGTTGTCCTCCTGGAAAAATAGTCATTTTTATATATCTTATGAGCCCCAGAACAATCGACGTTGGAGGCCTGATTGGTCAGGTGCTGCTGGTCAGGGCAGCTATTGATTTTGAAAATGGATTGTTTTTGTGTGCTGTAGGTTGTTTTTTTTTTTCTGGGCAAGTGTTCCGATGTTATAATAAAGCCTTTGTTTGCAAAGTGTATTGTTCAACTCGGGAAAATTAGAGCAAGCTTTTCATCGCAGCAGCTGAAATTTTTTTTAATAAAAGGCCGTGAAAAGTGACTCTCTTTGTTGATACAAGGTTGCTATGAGTGACATCATTGCTATATTAAGGAAGAGTCTGGGTGAATATTTGAATAACGGTTAGGAAGTGACAGCTAGGATTGGTGGAGTGGCTAACGGTTAGGAAGTGACAGCTAGGATTGGTGGAGTGGCTAACGGTTCAACCTGCCAAGCACCCTTGTAGATAGTGGAGCCCTTGTGACAGTGTTTAGGGTTTTGATGTTGGGAATAATTACAAAGAGGTTAAAAGGGCCTTGGTAGGAAGCTAAGTAAGAATGATAAATGGTTTCATGATAGACACAAATTGTTTCTTAATGGCCTTGAAACTTTCTGGGCTTCACTTATGACTCATTTATTAGACTAATCATTACAAAACTACATAACATAACACACCATAACAATTACAATTTATAAAGGGCTATTCCATCAAGATCATAGGGGTGAGTCTTAACAGGCAGGGCTTACTTTTGGTAATTAATCAAAAAATACATTACCATCAAAACTTACTTGGTAAGGAGCACCTGAGAGCTGCTGATTGCACTATGAAAACATTGCTAGAGACGTCTCCCTCTGATTCTGAAGTAATGCAGTTTTTGAGGAAGAGGTAGTTTCTCACTAAAACATTTGAACCTGAGAATCAGGCATTTGAAAGCACACAATTCAATGCAACGGGGGTGTTTTTTCTTTCATTATTTTCTTGCAACTTCGGTGACCAGTTGTGAGCCCAAATTTTCACAGGTTTGTTATTTTTTATGTACATGTATGTTGGGATACACCAAGTGAGGATACTGGTCTTTGACAATTACTGCCTTTAAGAGCTTTACAAAATAGAGATAAACTAACAGATTCCCTAATGACAGATTGCTCTACATCCTTAGTCCAGCTACACTGAATTTCTTTTTACTCAGAACTTTGTTTGCATGGGGGACTACCACTCATAATGGTTATAACAGTACTGCATGTCCTCTAAAGAATGTACAGATTTTTCTGAAAGTTTGTTGGATTGAATCATCTAGTGATAATGAAATATGAGCACCTGTAGCTTAAAGCCTTCAGGGGTGTCTGGCACTCACAAGGTGTGAAAGCAACCCCTTGGGGTGATCGGTGACATCTATTGGCCCTTACCTTCCCCTAGGATCAACCCTGGGGCGTGTTTGTCGCCAATATTTGGATTGTTTTGTGCCGAAAATGTAACAGTAATGGTTGTTGATGGAGGGTACAATGTCAGGTCCCCATAGGGAGGCTATCCCATCATCCTTGGGGGCTTTGGATGGTCAACAACGCTGTGCTGAAAGGAAGCAATAATAGTCGGTATAAACACCTCATGTTTTTCTTGCCTGGAGCGTGTGTAATAATGAGACAGTTCAAGAATTTTCAATTGTTTGATGAATTCCTTTTGAATGGTTTTCTTTGTTATGTTATTGAAGGGGAATTTGTTCAGTCAACTAATTTACAAATCAGTAATAGAGATATCAAGTTTTGATTCTAGCTATAGTGTGTAAAGTGTTTGGTTTACAGAGGCCTATACAAACCTGTGTAGCCCTTTTCACACTACCAACGACAATTCCCAGGAATGAACCCCAGGGAATTCCTGGGAAATGTTAACCCCATGTTCAATTCACAATTGATGAGATTTTCCCTTGGAAAAAAATGAACACCCAGTATGCTAGCCATAAGGTTATCTTGCTGAACCCTACTCCCAAGCAGGGGGTAGCTATTTCCGAGGAAACTTACATTTTCCATGATTTTGTCAGGGGCGATTCAAGTGAAAAACTCAGCAAATTTTCCCTGGAATTTCACGGGAAATCTGTTTGAGTTTGAGAAAAGGTTTGGACATGCTGTACATAAATCACCTCAGGAGATTTCAGCTCAATTCATACAGGATAATTCAATGACATTTTCAAAGTGTTCAAAAGTGGTAAAATAATATTAGGGGGGGGGTGAATTGACACATTTTCGTCGAGCCTGAAAGGTTTGCCTGGTGGTTGGTCAATAAGAAATAAGTTTGCTGTGACACTTTGTGAAATCTCCTCTCTTTTTTTACCTTCTTCTTCTTCTTCTGTATAAACTATAATAGAGTTGTTTGTGGGTTGAAATTCATAGAAACACCCCCCCCCTCCCCCCCCCCCAACCTCATAACCTGAAAGATAAATGTTCAAGAAAAACTATAACTAGTAACTTGGGGGTACAACCATGTATAAAACTCTTTTGGCTGAGAAGAGTTTTTTTTAGTGTCAACATTTCAAACAGTATACTCTGCTCGTATTGAGGAGAATGAAGATGAGCAGAGTATACTATTTGAAATGTCGAAACTACACCCACTGGCTCTTTTCATAGTATAGTAATATAGTTCTACTCCATCACTTGAGATAAATGTTGATTTTTACGGAGAGAAGGCAGGGGTTCGAGTGAATAACAACAACGGACTCAAGCTCTGGTGTTTCTGATAAGCAGAGTCTGGGTTCGAGTCCCGGTTGTGGCACTTGTGTCCTTCAGCAAGACACTTTAACCATTATTGCTTTGTCCCTCGGATGGGACGTAAAGCTGTAGGTCCTGTGTTGTGTAATGCACGTAAAAGAACCCAGTGCACTTGTCGTAAAGAGAAGGGGTTCGCCCCAGTGTTCCTGGTTTGATTGGCAGCAAATTGTGCCACATGGTAAACTGTTACGTGGTGCTATGAAAAGGAAAAGGTCTCATACTTCAAAATCATAGCTCCACATACCTTGCAGGAAAAATACTGAGTGCTTTGAGATGCCCATTGGGTGTGATAAAGGACTATTTTATAAGACTTGGTATTATTTAGAATGATGGACTTTAGCCAAGTGAAGTATGCAGGGTTCATGAAATCATGCAAGGGGAATTATACATCTACTCTTGCTGGAGCAGAGCCTATAATCTCATTCTTGCATCATCAAAGACGTGCGCAAGGGAACGACAAGGTGACTGCAGGAGTTTGTCGTTCGACTTAAAATATTGTATCATGATATCGAGTTTGTATTCCAGCAAGGGATTAACTGCTTATAACTGTTTGCTGTGAGTGGGTGGTGCTAACTGAATCTTTTGTTTGGTGGGGGGTTTGGGTAGGGACGGCAGGTTTGATGTTGCCCTGTGCATTGTGTCGGGCTTTATTTATGGGTGGGTAAATTTAGAAAGATATTCAAGACATTGAAATGGTGTAGACAGGACACCCTCAGCATACACTGATGGTTACACCAAATATAAACTGCTGAATAGTCCTGTTCCCTTTTTTTCATTTCAAGAGGGTTTTTTCAGGCCCAGAGTTTCATCTTTGAGAAGGCTAGACCATTTCATAAAATCTTAAAGTCTTTGGGAAACTTTTGAAGGGGCCCCAAGGAACCAGGGCCACAGAGGCCAGGGCCTTCGTGTCTTCCATTTATTTCGAGGCCTGGATTTTGTTTAAATAGATTTTTCAATGTGGGAGGAAAATTTGTGTAGATGTCATTTCAGAAATCTGAATTTTTATTTGGATTGGTTAGTCAGCTTTCATTGTACGAAACAGTTGATTCTCTATTGAGATACCTTAAACTGACGAACTTGAATTAGCCCTTGAGATACGTTAAACTGACAAACTTGAATTAGCCCTCTCTAGTCAATGGTCAGATATGATGGTCAGGGTTATACAAGGTCAGGGGTCGATTTCACAAAACTCGTCCTAACTTAGGACTAGTCCTAGGCAATGCTAAGAGATAGGACTAGTCCTAAAGTACCGGTCCTAACTTAGGACTAGTCCTATCTCTTAGCATTGCCTAGGACTAGTCCTAAGTTAGGAAGAGTTTTGTGAAATCGACCCCAGGTCAGGTCTAATTAGCGACCATTCAATCTACATACTGACCTAGACTGGATTGGAACCTGGGTCAATGGTGAAGTAGACAATTCACCTTGGCTTACTGACCTCCATGAGGTTGCTAAGCGTTCAGCCAATAAGCCATTTGCGAGTTATATTTTAGTAAAGTGTGGTACAATGACTTGCTTAGTCACAAGTTACCGCTTAAATTTGAATTCCTCAGACCAAATAGACAGTTTTTACACCAAATGAATTTGCTAATTACCTATGAGACAAATACACAATTCTGAATAAATGTGTATGGCAGATTGTTACCAGGGTTCGCTCATCTGGATACAGAAGCTTTCCCTGAACCATGTGACACAGCAAGTGTCTCTTACAGTCTGAAAAATTCAAATTTAAGTCTCGCTCTAGTCAATTTTTCTTTGTTCAACCCAAAATTATTTTAAAATTTACACAGTCAGTTTCCCTTGTGGTTTATTACTTGATATTTGAAATGAAAAAGTAACATCCCCTTAAGGTGATCCCCTGGCTGCTGCTTCCCAGGTTGTGTCGTAAACTTGGTTGTGAGGCTTAGTGTGATCCCTACATGGCAGGTAACGATTGCTTGGCTTCTGACTGGCACCCCGAACAATAATATTGACAAAATAGGGAGACCGCCAACATAGGGCAAGATGGCTCTGGTGGTATAGTGCCGGCACTTTAATCCGGTGGTCCGTGGTTCAAATCCCATTCTTGTCAATGTTTCTTTTCAAGTTTCCCTTGTGGTTTATTAATTGAGTATTAGAAGTTATTCAAATCTATTTCGCAAATGGTTTATATACCGTCTAATGTCCGAGTACCAGCTCAATAAAAGCTGAACGATTTCTGTGTTGTTGATTACTTCATTTGGCTTGAGTAGCGATCGAATGCATCAGATCAGTTTTAACAATCTCAATAGTTAGTGTGAGCTCTTTGTACTTAAGAAGATGCATTGATCATTTCGGCCGTGTACAATGGACGTCCAATGCTTGATCTGTGAGTCTCCTTATTTTATTGTATCCCCGTCTGCCAGTAATCTTAAGCTTTTCCGACATAACACTTTCTAATGAATGAACAACAAATTGATCCATCAAAGGAGGGTACAAAAGACTTCCAGTTGCGTTCCCTCTGAAAATCTTTAATCTTCTTAGATCGTCCTACGGGCACAATACGACCTCAAATTAATCACTTTGCTTTGTCCGTGCAGATATGACATAATGTAACAAGAAATCGAGAAATTGACTGAAGTGTTGTTACTTTGTACCGTCTAAAGTTGAGTATCTGTGGGATTGATGATCTGGTACCCAAGGTCATCCATAGGTGCTAGCCTCTGGAAATTAGTTCAAACACCTTAAGCTCAAAAACGCTGTGTCGACATACATGCACATGTTATGTTACAGAGTTGTGCAGTTTCAAATATCTGCAGGGTATCCACTGGTTTTCATTCCATACTTTCATTCCCTACCTATATCTGCAAAGTGAATTACTTTGGGGAAAAGCCGTTTATGTCAAGCAATTTGCCACACTTGAGAGTTATGAACCCCAGTATGAAAAGAATCTCCGTCTGGCTGCTGCTGAATTGTCGAGTACTTCTCTTGGGAAATCAGAGAAACGGCACATGCTATGTCAGCATAAACTCCCAGTCAGGTGGATAGCACATCCATTAGGTTACAGCTGTGGGAATGCACTTTTCAAATTATTTGTATGCAGAAGTTCTGATGGAAAATTTCCCGTTTTCTGCTGATTTTGTTTCTAAAGATCATTGTTGATTGATTGAAGGATAAACATGGAATTCATTCCAGTGTTTTAGGAGTAAGTTGCATTATGCAGTGCATTACTGTTTTCCCAGTGTATGGCTGGTGTATACCCATTATTCTATCCAGTGTAAACAAAGTGTCTCATCCAGTGTATACTCAGTGTTGTATGTTGTATATCTCTAGTCTCTTATCCAGTGTATACTCAGTGTTGTATGTTGTATATCTCTAGTCTCTTATCCAGTGTATACTCAGTGTTGTATGTTGTATATCTCTAGTCTCTTATCCAGTGTATACACAGTGTTGTATGTGGTAGGTTCCCAGTTTATTATCCAGTGTATACTCAGTGTTGTATGTTGTATATCTAGTCTCTTATCCAGTGTATACACAGTGTTGTATGTGGTAGGTTCCCAGTTTATTATCCAGTGTATACTCAGTGTCTTATCTCGTGTATACTCAATGTATACCCAGTGTTTCATCAAGTGTATACCCTGAGTGTAACCAGTGTATATCAAGTGTACCCTATGTATACCCTGTGTATACCCAGTGTATACCCAGTGTTTTTATTGGCTAGACCCAGAGTAACTACTTGTACACTAAATACTTTCATGGCTAGAACACAAGAACATTACATCAGTTCAGTACTAAAGTCCTCAGTGCAATTTATGTGTTTCATAAAAGTGGTTAAGCATTTTTTTGAAGTGCCTGGTAAATTTGGTTTATTGGTGAAAATTATGTCTTCCCCAAAAGTATTTGTATAGCAAAGATAAATATGAACTTTGTTAGGAAAACAACTGTTGGGTTTGATTATTTTGTCTGAAATATAGGCGTTTTTGATGATAAGCCTTTTTGATTAATACAAAAATATGAAATTGCAAACAAGGACCTTTTTTTAGCACTGAGTGGAGGATTATTAGGGACAAGAATAGATTACAGAAGCAGGTGCATGCAGAGGACATACTGTAACCAGGGCCCGATTTAATAGAGCTGTGTTAAGCACAAAAGTAGCTAAGCACAATCAAAAACTAGCTTACTAGAATAAGATTACCAGCCAAAATAGCATTCCACATGTACTATTTGTGACTGGTATCCTGCTTATTTTTTGTTTAGAAGAAAATTGGTGAGCATTATTTGAAATTACGGTAGGCCAAGGTCTGGGTTTTCAACTGTAATTAAAATCAAGAAATCATGTTAGAAAATTTAACTGAAGAATATAATGTACTATTGTTTAGTAAACAGGATCTCTCATCTTGTTCATCAACCTTCGTACTGTCAAGTAGGTTACTTCCTTTTAATGAAATCCAAATGATAATCTGACCTCCCATAACCTCTCAGCTTCACCCCCAAAAGGGGCTTAATTCATTCCATTATCACTCAAGCCAATCCCCCACTTTACAGCGGGATTCATTATTCATGTGGTTTTGTGCCTCCGTTATATTCATTTATCCGTGCTTCACAACTCCCTTGGTTTCCTTTATCATGTCAGCCAGCCTCTGTTAGCTATGGGTTGGTACCTTTGTAGCTCACAGCATAATTGCATTGCAGATTAACCCAGATACAATGGAGCAATAGTGGTTCAGAGCGGGCACCAATACAAGGTGAGGAGGCCAGTCTAGTAATAAGAACTCTCCCGGTAACCACCACCCCGCTAAGATGCTCTGTTTGCTCTCATTGATGAAGCTCTTTGACGACCGAAGAAGAAGACTGGGAGCTTGTGTTGCACCTTGGGTGGTTTTGAAGTGGCGTAGTGTGACGATATTGTTAGTGTGGACCTAGTGTTGTGTGTATTGACAATTAAGATGATCAGGATGGACTCTTACCATCATGGATTCAAAATACAATGGAGGAACAAAGACTTTTTGATGATGCACATTGTCAGTGGGTTACTCGCAGCTATTGTTATAATTCAATGACTTAATAATCACTCTGTGTGAGTTCAGTCTATGATTTCATGAAATTCCAAAACTTTAGCGTTAAGTTTTCATGCAAACTAGACAAGTAGTATACCTACACTTTAACTATAACACTTCATTTTTCTTTCATTTTACAATTCGCAAGTTGCCATTCAGGTTGACCTAGTGGTTTCTTCCCTGCCTTTAAAATAAAAAATAAAAAGGCCCTCATCCTCCTCTTTTTGAAAAAACCTGGACGATCAACTGGTATTCTTTTTTACTTGGCCTTAACATCTGTGTACCCTTTGACAATTACCAAAAGTATACCCTGCCTTTAAAGAATCTTAATCCAGGTTTCACATAATCTTTTTCAAGTCTCGTTGTCGTTGATTGTTGAGTTTCAACATTGCGCGAACAATTTATCTGAACTTCCAAGTTATTACAAGTAATTTACACCAACTGCACTCCAATTCTCGGCCGTGATTCTTCAATGGATGTTCAAGCAAATGGCCCCCGTAAAACTTTTATTTTCTTTTGCCAAGATTTTTGGCTTCCTGCTCATTGTGTAATGTGCCTACTTCTGATTGAAAAGAGCACGTATTTGATTAGGATTAAGCCAAATGCTTCACTGACAGGCACCATCAGAGATTTTCTCATTCTCAAATATTTGATCAAGTGTGACCCGAGTTGTGCAAAGCTTCAGCCATTTCTCAGTTTTTCAGAAAAAGCAAACAGTATTGGATTGTCATTCTATAAGTGTACACTAAGAATAGAAAGGCGTCATTCTGTGTAAAGAAGACAAAATTCAATTGGTAATTTGTGCACCTCCTGAAATTTCAAGTAATAAACCACAAGGGAAACTGGGGGTAAATTTTTAATAATTGTGGGTTGAACAAAGAAAAATTGACCAGAGCAGGATTTGAGCCTGCGACCCTTAGCCTAGTGTGCCGGCACTCTACCAACTGAGCTATCTAGCCCTAATTTTGGCGGTCTCCCTATTTTGTCAATATCTTTGGTTGGGGGTGCCAGTCATAAGCCTTCAACCTGTAACTGCCCCATAGCCAGGGATCACACCAAAGTTTACGATACAACCTGGGAGGCGGTAGGAGAGGGGGGTCACCTTAATAAGGGGATGTGACTTTATTTCAAATGACAATGTCAGGTAATAAACCACAAGGGAAACTGACTGGGTTACAAACTGAGTCGAATTTGTCGAGTTTGAAAAGGTGGCACTACCAACTTGCAGTAAGAAATCGTAACGCAGAAGTTTAATAAATTATTGCAATGCTGTCAATTTATTTTAACATTGTTGTCGAGAAACGTTAGTCAAATTGATTGTAGTTAAACTCATGTTCACTTTAATCAGTGAGCTCGGTCCAATTCCCTTACATTGTGAGCCGTGGTGCTAAGCAGATAGATATTCCTGCTAGGCAAACATTTGCAGGGAAACAGCCACAAGCAGTATACATGTTATGGTGTTTTTGCTGGTAATTCTGCTAAGCATCGTTTGTATGTGGTAAGCTATTATTTGATGCTTAACAGCATGAAATTAGGCCTCGATGAGACAAACCAGATTAGATTCTAACAAATTCCGTTTCTCAAACAAAAAAGCAGTTCGGGCGAGATCTTGATGATAGAGCTCCTGTTTTTTACCTTTTTTTAATCATGACTTTGAGATAATAATCGTGACTTTTCTTTTCTAAAACATCTATTAAAAAAATTAATCAATTTAAAACTTGATATTCATACCAGATTAAATTCCAGACCCCACAATCGATATTAATAATGACAACTGTTCTTGTATTTAAACATCCTAATGTCATCTTGCAATGTTTATTTAAAAGGAACACACTCATCAAAATTCCAACCTTGGAACCCTTTGCACAGCGCGTTTGTAGTTTGCCGCATTTAGTGTGATCAATTATCGTATTGTTTTCCTTCTGTAGGACAGCTAGAGCTCAGTGGCTGTGTACATTGATTTAGAGGGCATAGATCAAGTGGTTTTAGTGTGTAGTTTTATAGCGTTGAATTGGCGTGCAGTAGATGGCTATCTTGCAGGAGTATTAGTGTGACTGTGGTCGAGTTATTGATCTGATATCTTGAATTCAAAGGTTTGTGTTTTTGTATTTAGTCCAAAGTTCGATGCAATTGGGTCATGGTTGAGAGGAATATCTTCATGTGTTTGGTGTCAATGTGTCGATCGTTCTATATTTGGCTTATTTTGGTCAACATGATATTATTTATGGTTTGGAAATATTTACCAGGACTGTCTGGTTGGCTTAGTGGTTTCTTGCCCTGCCTTTCACCTCTGTGGTCCGGGGTTTGAATCCCAGACTGGAGCCTTGCAGTGAACTCCCACATCATTTCCGATCAGTATTTTGTGTCCATACAGTGCTACAATTGCACTGTCTGAATGGCTTAGGGGTTTCTAGTCCTACCTCTCATCTCTTTGGTCCTGGGTTCGATTCCAACCTCGAATCCCACCTGATTCGTTTTTTAACTTGTTGTTAGTCGTGTCTCTACATTGCTTTAATTGCACTGTCTGGTGGGCTTAGCGGTTTCTTGCCCTGCCTTTCACCTCTCTGGTCCTGGGTTCGAATCTCACACGACTTGTGTTTAACTTGTTGTTAGTCGTGTCCATACATTGCTATTATTGCACTGTATGGTTGGCTTAGTTGTTTCTTGCCCTGCCTTTCACCTGTTCGGTCCTGGTTCGAATCCCACCTCGGACTGAAGCCTCACATATGGATTGGGTTGGGTAATATCAGTCCCACTCTGACTGCCTGGGTTTTTCCTCCCACATCTAAAACTGAGTATTCCACTTCGCCTTCTGTACACAGTCATCCTCAGGCCTAAAGTTTGTATTTTTATAATCATTTTAAGGGGGTCCTTGTTTCATTACAGAAATATTTCAATAATAAAAATAACGATAATCTAAGTCAATTCATTTGGATCATGTTAATCTTGAGAAGGATTTCAAGAGCATCATGGCAATTTATACCATAATAATACACAGTTCTTTTACAGAGATTCGTCACACCCATCTGGCGTCCCAAAGCGCTCATTATTTTTACGACATGTATGCAGAGCTATGTATGAATTATGAGACCCATTTATACAGAACCTTGTAAAAGGTTTACAAGGTGATGCTGTGCAATCGGCAGCCATTTATGCCAGAAACACTGGGGCCTCCATCAATGATAAGTGCACCGGGTTCTTTTACAAGCAGTACACATCACATGACCTATGGCTTTATGTCCCATCTGCGGCGAAGTGTCTGGCTCAAGTGTCATGACCGGGACGTGAACCCACACTCAGACAAGACCAGCACTTGAGTCTGATGCACTAGACTGCACGGCCATGACCTGCTTCGAGGGTTAATTTGGGGTCTAGTCTGAATAGAGTTGTCGGGGTTTACAAGTGGTGGAACGAGGGGTGCAGAGGAGACCCACACCTTGGATGAACTACTAGTATGGAAGCAGCTATTGTTGGAAGTGACTGTATTTCAAGTTGTTGAGGTTTTGTGTTTGTTTCAAAGATAATGTCAGTGACTTGGAGTACTATTTTAACAGAAGTTACGTATATCCTCAATGATAAACTAATCACAGAAAAATAAGGGAGACTGCCAACAAAGGGCTAGATAGCTCGGTTGCCGGAGAGCCAGGCTGTTAATCTGGAGGTCGTTGGTTCAAATCCTGCTCTAGTCAATTTTTCTTTATTCAACCCCAAATTATTTAAAATATACTGAGTCAGTTTCCCTTGTGGTTTATTACTTGATATAGAGAAATACGTTCAGTGATTCTTTGTCTGTCTGTATTCTAAATTGAAAACATACGTCAAAGCCATCTGTTAATTTGATATAAGAATAGTTTTCATGGGCTAATTCAATTTACAAAATAATTTCCACAAATAGCCTCTTCAGATGTTCATCGTAAATGCCCCTGACTTCTAAAGTCCCTGAATTGTAGAGTTATTAAGAAAGTAATAAACTCTGAACTTTGCCTCACCCTCCACCAAGCAAAACATCCATAGGTTTGACTTTGACCACCTATTAACCTTTGAACTGAAACCCTAACTGGTTCTTTGGAGTTTACCGTGTTATCAGCCACCAGCCACCGCCATCTGTGCTGGTACTTTGTGGGTTGGATACTCTGGTCAGACAGCCCACAATGAACTAAGGGTTGAGGTTAGATCAATGTTAAAGCACATGTACAACATTGGTTAATTTCAAAGACCAGGGGGTCGATTTCACAAAACTCTTCCTAACTTAGGACTAGTCCTAGGCAATGCTAAGAGATAGGACTAGTCCTAAGTTAGGAAGGGTTTTGTGAAATCGACCCCAGTATCCGCTCTTTATGCGACCCAACATATACATGAAATAACAAACCTGTGAAATATTAAACTCAATCGGTCTTCGGAGTCACGAGAAAACAGTGAAAAACCACATTGAATGTTTTCACTGTTTTCAAACATTGGGTGTTGGACACGCGCGCGATATAGACTAACTGTTTAACTCATTTCCTAAAAACTAAAGCACTTCAAGCAAAACCATTTCAAGGGAAGTTTTCCACCATGACCACCTTTATACCATTAAGTTATGTGCAAATCTGTGAACATTTATATTTTCAATCTTACCAATGTTGTGCACACCCTTTAATCGTTTATTCCCATACAGTGGGTCCATTGGTTGAGTTGGTGTTTATACTCAACTGGATGTCATTGTTCACAACAACTACTATAACCGCAAGTACCAAGAAAAAAAAACGAAATTGTCCACCGTTTGAACTTTTTTCAAAAGAGTTTTTGGCTCTGACATTTTGTCCTACTTTGAATTTTAATCACTTTTTTGGATGCAGTGAAAGGAAGTCAAATAATGGGATGCTATTACTGAAGTACACTTAGCGTTTGTTGAGCCTCAACCAGCCGGCCTGAAGTGTAGACATAACACTTTATAGGAATTTTCAATTGGTTGGGTATGAATGGTGTGTTTAGCCCAATTCCATTTTATTGTTTGCCAACTGCAAAAAAACGGAAATGAATTTTCAAAAGGGTCATATTTTACTCATTTACTGTTAATTGTCCGTGCAAGGTCGCAAGAATCGAGATTGTGATCTCATTTTTGGTCTGTGAGAGAGTGCTTTGTGGAAGACCTTCATAATAATAGCTGTAGTTCCAGTCAAGGTTTGAAATTTTGTATACAAAGAACAAATGGTTTTGAAAACTATAGATCACTGAGTTGCTCTGTTAAACTTGTGACAAATTGTCTTCCTGTTCCGGGATTGTAATGTTGCAATTGTTTGAAATCAATATTTTTGATTTCTTCAACAATCAGCATTTATCAATCATCACAGCACACCTGAAACTTATTTGAAAGAAGTTGTTCAAAATACTTTCAATGTGTCAGGTTGGTTAGGTGTGAGGATTAAGAGTGGGTCACTTCACCAAAACTCTTGCAATTTCCCTTCACCCCTGACAACCAAACACTCCATCATCTCACACCAATGACCTCTTGTCCTTCTCACCTTTGAACAGACCCCTAAAGACAAACTTAAAAAAAAAAAAAAAAAAAAGATCTGGAAAAAGGGTCAATTTCTCCAATCTTGATCCAGTTCAATCACTCCAACAATAGCACAGGAGGCAAAAGGGGGAGGGCATACATCGGATTCAATGCACACCCAACTTGTTTTGAAGCTTTGATGTCCCGCAATTTCTAGAGAAAGTTTGGAGGGGAGGATAATATTGTCTACGTGGGTCAGGGCTGGCTCGACCTAATTGTTGCCGTGTTGACAATCTGTAACTGATATCAACAGATCATTGTGCTGTGATTTCTGAAGGAACTTCTTTGATTTCAGTCAATTTATTGAAAGAATTCAAAGTTCCTTTTATTAGCAATAATCCAATCTGTGACCTGCAGCCATTTTGTTGGAACTTGCCTTTGGTAGCGAAATCTGCTGAGCAATAAAACAGACTGCTTAACGAAAACAGGTTACCAGTCAATATCGTAAGGTTAGGTGATGTTATTTGTTTGTAACTGGTCCCCAATTTATTTTGCTTAGCATCTACATTCTCCATCGAGGAACTGTGTGAACTGGTCTCGGGTGATTATTGTAAGGTCGTGACACTCAGTAGAGGAACAAGAAATGAATACAATTACAGCAAAACACAGCACTATACATTGAATTGAAACCCAGCCTCAATCTCAGCCATCAGGCACTCTCACAGCTCCGTGCATGATCCTGCATATTGAATTCTCCAAATGAATGTTGTATTTTATGCAGGTTCGGTGTACTGCGTCACTACAGAGAAAAAAAAAATCTATGGTCTAGAGTCAGACAAATGACTTAAAAATGTCAAATTAGACAAAGAGGTTTGGGTGGAGAATTTCTCAAGGGTTTTTTTTTTTTGGGGGGGGGGGACCGGAGCACCATAAGGTAGAGGAATCTTTTATGGGTGAACACGACACCTTTCCCCAGGTGTGTTCCAAGCTAGACATTCCAGCATACTTTGTTTTGGCTTCTTCGTCCATCTCAATGCAATAAGACTTCAGGTTACATCATCAACTATTTTAAACAGTAACTGCGATGCAAGCTCAGAACGCAAGGGTGTGACTACAACAATTTTACCATGCTGAGGAATGTCAATCCGATACTGTGGGGTTGTTAATAGCAAATATTATTCCAAATAAAGAAATAGACTACGTCAGAGAGTCGGAGAGTAACAGCCACCAACGCAATAAAAACCTGTGCTATTTTAAGAGCTTTATAACTGGGAAATATTTTGAGTTGTTATTTAATTAGGTTTTGTGTTAGTCGTGCCACCTCCTACCCTTTGCTGGACGGTGTCATCGTTTGTTTACAGAGCTACAAACTTTTTTGTTTTAGCAATCAAATCCTTGCCAGTTAGAAGTGTTTGCCATCTGCTGATCTGGAATTATCAGATTTAAGTGTGATCTGTTTGTTTAGCTTTGCAACAAATAAAGTGGGTGGGCCATTTGTGATCGACAGGATTTTTGCAATTGGGGCTTGTAGTTGAAGTACATTTATGGCTAAGGCATAAACTTTCCTAAGCTTCTTATATAAATACTCTGATATCGGTGAAGTTTGTGCAATCGCCTCGATAACTATTTGAATTTTTCACCCTCTTTTTCACATGGTTTTATTCCAGTCAACATAATTAAAGCGCAACAAGATCCATTTACCTCTCTACCTTAGGCGATGACTGGTTTATTTCTGGTCAGCCTTGTAGAATCTACTTGGTGAGAAACTGTCATGACTACAGAACCTGATTGACTAATTAAGTACATTCGGACCCAGTGCAACGACCTCAGTCAAAATAACAGCAAATCTTGTGAAATTTGTTGTTTCCTCAAACCAGTGCAGTCATGCAAACTAACATGCTTACCCAAAGGAGAAACTTCCAGCCCCTCGGGGCCCTATCGACAATTTTTTACCTATTTTTCTTCCCCCAAGGTGTTAGGAAATTTGTTTTATGAAGCTTTGCCAATTTCCCGTGCTTTTGTGCAAGGTGACCCAACAAGGGATTAGTAATGCGGCAGCCTTTTACCTCAGCTGTTTCCGCCGCTTTTCTTTGGAAGAACAATCAATTTGACTTGTCGGTACAAATGTCCCAGTAAGTACGGGTGGGGGTCTTACGATCTTGCATTTAGTGAGATTGCTGTTGGAAATCTGAATTCATATCCGGTCAGTTTTGGGGGTCTGAAGACAAGATTTCGTTCCTATAAGTATCAAATTCATGTTTTACGTGTTGGATTATTCCTGGTTTGATTGGCAGCATATTGCGCCACAGCACCGTGTAAACCATTACACGGTGCTGTAGGTAAAGTAAAGAGGTCTCATACTTCACAACGTAGTCCACAATACCTTGCAGGATAAATTATATAATAATATTGGAGCGTCACTGAGTGACGAATTTGAGCGCTATATAAGAAGCCACTATTATTATGTGAGCTCTAATTTGTTTAGTTGTCAAAAGCTGTCATAAGTTATTGATTATTTCATATAAAATAGAAGCAAGTATTTGAAAAAAGTTCTGTCAATTTATTAAATTGGTTGGGACTGTAGTTAACCAGGATTTAGTATCCTGATTTCATGATTTGTCATTTACCTCCCCTGGCCTTCAGATTTTTTGGAGGAGATGACCTCACCATACAAAGATGAAAGACTCAGCTCTTATTGTGATCAAACCTTAGATTTCTGTAGTGGTGATGTAAAGAGTCTATGGCCCTTTTCGAATTCACGGCTTCGGCTCCAAAATCGGCTCAGGCTAGCTAGGCTCCCTCAATTGTTTTAACTTACGCATGCTTTGCGGTCAGGGTTTCAGCCAGAAAACTGGGCCTGAAGCCCAATACGGAGCCGAAGCGTGGATTCAAAAAGAGTCTATAAGCCTCTGAAATATAACATCCTGTTTCTTCAAAGTTAAGGAAGGCTCACCTCCAGACCAAAAGGATATTGTTATTTATTTTTTTTTAATTTGTGTACAATCTCACCCTTGATTGGTATTAAACTTGAGGTTCAAATACAAAATAAAGCATAAAACTGTCACAAGAATACTTATACCACCTCAACTGTTTTTCTTTATGTGACTCGAATGCTTCGGAAGTCAATTGTCACCGCATACCCTAACAACTACCACTCCATCAAGCAAGGCTTGGAAACTTAGAACGCATTGTGACATTTGAAGCTGATGTTTTGCAACATCAGTGTGATGCAATCTCATCGACACTGCATCATCACCATCAGCAGTTAACGTCATGTTTTCATTACACCATAGAAACAATCTCACAGCTTATCTTTATGAAGCTGTTGTGACACACTGTCCCAGCCATGCTCATCTTTTATCAGATAGTAAAACCGAAGAAGAGGTAGCGTAACGATGTATGACGTTGCAAATTCCTTAACGAGACCATTGGGGAACAAAAATACAGTGAGATTAGCTTAGAAATCCATTCCTTTCAACTCTCAGTCGATTGTATGATGCAAGTTATCTTTAATATGAATGAATGATAATGATAGATTCAAAGAAATAATCAATTGTTTGTTGGTTCTCTTGGTAACCTATAACTTGACCATATCAAGGTAGATCCATTTTGTGGTCTATGTCAGTGAAGTGAGAGCTATACACACCACACTAAATTATTGAGGGGAGCCCTTTTCTTTTTGCACTCCTCACACTCCCCCACACTCCTCACACATCCTCACACTCCTCACACTCCTCACACTCCTCACACTCCTCACACTCCTCACCACTCCTCACACACTCTCACATATAAATCATTCTCATCACAGTCCTCTCACCTCTCACATACTGCATTGTAGGATTGGATTGGCGGATTGTTCTTTTGTTACATGATCAAAGTAAATCACCACTTCAGTAGTTAATTTCCTGCTGAGTATAATTTTTTTCCCAGGTTTTTTTTAAAAGCCATTGTAAAATTGAAAGCGTGATATATTTCGCAGCTGTCAGACGAGGTGAAAGAGTGGGGAGGAGAGCGATTTCTCTCGCTCAACTTAGAAAAGATGTTCTGGTATTCTAAGGACATCCTTGATAAGCCTGGGATGCTTCAAGCTTCTACCTACCCTGAGAATATACAACTTCATCGAAAGCAAATTCCATTTCTACTTCTGCTCAGTCAGTTTTTTAGTTAAAAATTGGTTCAACTCATCCTGCAAAAAAAAAAAAACTTCTTTTGATGCGCTTGCACCTTTTTGGTAAATAACTGTCAAAACTTGACGTTTCATACTCATTTACATTTTCCAATAACACAAACAAGTTCTTACGACATTCGGCATAAAAAAGAGATTGGAATAACCGCGCTGTCCCAAAACTAATGTTATGCCTTCCCATTGACTGCTCAGAAAAATAAACATAACCCTTTATACTGGTATATAGCGCAGGTACTAGATCAAAAGACCATTACAACAACACTGAAGGCCTGGGTCCTTGGCACCCAGCCAAGTCTATGTTTGCCTCCCCAGGGAAGCAATCAGAAGGCATTGGAGGTAGACTGTATTGATTTCACTTGGCTCTCGTACAAGGTTCTGTCCAGGGTTTTATGCAGTCTGTCTCGGCCTGTTCTCTAGCCAGAGTGCTGAGGGTTTCTGTCTTTAGTTTCTATAGTGTTGTGATGTATGCAGAGCTGGGCCCAATTTCATAGAGCTGCTAAGCACAACAATTTGCTTAGCATGAAATTTCTTCCTTGATCAAAACAGGGTTACCAACCAAATTTCCATGTGTTGCATATTGCTTGTTACTGGTATTCAGCTGTTGTTTGCTTATCCAGAAAATCATGTGGAAATTTGGTTGTTAATCCGTTTTTATCAATGAAGAAATTTCATGCTAAGCAAATTGTTGTGTTTAGCAGCTCTATGAAATTGGGCCCTGGGCAACTCTCCCTGATTCTGCAGAAAGTTCCCTGGAAATCAACCAATCTTTCCATGTTCTGATGAACAATTTGAAAATCTCCCTGATTGTGAAACTTTTTCTGTATTATGTTGAATGTAATTCTAAATAGCTCCCTGATTGTTGTACAAAATCTCTGATTGCAAGATGCAAATATTGACAGCTCTAGTGTATGGTATATGACTGTATCATCAATGAATTATTTTTTGTTGCAAAGTTGCAGCAATTTTTTTTGTATTTTAGCAACCTTTAGAATACTCAACAAAACTATATTTTGCAAGCTTGCCATCATTCCATGCAGTGCAAATAGACAACAATTAATACAAATATTGGGTTATAAATAAAAAGTTAATTGATCAATTAGACAAATTGAAACGGACAGTCAGATGTATGCCCATGGCCAGACGGGCCAGGAGAAGATACAAAATTAAACAAAAATTAACACACTACAAGAACGGGAAACCCTCGTGCTGACTCCTGACTCCCACAACTTCCCAATGATTTCCATTCTGATTATAGTTTAAAAATTTCGGAAAGAGTTGTCAATACGTTCATTCTAGGTGCGCACGGACTGCATTTATGGGATCCCAGGATAACTTCACACCCCTTACAATGTCTGTTGAGTGTAAATATTCCGAGCTCCAGAACAAGTCAAATAACGTTGACCCCGATTCTGACCTCGGAAATACTTTGTTTATATTGCGGTTGTTCAGAGTTCATTTGATATATACAAGTCTCAGCATCTATAGATCTACCTAACACCTCCACAACAAACTGCCAATGCTGATGTTGTTGCAGCGTAGCTTGGTTTTTGGAGCACGTAGATCATGCATTTCTGTGTGACCTGATTTAGGCACTGCTAGTGTACCGGACCCCAATTTCATAGAGATGCTTAAGCAAGCACAAAAAGTAGCTAAGCACAACAAAGTTATGCTTACCAGAGTAGTTACCAGCCAAATCTACCACGTCACATGTTCAATTTGTGACTGGTGTCATGCTCATTATTTTCTGCTTAGCAGACACTTGTTAAACAATATTTTCTGCTCAAGCAGCTCTATGAAATTGGGCCCTTGACCCAATTTCATAGAGCTGCTGAAAACACAAAAACTAGCTGAAGCACAACAAAATTATGCTAACCAGAAAAAGGTTGCCATCTAAAATACCATTTCCTATGTAGCATGTGTGACTGGTATTCTGCTTATTGTAGCTTTGCAGAAATGATTTAAGCAATATTTTCTGCTCATAAAAAAGCAGCTGTATGAAATTGGGCCCTATACCGACCATCCTTCCTCCATGGTATGACAGATTCTGATAAACACCTGAAACGCTGGTCTCTCTGTTTCTCAGACCACACAGTTTTCAAACCCACAGGGTGCTTTCTATTCTTAACTTCCATCCCAATTGTGCTTGTCCACAAAGGTTATCCATTGACGTTAATTACACCTCTAAATACTTCAAATGGCCACATGCTATTCAGGCAGGTTATTCCCTTTGTAGCGGGGCAGGAAACAGTCTTGAAAGGCAGAGAATGGATCCCACTACACAGGATATCTGATATTCCCTAAAGATCCAAATGACATCTATTCTTTGGGAAGTCTCTCTCCCGCGGCTTGATGTGGACTCTTATCTGTTGCCAGGTTCAGATTTAAACAACTTTGTTGTTTCCCCATTTTTTACCGTCTTTCATTGTCTGCGAATTCTACCGGGGGGTTTGTTTTGTTGGAAGAACGACAACCCAAGCGAGCAAATTACCGTACTTTGAAACAGTCAGCCGCGATGTGAGGGAATAATTGAGATAGGTCACACTCGCAGAATGGCAGTGTGATCAAACGAGCTGCTGACTGCACATAAAATGATAAAGCTTTCACACCATCGAGACGAGTTGAATCGGGGTCTTCTTGGAAATGCCACAGTTTCAACTCGGTTCAGACCATCGTTTTGACAAAGAGCAGAAATTGAGTTTGATATCAGAGTGGCCATCGGAAGAACAACAGCAAGAAACAAAGCATGCATCGCTAATCTTCTTGTTTTGAGGGGATTGAGGAAAATTGCTCTCTGTTATCAATTAGTTTTTATCGGATCTGGAAATGTAGAGAAATGAGCAGAGTCCATTGACCAAAGTCTCTTCTCTAGCATTTAGCAAGTGATTGAGAGAGAGGAGGCTTGTGAGGGTGCCAGTGGAAACCAGGTTTTGCAATTTGCATAATCGGTGGATGGTATAAGAGCAAATGTATTACATACAGAACTGAAAGAAAATAGTACCTCTAAAGGAACGAGTCGACTTTTAGGGGGAACTTATAACTGTCACACTAGTAAATGTTGTCTGGCTTTATTAATTATGGTTTTTAGGTGTGTTTAAGTGGATATAATTTTGGGTTGAACAAGTCTATTGTAAAATAATCCAGCAAGACAAGCTTTGTTCTAATTTACTGAAACCATTTTCTTTTAAATGGACACCAAGAAAGCGCTTCTTCTTTCAAGTTGTCAGGACTTTGGAAGTGAATGTGTAGTTATTTTCCTTGTCAGCACTAGTGCTTTTTGAGCCCTGTAGGTGAAAGTCCAAAGGCATACTACTCAGGTGGGATTCGAACCCACGACACCTTCATTCTAGAGTAATATTGAGCTTTTCTTCTGCATAGCAAGGGAAAGAAGGCCTACAATTACATCTGAAGCATTAAACAGAGTCATGGTCGAGATAGATATAAAGGCAGTTTGGATGACATTTTAAAAACTCTCTTAAGATATATGATAAGCTCTGTGTAAGGTGTGAAAGTCCACAGGCATACTACTCAGGTGGGATTCGAACCCATGACCCCATGCATTCTAGAGCAATTTATAGCATTTAGCTTTTCCTCTTTAGCAAGTGAAAGAAGGGCTTGCAGTTTCATCTGAAGCACTTGGTCCAGATAAATATGAAGACATTCTGGATGACATTTTAAAAACCCGTTCCAGATACGTCCAACGGAGCATACTTGTAATGCAGTCAATACTCTGAAGGTCCCATTTGGTTCTATCGGCTGCCTCTGTAAAGGCATGCCCACGTATCGCTTATTAGCAAAGCCATATAAAGTTTGCCGTGGAGGAATGGTCTCCTCCCAGCATGGAGCATCCTCTGTTATTTGTGTAGAGCCCCATGGGGACATGTCTGCGGAGTATGCGGTTGCTACTAATAGCTGCCTGTAGGGTTCGTTGGCTGGGTATGTCTGCTTCACTTTGACCTTCTTCGGGAAGATGCGGGAGGATGTCATTTTTGTTGATTTCTTGTTTAAGGCCAGAAATAAAGTGTATCTGTGGATTGGATGCAAATGATGAATGTTAATGTAAATGGTGAGAATATATTCATGACTTGAAAGATTGAATGTTCCAATTGAACGTGGTGAAGTCGAGTTGAATTGGAACTGTCTTTTTATGTTTTTGTTTGGACATTGAATTTTCAATTGCAAATTCAATGAGTGAAATTGTTCTCTCCATTGCATGAGTGCAACATATTCATTTTTTGTTGTATATAACATTCAAGAAGATCGTTGTCAGAGGAGGAATTTATGAAGAAGAACAAATGAGTACAAGATTGTACTCTGGCATGCTCTATGAGTGCGCTTGGTACTGCTGCATGTGTTTAACACATGATATGGTCTAGCGTGCAATAGATCAAAATGGGATAGGACGAAATGCAGGGTGATTAGAACCATGGCTTATGATGTTGGCCATGTAATGGTTTGATTAATGAATGCCGTGTGACCTACAATCCTCCAACCAAATGAGTAGGATACACTTCGGTGTTATGCAACGGGGAAAAATAGTTTGTGTATTCTCAAAGGTTCCCCTCCATCTTGTCTTTGATTTGACTCATCCTGTTAAGCCCTTTTCACACCACCGAGTCAAGTCCCAGGAAATGAAATCCCCAGGACATTCCTGGGGAATAGACCGTGCAAGTCTCGCACGTCGTTTAAACATTTTAGGACCACTTTGGTCCCACGTACATTGCTTTAATGTGTGTAGGAAACAAACTCGCGTACTTTAACAGCTCCCAGTTTTCGAATATGCGTGAGACTTGCACAGTCTATTGTAACCCCAACGCCACTCCATGTTTGTTGTACACTTGATGTGATTTTCCTGAGGAAGAATGCACACCAGGCTGATGCACACTCAAGATGCTCACCCCAGGGTTATCTGACTTCACCCTACTCCCAAGCAGGGGTAACTTATTCCTGGAAAATGGCGTTTTACCTGGGAGGGTTAGCAATTCCAGTGTGAAAAGGTCAACCAAATTTTCCCAGGAATTTCCAAGGAAATGTGAGTAGTGTGAAAGAGGCTTTAGTCCTTGCTCTATGGTTCGACACCCTTCAATAATCTGCTGAGTTCATTCTCACATATTTCTTGATACCCAGCGAACTAGTTCATACTGATAAGAAAAGTTTGTTTCTAAACATCAGAGTGCAAGTTCTCTCAGTGACTGTTCATGATTCAGTAATTGAAGCCAATGCCTTTGGCATGAGCCGAGACTCAGGTGTAGATATTGAGTGATAAATGAAACAACCGTATGTCTGTCCATGGAATGTCTCCTCATAGTGTGTCATGCAAACTGACTCCAGTCTGATGTATGCGACTGATATATTCAACATTTATTCCAGCGACCATCTTGAAAAAATGAATTGTGATATTTAATCTGAATGTTTACTTGATGCACATTTTGCACTGGTTACCAATTATCGCTTGAATGATACCATCTGAATTGTTCTTATCTGTGAGAAAAAAATCCAGTTAGAATTTGATGCAATTTCTCTCGCAATGAAATGAAGTCGCATCCCTCAAGGTGATCTCGTGGCTGCTGCTTCCCAGGTTGTATCGTAAACTTGGGTGTGATCCCTGGCTACACGGCAGTTAATGGTTGCTTGGCTTCTGAATGGCACCCCCGAACAAAGATATTAACAAAATAGGGAGACCGCCAACATAGGGCTAGATAGCTCAGTTGGTAGAGCGCCGGTACGTTAATCCGGAGGTCGTTGGTTCAAATCCCGCTCTAGTCAATTTTTCTTTGTTCAACCCCAAACCATTTGAAATTTACCAGTCAGTTTCCCTTGTGGTTCATTACTTGACAAATAATGAAACCTTTAACTATTAGCTTGTAGCTATGGTGCGGGTTAGTGCAGGTGTGCTTGGTTCAAATGCCATCAGGGAAACTCTATTAGGCTTGCTGAATTTCTCATTAGGTGTCATGGCCGAGTGGTTTAGAGCATCAGATTCAAGTTCTGGTGGTTAAGTGATCGGGGTGTGGGTTCAAATCCTGGTCATGACACTTGTGTCCTCCAGCAAAATGCTTTGCTATAAATGCTCCTCTTCACCCAGGGGTATAAATGGGTACCTGCGAGGGTAGAGGTTGATATTGTGTTTGAAAAAGCCTTCAGAGCACCACAGCAGCCCGGGGCTGTATACTCCCCAGGGAGCTGAGAAAGATTACAGGAATGATATTGGCCCAATGACCAGGGCACTAATGTAAAGCGCATTGATACATTTGTAAAAGAACTAGTTAGTATTATCTATTATAGAAAAAACTTGACTGCTAATTTTAGTATTAGAAAAATAGCTTGGTTTAAAGATAAATTTGTTAAAATGATTACTCCCCCCTCTTGGACAGTTCCTTTAAAGAAATTTTTTTGTTGGCATTTAGGGACGATTTGAAATCTTAGAATGAAATCTTCAGATGATGCTAATCATTCCTCTATGCAGTACTCCTACACTTTAACCTGTCACTTATGTACACAATATATGAATGTGTCATGTTGATTCAATTCAACAGATGTTAAACTTGCATCGAGGGATAAAGAATACTAGTTGTGTTTTATCCCTACACCGATGTGTATTAAGCACTGTATACTCAGTACTTTCCCGAGTTCTGTGGGAAAACAAAATCCACAGGCATATTACTCAGGTGCAGGGTTCTGCCCAGGATTTATTTAGTGGTGGAAAAAATGTTTCCCTGGAAACCATTGCGAGATGGATCAGTTACACGGTAGATCATATAAATAGACTCAAATCAAAGAAGTACTCAAAATTCATGGCTTTGGATGCCATTTTTACTGGTAAATACCCAGTTTTACATTTCGTTGAAAACCTTTGAAAGGAAATTGCAAGTGAAGTTAAACAATTTGGAAAATGTGTGGCGGTAGGAAACAGAGAAAATTCTGCCAGTGGTGGTTGGGGAATGCTGAGTGTCGTGCGGGTTTCCGGCACCGAGCACTGTGGGCAGAACCCTGCATGGGATTCAAACCTGGTGGGATTCAAACCTATGACCATTGCCAATCTAGAGCAGATGTCATATCACTAGACCACCGAGCTTGCCTGGTAGCTAGAGGCAGTTCGAATCCTACACTTTAGTAGAGTGAACCGCAATGACTTCTTCTTGGTGTTCATACAAGCCTATAAAAACAAGTCTGGGTACTTTAGACATCTTGCTTTATTGATTGGTGATGATGACTTGGGACACTTAGAAACAACCCTCCAACACTTACACCTTGTTAGGCCACAAAGCTATAAACCTATGGTTAGACCATGAATCTTCTGCAAAATAGAAGATTGTAGTTGGATTTATAGCAGGCCTAATGTGACAACTTGAATTCACATCTGACTGCGAACGCTAAGCTTTGTGTTTCAGGGTTTATTTATTCCACAGTATTATACCAAAGACAGTAAACCACACGAAGTTACATCAGATGTAAATGAAATTATAGAGATGGGAATAAAGTGAATGTGACACTACGGAGGGATCCATTAAGAAGAAAAGCTTGTAGACACTGGTCCCTATAAGTAGTCCATGAGCCAGGGGCTGAAATTTGTGTGTGTATCATGTACTCACTCAGTATTCAAAAAAATCCAAGGGGACCAGTGAGAGTATATTAGAAGTGACATTAACTAAAATATTCTAATTATGGTATTATCCAGGTGCCCCGTACAAATATTCTGTCAATTTCTGCATTCTGCAAAATAGAAAAGTTGAAGATAAAGAGGCAAAAATTCCAGGAATCTCTCGTTAATGAAATTGGAAACGGTGTAGGGACTGGCTGATTTTAGGTGTTTATGTCTCAACAATTCAGGGCATGACTTTTGAACAAGTTTGTTCATAAATTATAGGAGTCAGTGTTTTCCCGTGACGGCCAAACTGGACGTTAAACCACTGACCGGGGATCCAAGGTTTAACATTCCTCTCCCAAAAAGAACAAACCTGCCGGACGGATGCACCTGGTAGTCATAGTTCATGGGAGGTTTCATTAAAGAGGATTCCGATTAGAGGAGAAATATCCACGTGGCTGATCCAGTTTCATTAGCAGTCCACAGGGAGTGGAGCCAGGCTGATCAAAAAGTGCGACGTACGTGCTTCACCGTCGGTTAATGGCCGATACTCGGCATGTTTATACTGTGGAGTAATGGCCAGGTACGCTGCGTGCTTTATTGTAGGCTGATGGCCAATTCACTGGAAGGCAAGCCCAATTAAGAGAGAAGGTGTGTGTGTTTTTGTACTGATCAGCCGGCTGTAATTGTTATATTATATCCCCCCGAGGGTTTAGTTTTCATCGTTCCGACATACTAAGAAAACAAAGCACACCAAGATTGACTTTGCTATAAACTAACATTCTTTCACATTCGCTAGCGTTCTCCATCTTTCACAGCATACCTGGATGTTTTATCAGTCAATATTTGGTCTAAACTAAAGATGTATCTAACGAAAGCTTCTTGTTTTTCCGTTATGCAGGATTCCAATAAAAGCTTCAATCCCATGTGACTTTGTGGGGACTGCACTGGCCGTTGTCCCTCCACAGGGACACTGAAGTATTGAAGGCCGACACACCCCCAGGAAGGCCAATGGCGGAAATAATTCACAGACTTCTGAAGATTACGAGATGCAAGTCTCCACAGGTACTCCCGTAGTCGGACACCAGCATACTTGAGCAGGTGCTGGGGCCGACAAGGTTGTTTCCTCAGCTAGTTGTCTTTGGTTAAGAAAATTAGCAAATACGGTGTCAAATGAAGGATTTCACAGTGTGTAACAGTGACTCATTCTCCTTGAGGAAACTGGAGGAGGTGGGTTCAATGCACTCCAAGTACACAGTTGTTTAAGATTGCTATCTTAGTAGTAATAATAACAATAACAATAGGTTTTCGGCTGATGGCCGAACACCTAATAATAATGAGTTCTTATATAGGAGTCGTTAACAACCGGTTCTTTTCAGAACCAACAGTTACTCAAAAGAGATTTTAACATGGTGCTACCGCAAACCTCTCTTAGTTCTTATTTAGCTCTTTATCACACCAATTGGCGTCTCAAAGCGCTCAGTATTTTTTCTTACAAGGTATGCGGAGCTAGGTTTTTGAAATATGAGACCTGTTCCTTTACGTTGCACCGTGTAATGGTTTACAAGGTGCTGCGGCGCAATATGCTGTCAATTAAACCACGCCGGGGTGAACCCCTTCTCTTTACGATTATTGCACTGGGTTCTTTTACGTGCATGACACGTCTGTAGAGTCCATAACCACCTTTTTTTAAATTTTATAGTTTGTCCCCGAATCCAACCAGTATCTTTTGGCTAGATTACCATGTCTTATATTTAATTGTGGAGCGTCGTGGCGGAGTTGTCCGTGGTTCGAATCCTGGCCTGGCTGGTCACGATGCTTATATCCTTGAGTATACTTTACCATAGTTGCTTTGTTCGTTGGATGAGATATAAAGCCGTGGGTCTTGTGTGCTGGGATATATAGTGGAAGTAAATGAAACTAGATTTTCTTACCTCGGTGTTTCTGATTTATTGCAAGCACCTTTGTCTACAGGTTACCTCAAACTTCCGAAATTATAGTGAATAAGTTCACTTTTGAGACGGCTTTAATTTTAGTACCAGAAATTATTAGTTATAACAGTAGGCCTAAGTATGTCTTTTGGTTTACTTTAAGTTTGTAACTAAGTAACAGATATTCTTGGTTAATATGAGCCTTTGAAGGTCTAATCTGAGGCACCTCTGATGAGAATAGAATCCAAAGCTTTCATGTTGAGATGTCTTTATTTACTTGTCAAGAATAAGACACAATAATAAGACTGATATACAGAGCCAATGCCCAGGAAATAAAACCCCAAGAAACTCCAGGGGAATTGAACCCCACTTCCACCCATGATCGACACAATTTTCCTAGGACAAATTAACACTCCGTAAGCCAACTATAACCCCTGGGTTATTTCGCTTAACCCATACTCCCAAGCAGGGTTAGCTATAGACTGGTCCCCTGTCTTTATCCGCACAGGCACTGGTCTTGCAGGCCCAATGATTTCATTGGATAAACATGCAGTGATGATGTAAGCTTTCCATATCTGTGCTATGATTGGTCCGAGGTGATGTAATTTGTCAGCTTGCACTTTCGATCGTTTGCATTCACTATATGTTTTATTCACTATTGTACATATACGTGTGCTTAACTGCGAATCTCCACGTGAAATGATTGCGAGGTCAAAGGCACATCTGGCAGCATCCGGTCAGGCAGGTATCTGGCTTTATGCACGAGCCTCGAAGTGTGACGTCAGATGTTAAGGCTAGGTCAGCTATGTCCTGGGAGGTAGCCACGGTTTACCAATTCAAATGTAAAAAGATCATGGCAAAATTTCCCAGGAATTTCCCAGGATATTTCTCTAGTGTGAAAGGGGCTTATTTTGATAATGGTATCATTACATCAGATCAGTATAGATCAAAACTAAAATTAATAATTCACATGAATTTTGATTTTTTTTTAATCATGAATAGTGTCCCACTTGATTGCTTCGAGTTTTCCGAGTCAATATTTACCGTACGGTAATTATTTTCTTGGAAGAGGTTTGCAAAGCTCCACCCCCTGGCAGTAGCTAAACTTTAAAATGTAACCTCCTCCTGGATGGAAAAACTGGCAAGTAGCCAATCTACCTTTCAATCCCTAATCTCACCACAGATTCCTGGCATGTTTATGCACACAGGGATAATGAACTAGGCGTTTGATTTGCTTTTACAACTTCAGAAAAAAAAAACATGTCAATGAACATCGCATTCTGAACTTTCATCAGTCAGCGAGTGGTTGGAGGGATTAGCAACAGTAGAGGATGTCACATCGTCTGATGGTAAACGTATCAGGGATGCATATCTGAAATGGTTGCACTGAGAACTCTTGTATAGGAGAGTTATCTCAACGTGAAGGTCGTCTATTGAAAAAGCGTAGATGAGGATAACAGACTCCATGTGACAACTCTAATTCAGTCGTATCTTATTCTTGGAAGACACTAAGGGGTTCTCTGCATTGCTCATGTCAATACCAACCGTGGTCATTAGTATGAACTCTGTCAGTACCTGGTAGTTTGGTTTTTCCTTGGTAGCCGAGGCAGTGAAAAGTGCATGGTCAGTATCCTGGGTCCAGTTTCATAGAACTGCTTCAATAAGATGCTAAGCAAAACAAAATTATGCTTACCAGAATAAGGTTACCAGCCAGACTATCATGTCACATGTACCATTTGTGATTGGTATCCTGCTCAATTCTGCTAAGCAGGACATTTTTAAGTAATACTTTCTGCTTGAGCAGCTCTATGAGATTGGGCCCTGGTGGTTTAGTCAGTACATCTCATATGCGGAAGATATTAAGCACAAGAGATGCTAAGCACAACAAAATTGTAAAACTAAATTTGACTAATATCACAGAGACAAATGGTCCGGTTACTCATCAACCCCTCCCTTTTTCTTCTTTACCGATCACTTCTTTTACTACCATGGTAAATTTACCATCAATACGTGCCGCACTTTTGGCTCGGTGCCCAGCCACATTGGCATTCGAGCTTGCAGAACTGGTAGTGTCGTAAAATCTTGTGTATGTTATATGACATCATAAAACTGTCATTAAAATATCTTAAGAATCGTATTACTTTACAATATTATTGCAAATTATTTCCTCCCCCTGCTTTCCACTTTTGAAGGAAACACCTTACTTTTTACTGCCATAGCCAGTCACCATGAACTTGGTCTTTTCTACCTCTATCCGACGATACCACATTACTCCTTTTCACCAACATAATAAAAAAGAATTTACTATTCCTTTTTTTTTTCTGAACTCAAAGTGCCCAACCCATTAGCATGCCAACCGTACAGAAGAAGTTCTTTTCTCCCCTCGACTTCTTTCACAGCCGACACTCTCCCCCTAAGCAAAATTCCCATTCCGGTTTGAAGTTGACACAGTACAAATATGTGGCATTCTTAATAGCTGTGGCGGTGCATGACCATAGCACTTCCAGTCAACAAAGAGCGTAATGCATCAATGCATTATTGTTGATGATGGCGCTTGCGTTTTTATACCTCTCCTTCATTCAATACGGAGACTCGGATGAGCAATCAAGTGTTCCTTACCCTAGTTCTGGACTGAGGTCAAATTTGTTCACATTTTTAAAAGAAAATTGGCCACTCTTCCCATGCAATGAATTCCAATGGAAAAGCAGTTAGTTCTGTAGTTTGTCCGGTAATTGATGGGAAAAAACTTTCTATAAGTTCAATGGATGGGTGCTCTTCCCATGCAATGAATTCCAATGGAACAGCACTTAGTACTGTAGTCTGTCAGTAATTATTTGTAAAACAACTTTCTATAAGTTCAGTGGAAAGAAATATCATAATCCGATACAAATGTCATCGAAATATTCTTAAACAATAATTGAGCGCTGGCACGTTAATCCATATGTTTCAGATTCAACCTGTTCTAGTCAATTTTTCTTCCTTCGACCCAAAATTATTAAAAGTTTACCCACTCAGTTTCCCTTGTGGTTTATTACTTGATAATCAATAATTGCGTAAAAATTTAGGAACATGTAGGCCCTACAATTCTTTATTTTCAAATGTTGTTACTGTATGGCGAGACAGATTTTTTTAGCCTATATTTTCATAAGTTTGTATTTCAGAAACAGAGTATGAACTGTTTCATGAGGCAGTGGCAAAGACAAATGTTAATTTTGCATCATTTTTGAAATAAAACTCTTGTAACACCAAAATTGACGCTGTGGCAATACAACTGTCGCGATGGTAATACAAAACTGAATTTGTCCGTGTTTTTTGTTTAAATGCCTCGTGTCAGACTGTTTTGGTTTTTGTTAGCCTTTTGAAGTTTAATATTATTAAAAAATACTTCCGGTAATGAAACCAAGGATGCCTCATAAGTGAACTTAGTCACTGCAGCTTGCAAGCCTGAGAAAACCTGTAAACAAGGGTGCAATGTGAACCAGAAACACTGGGGTTAACCCCTACTCTTCCACGATAAGTTATCTGGGTCCTTTAATGTGCACTACCAATCCTAGTACACAGGACCTACAGCTTAATGTCCCATCCAAAGCAATTATGGTAAAGTAACTTGCTCAAGGACACAAGTGCCTTGAACGGGACTCGAACCCACACTCTGCTGATTGGAAACCTCCGAGCTTGAGTCCGGTTTCTGATAACCTCTTGGCCACGGCACACCACCTGGAGAACAGGCGAGTTTCGAGAGCCTCTGTTAAGGACACAAGTCTCTGTGTTTCTAATGTAAGTGCCATGGCCAGGACTCGAACCCGCACTCTGCTGATCAGAAACACCAGCCATGCCACGACATGCCACTCCACGTCCTGCGAGTGAACTAAATAAATATGTTTGGTTTCATTTTCAATAAATTATAGATGCATCCAGGCTAAACAAACTGACTGGAATTGAAATGCAGCAACTGTGTCATTTATTGATTTATTGTGTTATTTGGAGTAGATCTATTGAGTTGTATAAAGGGGAATGTACTTATTAATTTTTTTGTTTTTTTTTGTTTGCTGAACAGAAACACCAGACATGCCACTCCGTGTCCTGCGAGTGAACTAAATAAATATGTTTGGTTTCATTTTCAATTGAAAATATTTGTTTGCTTGATTAATTAAGTTTTTATAATTTGGTTTCATCTACCTTTTGACAATTAACCTACGGATTTTGTACATAGAGGATGCTGGCACAGAGTTTTGTCCTGCCCCCTTCTAAAAATTAATATTCTTTATCCCCGATGCAAATTTAACATCTATTATATAAGGGAATGTACTTGTTTAGACATAAACACATTTTTCCAGAGGACGACCAGAGTATTCTGGTCGGAACAGCAAATACAAACTAGCTCTTCTCAGAGCCATCACTATATCCCCTGCTGCTAGCGAGGGACCTGTTTGGTTGCAACGCCCTTGTGGTTTGTTGTCGGCACATGCTGACAAGCTTTTCCCATAGGTTAAGACTAAGAGGATTTGTTTTGCTTTTTTTCAAAAAAATGTTATTTAGGTGTTGTATGCATGTCCAGGTAGTGCCTGTGTTAATTTAAGGCTTATTTGTTTGCTTGATTAATTAAGTATTATAATTTGGTTTCATCTACCTTTTGACAATTAAAGGAACATTACAGAATTGGTAATTGTAAAATATACTTTTGATCACAGATTTACATAAAACTTACACGGTCTAATGATGATGATAGTAGAAAACATCCCTTGAAATATTTCTGTCTGAAATGCCATATTTGATGAGAAATGAATAAACTAATTTTCCGATTGGAGTTTATCGCTCAGTGAGCGTTTTATTCATCTGTTGAACCTATATGATTTCTTGCAAATGTGTAGTCGGTTTTTCACTATTTTCTCGTGACCCAGAGGGGCGATCGATCTCAAACTTCTACAGGTTTGTCAGTTTATGTATATGATGGATTACATAAAGTGCTTACACAGCCAGCAACTGTTTTGTTAGCAAAAACCAATTCTGTAATGTTCCTTTGACATAAGGATTTTGTACATAAAGGATGCTGGCACAGAGTTTTGTCCTGCCCCCCTTCTAACCAAATCACAGAACCCTGCGGAATGACACCCTCTCTAGGATGTGTGTGGCATGGTCCAGCTTAGGATATCATGGCATTATGAGCTGACTAGTGTGTAGGATGTGGTTAAAGTCACTGGACACTATTGGTAGTTACTCAAAATAATGGTTAGCATAAAAAACTTACTTGGTAACGAGCAATGGAGAGCTGTTTATAGTATAAAACATTGTGAGAAACGGCTCCCTCTGAAGTAACGTAGTTTTTGAGAAAGAAGTCATTTCTCAGCAAAATATTTGAATTGATTTTTGAGACCTCACGCGTCGAAATCAACTTATCAAACATCTGAAAGTACACAACTTCGTGTGACCATATAGAGCAAGTGTGTTTTTTCTTTCATTATTATCTCGCAACTTCGACGACCAATTGAATTCAAATTTTTTCACAGGTTTGTTATTTTCTGCATATGTTGAGATACACCAAGTGAGAAGACTGGTCTTTGACAATCACCGAAGGTGTCCAGTGTCTTTAAGACAATGGAAACATTAAGATGTGTCAATGTGCTGAAAGTGGCCCTCACTGCTGGGTTTTAAAAGATACTACATGTTTACAACAAGCTTATCTTTTAGTATTATCAGTTCCCACCATGATACACAAACACCATTTGTTACTAGCTATTATGTTCCCGTACAAACCAACACTTCGGTGTGACTTTTTTATTGTCCTATCATGAAGTTGTTTTAGTCCTCTTGATATGATCCTGAAAATCCGGGCAAGAAATTATGATCCCTGACACTTTCCTGCGGGTTGTTTCCTTGTTTGTCTACGTCTGGTTGTTACTTGTCAAATTCTTATCTGGCGCCACCATGGTATCCTCCACATTATACTCCACCCATCTC
Source organism: Pycnopodia helianthoides (assembly GCA_032158295.1). NCBI lineage: Eukaryota > Metazoa > Echinodermata > Asteroidea > Forcipulatida > Asteriidae > Pycnopodia > Pycnopodia helianthoides. The sequence goes on along the minus strand of CM063243.1, from coordinate 1,532,978 downwards.
ACGTCAATGCAACAACGGTCGGACAATAGCTTGCACAAACTATTTAAAAAGCGGTTGTCTTGTCAGTAGATCTTCACACCACATCACTATTTGCCATCAAACTTGACGAGTCTCGTTAAGATATCACCATCGGCTGCCCTTTACCGCCAGATCTGTTTCACTTTATTGACTGTTCAATTAACCCAGTGTACCCGCTAAGCTTCTCTTTGGAGAGTTTACGCCCAGATCCTGGTCGTGTTTGCCAAAGATGTTGCGGGAAGATACACAGTTGGGTATTTCACCTTGCATTCTTAGGTGACTATATTCTCTAGGGTGAAGTGTTTGCGGCTGAGCAGCATTGGGTACATAGCGGCTTGTTTCATGCTGGGGGGTGTTGATTCTGTACACAGTTTGTTTTTCATTAATGAGTGGACGGAGTTGTTTCATATCAAGTGTGGTGCGGTTTCAAACCAGACGTTCTCTAGACCTTTTTCGTTGTTGTCAAAGTGGTTTCTGGATGAAGCCACTTGCTACGAAGTCACTTGCAACGAGCCACTTGCAAGTTAGATTTGAATATCTGGTACAATGCCTTTCTCACTCACAAGTGAATGTTCAGACTAAATCCAGTGTTGCTGTGTCAAATGATTCGGGGAAGCTTTTTGCATAGTTACTTAAGGGACAGAAACACCCAAACACAATTTCCAATGAAATGTGTTCTACAAGGATACCAGTATTTGCTTATCTTGAGGTTGCAATCCCAAAGCTTGCCCCCCATGTGATGCAGCAACAGTATTTTTTAGTCCTAGTTCGAGGAATTCAAATTGAACATGTGCGAGGCAAGACACTGTACAACACATTATTCCAATTAAACACCCTAATGTCTTAATCTTCAAGATTTATGAAGTTGTAACTATTTTGTTCTTGTAATCCAACGAATTAGAAGGTTACTCCAAGCTGAATATTAATGAGATTTTTGTTGTTAAACGTTGATTGTTTCATGGAGACGTTGTATACTATTCACAAACTGTAATCATTTGACTGTACCTAGAAAAGCACATGTAAAAAGTTATTCTGCAATGTTTTCGTATACATGTACCTATGTGTGCCAACCCTACTAATATTCGAGAAGCGTACGTTATTTTGTCTGACCACAGTTCTTCAAGATTCTTCCGCAATGAGGTGATGGACAGCTGACGGATAGTCCATTGTTAAATGAAGATTAGATAAAAACATAATAACCCCACCCTATTTCCATTCATGATATTGTGCCACCAGTGAATCATTTTCATCTCCTGTCTTAACCCACCAAAAAAACCTCCACCCAGTCCCTTTCAGCATCCACCTAAAAATAAGGAGCTCTTTTCCTTGTAAGCCACAACTTTGTACAGAAAGATAATCCCATATTGTTAGGTCTTAGGCTCTGATAATGCTGATAACACCTTGCCATCAATCTCTATGGGCAGATTAAAGACCCCACACTGCCCCAGCGATTTCCAGAGTCTTCTTCTGTCACCCATTGTCATTTGGACTTATCCTTGCAAGACCCCAACAATGAGGATTTGGGATTTCATGTTGTGCTTTTCTGTCGAGTTTTATCACAAGCATGGAGGAAGAAAACAGACTTTCTCCATGTCACAAGGTAGTATACTATCGTGGCATCAGCGCTGTGTTTATTGCATCATGAAAATGTCAAACTAACAAGTGCAGATGAATCCACAGAGCTGTGTGTGTTTGTTAACCAATGACTAAAGGGTGAAATGTATAACATTCAAGATTGATGTTCACAGATTTGCTCTTCACTTCAATGTTTCTTATAAATATGGTCATGGTCATATTTCGCTTGTAATGCTATAGTTTTTGAGAAATGAGTAAAACGACTAGGGACAATTGGGCGGTCGGGTTGGTATAGTGGTTTCTTTCCTCCTCTAGGACCCCGGTTCGAATTCCGCTGGGGGCACTTATGTGGATTGGGTTTTCAGTCCCTGCCTGATTGCGTGGGTTTTCTCTGGAATATTTCGCTGGGGTTTTCCTCCCACATCTAAAACTGAAACTTCCTTCCTTGTCTTCTCCCCATGGGTACTTGATTAGGTTCGCTTTTTCTGAGAATCCTTGGCCTCACAACCGGAATTAATAATAAAAATAAACAACTTAGTTTTGATCTCGCCAGTTCAAAACTCAAAGTTCAAAAACAGTGAAAACATACAAGGTGTTTTTCACTATTTTCTTTTAACTCTGATGACCGATTAAACCCTCACAGGGTTTGTGTTATTTCATGTATATGTTGGGTCACGCAAAGTACAGATACTGGTCTTTGACAATAACCAATGTTGTCTGCGTGCTTTAATATTTGAAATGTTTTGGGTTTTTTTTTCTTTAAGAATGAACCTCTAAAAGAAATAAACTTCTTTTAGAATAACGGGGTTCTTTATTTGGGAATAAAAAGGTCTTTATGACTTTGTAGTGTCTGATAGTCAGCTTAATTTTCAGCAATTCATGAGTGTCATTTATAAAATTATAATTAATGAACTGAATGATTCAGTCAAACAAGCATTGCAATTGATGTTTAATGAAAACCCGTTCCTGAAAATTATGTAATTGCAAAACTTTCAAACACTCTATAAAAACTGAATTTTGAATTCATAATTTTTCACAGTTAAATTTGACACTTCTAAATGAAGTAACTCGACCACATGTCATTCTTTACTTCAATAGTTGCTCTGTTTTATTTCACAATATTACAAAATTATTAACACAAATAGAGAAAAACAAATGTCACCAAGTCCATCTTCAATTATGGCTTTATAAAATAAACAATACTTTACAGCAATTTGCCGATATACACATAACTGTCCGTATGGAATCTTTTCAATCTGGGGAACACATCATTTTACTTCACATATTTTACACATTTTCAGCTTATTCGGTATGGAAGCACAAATTTCACTGGGTTACTGACAGACAAGTTGCATAATATGAAAAGAAGAACATCACCTCTGTGAAACTTTTAAATGTTACTCAAAGGAAGATTGGAATTTATTGGCCAAGCCTAGGCAAACAAAATCCCCACCCCAAATAATAATATAATAATAATAATAACAATTAAAAACTTAACAATAACAATAGGTTTTCGGCTGCTAACCGAACACCTAAATAATAAAACAAATACATTAAAAATAAATAAATGATTAAATAAATCAAATAAATTTAAAAATATATATAATTTGTTGACATTGACCTCGACCAACTTACGAAAGTTGTTGACCAATACGCCTGGTTCTGCTTAGCATCGTGTTTTTAGCTTAGCAGTCGTATGTTTTTACAATGTGCTTTTTTGTTCACTGAATTTACATACATGTACATGTTATAATGTAAGGAACAAATGTGATATGCATTTCAGTGTATTCATTACCTTCAAATTGATGATTTTAACAACATTTATATGCTATGCCATTCTGTTCAAATTCCATTGATATAAAAAATGTGTTTACAAAATTTGCCAGCTTTTTTCCTTTTCTTTACATATATCATCGCAATTATTTAACTATTTCTTAGATATTTGAATGTACTTGAAATCCAGTAAATATTAAATTCTTTCAAGATGACCAATGCATACATTTGTATTTAAAACTTGATTTAAATAAATAAATACCACAAAAAAACGTAAAGATAAAAAGTAAAAAAAGTTAAAATTTTTAGCTTTTCAAAGTCTCTGTGACAGACCAAACAATTTGTATTTGTTAAAATTACTTACTATTTGTTTTCATTTCCTCCATTCACTTAATTGTTTTATCTCAACTAATTGTATAATTTTTAGTCTCAAAAAAAAAAGAGACTTCAATGAAAGAAATTGATTTAAGTTTTATCAAAAAATAAAATCAGAATGGGATCTGAACAAATATAACAGAACTCAAGGATTGCATTAGGTAAGCAACATTCACGAGGACCTAGCTTGGAAAAAGTACAGTTCCAGAACAGAGTTTCTGATTTTGAAACAAACTGCATTAAAAAGTGGAACACATAACTTCAAATAACATGTTGTAACGCAAAGGCATTTATGGTTCACCAAGCATTTAAAAATTATGAGACTAAAGAGAAAATTTAGAGTCTGCCAAATATTCGTTTTATATATTTGTTTTATTTCTTTACATACTCTATTTGGCAAAATTTCTTTAGAGAAGTAAAATCAACCTGGTTCAAGATTAGGCAGCACTTCTCAGGTTAACAGAATCCCCTTTCACACTCGGAGCCAATTCCCAAGAAAGAAAAACCCCAGGAAAGTCCAGGGGAATCTTAGCCCCCACTGCCATTCACACTTGATGCAAAGTGATCATTCTGCATGCTAATCCTGGTGTTATGGGTCCTACTCCCAAGCAGGGGTAGCTATTTCAAAACGAAACCGCTATTTCCCCAGGAGATTGCCAGGGTTGGCAATTCAAGTATGAAACACCAACCAAGTTAACCCGGGAACTTCCCAGGAAAGTTCCTTCAGTGTGAAAGGGTCGAGAGACAATTCTTTTGATCATGTTCAAGAATGTTTTTTCAACCCTCTGGCATTGACAGTTAGGTTGACACATTGGATTTCAGTCAACACTCCTCAATTAATCATGGATTGGAATATTGGTAAGTGTGCACCTCTTGTAATATTTCCAGTAAGTACTTAATATGGTTTTTAACAATAAATTATAATGGGAATACAATATACATTTCACTTTAAATATCTTACACAAGGGATGAACTAGTTAGTACATGCGGGAAAACATGGAGATACGCCTTTTTTTCCGTAAGTGTCTTCATTCAGTTGGTCCACTTCTCAATGCCGAAACACAAGTGGGTTAACCACAAGTTTTGCTTTTTTTGTATAATTCTTTATGATATTTTGTGAATTTATTCACTGGATGTATCTACATCAGCCATTCAATGTAGATAACCCTAACAGTCACGGGATGTTGCTCTCGAATCTTAGTCAAGAATGATTCTTCTTCTGACGACAGGAGATGAGAACAACTGGTCTCCTGGAGTCTGGCCTGTAGCCAAAATGCCACTCTGCTATGATGGTTAAGGGTTCATCAGAATCTGTTCTTTTGTTCATGGTGTCCAAGTGGACACCCAATAGCTGAATATTTATGGCACAATTCCACAAGAATACGGAAAGACACGGAGGGGATGTGCGAAGTGCAGATGAAAAACATTAAGACATTCAAACGATGCAACAAAGCTTCTTCCAGATTGAAGATTTGGGTTTGGCCGGCAATGGCTTATCGTTCTTGTCTTTTAATGGCTTACTTTTGGATTTCTTGGATTTGGAGCTGTTCCTACTCTTGCCTTTAGGGGGTCCAGTAAACTGGAGCGCAGTTAAGATAACCGTGTCAAAAACGTCCTTCAAGTTATGTTGTGTCAACGCTGAACATTCAACATAGCTGACAGCGTTGATACGCTCTGCACGGTAAATGGCCTCCTCTTCCGTTATTGGCCTCTCGTGATACTTAGCAAGATCAATCAAGACATTGACGTCAGTCCGTAAGTCACACTGAGTGCCCACTAGGATTATAGGAGTCTTGGGGTTGTGTCTTCGTACCTCCGGCAACCACTTCTCTAGTGTGTTGTGAAACGAAGTCGGTGAGACTACACTGAAGCACAGCAGGAAGACATCTGTCTGTGGGTAGCAGAGCGGCCGCAACGAGTCAAAATCATCCTGGGAAAAGAAGAGCAAAACAAAAGATGGCCATCTTTAGTAAAAAGAGCAAACAAGATTTCAAACTAAACCAGCAAGACTTACCGATTGGGAATTGATTACCAATCAGGAATCGATTACCGCAACAGCCCACTGGCTGCTAGAATGACTTAATCAACCAGTCTAGCCTGGATCCTAGTGTGTGACCATGTAAGCTCCGAAGTGTATCCATGGAGCTATTAACGCCACCATCTCACCAGTGAATCATTTTCACCTTAATCAGGATGTGGTCTCTTACTAAGGGTTTCATTTAGATGAATAATTGAGGGGTGTATTCCAAGCGACAAGTAACATCAGTTTTGACGAGGGACGCAACAAAATTATGTGCCGAAAAAGAAAGGAAGCAACTTAGCAAGATTCTTTTAAATCTAGTTTATAAAATGATAACATTTTGAAACTTGAAAGTAAACATGCAAATATTGTTGACAGAATCAGCCAAGATTCATCACAAGGCTAGTTTCATATTGTTCCTCCATGCTCATTGGGAGATTTTGAGACGGACTGTTTGGCAAGAATACAATGACCTTTCCCTAAGGTCAACTGTCTGGCTAACTCATTAGAGAAAGCCACAACTGTACATGGTCCACTCCACAGAACAAACATATGTTTTCTCACTACACAATTACAGCGTTGAAACTACAGGGCAGTAAACTTCCCCTGGGACTGAGGCTGTGCAACCTCCATCCCCAGCGCTAGCCAAGGCCTTATGGTCTACTATCCATACACACTGATAGGTAAGATAGAATCTTATCAATATCATGTTAAGATAGGGATTCTATGCAACACTGAACCAATATTGTAAAGTAATATAAAATACACATGGTGTGTGTTGATTAACCACGGTGAACTTTGCTTTTCTCAAAGTGATGCTGCCGCAACTCAAGGTTTTAGCCAGGATTTTGTTAAAACTAAAAAGGGTGTTCAAATTTGCTGGAAATTTAAAAACTGAGTGTCTAAATTGTTCACTCGACAGATAAAACAGGGTGTCCAATTTAAAAATAGGACGTCCAAAAGACACCCCTCTGGCTAACACTATATGCCACAACTCATGGTCAGTTTACAATTGAAGACAAACTTATGAATTATTGATTTGATGTCTGCTGTTGATTGTACACTGTTATTTTCTTCAGGTCACTTTGATATTAAGATAACACTAAGGTCATTTGGTGTACAAACTGGAATAGTGTTAGGCTTAGCAACTGACATTAAACAAAGTAAGACACTACCTACAAAATCCACAGTATTATTAATTTTGTAAAATGATCCATGGCTGTGGTACATGGAAGTACATTATATGTAAACACACAAGGAATGTTGGAAAAGTCCTGTGGATTACGAATTACAGTAACTCTTGTAAAAAAAAAACCAAGATCGCTGGACTGCCAAATACCTCTTTATAACCGAGGACAGCAAAACAACGACACATAACAGAAATGAGATTTGGGACTTCAGAATGCACTCTTATAATAATCAAGCAGAACCTCTCTATAACATGCTCTTTATAACAAGGGTTGACTGTAGAGACACTTCAATCAATCCATGATAGCAATTCAATGAATTGATGTGAATATATGTAGAATAAGTTATCAAACTGGCTGTGAGAATTTTCACTAATTTCTTTACTTTGGGAGGAAGTTTATCATCAGAATCCTCCACTCAGAGTGAGAGTAAAACTTCCAGTAGGCACCCCTCTCTCAACCCCCCTCCTGCGCCTCCTCCCTCAACCCCCCTCCTGCACCCCATCCCTCCACCCCTAACCCTCTCTCAACCCCCCCCCCCCAACCCTCTCTGAGGTCTCTGTCCTGTCTCTGTAGTGATCCAACATGATCTGATCAAGGCGATGCTTTCACCGCGATATCTATTGATCGACGCCAAACAACTCTGGCCAAACTCTGGACCATTGATTGAAAACTGGTCAACAATACCCTCACAAGGAATCCTCTACAGTGACAAGCAGCGTTAAGCAGTCACCATTGTAGAACGTTGTTAATGCCCAGCGTTGGGTTATTGTCAACGAGACTGGCTAGGCTACCATTTTGCCGCTGGCAATTTGCAGCGTCTTTTCGGGGTGTTTTGTTTGAAGCCGGCCGAAAGTGAAAGGGCTGTCCTAAGGCAGATTGCACAGTGGTCACTTATTACCAGGGTTGCAAATGGCGCTGAAAGCACCCCCGACCCCAACCCCGTTCAAACGATATGTACATGACATTGTAGAGCAGAATTAATAAAATCATAGAGTAATGAACTATTGCTTCGTGATACAGGCCTGGACTTTCATCTTTGAGAGGGCAAGGCCATTTTCGTTTTCCAAAGGGTTCTTCCGTTGGAAAATCCTAAGCAACGGGAAACTTTTGAAGGGCACCAATGCCAAGACAATGGGAAACTTTTGAAGGGGCACAAAGACCAGGGCAATGGAGGCCATGGCCTCCGTATAATTCCAGACCAATATAAAGATCAAGTCACTACAACAAATCCTCCACGGTACAACAATCAGATGGACTCTCTTCTCAGTACTACAAGGCTATATTGAATACAGAAATGTCTGTATTTGAAGTTAATTAAAACAAGCCAAAAACTACACAAAATGAAATTGGTTGCATGGTTCGAATTTTGTCCTTCCTCTGTGCACACCTTGGTATGTTCTGTAGTTATAGATAGCCTATTGTACTGTTTTTGTACAGTGCAACGATGCTGCTGATTTATACAGTCAACAATAATAATTACTGTTATTATTGTTATTATTAAAATATCACTGTCTTGTTTGTACACACATACATGTAGTTGAGGCTGTAGTTTAGTAAATACAAATGTCAGGGACTCACACTCCTCATTTGTAGACGAGTTAGTCCAAAGTTCAACCCACACCCCCCATCCCATGTATGCAGTGCTTGTAACACATTACCATGTGTGACATATGGCACTCGCGATGCATATCTTTTCAATTAGCCTAAAGGTTTAAGTGGTGGAGATTTGTGTCATGGGAAAATTACAATCTGAGATGAACTGTCTCAATCAATTCATGTGGATTCAACAATTGTTGCATTAAGTTACATTACCCTTAGTTTAAATTACTTGCAAATGATCGGGCTCAAATTTCATGGCTCTGCTTACTGGCGATTTCTGCACATTTTCGATCACCATATTTCGCTTACAGAGCAAGCGCCGAATTTCTGCGCTAGCTGTGTAAGCGAAGAATGATTGTAACGTGGAGAAGAAAGTCCCTGCTAATAACCTGTGAAACACGCTTGACATTTAAGCGTAGATTCCCTGCTTCCGTAAGCGCCTATTCTTTGCTTACGGTAAGCAGAGCCATGGAACTGGGTCCATCTGGGAATACCATTCTAATAAAATGAAGTCAAAGTTCATACTATGAGGTCACAGACAAAGAAGATTTGTCTTCGATTAATTCCGCAGATAGACAAAAGTGATTACGATTTGATCTGCATTATCACTACGATTGTCGGATCAGGCAACGGATCACAGCTATTATCGGTTTGTAATGCCCCTTGCTATCATTCTGGGGTAAGGGTGAACACGACTAAAATAAATCGAGGCAAAGTCATTGGATTTTTACTTGGAATGTGGTTATGAATGTTGGGTTCAAAATAGTCTGGAGCCTGGCATCCTATTTTGTGGCATGCAGCCCACACAATCTCAAGGCTAATCCAGTTTACATTTGGCAGCCCTGTCGCCAGAAGAATTTATTTAATAAAAAAGGAAACCTTGACTTTTAAAGAAAGGAGGAATTTATATCGAAGTTATTACTCACTTGACCAGCTGTATCGCATATTTGTATTTTGATGGGATTCCTGTCTACTCTCACCACAACTGTAGAAACGAAAGAACAAAATGTAGAACAATATTAAATCAGTGTAGAATATTTATGACTGGATTCCCACAATGTCAAAAACAAAGTTCTGCATTACAGATTCATTTCTGTAAAATAAATGAACATCCAAATGTAGAGTTTGCAGTTGAATAAAAAAACAAACAGCCAATGACATGTGCAGTGTAATGCAGTATAAACTCACAATGTACTATTGTCTTTCGGGGCAAGGCAATTTTACCAGCTCGCCTCTAGTCTATAAGGAAAATTTTTTAATTTTATTGGAACATTTCGAAGGGCACCAAGGCAGTGTCCATGGGCATTGAGCAGGCCTTGAAATACACAGAGGCAACCCCTCCGGCTCTGTTCCCCTTGGTCTTGGCGCCCCTTCAAAAGTTTCCCGTAGTCTTTAAGATTTTCCAACGGGAGTGCCCTCTTGGAAAATGCAAATGGCCCTGCCCTCTCAAACTAAAGATGAAATTCCAGGCCTGGTTGAGGCAATTGCCTCCACGAAAGATCAGGTCCGAGTTTTCAAGTAGTTGTTTTACAACAATCAAAACATTGGATTTCCAAACGTAATGCGCATTTGGTGAAATTGTGAATTCACCCAATCTGAAACATGGTTTTATTCTTGTTTGGCTTCTACAGTAGTACATTAGTAATCGCTAGACTAATCAATATAACAAGGCTGTGCTCGACTGCATTTCAATTGACAACAATATCTGAGGGCCCCCCCCCCATGGGTACACAAAAAATAACAAACATATTGTACGTAATCATAACAACCAACCCTACAAAGTACATGATTTTTGTTATAAACAGAAATGCAGTTTTGACAACTCTTAAATAACAAGATGAAAAGATCTGCAGTGTTGTGTGAAACCAAATTGTGCCGTTGAGTTTACAATTTATGGTATTCTATCACCAATTCACTACAAACTCATTGCTCGAGGTATTTTCTCATGTGGGTGGACATATACTGTACTTTGGCGATTTGTCTGGTAGAACCATTTATCAACGGCAGCTGTGAAATAAAGATTCCAGCAAATTTTCATAATTGAAATTGGTGTGCATTAAAATAGCAGGCATATCTTTGATTGGTGTACATGTACAGTGTACAGTGTAAAGTGTACGTGCCTACAGCTAGGAGTGGGTGTTATACAATATGGCTACAACACAAATTAGCTTGCGGTTCTCCAAAGGGATCCTGTACAGAACCTTTTAAGGACCACCCGCGTTTTCGGAGTTACTGCAGTAATTTATCATGGGAAGATGGACTACAGAGATTAGGAATATATACATCTTCCTACAATTTACCATAATTTCTTAATAGTTCAGAAACACGGATGGCCACTTTAAGCTTCCGTACCTCTCCTAGGTCAACTCACAGAGTTCTTTGGTCTTGTTTGGTTAATGATTGCATAGTAAATACAACCATTTCTCAATGATACATCCACAAGAGCCTACTCTTATTGCATGGTGATCACATGTACAGGAGTGAACTAAAAAATGACTACAGGCCACCAATGTTTCTCTTGGGTCCAATTATGTGTACTAACTACCAGGTGTAGGATTCACATTGGGTAGTGAATCAGCTAATGGTAAAAGGTGTTGGAGCTTGAGGATATGTTTTGCCAACGAACTTTGCCGCTCTAAATTACAATATTTTGTATCCAAGTGCTCTTAGGTAGGTGGGGAGATGGTAATGTGCAAATGCAAGCATGCAAAGCACCGACGCAGACACAGTGGAAATAGCATCTTGTGATAAAAAGTGTGTTGTAAAAAATAATCTAATTGCTGGCATCTTTAGTGTCAGGGGTAGTAAAAATGTTACAGCCACACAAATTATACCCACACCATACCTTGTGCAATATGTAACGTGTTTTTTTTCCCAAGACCCTTAAGGGGGCGTGCTGGCAGCTGAGCACTGAAGAGTTCTACTCAACGAAGCTGGTGCAAAAATTCTTAGGTAGGCTAGATTACAAAATCTTGTAATTTCTTTTAAAATGTGAAATTTTGACCATGGTTCAGTATGTTTGTCTTCTAGACAACATCACTTCCATCACCAGGGGTACATGGTTACCACAGCCCTACTAACTACCTTTTTTTCCCCAGAACTTTTTGACATTTAACAACAAATGTGGTAGTGTACCGACTACAGCTTGACCAGAAGACGTGGAACTTGATTTCTGTCCCGCAATTTGCTTTCAAAGATCTTTAAAATGACTCAAGCTCAAAACCAACAAGGTTAGGGAAAACAAACTTTTGTCAAACCATGGTCAAACCACACATTGATGACTAAACTCAGTGGCTTGTGATGGCATTCCCCCTCCCCATACCATGTAGTAGTGACTCATTGCTGGTTCCAGTTTCTACCATGATGGGTTTTCATAACAATTTCTACCGCCCAGATTAGGGGCTTCCAAACACCAGAAGCACTGCCCACATCAAACAACTTGCCTCCCTATTCAAACCATTGTGCTTACTGTCCCTAAATTAGCTGCGTACAATGCTAAGCTTATGCAATGTGAACAATTGACCATGGTTTAGGCTACACAGGATGGACCTTGGTTATAACTCAAGTGACTTGAATGAAGATTGAAAGAGTTCAGTGAAGATCTGAAGAGGTCATTCACATCAGAATGGGAAGTTAGTTCACATCAAATTAACTGATCAAGGGGTTGAAGATCTTCTAAATACAAGGATATGGTATTACCAGTTGGTTTAATGTTCCACCATTGTCAGAAACATCCTTGACAGTTTAATTTAGTATTTGACAATCATTAGGGGGCCTACTTTATACTGTAGTACTCAGTAAATTCAAATTAAAGTTAATTACATTTTGTTGGGTTGATATTTAAATGTACAATTTTTAAGAATTCAAAGTTTAAGTTTCAAGCCACTGCTGCTGATAAAATTTTCGGTTATAGAAATCAAATAATTTTAATAAAGGTTTTTTAGAAATAACAAACTATCCAAATTTAATAAAACTTAAAGTGTTAATCTAGCCTGAAAACAATATTATGTGAAGTTAAAGTGGAAGACTGAAACAAAGCAAACGGTCAAACATTACAGCATTTTTTTTTATTAACTTACTAGTTTTTATAAATAAAAATCTCACAAACCTGAATAATTATCGAATGCTGTTGGCACATATTGCAAAGGGTATCCATTTGTTGTGTAACTCACGACCAGACTAGTTTTCCCTACTGCACCGTCACCTATTAGCACACATTTCACTTTGGTTTCAATGTCCTCTTCGTTGGCGGATTCAGTTCTGGAGATATTGGAGGCTGTGGTCGGTGCACGGGACCGGGATGATGACACCACCCCGACCGGCTGGTGGTGGTGGTGATGCTCGGTGGCCGGTTGCGCTTGAGGCGGCATTGCACTGGATGTTGTGGTCGGACTGTACGGGTGGTATGACTCCAGATCGCGGTATTCCTTTGTAAACCCGGCGAGAACCATTTGCGAATCAGGATGCAGACACCGATTTCACCGAAGAGTTGTAACTGAGTTCCACAATGATGATCACATTGGTGGAAAAAAACAGCCTGCTGGCCTCTGTTTTAACAACAACGAACAGACAATGTGATGTGAAGGAAAGTGCCTTCCAAAAGCAGTCAGCAGTTTTGAAACTTTAACAACTTTCTCTCCATACAAAACTTGAAATCATTTTTTTAAACCGGCTGACTACAGTATCCAGAACTGTTCTGTTGAGATATTTCCACAAGAATGAAAAGAAGGAAAGTATTTCCTGAAATTTGTACTAACTCTGGGTAGGATGATTTGCTCTCGTCAGATGGTTAGCAACATCACACACGCGAGCCTTCGAAGGAAGTGTGTGCACTGCAGTTTCAAAAAACGGTCGTGTGCATGGTGTGTTGGTTTGATATGGTGGGCATGTATGAAAAGTGTGCGTGTGCTTTGCAACATCAATATGCATGACATGTGGAATCCACATCACTGACACAGCGGTGACGTATAACACACTGCATACGTCATCGATCAGCCATCGTGTTAAACAGCGGCTGTGTCACTGCATTATGCTAATGAGAACTAGCACTGTATTTGCATGCTTGCGGCATTAAGTATTGGGATGATCCACTCCATTGTAGGTGTAGGCAAGCAGGTGAAGCGGGTGTAAAAAGGGGGAGAGACGTAGCGCCATCTCGTGTTCAGTGGCAACAAGTTGTTTTTATTAATGGTGATGAAGCTGGACGCCTTGTTTGTTGTTTCATAATTAATTCAATTAATTCGAGATTTTGAAACAGCTGAAGTGAAGTACGTCAGAATTCAGTCTCTTTACACCAATGTGTCACAAGTGGTTGACAAAATCATGGAGGCAGAAAATAGAAATAGACCTCCAGGACAAAATAAACCGTTATTTATCGATCTTGATTTCGTTTGCTAAAATTTCGTTCAATAACCTATGGACCTTTCTTTTGTTGATCAACAAACTGCGCTGGTTGGCATGGAGGGCTGGAATTTCAATCGCGGGTACAGATGTTATGACCAAATTCAAAATTTCTGCAAACTTTCAATACATCTTAGGATTGGTTGCTCTTTTTCCAACAAATTCAACACTATTTTTGAATGTTTGTGTAACATTGTTACAAAAATAAACTGTGGCTGTTCGTTTTTGCTTTGCATTCGTGGCTTCCCATAGTTGTCCAATCTTGGTTGGCAAAAACTTGGGCTGTGACGTTGCAAAAGAAAGGTCTAAAGGGGTCATGAGTCACCACCCCTACTTATTCAACAGAACGAACATCCGCATTGGAAGACTACTACCGGATACACCTCCACCTTCACTGATGCCTCGAGGGCAAGACTACATTTAATCGCAGAGACAATGTTTTGGATTACTCGGGACCACCTTTTTGTTACTTTTGGTCAAATACAACGATCGAAACTAATCGAATACTCTTATCTGTGTGTGCCGAGTTTCGTCTTGAAATAACAGGCACATGATTTGAAACTTTCTCCAGTGCACTCGTCGTATGTGGGTCTAAATATAGAATCCTCACCTTAGCTTAGCTAATCGGATTTTATTGTACGTGTAGATATAAAGAGGATATTTTAGCAAGTGACGTAACCAAGGGTGGTATCTCAGAACCCTTGCCCCCCGCCCCAACCCCCACCCCAAAAGTTGATTGAAGAAAATCTATAAATATTTGTTTGAAGCTTTGCATGGTGTGGACAAATAGGAAAACTATAAATAAATAGTAGTAAACTTGCGGGTACAACCATGTGTAAATCTCTTTTGTTTGAGTGTTGGCTCTGAGAAGAGCCGGTTTGGTCTCGATGTTTCGAACAGTATACAGGAAGACGAGCAGAGTATACTGTTCGGAGCAGAGTACGTTCAGGACAGAGTATACTGTCGAACTCGAGACACACCGGCTCTTCTCAGAGCCAACACTCAAACAAAAGAGAATTACACATGGTTGTACCCGCAAGTTTACTATTATTTATTTATAGTATTCTATAAGAAAATCTATGTTGGTTTTTTTTTGGTTTTTTTTAAGTACGACCATCTTTTGTGCATGATCTGTAAACTATTGTAAGACTGTTTTGAAAATGTATAATGTATGATTTATAGTGGATCAATGTGTATGAGCATGGGGCTGATGTCATGCACTTCTTGGAAATGATTCCTCTTGGTGAAGTTTACACTATTGGTAATTACTCAAAATAATTATTAGCATAAAACCTTACTTGGTAACGAGTAATGGGGAGAGGTTGACTACAGTATAAAACTTTGTGAGAAACGGCTCCCTCTGAAGTGACATAGTTTTCGAGAAAGAAGTAATTTTCCACGAATTTGATTTCGAGACCTCAGAATTAGATTTTGAGGTCTCGAAATCAACCATCTGAAAGCACACAACTTCGTGTGACAAGGGTGTTTTTTCTTTCATAGTTATCTCGCAACTTCGACGACCAATTGAGCTCAAGTTTTTACAGGTTTGTTATTTTATCCATATGTTGAGATACACCAAGTGAGAAGACTGGTCTTTGATAATTACCAATAGTGTCCAGTGTCTTTAAAGTCTCCCAAAATCTCAAAATTATTCATTTGCCAATTGTTCCCGAATGCCCCCCCCCCCCTGAAATTAACTTGTCTAGTTGGGCCAGTAGGGAATCCATGAAAGGCCGTGGGTCCTCTGTCTCGATCTTTGACTGGGACCGGCTACTTGACCACCTGACTCTGAGCAATTAATTTGCTTTAATGCTAAGATTTGTGGTGAAGGCTTGGAGAGGAAATTGCATTGCTCACAATCTTATAATTTAACTTTTTTTTAACAAAATAATTAAGAATAGGCACAAATCTGCCATCGCACTGTATGTAATGTTTAAAACAAAGCAGATAGAAATTATATCTTGAACCCTTTTTTTTTTTTTTTACTGCAGCATGGGAAAAAACACTCGAATCAAAATGATTACACAAAATGAAGCACACTAGAACAAAGCACGATAAATTATTATGATCTCTTATGTCATATGTAGGAATTGTATATGAACTACTCAAAGGTGCACAAGTCTGCAAACAAAAATGTTGATTCGGCCAGTATATGCCTATATGTACGCAGTGGTTTGAATTATTCCAAACGGTCCAGTAATGGAAGCAGATTAGGTGATTTCCGCTTTCACAAGGAAACTGAAATAAGCCCTAAATAGGAAGCTTTCTATAAGATTACCACGGTGATTACGTCCAGGGATCGATGGGTGCTTAATCGCATCCTACAAGGGAAGAACTGGAGAATAAAGAGATTAGCTCAAGGTAAGATCTAAGCCTCTATTGTGCGCACCACTTTACCCCGTCTTGTCAAAACTTGCTCCGTCTTGGCAAAGTATACAGAATTTGGAAAGGATTAAACAGAGAGGGTGGTCCGGGTTTCGTAGGTAGGTGTGTGTTTGGCAGGATATATCGAAACCGAAAAACAAGTTACTGTGTCAGTAAAAACCACTAAGTTAAAGGAACATTGCAGAATTGGTTGTTGCTAACAAAACAGTTGCTGGCAGTGTAAGCACTTTATGTAATCCACCATATACATCAACTGACAAACCTGTAGAAGTTTGAGATCGATCGGCTATCTGGGTCACGAGAAAATAGTGAAAAACCGATTACACATTTGCATGAAATCGTATAGGTTCAACAAAATGAATAAAACGCTCACTGAGCAATAAACTCAAATCGGAAAATTAGTTTATTCATTTCTCATCAAATATGGCATTTCAGACAGAAATATTTCAAGGGATGTTTTCTACTATCATCATCATTCGGCCGTGTAAGTTTTATGTAAATCTGTGATCGAAAAGTATATTTACAAGTTTTTTTCTTACCAATTCTGTAATGTTCTTTTAATAATTTCCAGGTTTGTTGTCCTCTCAATGTCTTTGTTTGTACTCTGGATTTGAGCATGAATCTCCTGTTTTTTTTTCTGTTGGCCTGTTGAGTTTTAAATCAATAAAGAAAAAGGGGGGATGCAAACAATTTCATAACTCAAAATTTGTCGCGAACATCTAGATTTTTAATTAAAATAAAGTCACATTTCGTGATCCAAGGTTCACGTGACATTCCAAAGATTGTAAAAAAAAAAACCATAAAAAACCATAATGCATTTCAACAATTGATTGGAATGACAACAAATTTTAAAGAATGATGTATAACGGATAATTTAAGTTTTACATGTTGAGGCGAAGGACGTAACGAAAATGTGACTATACAGGCAAATTTAAGGTCGTTAAGCAATTACTGTCCAAATTCGTATTTCAAGAAAACCGAGTGTGAACGTTCCACCGTTATTCTGCCTTTTTGTATAAGTCGTTGCTGGCATTGTGATTGCAGGAATTCCACCTGGGAATGAAAAAAAACCATTTCTTGAGAAAGGTTATAGCATTAATATAGAACAGTCATGCCCTACTGTTTTCAAGTCAGAAGAGCTGTGGTTTTATTGTTTATGACCTTCTGTTGGGGGCAAAAATGGTACTTTCAGTGCCCGGAATAAGGATCGTACAGCCTTTCGACTTTAGTCCGGGCACACGAAGGTTCGTAGCGTTCCCCTTCAAGAGAGTAGATCGGGGTGGGGGGGGGGGTATAGTCCCAATCTACTAAAACGGCTTTTGTGGATGGTGTACGTAGTGTACCTCCGCTCCATGGTGTAACCGTTCTTTATTTGGAACATGCACCCATTTCCGTGGGTTTCATCCATAGTTCACCCTATGGTTCACCCATGGAGGTAGGAATTCCCATGGTTCACCTAAACAATGCCTCTCCTACCCCCACAGGGTTAATAACCAGAAACCGATTATGAGCAGAGCTGGAACGGGTTGGGCCCAATTGTTGTATCCGTCTTTAGTTCGAGTTAAAGCTAGCATTTAGCAATTGTCTGGAAACAAATCGCCAATGCGTTAACGATCTTAATGTTGTAATTGCAGCCATTCCGGTCATGTTTGCATCATGACAATTGGGCTCAGCGGCTGATTGCAGTAGTTGTGGGGCAATTAAAGGTTTTGGGGCTTTGACCGAGACCGGGAACCACGGGCAAAACACCGCATTCATCGCAGAGCTCCTGAAGATTAACGGTTTTGAAATGTACAGAAAACGTACTATCAGCCTAATGAAGACAATGAACTTATTTGGCAAAAGTAGAAGAGACACAGTAAGTCTATAATCCACAATAGGATCACACGGTAGGAAACCTGTTCATACACATCACTTGGTGACAATTAGGGAGGTCATGGTTCACACAATGTATCGCCAGTATAACCTACCCCCCCCCCCGGGGGGCGAATTTATGTTCTGCAGCACACGCTGGCTACGGAGTCAACAGTTAAGGGATAGGGAAGAACAACCTATCCCTTAACTGTTGACTCCATAGCCGACGTGTGCTGCAGAGAAAAAAAAATCGCCCCCGGGGGATCGCCAGTTCGCTACTGAGGGATAATTGTCGATCTTTGTATTGTATCATCGAATGACAGAAACCAGTTCACTGATCATCAAAGGACAGGGGCGTGACAAAGAAGTTAGCCCCTACTTTGGGGATCAGAGACGGAAGTCCACTCTTTCTGTTCCATGTTCCCATGTTTGTGTTTATTTTTCTATTTTAACAATGTCTTTCTAAGATTTTAAATTTTCGCGCGAGCCAGAGTTTTTCTACGGAACAGTGAATACCTTAATACCTTTGTTATTACACAATAAAATGGAAAACCATACGCAAAAATCATAAATAAATAGGGACTTTATAAATAAAAAAAATTGACCTACAAGTAAAAGAGCAGAGAGGGCCAAAGATTGCTCTAGATTCTCTTCAATGCACTGAGTCCTCTTCAAGACTAAACCCCCACTATTGATTTGTAGTAAATAAAAGACGAAGGCGGTGCAACATACAAAGGGGGTGTCACTTTTTCCAACCCCGCCTGAGGTTTCAGCCTTGAGATTTCTTACTGGAGCTTCTTCCTGTACTTCTTCGATTCAATAAGAATGAAGTAAAAACGTCTTTAAGAACATGTATACATTGATGAAAATACATACGGTTCTTTAAAAGGTCACATTATGACTATTTCACAGTTATGATTTCACGTATCTTTGGTCATACAGAGTACAACCTTAATACTTTATCACTGTTTATCTTGACCCTTGCATCAAACAGTCTTGAACTGTCCTGAAGGAAGAGACGACGAACGGCTCATCATTGATCTCTCTTATCCCATTACATAACTAGTATATTCAAAGCTTTGTTTATCTTGCATCTAAAAAGAGGAAAAATGCCTCGGAGCTAAATGGCAAAACAATGAGATCTGACGGGTCCCGGCGGACATCGAGTTATTTTCGGCCACAGGGACGCTTTACACGGGTTTCTTATTGTGATGGGACAGACAGATAAAGCCGTCCAACCGACAGTTTCTTTGGCTACTTAGCTCATTGTCTTTCAGAATAACAAAGCGGTAAATAAGACGTCTGGTAAACTGTTCATAATGTCACTTAAGCCTATTTGTATATGAATCAGTTACATTCTTACTTTGTCACTTTCTCTTTCACGTTTGTTTATAATAATGGCCGCTCGTGTAGGAGATGGTTTTAGGGCTGGATCGTTTGAATAATTAAATATTATTATTGAATAGAAAAGAACATACATTTTGAAATAAGAAATCGTTGTTGACTTGTGACGGTTTCGGAGGTTCCGACTTGTGAGGAGAAGCAGACAATAAAATGCAGCTTTGAAATGTAGTAAGGACATCCTCAAAGCTAAATGTAGAAATTCTTGTCTGCATTTAAGACTGAATGTTTAATTTAATGGGATGGTAAGCCAGGGTTCGGTGGTTTGATCTGGGTTGTGAAGTGAGGGTTAAAAAACAAAACAGGCACAGAAGGAGTTGGCAATCGGGGCAATGGTTTGTTATACAAGTTAGGCCTACTGACCCGTGGTTTGATTTGTACACGGTATGCCTATTTTCTTTCCTTTTTTTTCTACGAAGAATGGAAGCGATTGAAACAGACGATTCATAATCATGCTAGTCAGGGACCAATTTCACAAACAGCTACAAATTATATAATAAACGATGCTGTTACATCATTGCTCAATTGAAAAATAATCATCTGTTTTCTAGTTTTCGAAGACTACACATCATGAGAGGGCAGCAGATCATGAGATAATGGCCTTTTTTGACAGTATGATTTTGGACCATTGAGGGCGCTGTTTCTCTTGCGCCATGAGTAAGTTTTATGTTTCACGCAGCAAGTCCACGTTTGGGATGAGTTCTCACAAACTTAATTCTGCCACATTTTGTAACATTAAAGTTTAGTTGTGACATAATATTATTATATTGACTGAAGGGTCTCGCCCTGGAAATTCACCATGAAGTCTAGATTTACAACGATTGATTTGCGAGTGGCTATTGCCGAGTTAGGCACAAGGTGAGTGGTGACTGATATTTCTATTTGTACTAATTATACTATAATATTCACTATCGTTCTGTCTTCTTGACTGTCATGACTTTGTCTTTAGTCATGCAAGTGGAATAGTTTACTGTGTACACTTAGACCCAGTAACTGGGGCGCTGTACTCCTTTTTCACAATTTTGACATTTTCTGTCGTACTAGCGCCCCAGCGAAAGCTACCAAGGGTAAAATTCCGGAGGCGGCCGCCACTTTAATCGCCCCGAATTAAGAAAATTTTGGGTCTTACCTGTCCGGAAGGAGTGGAGAAAAATATCCTAAGTATGAATAGGTTGTAGGAAAAATTGGAAAGGCGTGAAAAATGGGCCGAAAACCGGCCTACGCGACGTGAGAAAATGGCCCAACGCCATTTTGTATCGTTTTCCTACTGTGTGTTTGTTCGCGCGTTTTGCAATTTCTCCAATCAGTCGGTCATCGTTCATGCGCGATGGAAATTCGATAGGACTATTCGATTTCTGGAAGGGGTAAATGCAGATGATGTTAAGGGGGGAAATTAGAACTAGGTACATTAGCACACGTGTGTTGATGATATGAATGTCCGTAAATTAGGATATAAATTGCACTGATGTTTTTATTTAATAACGCGCACGGAATCTGTTAAGACCGCCATTTTATAGACCCATTGCAAACGCGCAGCGCACTTAAACGCGCACCTCCTGGTCGTCATTTTGGGTTAATAAATAGAGCAAGTGTTTCAATAAATGGCAATAGTTGTTGTTTGTTATTATTAATTCTATCTTTTGATTTATTGTGTGGCTTTCTGATGGAATCAGCGCCTTTGGAATTATTCGGAGGGGGTAGTCGGGGACGGTTCGGTTTAAAAACGTTTAGGTGGTTTATATAACTTACCTAGGACTCCTACTAATGGAATAATCCGAAATAACCTTTTGCGCGACTGACGTGTAAGGCAGGTTTTCATTCATAAATTTATGAATATTCAGTTTATGCAAAGTATTGGACAATCACAGCTTATTTTAATATTCATAAAAATTACATATTCATTATGACCTTTAGTAAACCAGAATATGGGAGAAACATGTAGGACAAGCAAACCAATCTTTGTATCAACGCCTCATAGCCGTGTGGGTTAAGGCTATGCTCTCTTGTGTATAATAAATTGTTCTCTCTTTACAGGTTCGAGTCTCGGTAACGACGCCATTGCATTATTTCATTGATTACTAACGTTCCATTCCTTCCAGCAATAAGGTACAGGTAGATACATGGAGACTGGGTGAAGAGGAGACAGGAAATGGGGGAGAAATAGAGAAGAATAGAGTGTGGCAATAAGCGCGAATTTTTTTTCGCAATTTTTTTTTTGGATTTACGCAAAATAATTTTTTTTTGAAATCGTCCCCCTATGAAATCCATTTATCGTAGAATTTTGTTCCCTACCCCAATCGATTGGAAACATCCTCATGAATAAATTTAAAAAAAAAAAAATCAAAAAAAAGCTTCGGAAAGTGGCGGCCGCCTGCGGAAATTTTTCCGCTACCAAAAATATGGGGAAGTGCAATATTTTCATAAAAAATCAGAGATGTCACACCAAAAATGCCCCAGAATGACGGAAATACCCAACGAATTACCTTCAAAACTGCCAACTGGCCTCTCCATATGTTTAAGATGTAACACCAGGCATGAAATTGTACTCACGGAAATTTGTCCGGCTAAAAAAGGATGATTTTTGAGACATTCCCGGTTTCCGTTGATCATGTCCAGCCATCGTTTTCATGGCTACCCTGCGGGGGTCCTACTAAAAGCCGACAACACGCCGACAACAAGTCCAGAGTGCCGACAACACGCCGACAACAAGTTTCAGATACCTTAAAACCAGCAAATAAACCAAGGATTTATTAGAAATATGTGTACTATGTAATATTAACAAAAATGCAATGGCATAACTTCACGAAAAGTCCGAATTTTTAACCAGAAAAAAACACGAAAATACACAGAGTGCGGTCGGACGCCATCTTGGCCTAAAAACCGTGTTTCGACCTTTCCATTATGATACGGGGGTAACACATCCGGGGGTGTAGTGATGGCCTAGTAATTATTATGCCAATAGCAATAATAAGCCGTGGGATGACGCCCGCCCTGTGTTGTTTTGTAAGCGCTAAATACATCTTACCGGTATCATAATGGAATGGTCAAAACACGGTTTTTAGGCCAAGATGGCGTCCGACCGCACTCCGTGTATTTTCGTGGTTTTTTCTGGTTAAAAATTCGGACTTTTCGTGAAGTTATGCCATTGCATTTTTGTTAATATTACATAGTACACTAGTACGACAGAAAATGTCAAAATTTTGAAAAAGGAGTACAGCGCCCCAGTTACTGGGTCTAGTGTACACTTACACTACACTTAAGGTTTGATGGGATTTTTAGTATTGTAGGCTTATCAAGCCGCTTATGCCTTTTAACACCCCATATCCATTTTCACTCGGGTATCTGTCAGTTTACATTCACGACATGATAATTGAGATTGAGACATGACATTTAATCAGTTGAATCATGAATGATGTAACTTTGCTTTGAGATGAATTGAAGGATTGAAGGGAATTTTGTCCCTTTTTTTTGGGGGGGGGGGGAGCAGTATCCGCCCATAGACTAGAGCAAGCGCTGGACTCCCTGATGTTCTGCTTCTTCTGCCTCCATCATGGTTACTCTCTGAGTCTTGTTGGTTAGTCGGGTCAGAGTCTACAGTACACCATCCACCTTACCTATCACTGATAGTGATAGTATCAGTCAACTCATCAATATCAGGAACTTACAGTTATATGACTTATTGAATGAGAACTCACTTTTTGGGGCCTAATTTTCCCCCTTCAATGTTCACTTACCCATTTCGAAATTGTGGGGAGTTCATGAAAACCTAGCCCACCGTGTTGGGCTGTAGTGGAGTGTTTATGGCTCTCTTTTGATAAGACCGATGTGAGAACCTTTACAGCCAAACGAGGTCGGATAATTAAAACCATGATTGTGCTGGTTGTTTTCGTGTAATTTTATGTAGAATTGAGCGCAATGCTCAGCAATCGTTGGCCATATTGACCACATGCTCAAGTGTTGCCAAATTCAACCGGTAGGTGTAGCATCTGTATAGCGCCCTCTGTTTACAATTTACCATGTAAGATTTGATGTCAAAGGTTAAAGTTCAGAGGTCATTAAAGAACAAGCATCTTCTTGTATTCCCGTTGCAACGTTTTACAACTCGCATAAGAACCTCCATATTTTCTTTGCCTCTTGTCCCGAAATACTAAAGTAGGCCTATGAATGACTTTATTAAGTTTAGTCATGAAGTCCGTTCCAGTCTGTGCATGTCTGTGGCATTTAATATTTTCAAGGTTGATGTACATTAGGAGGTTTTATGTGGTTCCAATTAATAAACGTGCAGTTTGTGATAGTTGTAGGTGTCATACAGCCATTGACTTCAACTGTCTGTTACAATATTAGTAGACTTTGAATTTTGTAGCCAGTCTAACACTGAGCTTCTTGACCACTTGTTCACATATTTGCTAATGTTCATCACGGTAATGTTGTATAACAGACCTTTACTCTTTAACTCTTTAAATGGTGTTTGAAGCTTTGCATGTTATAAATAGTAGTTAACTTGCGGGTACAACTATGTGTAAAATCTCTTTTTTGGGAGGAGTGTTGGCTCTGAAAAGTGCCGGTTTGGTCTTGACGTTTCGAATATTTAGTAAATAGTTCTAAAAGTCGTACATAAAATGTATGTTTTGTTTGGGAGGATATTGGGGAAATATTTACTGTGCATAAATAAAAATAGAAATTATTTGTTTTTTTATTCCTCAGGTTAATGGGTCTTCGAGTCATCAACATTTATGACATCAACAGTAAAACGTATCTCATTAAACTGCAAGGGTGAGCTTGAATAATCAATTTAATATATTCTAGATTTCCATCCCCTCTTTGTGAATCTAAACTGGTTCCCACCATTTTTGTAACATACTGTGTTTAGGTCAGGAATGTACCTGTCATTTGTTGCCATACAATAGATCCTTAACAATCCCCAACCCATCAAAATCCAACCACATGTTTTAATTGATTCTGTCCGAATGAGGACTGCACTACAAAAACCAATTACAATAATCACCGGTTATCTGGTTTTAACCCTCTTGCTGTCTGACGATTCAAAACCATTCACTGTGGTTTTGAATGATAGATAAACTATGCCAGCCTGCAATATGATACCATGAGGGAATGCATGTACACAGTACACAGTTAGTTCTGTGCACAGTTGTGCCACCGTACACAACCTTGGCAGTCGAATGGTTTCAAATGGTTGGTCAACTCACTGGAAAATGTTGCCAAGAGTCACTGAGAATAGGAGGGTTAAAACCCTATTTTTCTGTTGGTAAATTTAGATCTTTGATTAATTTTTGTTCCAGCACGGACCAGAAAGAGATGCTCTTCATTGAATCGGGAAACCGTCTAAATGGCACCGATTTCGACTGGCCCAAGAGTAACATGCCGTCCAACTTCAGCATGAAACTCAGGAAGCATCTTAGGAGCAGACGCTTGACTCAGTTACGCCAGCTGGGTTTAGATCGAGTTGTTGATATGCAGTTTGGATCGGATGAAGCTGCGTATCATCTGATCGTGGAGTTGTATGACAGAGTAAGCCGGGAGTTTGATTCAATCTTACCGAGCCTGGGTGACTTCAACCTCGTCCCCATGGTTTACTTTATTTCCAACCATGTTTACGATAGTAAACCCTGGGAGGGAAACTCCTTACTCAGACCCTGATCGGACAAAACCAAATGTTAACCCTTGTCAAAACAGCCGGCCGGCAACCAATGTACAAACAGGCTATTAAATCTGGTACCGGACCACGAGACCATGACGAAGATGTGAGTTTCGAAAAGCAGCCAGACTATTCTAACTTGCATACGTATCCAAAGATTTTGGATATGCAAATGATCCAATACCAGGGTGAGAGAGCAGTCGACCTCGTACTCATAAGGATATGAAACCCCCGTGTCAAGTTGTGGAAGTCGAAACACCAAGAGATGTATAGAAATGTAGACCCCTGTCGACCTATTTTTGCCTGTTATTTAAAAATGCATTTACCGACAAACGACTCATTTAGCTTGATCGCATCACAAATGAGTAAATTTCACTACTCACTCACCAAATGCACTGACATGTTATCACCAGTTACCTACAAACACACAAGTGGATAATTTGGTTCAGTCACAATAAAACAGTGATTGATGTTATGTTTGGAATACTGATTTCTGCCCTAAAAATGAATAAAGTTGTACACTTTCAAAATTATTTAGAAGTTGACATAAGTCTAGTTGAGAAGAAAATTCCTGTTAGCCCTCGCCGTCCCCCAACCTTTCAGAATCCAACTGCATGGTTTTGTTGATTCTGTTGGGCTAAGAACTGCACTAGTAAACTGATTATGCTTTACATGGGATCAGGCATACCCCATAATCAGAGTCCAACAGTTTGGGTGTTGAGTTACTGAATGGTGTTGGACTGAGGACTGCACTAGTAAACTGATTATGCTTTACATGGGATCAGGCATACTGCCACAATCACATCAACAGTTTGGATGTTGACTTACTGAAGAATGTATAATATAATTTGTTTGGTTCCTTGTCAGAGCACTCTATAAACTTTTCGAGTGGAAATCTTTGTGATTTGATTTTCTCTTTTTGTTTCCTCCCTAGGGTAATGTTATCCTAACGGACCATGAATACATCATCTTGAATCTACTGAGAACGAGGCAAGACAGTGAGGATGTAAGGTTCGCCGTCAGGGAGAAGTATCCACTGGACATAGCCATGAAGCCCTCACCACTCCCAGACCCAAATCGGTAAAGTCTTTTCACTCGGAGGTTGATAACTTTCATTCCTTGAAGGCCGTTGTTAAGAAGACCATGAATCCTACAGATCAGCAGCTGATTTCACAAAACTTTTCGCAACTGCGCAAGTCCACCTGTACAAGATTTCTTGTGTTAGTGGTGCACAACTTACACAATAAAAGTTGCGGAAGTGGGCTTGCATATTGTATCTATCTTTCAAAACCACAGTGGGTGATATTGAATGGTCAGACAGTAGGTTTCCCAAGCACACAATTGCTCAAACTCTTTTTCTTGTTTCTTTGAATTCAGGTTAAAGGAAATCTTAGAAAGCGGCAAACAAGGAGACTACGTCCGGAAAATCCTTAATCCACATTTTGGTACGTTCAAAGTTTATTCAACATAAATATTTTTTGCTTGTGCGTGTCGAGGTCTACGTTACTAGGCGTTCTGATTTCACAAAACTCTTCCTAACTTAGGACTAGTCCTAGGCAATGCTAAGAGATAGGACTAGTCCTAAGTACTGGTCTTAACTTAAGACTAGTCCTATCTCTTAGCATTGCCTAGGACTAGTCCTAAGTTAGGAAGAGTTTTGTGAAATCGACCCTAAATCTTCTAGCCTCTCCACTGATACCCCCCCCCTCCCAACACACACAGGTCTGTGTTGCATACACTCTGTGAACATTCCTTTGTTCTGTGCACTTTGGAAAAAACATATTCTTCAACACTGTAAAAAACACAGTGTGGACGTGTGTAAGTCCACATAGTGTTTCAAGTCCCTACATTGTGTGGACCTCCTTTGTTCTCAGGTCCACACTTCGTATGTAACGCTTCAACACACATGTAGACACACACTGCTATGATGTCTTCCAAGGTAGAATTCATGCTCATATCAATCAATCAATCAATCTTAAATTTTACAAGGCACAAGTCCAACGCTCGTTGCTCATAGCGCCGTACAATAAGCTGTCGAAAAAAAAGTAGGTGTTAATTGAAGTTTTGAAGATGGCAGCTGAAGGAGATTGCATTGACATCTGTTCTGTTTTTATTTTATTCTCTAGTATTTGGGCCAGCTGTGATTGACCACTGTTTGCTCAAACAAGGATTTCCAGCAGGTGTCAAATTGACCAAGGACTTCAATGTCGACGAAGGTAATTGGCTCATGAAATTAGGTTCAAATGTCATAAGCAAATTCATTTAGTAAGGTCAAACTTGAAGCTATGCATGGTGGAGGTTAGTAATGAAGGTAGGTTTATGGTGGTACCCTGTAAATAAATCTCTTTTTGAGTAGTGGTGGTTCTGAGAAGAGCCGGTTATAACTCCTGGCTCTTCTTAGAACCACCACTACTCAAAAACAGATTTATTGACATAGTGTTACTGCAAACCTGCTGTCATTATTCAATTCATTTAGACAATTTGTAACTACACAAAACTTACTTGTACTTGTTTTTTGTATTGATTATTTCAACCTATTGAAAGCTGATTTAAAGAATCAGGTTGATTTTGGTTTGAATTTGCAGTCAACTGATGAAGGTTTTTACCCAAGAGTTCAATTTACTTTTCCAGAAATACCAAAGCTGTTGCTGGCCCTGAGGGAAGCAGAAGAATTAATGGAACAGTCCGGCCATTCACACGAGAAGGTAATATTCATAAAACAAATCACTTCAAATTTTCCCTGCTGCCTTTCACATAATTGATTAGTATGAAACCAGATTATTCAGATTGTGCATAGTTGTTTCTTAGCCAGTGGTATTTTTTGATTTGTTGGTCTGGTTCGTGGGTTCGAATCCTACCTGAGTAGTATGGCTGTGGATTTTTTCCAGCAAGAATTGGAAAGGAAAAAAAAACGGTGTCCTTTATCCCTGATGTAAAGTGTAAGGCTGTATCTGAATTGGCGCCTCCGGTCATGGCTACTGCTGTAGCTAAGGATATTGATAAGGACGTCCTATACTTTAACGCATGATGACGCGGCAATCTAGCCATAGCCTTAGCTGTTAAACGTCAAACTAAAGTATTTGAATTTCAGAAGCAGGATCGCGCACAGAGGTAAAACTCGATATAGTTGGGACCAACCTGGTCCGGAATTTAGAATTTGTGCGAAATTTGCAGTCTATTGTCGGACTGATTTCTACATTTATTTCTTGAATCTCAGGGCTACATTATACAGAAGAAAGAGAAGAAACCAACGGCAGTGGTTGGAAGTGAAGATGCAGAGCTACTCACGTGAGTTTAGATTGTTCTTGGATTCAATTCTTTGGCAAGAATGACCCCTGATGGCGTGGCGAAATAAAATTGAGCAAACCTTTTTGTGCTGATTATAAGCGACGATAGTACACTACATATTAACCCTTTTGAAACCTTCTATTTCTGTTTAATCTTCACCATGCACCCAGACATGGCTAACATTAGTGAAGTTTGACATGATTTTCCCAATTCCAAATGTCTGGAAAAGTAACACAATACAGTAACTTGGTTTTGTGTTAACTTGAGAAACATTGGAAATGTCAATTCGGGATATGACCTTTGACCTTTTTTGGTGATTATACAGTGGTGAAATCTTGCAGCTGTTTGCGATTGCTGTGGGCATTTATACGGAAGTCGCTTGTCGATGCTATGTTCTCTATAAAAAAATAATTGTGTTTGGTTTCTTGTTCACAGATACAATGAATATCATCCGTTTCTGTATAAGCAGCACGAGTCTTGCCCATACCTTGAGCTTGAGTCATTTAATAAGGTGAGTTTCCATTTAGCTAATCAAGACACTGATGACGGAACGGAACATGTGGTGCAAAAAAAAAAAACTACCGTGGGGTAATCATTTTGCAAAATTACACTATTAATATCCTGGCCGAAAAAGAGACATGCACATGCCAAAGTGGCTCTGATTGCATGACGGAGCATCAAGGCATATGCAAGTTGTAGTCGATTCTTCTTCCTTGCCGAGTGGTGTCCTGGGCCAATGATGTCACGAGAGAGGTGTCCCTAGATCTCCATGATCTTCATGCATGTTGATATTCCATCTGTTGTCACAAAGCCAGCGTCCCTGCGTAGTATGTCCACATAGGTCAGCGTGACCTTGACCTTGCTTGGGCTCCACCTTGCTTGGGCTCCACCTTGCCTGGGCTCCACCTTGCCTGAGCTCCACCTTGCTTGGGCTCCACCTTGCTTGGGCTCCACCTTGCTCGGGCTCCACCTTGCTTGGGCTACCGTACCTTGCTTCGGGCTCCACCTTGCCTGGGCTCCACCTTGCTTGGGCTCCACCGTTGCTTGGGCTCCCCCTTGCCTGGGCATGTGCCACTTGCCTGGCTCCCGCTACCTTGCTGGGCTCCACTGTTGTCCACCTGCGGCCTCTTGCCTGGGCTCCACCTTGCTAGGGCTCCACCTTGCCTGGGCTCCTCCTTGCCTGGGCTCCACCTTGCTAGGGCTCCACCTTGCCTGGGCTCCTCCTTGCCTGGGCTCCACCTCGCTCGGGCTCCACCTTGCTTGGGCTCCACCTCGCTTGGGCTCCACCTTGCCTGGGCTCCACCTTGCCTGGGCTCCACCTTGCCTGGGCTCCACCTTGCTTGGGCTCCACCTCGCTTGGGCTCCACCTTGCCTGGGCTCCACCTTGCTTGGGCTCACCTTGCCTGGGCTCCACCTTGCTTGGGCTCCACCTTGCCTGGGCTCCACCTTGCCTGGGCTCCACCTTGCCTGGGCTCCACCTTGCTTGGGCTCCACCTTGCTTAGGCTCCACCTTGCTGGGGCTCCACCTCGCTCGGGCTCTACCTTGCTTGGGCTCCACCTTGCTCGGCTCTACCTTGCTTGGGCTCTACCTTGCTTGGGCTCCACCTTGCTTGGGCTCCACCTTGCTTGGGCCCCACCTTGCTTGGGCTCCCAGAGGACAGGCTAGATTGATGATGATGATGATATATCATAAAGGTAGTTCAAATATTGTTTGAGACAATAGAATTAGCTGTTGTAAACTGCTTACCAACCAAAAGGACCTATGGTGTAAATGCAAAGAACAGTCGGTGACCTGATGTTTCGACCCTAGCAGAGCCA
The DNA here is from genome assembly GCA_032158295.1 of Pycnopodia helianthoides. Classification (NCBI taxonomy): domain Eukaryota; kingdom Metazoa; phylum Echinodermata; class Asteroidea; order Forcipulatida; family Asteriidae; genus Pycnopodia; species Pycnopodia helianthoides. The sequence continues at coordinate 1,502,626 of CM063243.1, read as the reverse complement.
TTTTAGCCTTCCAGAAAGACTCTGCTAGGGTCGAAATGTCAGGCCATAAACTACTTGTTTTCAAATAATGTTTTACGGTTTTTGTGATTCTGAGGGACTGACTTCTTGTTATATTTCAGGCGGTGGATGAATTTTTCTCCAAGTTGGAGAGTCAGAAAGCTGATGTTAAGGTTCTTCAACAGGTAAATCAAAAATGATAGTCAGGGTATTGAGATGTGTAGGTGGATTTTATTTTACATTTGTATTTTTGTTATGTATAAGTCTTTTCTTATTTCACTGTATTCAGTCACATTAAAGAGGGGCTCTAAGGTCAAATTCAGTTTTTGTGATGCACTCATTTTCCAATTGATAAGAGTCATAATTAAAGCAGACTCTTTAACCGCTAACCTCACTTTAAGATGGTGTAAAATGCCATTTTATTTGATACTTTTTCAGAGCGAAATTTTGAAACTGACCTCATTGGATGTCTGTACATTCCACACAGGAAATATGTTGGTTAGTCAGAGGGTTCAAATTCATATCCATTTTGATTGAATATCATAGAAATTCAGGAATGAACTGAAAATGCGACACCATTGCAATGCATTGGATGTTTTTTTGTTAACAAATTTCTCATTGGAAGGTTATCCACTTCTAAAGGCATTTTACACTGTTTTAATGTGAGGGTAGATACTTGTTATTTTTTTTTCCCAATTCCACATGGACTCTATTGGAAAATGAGTGCATCATAAAACTGAATTTGACCTTATAGCCACCTAAACACTCAAATGCCAAAGTTGTTTAGAAGATTTGAAATATTTTGATTTCATAACTAACTGATTATCATATATTATATTTCTGTTTTTTTTGCCCTCAGGAGAAAGATGCTTTGAAGAAGCTGGACAACGTGAAGAAAGATCATGAGAAACGTCTTGATCAGCTGGCCAAAGCACAGGTAGGTGTGTCTCTGCCACTCTGGGGTCTTTCCGCTGTTAAGCCCGGTTCATACTTCATGTGAAAGCGTAAAAGCGAAGTGAATTTTCTAACATCACAATTACCAATAACTAATTGACCAATTATTAAGTAGGATTTGAAGCTTTGCATGTTGGGAGTATAACTAAGAGAGGTCGACTCTTAGAGTCGTTAACAACCGGTTCTTTTCAGAACCAACAGTTACTCAAAAGAGATTTTAACATGGTGTTACCGCAAACCTCTCTTAGTGACCCAATTATTGCATCATTTCATTGCATTTCTTCTGCTTGTAAAGCCAAAGACTCTCAGAAAGTGAACTTAATCACTATACTAGCCAAGAACCCCGTGGAGAGAAGACAATGAAGGAAGTTTCAGTTTTAGGTGTGAAAGGAAAACCCCAGAGAAATATTCCAGGGAAAACCCGCGCAATCGGGCAGGGACTGAAAAACCCAATCAATGTAGTGCCCCGGTGTGATTTGAACTGGGATCCCCAGAGGTGGAAGGCAGGCAAGATGCCAACTGATGCCAAATTCACTTGGCGTTCACTTTTGCGTGTAAGGGGGTATGATACAACCTTGGAAGTGACAGTAAAGGGATGAAATTGTGATGTTTTTAAAAGTTCTTCTGATGTTTTTTTTTTTTTCTTGCAGGATGTTGATAAGCGGAAGGGAGAGCTGATCGAGACGAACCTTCCATTGGTAAATTTGGAGGCTTCTTATTAAATTTTTATTTTTTAAATTTTTTTTATATGAGATATCGCCTAACTCACAAGGCCAGATGGCCACTTCAAGGTGAGGGCTACACTTAACTGATTTGGGCTGTCGACCCAAATCAACTATCACCAGGGGTGCGTTGCCAGCTACTCCTGGGGCTGAAACAGGGTTACCCCCTTCACAGTCCGTAAGGATGTAGGCATAGGTATCATCCACCAAGAGCCTGGCTGGTACAGCAGAATGCACTACCTTCCAAACCTTTTTACAAAGCAGTTAAGGTTTACCTTGCTCAAGGGCACAGGTGTCTTGACACTGCTGCTGACAACACCAGGGCTTGGGTCGAGTGAACTAGACTGCTCGGCCACGACACGCCACGAGATTCCTCATTTAAAAGGCTGTGTGTCGTACTGCCTTGACCATTAATAAATAACAAATCAACTGAAAATATACCTGTTGCAGCCGCCTTTGTATTGATGGAATGTATAATTGATTGATTGATTAATTGAATGATTGAATTTCTTTTTGTGGGTAAGACTAATATTTTATTCAATCACAAAATGTACACAACTTACAAAACAAGTATAATTTTAAAACGTCATCAGTAGACAAAGTACATCTTTAACATAAATCAGGTCGGTGAAAAGGTAGTTGGGAACGTAATTACATCAACATTAGTACTTGATTGATTGATTGATTGATCGATTGATTGATCGATCGATCGATCGCCGATCGACGATGACGATCCGATCGACGATGACCGGACCGACGATCGACCGACCGACCGAGCTACCGACCGACCGACCGAGCCGATCGACCGACCGATCCGACCGATCCGACCGACCGACCGACCGACGACCGACCGACCGACCGACCGACGACGACGCGATCCGACCGACCGACCGAGCCGACCGACCACGACGGGACGACCGACCGACCGACCGATCCGACCGACCGACCGACCGACGACCGACCGACCGACCGACCGACCGCCGACGACCGACCGACCGACCGACCGACACCGACCGACCGACCGACCGACCGACCGACCGACCGACCGACCGACCGACCGACCGACCGACCGACCGACCGACCGACCGAGCCGACCGACCGACGACCGACCGACCGACCGACCGACCGGACCGACCGACCGACCGACGACCGACGACCGACCGACCGACCGACCGAGACCGACCGACCGACCGACCGACCGACCGACCGACCGACCGACCGACCGACCGACCGACCGATTGATTGATTGATTGATTGATTGATTGATTGATTGATTGATTGATTGATTGATTGATTGATTGATTGATTGATACAGGTGGATCAGGCCATCAAGGTTGTACGTAGTGCCATTGCTAATCAGATTGACTGGACGGAGATCAATAACATCATCCATGAAGCTCAAGCTCAACAAGACCCTGTCGCCTTAGCCATCAAGAGTCTCAAACTTGACGTCAATCACATCACCATGATACTCAAGTGAGTTCGTACCTTATCACCTTAAATGTAACTTATTCCTAAATCACTTGTGGTTCGCATTAAAGGTAGGGTCCTAGATTGGTTTTTTGTCAATGTAATGCTGATTTATAGGCAAAATTATAAAGAGAGAGACGATAAAAGTCACATGTTAAAGTTTCAGCTGAATACAGTGTCTACTTGGTGAGAAAACAGCAAAAAAACTGTCGCGGTATTTTCACAATCTATCGACGTTTAGCAAGGTGACAGCGGGTACGCAGACAGACACCAACCCTTTAGAAATCTGAGAAACAACTCACGCATGAACCTTTTCTACGATTCAATTATTTTTGGGAGGGCAAGGCCATTTTCATTTTGCAAAGGGCACTTCCATTGGAAAATCTTAAAGTCTATGGGAAACTTTTGAAGGGACACCAAGGCCAAGACCAGGGGCAACAGAGGCCATGGCCGCCTTGGCTTCTGTGTAATTCCAGGCCCGTTATAATAATAAAAAAGGCCTGTAATTAAAAAGTCGCATTCCCTTAATGTGATCCCTCTGCTGCAGCTTCCGAGGTTGTATCGTAAACTTGGGTGTGGTCCCTGGCTATACGGCAGTTACAGGTTGAATGGATTCTGACTGGCATCCCCGAACATCGCCTGGCATCCCCTGATAAAATAGCTCAGTTGGATGAGCGGCCCCACGTTAACTCGGAGGTCTTACCCTAAATTATTTAAAATTTACCCAGTCAGTTTCCCTTGTGGTTTATTTTGTGATATGCAAAATTTATCATGTCCTTAAGATTCTAACCATGTACATTGACGTCATTGTTTTGGCAGAGATCCTTATGATGTTGATGAGGAAGGTGGAGACGAATCCGGTAAGAAGCAAAAGAAGAAAGACAAAACCAACTTTATTGATATCGACCTCGGGTTGTCTGCATACGCCAACGCAAGAAGGTCGGTTTTAGTACTTTACTTTTAATAGTAATTTAGACCAGAGAATCAGAATTCTATTTGTAATACAAACAGACATCTGACAAGTTCTAATTTTTTACATTTCTAGGTTTTATATTCAGAAGAAGTTTTCCAAGAAGAAGGAACAGCGAACCGTTGATGCTTCTCAAAAGGTATGTTTTGATTCATTCATTCATTAAGATACATTTGATTCCAAATTCACAAAAATTTAAGTAAAAGTTGACCACTTGACATCGGATTACTTCTTTACCCTCCAATTGTTTTTGGACAGACTTACGATGGACGTTTTATAACACCCGGAACAACTCCAGGTTTTCCTCAGTTTGATGGCTGATAGCCGGACGGATGCTGTTACCAATCAAGAACTTTCCAGTGTGTAGCCTTGTGAGGCAGACACCACCTACCTTAATAGTTTTGTTTCACCCGCACAAATAGTGACAACAGGTTCTGGAAAACATGCCTTGTAAAATCCCTTTCCGGGGGTTGTTGTGTAACCCCCGATTCCAGACCTTTGAATGGACAGTCTGCCAACATTGTTTGACATTGATATCCACCCGGACTTTTCAGTGTGTAGCGTGTTGAGGCAAACTCCCTACCATATGGGAAACAGGGGCATGTTGACCCAATGCACCTGACATCATCACAGTAATCTTGGTTGTTCCATTTTGTGAGTCAATGTCCGTGTGTCCCCCGTTACAGTTAAATGCACATTTGAGTCCACCGCCCTCGACCACCCGGCCACGACACCCCACGGCAAAATAAACCCAAATGCCAATTGTGTCATTCAGTCATTTGCAATGCTAGTTGGTTTAATTCCTTCAGTAAGTCCATTTCTAGAAAACACTAATGAGATGAATTTTTCAGGCGATTAAGTCAGCTGAACGCAAGACGAAGCAAGCATTAAAAGATGTAGCAACGTGGCTAGCATCAATAAGACAAGGAAGACATACTGGTAAGACATCATCTCGCCCTTATCCCCTCCAATCCACGCACTTGTCTCTTCACAACTTCTCTACCAATTCAGATTATCTGGTCTCCATTTTGAATTCTTGTCAAGAACCATTATCAGATGGCTGCAGATGGGGGGTATACCGTCTGCCCCATATCGGGCATGGTATAGGATAGAGACTGGGGACCAGTCTAAAACCTTCTCTGCTTTTTTCGTTGTTTTTTTCCTCTTTGTTTAGGTTTGAGAAGTTTTACTGGTTCATCAGCTCAGAGAATTACTTAGTCATTGCCGGAAGAGACCAGCAACAGAATGAAATGATCGTCAAGAAGTACCTCACACAAGGTTAGATTTTACTCTTGGTTACATTCTGTCTTTGAAAATATTTTGTAGAAAATAATGTCAATGTAGATTTCATTTGTGCTCACGTCGTTAAAGGTGACAATTGTATAAACTATGTACATGTCTTAGACTGTGAGTATTATAATACTGGATGCTGTCCACAAAATGACCATAGCAGGTCATGGCCAAGGGGTCTGATGCACCGCGGGACTCAAGCTCTGGGCCCAATTTCATGGCTCTGCTTACCGCCGAATTCTGCGCTTGCGGTGACCATTCTCCGCTTACTGTTCAAGCGCCGAATTTCTGCGCTAGCTGTGTAAGCGTAGAATGCCTAGTAGCGTTAGAGTACGCACGCGCACAAGCCGAAATTCCCCGCTAACCCGTGAAATACGCTTGACGTAAGCGCGGAATTCCCTGCTTCCGCAAGCGCCGATTCTTTGCTTACGGTAAGCAGAGCCATGAAATTGGGCCCTGGTCAGCAGAGTGTGGGTTCGGGTCCTGGTCTTGACACTTGGGTCCTTGAGCAAGACACTTGAGGATTATTGCTTTGTCCTTCTGATGGGACGTAAAGCCTTTGGTTCCATCTGTTGTGTAATTCATGTAAAAGAACCCAGTTACACTTATCGTGAAGAGAAGGGGTTTGTAGTGTCGTTTCTGGCTTGGTCTGGCAGCAATATGCCCAACTCACCTTGTATACCTTTCAAGGTGTTGTATTATGGTGCTTCGTCTCATAAAATTATTAAAAAGCTACACCAAATTAATCGTAAAGAAAGGGGTTTGCCCCAGTGTTTCTAGCATGGTCTGGCAGTAATATGCACCACCTAACCATGTATCCTTTTCAAGGTGTTGTATTAGGTTGCTTCATCTCATGAGATCATTCACAACAAGTTACAGCAGATTTGATTATTCGGTGGCAGAAGTGTCATCTAGGACAGACATGCCGCATTTTAAATCGACACTATTGTTATTATGGAAAGTATTGATAGATGACAAGAGTTGTCTTATTTCTACAGGGGACGTTTATGTGCATGCTGATCTACACGGTGCTAGCAGTGTGATTATCAAGAACCCATCAGGGGGCCCAGTGCCCCCAAAGACCCTCCATGAGGGCGGTGTAATGGCTGTGTGTTACAGTGTAGCATGGGATGCTAAGGTTGTAACTAGTGCCTGGTGGGTCAACCATGATCAGGTAAGAATTGACCAGCCTCCCCCTCCTCCCACTACCCCCCTAGTCCCACCCCTCCCTCTACCTCAAGACTAACCTCTCCAGTACCCTCCATGAGGGTGGTGTTACAGTGTAGCATGGGATGTTAAGGTTATAACTAGTGCCTGGTGGGTCAACCATGATCAGGGCCCAATCTTTTAGAGCTGCTTAAGCACAAAAAGTAGCTTGGCACAACAAAGTTATGCTTACTAGAATAGAGCTACCAGCCAAAATACCATGTATAATATGTGACTTGTTTTCTGCTTATTTTTGCTTAGTAGACAAATGTTAAAGCAATATTTTCTGCTTAAGCAGCTCTGTGAAATTGGACCCTGGTAACAATCAATCAGACTCCCCCCTCCTCCCTCCACCCCTAGTCCCCTCCTCCCTCCACCCCCTAGTCCCCCCTCCCTCCATCCCCTAGTCCCCCTCCCTCCATCCCCTAGCCCCCGCTCCATCCCTGTGGTATGATATTGCAGGATGGCACAGTTCTATCATTCAAAACCACAGTGTATGATATTGAATGGTCAGACAGTGGGAGGGTTGACTGTGTACTGTGTAGATGCCTTCTCTGCGTGATATCATAGTTTGTTCCATCATTTAAAACCACAGTGTATGATATAGAATAATGGTCAGACAGTGGGAGGGTTAAACCTTCCATAACAAATATTAACTTCAATTGTGTTTATTTATGTGACTTCAATTTGGTAAATCAGGTCAGCACTAATTTCTCTTGTTGTTGACCTCTTTAATATTCTTTGTCTGTAGGTGTCCAAGACTGCGCCAAGCGGAGAGTATCTTACAACTGGTAGCTTCATGATCAGAGGTAAGGGGATAAGTCACCTGGGCTGCTTAAGCAGAAAATATTGCTTAACAGTTGTCTGCTAAGCAGAAATGAGCGGGATACCAGTCACAAATTGTACTTGTGACATGATAGTTTGGCTGGTAGCCTTATTCTGGTAAGCATAATTTTGTTGTGCTTAGTTCCTTTTTGTGCTTAAGCAGCTCTATGAAATTGGGCCCTGTTTATTTGTACATCGGACTCAAATCAATGTTATGAATGTGTGTTGTAGAATGTGTTTTTTTCTTCACAAAATGGGTGCTGCATAATCTGACTTGGCTGGAGGGTGATAAGAATTGTAATTCCTCTTTCCAATGTCATCTTTTGATATTTCAGTGTGACATTCAGAGGTTAAGATTTTTTTCGTGTGAGGATTTGGCCTTAATAAAATACTGATCACTGGCTACACGGCAGTTTAAGGTTGAATGGCTTGTGACTGGCACCCCCGAACAGAGATACTGACAAAATAGGGAGACCGCCAACATAGGGTTAGATAGCTCAGTTGGTAGAGCGCCGGTACGTTAATCCCAAGATCGCAGGTTCAAATCACATTCTAGTCAATTTTTCTTTGTTCACCCCCAAAGGTAATAAAAAATTAGATAAAAAATTAGATAATAACTACATTATGTTATTGTTTTTTTTCTTGAAAATTGTCTTCTTTTTTTCATAGCCAAATAATTTGTTGTGTACTTCCCATTGATGGCTCAGTTGATCAGACTTAAAGGAACATTACAGAATTAGTAACAAAAAACCAATGGGTACAGGAATATGGCCATATCCCAGTTTCATAGCTCCGAGAATGTTGCAGTCTACATCCCCATACACTGTGCACAACCATTGGGTACAGGAATATGGCCATATCCCGGGTCCACCACGGCCCATACACTGTGTACCAATGGGTACAGGAATATAGCCATATCCCGGATTCACAGCACTGTGATTGTTGCGGTCGCATCCCCATACACTGTGCACAACCAAAGGGCATAGGAATATGGCCATATCCCGGATTCACAGCACCGCGAATGTTGCGGTCTACATCCCCATACACTGTGCACAACCAAAGGGCACAGGAATATGGCCATATCCCGGATTCACAGCACCGCGAATGTTGCGGTCTACATCCCCATACACTGCGCACAACCGATGGGTACAGGAATATGGCCATATCCCGGATCCACCACGGCCCCATACACTGTGCACAACCAATGGGTACAGGAATATGGCCATATCACGGGTCCACCACGGCCCCATACACTGTGCACAACCAATTGGTACAGGAATATGGCCATATCCCGGGTCCACCACGGCCCCATACACTGTGCACAACCAATGGGTACAGGAATATAGCCATATCCCGGGTCCACCACGGCCTCATACACTGTGCACATGGAATATAGCCATATCCTCCCGACCATGCGATTATAACGTACCCGAAGTACTAGTTGTGAATAAATCAATGCTTGTTAATACAGATAATATTTACTATTAACCCAGGTGGACTAAAAATGTTTTGTATCATTAATAATTTAAAGGTTTGATATTCAAAAGAATCTGATTTTAAAGGAACATTACAGAATTGGTAAGAAAAAAACTTGTAAAATATACTTTTGATCACAGATTTACATAAAACTTACACGGTCTAATGATGACGATAGTAGAAAACATCCCTTGAAATATTTCTGTCTGAAATGCCATATTTGATGAGAAATGAATAAACTAATTTTCCGATTGGAGTTTATCGCTCGGTGAGCGGTTTTATTTATTGTTGAACCTATATGATTTCATGCAAATGTGTAATCGGTTTTTCACTATTTTCTCGTGACCCAGATGGCCGATCGATCTCAAACTTCTACAGGTTTGTCAGTTCATGTATATGGTGGATTACATAAAGTGCTTACACTGCCAGCAACTGTTTTGTTAGCAAAAACCAATTCTGTAACATTCCTTTAAACTCATCAACCTTCCAGGTTGTTTTTTCCTGGTTGGTTGAAAGCTTTCCATTTTTGTTGTCAATTAGAACCTGCCCAAGTTGATGCTGGTCACTTTCTTTTTGTTTCTTTCAGGGAAGAAGAATTACCTTCCTCCAGCTCAGCTTATGATGGGCTTTGGGTTCCTGTTCAAGGTAGTCACATCTAGACAGTCTCTGGTGTAGAGTTTCATGTGTCAATCTGAGATAATAATGTTACTGCTTATAAAAGTAAAATGGATGGATTTAAAAAAAAAATTGAAAATTTTAGAAAAAGAAATTAAGTTGAATTTTGATGTACATTTGAATAAAGAACTAACATATGATATATTTAATCTATTACTGACATAGTGATGATGTCAGTAATGATGTCTTATTAGATTAATCAAGACTTATATGATGCCATTGATTGACATAATTGCAATACTCTCTCATAGATTAACATACAGCAATGATGTCATATAATTATATGTAGAGTTGATGTCATAGAGATTGTGATGATGTCATAGAGCAACAGATTGCGGTGATGTCATAGAGTAACAGATTGTGTTGACGTCATAGAGTAACAGATTGTGTTGATGTCACTGAGTAGCAGATTGTGATGATGTCATAGAGTAGCAGATTGTGATGATGTCATAGAGTAACAGATTTGTTGACGTCATAGAGTAACAGATTGTGTTGATGTCACTGAGTAGCAGATTGTGATGATGTCACTGAGTAGCAGATTGTGATGATGTCACTGAGTAGCAGATTGTGATGATGTCACTGAGTAGCAGATTGTGATGATGTCACTGAGTAGCAGATTGTGATGATGTCACTGAGTAGCAGATTGTGATGATGTCACTGAGTAGCAGATTGTGATGATGTCACTGAGTAGCAGATTGTGATGATGTCATAGAGTAACAGATTGTGTTGATGCATAGAGCTATATATATTGACTAGAGCGCTAACTTGCTCTGAGTTTAGAAGCCACCCTGGGCGCAGACATGTTTGATGTGTTGCGTGACTACGGAACGATTTTAATTTTAAGAGAGCACACATGGCCGCGAAAATTTTGCATTCGGCGTGCGCGCTTACGTACGCGCCATATTTAATCTAACGATCATTGCTCTTGTAAACAGGTGATTTTAGTGATGTCTTAAAAAAATATGTAGTAGGTGATTCTCTGATGTTGTTACTTACGTCTTAGGAAAAATGCTGAGTCGAACTAAAGCCTTGTTTGGGAGGATTCAATGCTTCAAGATGTCAAGGGGAAAAGAACGAAATCTGCTTTAAGGACACACAATATGCCGGCAAGAATGACGAACTCAAAAAAAAAAACGTATACGCGCAAACGCGCAAACATGACGCACATGACGCTCGCAGCTTGTACGCTCATTAGCAGATTGTGCGTTCTCATTTGCTGCATATTTGGTTCGATGACGCATAGAAAAGAACAAACGCTTTATCATGCAAATAGCTGTACAATTGCCGTACAAAATTTCAAGCTTTTGTATTGGTTTGTACATAAACATGGATGCGCCCACACGGCTTCAAAACCTTAGTGCGTGTATAACGGGGTGTTAGCGCTCTAGTCAATATATATAGCTCTATGTGTTGATGTCACTGAGTAGCAGATTGTGATGATGTCACTGAGTAGCAGATTGTGATGATGTCACTGAGTAGCAGATTGTGATGATGTCACTGAGTAGCAGATTGTGTTGATGTCACTGAGTAGCAGATTGTGATGATGTCACTGAGTAGCAGATTGTGATGATGTCATAGAGTAGCAGATTGTGATGATGTCACTGAGTAGCAGATTGTGATGATGTCATAGAGTAGCAGATTGTGATGATGTCATAGAGTAGCAGATTGTGATGATGTCATAGAATACAGATTATGATGATGTCATAGAGTAAACCAGTTGTGATGATGTCATTGTAGCTGGACGATTCTTGTTTATGGAGACACAAGGATGAGAGGAGAATACGAACCCTTGATGATGACGAGATGTCAATGGCTGATGAAAGGTCAACGGTAAGTAGGTCATCCATGCTTGGTTCATTTCATATAAATCCCACAAGGAGTTTTCAATTAATCAGTTTTCTATTAATTATATTTGTCAGGTTGATTTGGAGAGTTATTAACCTCCCCCGCCAAAACCCCCCCCCCCAAAAAAAAAAAAACAATGATAAAAACAAAAGCAAATAAACAATAACAACAAGTTTTATTTTTTAAGATTGAAGACGTGTTTAAATTGAAAAACTTGTATTGAGACTTCATTTAATTCTCTTGGTTATCTTAGGTTGATGGCGCAGTGGATGATGAGGAAATACTTGTACAAGATGGAGATGATGACGACAGTGAGGACGAGAAGACACAAGAAGAACCAGGTGAGTAAACTGATGACTGGAGGCACCCAACGAAGACACTCTATGGTGAACTGGTGTTTTGTTTTGTGATTATGAATTGAGTAGTTCCGATTCAGTTTGTCACTAGGTTTTAAGCTGCTTTGATGTATTAGCTTAGTTGTGTAACCTGCTCTTACTTCCTAGGAAGTTCTAATGCTATATCCGTTGTGGTTAGCTAGTAACGCAAACTAGTCGGTGACGGATCTTTTCCCATTGCTGATATTCTTACTTGCGGAACGGCCATTCTGTCCTCATTAGAAACACAGAGACTTGTGTCCTTTAAAGAGGCTCTCGAAACTCGCCTGTTCTCCAGGTGGTGTGCTGTGGCCGAGAGGTTATAAGAAACCGGACTCAAGCTCTGAGGTTTCCGATCAGCAGAGTGTGGGTTCGAGTCTTGGTTGTGACATTTGTGTCCTTGAGCACGATGCTTTACCGTAATTGCTTTGTCCTTCAGATGGGACATTAAGCCATAGGTCCTGCGTACTAGGATTGGTAGTGCATGTAAACAGAACCCAGAGCACTTATCACGGAAGAGTAGGGGTTAACCCCGGTGTTTCTGGTTCACTTAGCAGGCACCTTTGTTTACAGGTATCCTCAGGCTTGCGAGCTACAGCAATTAATGAGGCATTCTTGGTTTCATTACCAGAAATATAGAACAATACTAGTAATAATAATAACCGATAGCTGGTTGTCACCATTACTAGTTGTCGTCTTTTTCCTCCTTGTGTTGTTGTCTTCCTGTGTCTTATCAGCCATGAAGATGGAGGACAAAGTGGAGGCGGAAGAAGATGGAGACCATCAGGAGGAGGTCAATGATAAACCGATAACAGCAGCGAGTAGTTCTGACGACGACACTGCCTATCCAGATACAGCTATTCCACTCTATCATGTACAAGGAGCTAAGTAAGTAGACATTCTATAGGTAGTGAAGAAATGTTGTGTTTACCCAACCATAGAGCAAGGACCGACCCAACACACCCAAAGACATCTGCTCTAGCAATGCAAAGGTTGTGGGTTTGAATCCCACCCGTGTGATTTGCCTGTGGATTTTTTTCACAGAGCTCAGGAAAGTACTGAGTATATAGTGCTTAATACACATTGGTGTGAGGGTAAAACCGAATTAAATTCTTTATCCCCGATGCAAAAATTAACATCTATGACACCCAATGTCATCACTCAAGATAAGGTCGTATCTGAATTGGTGGATACATCTACGGCTACGACTGTCACTGAGGGTGTTGCTAAAGACTTCCTATACTTCAACGCATGATGACGCAGACGTCTAGCCGTAGCCGTAGCTGTAGCTGCCGATTGGGACACACAATTTTGCGCAATTTTGGGAGTCAGATTCCTGTGTGTTATTGGGCAATGTTCATATAGCTGTACATACAATTTGACTCCCAAAATGGCAGACCAAGGGCAGACAGTCGTGGTCGCCCAAGAAAGTACAGGATGGACAACATCCCAGTCGACCTCAAGTGTATTGACTCGAACCTTATACAAGATCAAGAGGTGTTGAGAAATGCTATCAAACCAGGCCAGCATGACCATGAATACATCCAACCCTCGACTTCGGGGAACAAGTGATGTTAAACCAGGCCTGGAACAACACGGCGGCCATGGCCTCTGTGGCCCTGGTCTTGGCCTTGGTGCCCCTTCTAAAGTTTCCCATAGACTTTGAGATTTTCCAATGGAAGTGCCCTCTGCAAAATGAAAATGGCCTTGCCCAAAATGAAAATGGCCTTGCCCTCTCAAAGATGAATTTTCCTGGCCTGTTCAACCGTGCAGTAGTAGTTGTAGTACATGTATGTTGTTTTGATTAACCCTCAAAATAGCAGGCGAAGTCGTCCATGGGATGAATCTGTTCTCAGCTAATGGGTTTTTCTTCTCCATACTAACTTATAGGTCGGAGGTACAGAGGTCACGAGGATCAAGTGTTCTCAGTTCTGGAAGCTACCATTCGAATGAAGGGGAGACGGAGATGGTATACCTTGGTGATGACCAGCCTATAGTACTTGGTGTCAGCAAGACTAACAAACAACAGGTAGAGTAATAATAGTTTTAAAAAACTAGACATAGTAGGTCTTTGAGCTAATAGGGTTATCTCTGCTGGGGCCGGCTTACCTGTGTTTTATCCACGCCTTTTGGGAGGAGATAAATTTCTGATTTTTTAAGGGAGATGTTTCCACTCCGATTAATTATAATTATTGGTAATGATTGTTAGAAGTTTACTTTTTGTTCTATCTCTTTCTATCTCTTAAAATTGCATTAAAATTACACACACAATTAACAAAATCCTTACATAAAACAGCACAAGACGAGTGCAAACTAAGGATCAGAGCCAGCCACATGACAGCTCAGCGCTCCAACTGCTCATTGTACCATTTGATAGCTGCTGGAACAAATGAGCTTAAAGCATTGTAGAACCTCATCAAGCTTATCTCATGTTATTTTATTTGCAGAATCACAAACAGTACTTGTCTGCCAAACAGAAAAGGTAAGTGAAACTGTACGATATATGATATCCACAGCTGACGGTGTATTCTGAACCAACTTGGGTAAAGACTTCGGGTGCACCATAGAAATAAAACACAGAGCTCAGTTGTCGTCTGTGTCTGCTGTGCACGCCCTCTATGTCAGCTATGGACATAGAGTATCAATACCGTGTGACAAAATCAACCAATGGATAAGCTGCATTTGTAGAGTTTTATACTTTGGCCAACTTGGCAGGATGTTTCTTTTCTGCGGCGGTTTCCACAATTGAAGTTTGAAGTTTGTCTGCCATGCATTGCTTAAACAGGGACTGAAACCACAAAAACTACGATTTCTGAAATACGAATGTTGGGAGGTCTTTGTATGCTATGCAAGAAAATCACAGTTGTAATATTCTATTCGTTCTATGTGAGTCTTGTTGCACCAAGGTGTGTACTCTGACAAAAATATTGTGTACAAAACCAAATGATGTTTTGATTTCCCTATCAGACAAATGAAGAAACAAATGAAAAAGCAAAACGAAGATGTCAATGAAGAGGATGACAAGAGGGAAGATGGAGACACGAAAGAGATCGGGGATGGCGTCACGGTGGAGACGACAAGAGAAGATGACGAGACACAAACACCAAGAGAAGACGACGAGACTCGACTACCAAGACTTGAAGATGAAGTAGATGATGGGGGAGAAGAAGAAGACGATCAAGCAGTGGCTAAAAGTGGCAGTGTAGGTCAACGTCTTCTCATTCTTATCAATCGTCTGTTCTCAGATTGATGTTCAACAATCCATGTTTTTAGGGTGTTTGTCTGAGCTTAGTTAAAATTATCAGGCGTGTGATTTCTCTCAGGGTATCTCCTGATTTCAGAATTGTTGTCAAAAGCTCCTTGAGCCTTTGAATTTTCTCGACAGAGTTAAAGCAGTCAACTAAAGCAGAAAGAAATAGTCCACGTTGTGTCCAATTATGCAGTGTTGTATTTCTGGGGATGCACAGAGTCTATAACCCCCCTGAACTAAAAGCAAAGCAAATCAACGAGAGCATTTGTGATGCGATCAAAGCTAAATGAGTCGTTTGTCGGTAAATGCATTATTGAATAACAGGCCAAAATAGGTCGACAGGGGTCTGCATTTCTACACATCTCTTGGTGTTTTGACTTCCATAACTTTTGAACCAAAGGTGGTATCAACACGGGGGTTTTCATATCCTTAAAGCTGAGATTGTACTTCTTTCAAATAGATAAAAAAAACAAAAATTGACAAGGGTCGACAAAAGACTCATTTAGCTTGATCGCATCACATTTATGTTTATTTATCGGCAATGACACACAGTAGACAATAAAATAACACAAGCTGTAGGACTGCAAACCAAATCACTGAGAGAGCATTTCTATGTACGTGAAACTACCATAGTTCTGACTGGACCCAATTGTACTTGTTGTCATTAACCCTCTTGCTGTCGGACCATTCAACACCATTCACTGTGGTTTTGAATGATAGATAAACTATGCCAGCCTGCAATATGATACCATGAGGGAATGCATGTACACAAAGAGATGGTCTTAAAGTCTGTACACGCATTTCTTCACAACTCGCCTATGTGCTATTTTACAAATTTATCATGTTTTTGTTTTTCTCCGATAAGGCTGTCTGGTGTCGAGAGCCCTCTGTGCATCTCTAAACAGGAGACAGACTGGTGCTGTACCCCTGTTATTGTTACAACAGAAACGCTACAGTTAGTTCTGTGCACAGTTGTGCCACCGTACACAACCTTGGCAGTCAAATGGTTTCAAATGGTTGGTCAACTCACTGGAAAATGTTGCCAAGAGTCACTGAGAGTAGGAGGGTTAAAACTAGAATGTTCAACTCATGAATGGAAAGACAGTGATGCATTGATGGGTATTTGATGCTGTGCATGCAAGATTTATTACATTATTATTATGTATTTCTGGTAATGAAACCAAGGATGTCTCATAAGTGAACTTAATCACTGTAGCTCGCAAGCCTGAGAAAACCTGTAAACAAGGGTGCTTGCTATGTGAACCAGAAACACTGGGGTTAACCCCTACTCTTCCATGATAAGTGTTCTGGGTTCTTTTACATGCATTTCCAATCCTATTACACAGGACCTTTGGCTTTATGTCCCATCCAAAGGACAAACAGGCATGGTAAAGTATCTCGATCAAGGACACAATCATCGTGACCAGCCAGGCTGGGATTCAAACACACACTGTATGAATGACAGAACTTTAATATCGTACACTAGACCACTTGGCCTTGAGACTCCCTACAAATATTCTTTCTACTTTTAAAATTTGTCGATGGACTTTTTATTAATTAAACTTATTTCTTTTATCTCCCAGGTTGAAGCTTCAACACAACCTGCACAAGTCAAACGAGGTCAGAAGGTGAGTTAACAAGGACCTTGACTCAACATTGATTCTTAGATGCCATTTTCAAAAACAAAATTGTGGAAAAAAAAAGAGTTTGTAAAGACTTTTATTGTATCAAGTATTAAACCACAAGGGAAATTAACTGGGTAAATTTTTAAATCATTTTGGGTTGTAAAAGAAAAATTTACTAGAGCGGGATTTGAACCTGTGACTCCAGATTATTTTGCTGGCCTTCTACCAACTGAGCTATCTAGCCCTATGTTTGTCAGTCATTTTTGTCGGGGGTGCCAGTGAGTCGGAAGCCATTCAACCTTTAACTGCGTTGTATCCAGGGATCACACCCAAGTTTACGATACAACCTGAGAAGCAGCAGCTGAGGAAACTTAAGGGGATGCAATTTTTATTTTTTTATTGAGTTATTTATTTTTATTTAATATAAAGAAAATTATCTCTTTTACCATATTTTTTATACATTCTTCAAAAAGTGAAATTCTAAAGTCTCTTTTGCCTTGAAGAGGATGATTCATGTTTTAAGTACTGCATCGACAGTGGATTATTTGTGTGCATTATTTTCTTTAATCCAACAGAATAAATTAAAGAAGATTAAACAGAAATATAAAGATCAAGATGAAGAGGAGAGAAGACTCAAGATGGAGATCTTGGCCGTAAGTTCACAAGAAGGGACACCATTTTTTTGACTCACTCTAGTTCTCTTGACACAGCACATTGCATTAAGAGACATGCAACTTGTCAGCTGGGGCCCGATTTCTTAGAGCTGCTTAAGCAGAAAACATTGCTTACAATTTGCTAAGCAGAAATGAGCAAGATGCCAGTCACAAGTTGTACATGTGACATGGTTAGTTTGGCTGGTAACCTTGTTTTGTAAGCATAATTTGGTTGTTTGTAGCAACTTTTTGTGTTGATTTCTCAGTTGTGCCATGGAGAATAGAAATAGCAGTACAAAGTCTTGCTGTGCGGCATAGTTTATCTATCATTCAAAACCCCAGTGGATGGTATTGATGGTCAGATGGTGGCATGGTGTTTGTGCATTAAAGCCTCGCCTCTCACCACTGTGGCCCTGGTTCGAAACCCGGCTAGGGCCATATGTGAGTGGAGTTGTGCGTCGGTTCTCTCCTATGCCATGAGGGTTTTTCTCCAGGGCCCTCTGGTTTTCCTCCCTCCGGAAAAAAATCAAACACTTTCAATGTCGGGCTGTGCCCCGTGGTCATATATGGGTCGATGTGGCTGGCTGCCAAGGCGGCCTTGCATACCTGCGGCTTGAACACGTTGTAGCCACGTCCTTCGCAATTCAGCTTCTCAGCTGCAAGTTAGGATGATTAGCCTTCCAAAGTATTATTATTCTAATAGACAACGTACCCCATGTAAACTGAATGTTTGTTCATTCCAAGCAAATAGTGCTTTGTTGAATGCTGATCCTGTGTTAGAACTTAGAGCTTCTTTTTAAACATGCTTGACAACTCACAGAGATACTTCTTTGTTGCTACTGCAAATGTCTTTGATTATTGTTCCACCATACAAAGTTTCCGATTTTAATTGAACAACTCGTCTGTTTTTTACAACAGTCGGCAGGAGCTCCGAGGGAGCTAAAAGGAAAGAAAGCCAAGCAAGCTCGAAAACAACAACTGCTTGAGGAGAAGCACCAACAGATGAAACAGAAATATCAACAGAAGAAGAAACAAGGAGGAGGGAAACGCAGCACAAAATGGAGGAGTTGTCTTGGAGACGACAGCAGAAGAAGATGCGGTTGAGATGGAGGGAAAGATGCAAGGAATGACTGTCGAGGAGGAACAAGGTTAGATGCCTATGTGTACAGCCACAATCATGGGTACACATTTATTTCGTGTCCATGTTACGAACAACAGTTTGAAAACCAGTGATGTAGCAGTTCTTTCAATGTTGTTTGTAAATTAAATAAAGACACTGGACACCTTTGGTAATTGTCAAAGACCTGTCTTTTCACTTGGTGTATCTCAACATATGCACAAAATAACAAACCTGTGAAAATTTGAACTTAATTGGTCATCGAAGTTGGGTGATAATAATGGAAGAAAAAAAACCCTTGTCACACGGAGTTGTGTGCTTTCAGATTGATTTTGCGCGTGAGGTCTCAAAATCAATTCAATATTTTACTGAGAAATTACTTCTTTCTCAAAAACTACGTTACTTCAGAGGGAGCCGTTTCTCACAATGTTTTATACTATCAACAGCTCTCCATTGCTCGTTACCGAGTAAGTTTTTATGCTAACAATTATTTTGAATAATTACCAATAGTGTCCAGTGCCTTTAACCAGCGCTGTGTGAACGAAGAGTAGAAAGTACTTGAGTTTGTCGAATACCAGATCTGCAAAGAGTTACTCAATAGTCATGTGTTGTTCATTTGGTGTCCTTGTAACAAAAAGTGTACCCATGATTGTGGCTGTGCACCTTTGTGTTTAGACTTCTCGAACCTTAAGGGTTTTGGTTTTCTGGAACCGATCGATTGTTTGAATCCTATATAAAGGTAGATATGTAGATATAACTAACTTGTGAAAATTTCATTTCAAAAGGTGGTAGCATTTTTGAGATATTGCCGAAAATTGGAATACACAGTCTGAGAAATTCATGCAGAAACGTTCTCAGATTGAAATGTTTTGAATCCCTTCTCTCAACCACAGCGATGACTATTGTATTTAACCATCCCAAACCCTTCAAATCCAACGTAGTTTTTGTTTGATTCTGTTGGACTGAGGACTGGACTAGTAAACTGATTTAATGGGATCAGGCATTACCACAATCAGAGTCCAACAGTTTGGGTGTTGAGTTACTGATGGTATGTGACTGAGGACTGCACTAGTAAACTGATATGCTTTACATGGGATCAGGCATGCGCCATAATCAGAGTCCAACAGTTTGGGTGTTGAGTTACTGATTGGTGTTGGCCTGAGGACTGCACTAGTAAACTGATTATGCTTTACATGGGATCAGGCATGCCGCCATAATCAGAGTCCAACAGTTTGGGTGTTGAGTTACTGATTGGTGTGGCCTGAGGACTGCACTAGTAAAACTGATTATGCTTTACATGGGATCAGGCATGCCGCCATAATCAGAGTCCAACAGTTTGGGTGTTGAGTTACTGATTGGTGTTGGCTGAGGACTGCACTAGTAAACTGATTATGCTTTACATGGGATCAGGCATCCACCATAATCAGAGTCCAACAGTTTGGGTGTTGAGTTACTGAATGGTGTTGGACTGAGGACTGCACTAGTAAACTGATTATGCTTTACATGGGATCAGGCATGCCGCCATAATCAGAGTCCAACAGTTTGGTGTTGAGTTACTGAATGGTGTTGGACTGAGGACTGCACTAGTAAACTGATTATGCTTTACATGGGATCAGGCATGCTGCCATAATCAGAGTCCAACAGTTTGGGTGTTGAGTTACTGAATGGTGTTGGACTGAGGACTGCACTAGTAAACTGATCATGCTTTACATGGGATCAGGCATACCGCCATAATCAGAGTCCAACAGTTTGGGTGTTTGAGTTACTGAATGGTGTTGGACTGAGGACTGCACTAGTAAACTGATTATGCTTTACATGGGATCAGGCATACCACCATAATCAGAGTCCAGCAGTTTGGATGTTGAGTTACTGAATGGTGTATGGACTGAGGACTGCACTAGTAAACTGATTATGCTTTACATGGAATCAGGCATACCACCATAATCAGAGTCCAACAGTTTGGGTGTTGAGTTACTGAATGGTGTTGGACTGAGGACTGCACTAGTAAACTGATTATGCTTTACATGGGATCAGGCATGCTGCCATAATCAGAGTCCAACAGTTTGGGTGTTGAGTTACTGATGATTGGACTGAGGACTGCACTAGTAAACTGATTATGCTTACATGGGATCAGGCATGCGCCATAATCAGAGTCCAACAGTTTGGGTGTTGGATTTGGATTTCGTTAGAGTGGAGAATGACTCTAAAAAAAATAATAATCCTTGGTAGATGGGGACCTCTGGGAGATGTCAGTGGTTCCTGCCTGCATTGTAATTTACCCCCTCACCAAACATCTTCCAAATGGCTGTTGCACTTTCTGCTACTTTCCTGCAAATCATTGCAGCCAAATAATCACTCATGACAAGACTTTGTTAATTCTTGGATTATTTCTTGTGGTGCAGATGAAGATATGATTCAACCAGTCATCTTCAAGCATTCATGGAATAAGGAGGAGGCTGCCGGAGAGGTAAGCTGGAGAGAATCCATCTTTGAAACTCTTCGTCGTTGGTTGAAGTAGTTGTTTTGTCGGTAACACTCATGAGAAATGTATGAAGTTTCACTCAAGTGTAGATGAGTTATTCTTCTCACCAACCAGTAGTTTTGTTTCACCGAGCTACTCTGAAGAAATTTGTAATTTATGCCATCAACTTGGCAGAAAGTGAAGTAAAAATTGTGGAAACACTTTAGTTAATGACTGTTCAGGAAATCATTCCTGGATAGAGGAAGATTTTAAAAAGATAGAATTAACACTGATCTCTACAACTAGTGCTTCAGTATCATCAATACTTTCACTTTTATTTTCATTTTTATGCAGGCATCAGACGAAGAGAAGGATCAGTCTCAACTCATGAAGGTAAAATTGACAACCTCTTATCCATCCATTCTGTATTTATCGTAGAAATAGAGCACAGAGAATGCCGAGCTCGATTGTTGTCTGTGTCTGCTGTGGCGTTACAGAATGTCTTTGATCTTGACCCTGGTCAATGGATGATCAAAGTGTTAGCCAGTGGGTGTCTTTTGGACACCTTGTTTGAAATTTGGACAGCCTCTTTAATCTGTCATTTACATGTAATTGTGTTGTAAGTGAACAATTTGGACACCCAATTTTTTTATTTCCAGCAATTTTGGACACCCTTTTACCAAATCCTTGCTAATGTGGATGATGATGATGAATGATTAAGTGCTATTATTTAATTGAAATCAAGCAGGTAAATCATATTGGCCGACACCCTTTGTCATAATCTACAATAATTCTTTTGAATTCTTGCAGGAAAGTTTGAATATTGTGGACACGTTGTCTGGTTGTCCTCATGCGGAAGATATGTTAATGTTCAGTCTACCAATATGTGCTCCATACTCCGTTATGCATAACTACAAGTAAGTACATTAGTTCATAATCATAGAAATAAAACTCAGAGGATGCTCTTGTGGCAATTCACGGAGGCCGCCATTTTAGCCGTATGACAAGTTTCAGCTTTCCCATTGGTTGATGTGGTTAATTTAACCATACAGGAACGTTCGCTTGGCCTCACCGGGCGCATTCTTTGGCTCAGGAGCTGGGGACCAGTGAAACAGGAATGTCGCATAGGATTGATGTTTATGTCTACAGCTGACATAGAGGGCGCTCACAGAAGAGAAAGACGACAGCATTCTCCATGTTCTGTTTCTCTATGCACAACTAGTTAGAACTTAAAACGATGATAAGTTGCCTGTCTGTTACTAAATGTTTTTTGGTTTTATTTTAAATGGTAAGTCACCGCAGTTAAGAAACTGCTGTCCTTAAAGACACTGGACACCTTTGGTAATTGTCAAAGACCAGTCTTCTCACTTGGTGTATCTCAACATATGCACAAAAAAACAAACCTGTGAAAATTTGAACTCAATTGGTCGTCGAAGTTGCGAGATAATAATGGAAGAAAAAACACCCTTGTCACACGAAGTTGTGTGCTTTCAGATGCTTGATTTCTTTCTCAAAAACTACGTTACTTCAGAGGGAGCCATTTCTCACAATGTTTTATACTATCAACAGCTCTCCATTGCTCGTTACCAAGTAAGTTTTTATGCTAACAATTGTTTTGAGTAATTACCAATAGTGTCCAGTGCTTTTAAGGGCTCGGTATTAGAAGGTCAAGGAACTGTAGATTTATGGAAGATTTGTTTCATTCACCCTGCAGGTTTAAAGTCAAGTTAACTCCAGGAACAGGCAAAAGAGGAAAAGGTAAACAAGCCAACAATTATTAAGGATTGAATGTAAGATTTCAAGACCCCTTCATTGACTGGCCTCACTAATCACAGCTCCAGACACAAAACATCCTCAGATACCAATGGATGTGTGATCAATTTTTTTCAATACCGACAAATGATTGAAGCACTTTATACTTTTTAACTTTTTGCTAATCTTTGTCGGCAGAACCACAGACCACTGGTTGGAATCAAATTCACAACCCTTGGATCATAAGTCACTGTTAGACCTCAAGACTTGCTTGTAATAACCTGCTTGATCCCGTTTATCAGAAGGTACCACAATAGGCAGCCATATAAATATTTATTCTTGTTATTTTTTTAAGGAAACACTTATCTCACAACAGAATGATACTTATTATATTGAGTTGCATGCTTTGCTCCATCAGTATTTACTACAAGTATGTAGTGTCGTGGCCGAGCAGATAAGAGAACCGGACTCCAGCTCTGGTGTTTCTGATCAGCAGAGTGTGGGTTCGAGTCCCAGTCTTGACACTTTTGTCCTTGATAAGATAAATGATTGTGTTTTCAGGATAAGTGGCATGGCACTCGTAGAGCTCCCTAGGAATACAACCTAATTGTGGATTTATTTCTTGTTAATGTTTTTAGCTGCAAAGGCTGCTCTTCATATGTTCCAATTTTCCAAAGACACGCTGAGCAGGGAGAAGGATCTTTTTAAGAGTGTGAAGGTAAATTAAGAATATCTTGTAGGTTTAGTTGAAATCTCACCATACTCATAAATTAGTATATAAAGGAAATTTCTGTGTGAAGATTGGACAACATTTTTTTTTGGGGGGGGGGGAAATTTGACAGGTACGGGATTTGAACCTGCGACCTCCAGATTAACATGCTGGCGCTCTACCAACTGAGCCATCCAGCTCTAATTTTGGCAGTCTTCCCTTAAGGTGATCCCCTGGCTGCCGCTTCCCAGGTTGTATTGCAAA
Source organism: Pycnopodia helianthoides (assembly GCA_032158295.1). Lineage (NCBI taxonomy): Eukaryota > Metazoa > Echinodermata > Asteroidea > Forcipulatida > Asteriidae > Pycnopodia > Pycnopodia helianthoides. The sequence continues at coordinate 1,478,991 of CM063243.1, read as the reverse complement.
CTTGGGTGTAATCCCTGGCTATACGGCAGTTAACGGTTGTATGGCTTCTGACTGGCACCTCGAACAAAGATATTGACAAAATAGGGAGACTGCCAGCAAAGGACTAAATAGCTCAGTTGGTAGAGCACCAGCACGTTAATCCGAAGGTCACAGGTTGATATCCCACTCTAGTCAGTTTTTCTTTGTTCAAACCAGAATTTAAAAAGTACATTCAAACAATGGAAAAACAGAGAGAAGCCCTCAATTTACGGGGTTGACAAACATAAGTATGTTCAGTTCGGCCGTTTGTTTGTCTGTGTGCACAGCCACAATCATGGGTACACATTTCTTTCGTGTCCATGTTATGAACAACACTTTGAAAACCAGTGATGTAGCAGTTATTTCAATGTTGTCTGTAAATTGATTAACCAGCGCTGTGTGAATGAAGAGTAGAAAGTACTTGAGTTTGTCAAATACCAGATCTGCAAAGAGTTACCCAATATTTATGTGTCGTTCATTTGGTGTCTTTGTAACAAAAAGTGTACCCATGATTGTGGCTGTGCACATAAGTTTGTTCAGTTCGGCCGTTTGTTTGTCTGTTCATATAGCTGTTAAATGATTCGGGTATGATAGTCGCTTGTCAACACAAGCCCCCTTTGGTTTCACACTATAGTTTATTTCGAATTTGTCATAGTTCTCATACTTTAATTGTCTCTTTTATCAAAGTAGCTGAAATGTTCTTTTGTTTCTTTTATACTTGTCCACCTTGTTGTAAGGTTGTTGGATTGACAGTCAACTATCCATTAAGAAGATATTTTTTTTCAAATTTTGTTTTCTTCTATTGTGAACAGGACACAGATTTGTCGAGGAATTTGCCTGGAAAAGTGAAAGTGTCGGCTCCAAACCTTCAGAAGGCAAAGTCAAAGAAGAAGAAACAGTCAGGATCTTAACATGATTATTGTTATCATCATACAAACCTAAATCCTTGATTTGTGATTGGTCGACCCATAGCAACAAGAGGTGTAATATAAACTGATGTCACACAGCTTGTACCACGCCCTGTGTATTGCGTTATTTTAAAGGAACATTACAGAATTGGTTTTTGCTAACAAACAGTTGCCGGCAGTGTAAGCATGTAATCCACCATATACATAAACTGACAAACCTGTAGAAGTTTCAGATCGATCGGCCATCTGGGTCACAAGAAAATAGTGAATAACCGATTACACATTTTGCATGAAATCATATAGGTTCAACAAATGAATAAAACACTCACTGAGCGATAAACTCCAATCGGAAAATGAGTTTATTCATTTCTCATCAAATATGGCATTTCAGACAGAAATATTTCAAGGGATGTTTTCTACTATCATCATCATTAGACCGTGTAAGTTTTATCTAAATCTGTGATCAAAAGTATATTTTACAATTACCAATTCTGTAATGTGCCTTTAAGCTAAGTTACGCAAAACTTACAGCTGTTCCAACACTGTTTATTGCTTTAATCTGCGCATCAAGTTTGCTTGTAATGAATTTGTTATCGCACGCCTGCTGGTGGAGTATGGGAAGTATAGCACGTCTGCATCCCATATCCAATTCTGCCTGGTCTTGTTGGATAATAATGATGATGGTAAAATATTGTCATTAGTATGGGACGCAGTAGCACTATATTTCTCCATATTCCATTTGCACTGGTGTGATAAATATTATTACAATATTACAAAATTATGCCAGTCGGCAATAATGATATCATGTGGTGAATGCATCTACACAGTACTTAATCAACCCTTCTACTGTCTGACCATCCAGTATTATTAAGTGTGATTTTTGAATGATAGATAAGTTATGTCGACCTGCAATATGATATAATGTGTCGACTGCATCTACACAATACACAGTCAACCCTCCCACTGTTAAATCTGCAATATCAGGGACAAATAATTTTATTTGGTTTTAAAATAATAAAAAAAAATTCTTTATCTCCGGATGGAAATATAACATCTATTAATTGTTGCTAAATTATAGGATTCAAACTGCCACTAGCTACCCGGGCAATCTCGGTGGTCTAATGGTAAGACATCTGCCCTAGAATGGCAAAGGTCGTGGGTTCGAATCCCACCTGAGTAAATATGCCTGTGGATTTTTTTCTCAAGACTCTGGAAAGCACTGAGTATACAGTGCCATCGATGTAAGGGTAAAACCAAATAACATTCACTGAAAATTGGTACCAAGGGTAGGAGGGTTAATTTAATTCCTTCACAACATCCCCATGTGATTTTTTTGCATCATGAACTTCAAGTTGACAATCTGAGAGTTCCTTTGTATTTCTATTTTTGTGTTAAATAATAATTGGGATTATCCCTTATGTCACATCTCGTGTTTTGTGCTAAGTTTCAATCCTTCGATGGACAGTGCAGTTGTTTGGGGACTTTCAGAAAATTGTTTTTATATTTTATGTTTGCCGTTGAGCAGAAATCACGCCATTACTCAAACGCTTGATGCAAATAAAAACCTATATTTGGCATTGGGAATAAAGTTCATTTCGATCCTTACACTTTCAGAATTGTTTGATATCGTGTAAAGTTTATAATTTAAATTTAAGCACCTAAATTCAGCTTTAAATATTGCTCAATAGATTTGTTGTATCTGCTTAGTGTTTGAATGGGAATTCAGTCATTATTTTTGCTGGTTATCTGCTTAGCGATATTTGTCAGGCAAGCAACTTTTCAGCAGAACAGCTGTTTTCCCCCTTTTGGGGTTTGTCAGCGGTGCCATTGGAAACACAGTACAACAGTCAATATGCCTGGCACTTTCCTCTTCTGTTTTGACATACTGCAGTTTCATACCTAATTTGTTGTGCTATGCAACTTCCAGAATTGGACCCTTACTAGCAGGACATTTTTTGTTTTCATTTGTTTTATTTGATTACTTCTAATTTTTCTTGAATATTCTCAGGGCATGATTGTTGGGGTATCCGGGTAGACTTTATCCTCCATTTGTAGGAAACCTCTCTGTTTTGATTGTCTGCTCTCTTTTTTTTAAATATCTTTTTTGGGGGGTCTTTTTTTTTGTTAAAGGAACATTACAGAATTGGTTTTTGCTAACAAAACAGTTGCTGGCAGTGTAAGCACTTTTTGTAATCCACCATATACATAAACTGACAAACCTGTAGAAGTTTGAGATCGATCGGCCATTTGGGTCACGAGAAAATAGTGAAAAACCGATTACACATTTGCATGAATTCACATAGATTCAACAAATGAATAAAACGCAAATCGGAAAATTAGTTTACTAATTTCTCATCAAATAATGGCATTTCAGACAGAAATATTTCAAGGGATGTTTTCTACTATCATCATTATTAGACCGTGTAAGTTTTATGTAAATCTGTGATCAAAAAGTTTATTTTTAAAGTTTTTTTCTTACCAATTCTGTAATGTTCCTTTAAGGAATCCATCATATACACAACGTTTACAGTTGTACAATATACACAGCTTAAAATTACTTGTCATTATACCACTTTGGTAAACATTTAAAAGTTGTATTAATAATGTACATTGACAAATAAACGATAGGCCTAGGCCTAATAATTTTCAAAAATTATATTTTGTGAGTTTTTCATCATCTTCATCATTAAATGCCTTGAACACACACAAAATATAGGCCTTTAAATATGCTCAAAAACACAAAATATCAATTTGAAGGGGCGGGGCTTAATTTTTGGGGGGTCATATCTCAGAAATGCCAAGGAGTAGGACTCTAAAATTATGTGTGTGTTCAAGTCACCCATAGGGGATTGTTTTAAAAAAATTTAGTGAAATCCGAGACGGAGCCTGCCAACCCATCAGGGCCCAATTTCATAGAGCTGCTAAGCACAACAATTTGCTTAGCATGAAATTTCTTCATTGATAAAAACAGGATTACCAACCAAATTTCCATGTGATTTTCAGGATATAAGCAAACAGGAGCTGAATACCAGTAACAAGCAATATGCAACACATGGAAATTTGGTTGGTAACCCTGTTTTTATCAAGGAAGTAATTTGATGCTAAGCAAGTTTTTGTGCTTAGCAGCTCTATGAAATTGGGTCCTGAGTTGGCACGGAATGACCCTACCTTTATTTATTTATTTATTTAATTCTTTTAGACAATATGTTTCTACGAAAGAATGCTATGAAATACTTTAATATTGAATACTCGAGAGATCTAAGACTCTTAATTTTTTTTTCCATTTTTAATAAATTGCAGAATACATTAAAATCACTTCAGCTTTAAAAAAAAGTTTTTAAACATTCGTGTTGAAAGTTTATCCCAAGAGGGCGCTAGACCGACACCTGCAGGGGCCGAATTTAAAGGCACGAAAAGTAGCTAAGCACAACAAAATTGTGCTTAGCAAAATAAGGTTACCGGCCAAAATACTATTTCATATGTACTAGTGACTGGTATCCTGCTCAATTTTGGTTAGCAGAAAGAAATAATGTAAGTGAGTCCTAAACCTGCGCGCGCACAAGACTGAATTTCCAACGAGGCAACCATGTGACTAAATAAGGGCACGCCAAGGCTAGTGTAAGTTTCCATTATTTCTTCCATTTTCCAAACATTTTCCTTCATTTAAATGAATTATAACATATCTTCAGGAACTTCTTGTTCGAAATTTTAACTGATACTCTTACACAGATTCTCAGAGTTCCCAAAATTTACGAGTTTGTTGTTTCTTCAGCAGAGGGTTTTATTTTTAAAATGGCGACTGTACCCGCCTTACGTTACACTATAGTAGGTATGTGGCAAAAAATCAAAAGTCCATGGATTTCAATTTAACTACTATTGCTGGAAAGCTCTTGAATACACCTTTCAAATGACACCAAGATCATCTTTCTATGACAAATAATAAGGAAGTTATGGTAATTTTTGTGCGTCCAATTAGCCTAATTTGCGTCCACTGGACTTCCATTCAATACAACACACCTGTGGATCCGACTTTGTGACCGAAATGACCGACTTTGTGACCGAAATGACATATTTAATAGCTCTACCAAAACAAATGTTGTTTTCTTATTTCTTGTTCAATTTTCATGAATTTTGTACAATTGGAAAGCTAAGAAAAGGCTCAATAACATTAAAACAGTAATAATGTTGATTAATCATATTTTAATTACCTGGTGAGGTGGATGAACTTGAATGAATAAATAAATTAATAAGTTGGTAATACCGTCATGTTAATGCAAAAAAGTTGTAACTGACATTTTTTGTGATACATATATTGACCTCAAAGATTAATAAAGTATATTAAACCATGTGTTTCCAGTGTACTATATATGAGGCTTAATGTTAAAGGTCACCAACCTTTTGAATACATATTTGCAATGGCTGCCTTGTGTGACTTTTAACCATTGCCGTCTAATCGTGACGAGATACAATTTACACTATTCAGTTTAAATTAGCATTAACTTTGACGAATTGTCACAAATTACAATCCCATTCACAAAAGATATACAATATGTGTCCAATCTTCAGGTTTCCATCATTTGAGGTGGTACTGTACAGATCAAGCAGATGCTGATGAATTCTTCCAGGCTTTGCTGGAGGAGCAGATCTCTTCTTCTTCATACTATTCAACTGAAAGAAAACAAAGAAAAACAAACACGAATACAAACAGAAATAAATAAAATAAATTTAAAAAATAAAAAGGGAACGTAAGCCTAATGATAAATATAACCATCAACAATAATAAAAAGTTGACAAGTAAATCACGAAAATACATAACTAAAATGGAAATAAAGAAATAAATAGAGAAATAAATAAATAGGGCCTAGCCTAGGCCTAGAAAATAAATTAGGAATACAAAAATGATGAAATAGAAATATCCAAAATATTATAATTTTTACTAAAAAAAAATTTAATAAAAAAATAAATAAATTAATAAAATAAATAATAAATAATTAAATATACAAATAGATAAATAAATAATCAAATAGATAAATAATTAACTTACGTGAGCTTTGATACAACACTTGACTTGATGCAACTTTCCATTTTAAAACATTAAGTTCAGACTGAATAGTGAATACGGGATGTAGCCAATCAGGAAGCACCACTACTGTCATGTGACCAAAAGTTAGCTGACAGCTTGGATTCACTGGATTGTAATTGCGGCGATGGGATTTTTTCTATCTTAAATCATCGTAAATATGAATGTCCCTTTAATCAAAATATCAAGTGAAAATACATCTTGACATATAAGAAAATCATTTGAGTCAAGTTAGAAAGAATAAAAACAACTTAAATACCGTCATCGTCCAGGCGAAATATCATGTTAATCGTGTGTGATTTTCTGCTTCAGATCGGCCTACACAGCATTTTACACAATAGGTGAGTGTATTTGGGGGCCCAACAAAACAATGTGGGCGTCGATGGATTTCCATCAAACTTCACAATTTAACTCACAAATAATCAAAGAATCATCCTATGATAGTAAAAAGAATGTCTTTACTCACCTTTTATGAAATTTATGACGATTTTGATGACTTTTTGGGCGGGCAAATTTAACAATTTTTAGCGCAAGTTTCTCCGATTCCAACTTCACCAACTTTTTTTTGTTTTTAAGATGGCAACTTTTTATGACGTCATAAATACATGCGCTCACTTCTGCACAAAAAATACCCGTCAACGGGGGCTCCCGATACGTTTAGGCCTATTTTTAGAAGTGGGTATTTTCCCATCCGCGGGCAACGCTTCCGAATTTCTGCCCGGCGAAAAAAACCGAAAACGAGGCTGTGCACGAAGTCTACATTGCCGTTGTATAGAGATTGCCACATACCTAACTATAGCCACAGGGCAAAAATGCTGCACATCCAACCCACACTTTTCAAGTCAAAGTCAAGGACAGGCACTTTGAATAAAACATAAAAGTGTCAGATCCCAGTGGTTGGTTTGGTGTGTGGAACGGGTCAGAGTTAATAACGCTAGTAACAATTTCCTTTTTCAAATAAATTAAAATTAAACATCAAATTAAAGGTCTCTTCAGGAGAAGTTCAATGGTGCAAACACCACTGTCATTAGGTGCTTTCGTTAATGGTTATGCCTTTTAAAAGACACCATACCGGGGTACTCTTCTGGTCACCAACTGAGGTAAAGAGATTGTTTAATTAAGACCCCCAAGACTGCTAAAGCATTTCAGCCCTATCTCTAACGCGCACTCAAAGGTTAAAAAATAAGATTTTACCGAGTACCGTGATTGAATAAAACCTCCATAAAAAAAATCGTGACCTCGCGCAGAAACAAAACCCAACTTTTCTTACTCAAAAATGGACAAGGATTTTACTGATATAGGTTTGATAGCATACCCCGCCGTCGCTGAATGTACAAATTCTTTTAAAATATGAAATTTGGTCAAAATTTGGCCAAAAACGGTAAACAAAAGCGTAAAAACCTTAATTATTCACCGATTGAGACGAGAAAAAAAGCACCCTAGACTCTCCAATCCTCTCTCTATCAATAGATGGCAGCATTTTTCGATTAGAAGTCAAGAGAGGGCAGTACAATTGAAAACGGTCAGAGCTAATTTAACTCTCAAAAAAGTACAAAAAATGGCTGCGGTCGTCGCGTCGGTGACCATCTCTGAATTTTTTTTATGTGTGAAAAAGTGAGGTAAAGTTTTGCCTTTTTTCAAAGAGATTATGAAAGAAGAGAGTTTTATTGACCTACAGGAGTGATTTGAAGCTCAGACAGCATGTCAGTTCGAAGCAACATTAATTTGAAAAACCTTTTTTTGTGTGCGGCCAGAATAGGAAATGTCAATATCGCGCTACCTCTAACATAGCTACCATGTGTTTTCTGAATACATAATGTTTGTTTGAAACTTTGAGTATGTAAATTGCTTGTTGTACACCATTTGTATTGCTTGGTGCTCTGTCCAAGCTATCAAGTTACGTTCCATGTTTCACTGCAAATCAAAATGTCAGTATTTCTTGCGTTTATTCCCCTTTTCATAAAAAGCATATTTGAGCATAGCCCAGGTTGGACTCCTCCGTTGCATACAATGCGACGGAGTCCAGGGTATAAAGGTTATCTTCCATTGCAAATTTGTTTTATACCTGATAGTGAAGCTGAAGCTTCGTTCACATATTCCTTATGTCCGGAATTCCAAAGAGGCTGGGTTCAAAAGTGTGAATTTTATCCTTGGGTGACATTATTTGAGAAAAATGACGTCTCTCTTGTAACTTGAAACCAGTGAAAACTTGCAAAATCCATCACCCCTGGGAACGAGGTTGACCACGTTCGTTAGTGCAGCACGTTCTTCCTGTGACAGCCGGGGGATATGTTATGCATGTCGGGCATGCGCGCATATAGCCACGCGGGCAATTGGTACCCGATGATAACAACGATAGTACAGAACTCCGACGACTTATATTCTGAAATAATGTCACCCATGGATATAATTGTTCTTTGTGGAACCATCAAAAGTGTATTTTAGGACACAAAGAATAAATGAGGGAATTTCAAGCTTCTTAGTTAGATCAGGTAAAAATATTTTTAAACATTAGTTGAATATTTTTTTCGCATCGTAGAGAAGCTTTATACCCAAGACGTCAGTGCTGTGCAACAAATACTGTGTCTTACCAGGGCTAATTTTAGCATACATTTAAATTAACTATATGCAGTAGCCTTCTACTCCCTTCAACCCCTGGCCACTTGTTTAAGAAGGGGTTGAGTGGAAAAACATGTTTTGTGTGTTTGAGGGGAGAGCAGGGGGTTGCCAAGTAAAATATCAAATTTAACACTAGATAGGCCCTAGGTCTTTGTAGGTACAGCATTGCATATTTTTTACCAAATTTGGGGATTTGACAGTTCCTCTCCCCCAAATATTCTCTTCTTTTCCGAAAACAAAGAACATATATTAACTGTGGCTACTATTTCTTACGCAGTGTCAACCAGCTTGCACAGAAAACACATACTGTACATGCTTACGTGTGTCTCCCCCACCCCTGCAGTGTGAAGCATGCAAGCACTTAGACAAGGAACAGCGAGTCACAGCTACAGCATCAAGTTGCTCAGGTGAGTCAATATATCAAACTTTCTTCAGTTAATTGTCAGTTGATGCTAAGAAAGGTCCACAGTGGCAGAAGATTTTGCCTTGTTTCTTGATTGCATTTGTTTAGGCAACTTGGAGGCACCAACTGCACAGGTGCATTATAAGAAATTAAGATTTTTTCAGGTACTTATTAAACATGCAAACGTATTCATGTCTTCTAGCAATTAACCGTTTCCCATGAAATATGCTAATTACATTTGCGCATGCATACAGACACCAGTGGTTAGCTAATGCCATAGAGTTGTGCACTAGACAGACGTACACAGGCATAAGTTCCACGCCACCATCAGCCTCATACAAAAAGGCTTGTTAACACTTGCCAACCAGTGGTGTTATTGTGCATGCATTTTGTGCAATTTACCTTTTTCAGAAATATTTTCAAAACAATGTAATGTAAAATCCTTTTGCAGGTTACAGAAATAAATTTGACCTCCGAAAAACTATGACCCCAACAAATAAACTGGTTTTATTCTGTTTTTGTTTGTGATGTTTGTTTTGTCCAGTAGTGTTTGGTTGTCCTGACGGTAAAAGTAACAACTCCTATTGCTTGTCAAACAATTTTTGGGGGTAAAGTTCCCATTATTCACTTGATGGTATATCACACCTGCAAAATTGATTCTTGTGCAAAGTTGTCAAATAAATTTGTCCCCAAAGATGCCCCAAACATGTGTTGGGTTTTATTCTGTGTCAAGTTAAATTTTGTGACAGTGTGAAAGGTTTTCTTAAAGGAACATTACAGAATTGGTAAGAAAAAAACTTGTAAAATATACTTTTGAACCCAGATTTACATAAAACTTACACGGTCTAACGATGATGATAGTAGAAAACATCCCTTGAAATATTTTTGTCTGAAATGCCATATTTGATTAGAAATGAATAAACTAAATTTCCGATTGGAGTTCATCGATCAGTGAGCATTTCATTCATTTGTTGAATCTATATGATTTCATGCAAATGTGTAATCGGTTTTTCACTATTTTCTCGTGACCCAGACGGCCGATCGATCTCAAACTTCTACAGGTTTGTCAGTTTATGTGGTGGATTACATAAAGTGCTTACACTGCCAGCAACTGTTTTGTTAGCAAAAACCAATTCTGTAATGTTCCTTTAAAGGCAAATTAACACCAGAAAACTTAAGTAGAGCGACTTTTCCCATTGGCATTCTAGTGTCCCCTTTTATTTTACCCTTAAACCATCATCTTCCCTTCAAAATCCAAGTGTATGTTTTGTTTCATTCTGTTGGACTGAGGACTGCACTAGTAAACTGATCATGCCATGTGGTGTTCCATTTTGTTAGATTGAGTAAGAATCCTGAATAAGTCACTCAATGAAATAGTGGTTAATCTTTTTTGGTTGAAAACATCGTGGGAATGTAAAAAATTAAAGGGGCCCAAAAGTACAGTTCTTGCTTAAAAAACAATTCACAAAGTAGGTCTCCTTAGCCCAGATATTACATGCAAAAGAAATGTTTCTTTGTTTAGTTTCCATTGGTTGTTTTTATTGTCACTTGAATGGACTATGAATTTTGCTAAGGAAATAAATTTGCCCTAAAATAACACCCAAGAAGTAAGGTGGTTTTATTTTGTATCAAACTATTACTTTCATATCAAATTATTTATATAATTGTGATGAGTGTTTTGTCCAACTGGGAATGATTGTCTTGCCAACAAATTAACATAATTGTTTGTCAAAAATATTCATTTGTCTTGTTGAGTTTCTATTATTTGTTTGATCGTACAACAAGAGTAAGATGATGTGCAATTTGTTTTTGCTGGACAAAAATAAATTTGACCCCCACCCCCTCCAAAAAAAGAAGGGAAATATGATTTCAACAAGTGAATTAGCTTTAGTCCCAAATTCTCAAAATCTCATTCAAGAAGTTGTCTGACTTTATATCATTTAGAATTTTAGGCCCGAATAACATTTGCCTCTCCTTGAACAGGCATAATTTTCTGTCCAAGTCCAAACATGCCATTGTTGGGCATGGAATAGAGTATTTTGAAAGATTTAGGGTGAGTGGTGTGAAGTAAAAGACACTAGGGTTTAGGGTGAATGAAATACATTTATCCCCAAAAAGTTCATCCCAAAAAAGGAAATGCTTTTATTTTGTTGTCATTATTTGTTGTGAATTGTGTTTTGTCCAGCAGTGCATGTTTGTCTTGCAGGCAAATTAAAACCACTTATTATTCAAACAGAGTTTTTTGTGTTGAGTTTCCATTATTTATTTGCTTTTACATCAGACCTGAAAAGTGAATCATTTTTATGCATTGTAAGCAATTTTGTAAGGACCCCCAAAAAGTGTACAGGTTTCATTCTGTATCTATTTTTGCCAACTGTGAATGGTTGTCTTGTCAGAGTAAGGCATTAAATTACCCTTAATCAACTGCCCCCAAGAAGTGTATTGTTTTTATTTTGTGTCAATGAGTTGAGTCAACTTACTGTATGGTGGCAAAACCTGACTATCACTACCAGCATGAGAAGACATTGGATTGGGACAACACCAATAATGTTGAAGGATGGCCTTTTAGGAACACACGACCTCTATGGGTGTCTACCATCAGACAAGACTTGTGAGCATCGGATGAGACTTGCAGGCGCTGTTTTTGGCATTCTGAACTGGCAGCCTCATTTTGTGGGAACCAACCAATGGAAAGGCCTCCTCCTCATCTTGTGAGGAACCAACCCAAAGAAAGGCCTCCTCCATCATCTTGTGAGGAACCAACCCTAAGACATGGCCCTCCATCATCTTGTGGGAACCAATCAAGGACAGCCTCCTCCATCATTTTGTGGGAACCAACCCAAAGAAAGGTCTCCTCCATCATCTTGTGGGAACCAGCCCAAGAAAGGCCTCCTCCTCATCTTGTGGAACCAATCCAAAGACAGACCTCCTCCATCATCTTGTGGTAACCAACCCAAGGACAGACCCCTCCATCATCTTGGGGAACCAACCAAGAACAGACCTCCTCCATCATCTTGTGGGAACCAACCCAAGGAAAGACCCCTCCTCATCATGTGGGAACCAACCCAAGAAAGGCCTCCTTCTCATCTTGTGGGAACCAACCCAAGGAAAGGCCTCCTCTCTCATCTTGTGGCAACCAACCCAAGAAAGGCCTCCTCCATCATTGTTGGAACAACCAAGGAAAGGCCTCCCAATTGTTGGAACCAACCCAAGGAAAGGCCCCTACCATCTTGTTGGAGACCAACCCAAGGAAAGGCCTCCTCCATTGTGGAACAACCCAGGAAAGCCCTCCTCCATTTGTTGGAACCAAAAGGAAAAGCTCCTCCATCTTGTTGGAACTAAGATTAGGAAAGACATCCAGAGGCAATTAGGAAGAGAATCACAAGAGTCCCCATGACTGAAGACCTTTGCTCCTGCATGAAGGACTGATCCAACTGGCCCCTGTTGATGGAGGACCTCTCCAGCCATTAATCCATTAACTTATTGTGTCAAATTTTATAGGTACAACTTACCAGATCCTATTTGTCATTGGTCTTTAGTGAGTTTCAATTATTCATTTAGACTAAGATAACATAAAATTATTTTTAAAACTCATGAATAATTTTTTCCTAAATTTCTGACCCAAAACAGTCTTGGTTTTATTCTGTTCAAGTTAAATTTTGTGTGTGTTTTGTCAAAAAATTCTTGAAAAGGAAATTAACACCAGATATGGTTTTTAAAAAAAAAATTCTGGTAGAGTTTCCATGAGTTGTACAATTTGGCCTCAGACAATGCTTTGTTTTGCTCCTTGTCTGTCTGTTGATTTATATGTGTGTACTGCAGTAGTCAATTTGGAAATTAATGTAACAATGAATTAAATTGAACCATGGTGTTTGACTGTTTACAATTTCAGTGATAGGAAAATGGTGGATGAGTCCAGCTATGCTGAAAGGGGTATTCAAGCATTCACCTGGAGAGTGTAAAGCAAGTGATGAAGTTGGATATTTACACTGTCATCCCACCAGAGTGGTAAAAAACAACTGTTGAGACCAGGATGAGATCTGAAGGACTATCTAATGACAACATGCACCATGTACACAGTCACTCTCTTGAAAGGAACACAGCCACAAATCCTGCAGATGTAGACCAAAAAAGATGCCTTGAATTGCTTTGCAAAGATGAGCTACGAGCAAGTGATGTGAAGCTCTAGACCAAGATTTGAAGTCCCAGGACCCAATTTCATAGAGCTGCTTAAAAGCGCACAAAAAAGTTAAGCAAAACAAAATGAAGCTTACCATAACAAGATTGACAGCCAAAATACCATGTAACCTGTACCATTTGTTTTGGTGTCCTGCTTATTTTTGCAAGGCAGAAAAGATTTATTGATATTTTCTGCTTAAGGAGCTCAATGAAGTTGGGCCCAGTACTTCGAGGATTGAGGCAGGGTTGCTGGGCACCCTGCATAATTAAAACTCATACTGGTTGTTTAGGAAGATTGAGGCTATTTCAGGCATGTCCAGGGATTAGGGTTTGTGCATTGTTTACATGGTACACATGTACATGTAGGCCTTTTGGTACATGTACAAACAAGATTGATCAGTAAGGACGTATAGTTTAACTGTAGACAAAACTTCCTTGTCCCCAGAGTGTAGGCTATTCAAGTTGAAAAGCTAGAAGTCTTGACATATTTTGTATGTACCTACTAACTCAGCAAGGAGTTCAGTGTTGTCTTAGACTTGAGTATAGTAGGGTATGTCAAGAGAGCTAATTTTTTTAACCCAACAGTGATGTGTGATAAGCACTGTATACTCGAACAACCTTTAGAGAAGGGCACAATGTCATGGCTCTGCTTAAGCGAAAAATCAGGACTGTAACAAAAGCAGAGAATCTGTACTTAACGTAAGCATGTTCCATACAAGGAATTTCAGCTCGCGTGCATGTGTGTTCATCTTGTTTCTAAGCATTCTTCATTTGTACCCAGCTAGCACAGAAATTTGGCGCTTACCCTGCAAAAAGCTTAACTGAATTACTCAGTAGCAAATTCATGAAATTGGCTCCAGATGTCTTTAACCACAAGACCAACAAGCTTGCCCACTCCTGTTTTTTGTAATTGTATACCAAGCATGACGAGCTTCAAAACTGATTTATTTTCAGTCATAACATTTAACACGAATGTTAGTTCCTTTGCAGACTGTCATGACTCAGTGTAGTCAATGTGTGGTGAATGCAACGGAGATGCCGTCTCAGCAAAAGGTGTACCCCTCCCCTGATCCTATCATCACATGGCAGAGAAGTATTACGAAGGTTTGAATTAATGCATTCAGAATTACTCTTTGTTGGGAGAGAAATCTTTCCTTCCTGCAGTGAAATAATGGGATTGTTGCTGTTAACCACTTCAAGTGGGTATTTTGAATTTTTATCTTTTATTATTTTCCCGAACTTTTTGGACCTTCTTGAGTTATTGTTTTCCTTTAAGAAATATCGTTGCCCCAATGAAACGCTGACTTGACAAAGGTTTTCATAATTAGTTCCGTGATTTGATGTTGTCATGTGAAATACTGAGTAGGCACTCACCTTGATTCACAGAACCTCGGCCTCGAGCCACAGCCGAAAACTGCCATGGAATCTCGTATTACTCGGACTTACCTCCCCCATGAGCCGAATATGAGGAACAATGGTGGCAGCCTGTCCAATCTTGTATGCCGCATTTGTATAACAACAGAACAAAGGTCGCTGGAATTGGGGGTTGCACAATAGCCTCTGGAAAGGGATTTTACAAGGCAAGTTTTCCAGGACCTGTTGTTGTTTTTTGCCTGCCTCATTACACTTCAGACGTCTGCTTGTCAGCAAGATGGAGGAAAATCTAAGTTGTTCTGGGCGTTAAAAAAGCATCCGCTGTCTGTCCCCAAAATGTGCATCTAAAGACTTCAGCCAACGTTGAGTGGTGAAGCTCTATTCTCATAGTATCGATTCTGAACAGTTGTTTGTTTTCTATCGGTGGTTTTTTTGTCAAGGGAAGCTGCCTTAACAATTTTCCTTTTCACTTCCAGCTGATAGGGATAATCTTGCTGGTAGTCAGCCCTGACGTCAAGATGTCTAACTAATTGAATACAGACACTTCGGGTGATGAGATCTGAGACAGGGAAAAGATGCTGATGAGATATGATCATGGTGAGTTAAAACTGAATAAAATTGCTAACCTTTTAGAGTTTTGTAATAACAACTTCAACCCTTATAGTCAATTATGCTTCTTAGTTAACCCTACAGGCTAAATCAAAACATGGAGAATTTGTTGACTAACTTGAGTGCTGAGGGCTAGTCAATTATGCTTCTTAGTTAATCCTACAGGCTAATCAAAACATGAAGGAACCTCTTGTGTGAAACTTGAATTTCTCACTAAGAGTGCTGAGGGCTAGTCAATTATGCTTCTTAATTAACCCTACAGGCTAATCAAAACATGAAGGAACCTCCTGTGTGAAACTTGAATTTCTCATGAAAATACTACACATGAGTCACTTATGTTTTCAAGTTTATGCTGGCGTTTTAAATGTACAGCAACTGAGGCAAGTCAAGGGAAACAAATGTTTTAATTGGGACACAAAAGCAAAAGACCAATGCACTACTGGACTGCTCAGCCAAAATACTTGGAATTTAGTCTCATTTTGCACTACAAGGGTAAATGTTCCACTTGCCCGTCATGTAATTCCTGATTCCACAGGAGCTGAACACAAAGAAAACTTTCTTTGTACCTGTAATGGTCTGCATTAATGTAGAGCAATGTTTTGAAGTCTTTGTGGTGGCATCTTTGTTGTATGACACTTTGCAGGTGATAAGGGTTTTTTCTGCAAGGGTTTAAAAGAATAAAGTTAAGTTTCATTCTGAGAGCTCACTGCTGGTTCATTCCAGCGCCCATCCTCTAGAGAACTGTTTCAGGCTTTTGAACCCCCCCCCCCGAATTTACAGTTAAGATTGTTTCATGTTGTGCAGGAATTCCTCAAACCATTCTGTTGCTGTTTTCAATGTCTTGTATTAAATATCTGAGAAGTATTGACAGTCAAAACAATTCATGTGCTCTTAACTGTTTTTCTGATTGACAATGTTTTTGAACACTTACTGTTGCAAAATGTGTAATGTGTTTGTGTTGCAGAAAGGCTATAAGCTTCTCCAAAGCGATCTACCCTTCAACAAGTTGATGTCCAAGACCAGGCTTTGATAGAGGAGCTGCACTCTCCAGTTAAAGGTAAATTCCCCAAAAGAATACTGTTCATAATTTGTTCTGGTCTTAAATAAAGCTCTCCAGTAACTGTGCAGAATGTGTAATGCTAATCTGGGCTTACCAGAAGTTCAAATCAGTCATTTTCTTGTAGAATTACAGTTCATTCAGTGATGTTTGTATGTCTGGCAATCATTTCAGAGTTGACAGGCTCGTTTTTTGGGTTTTTTTTCCGGGGGGGGGGGAGGTTTTTTGTGGGGGGGGTGTTTGAAAGAGTTTGGGAAGGTACCTCAGGAAGCTTCATGTTAAACCGAAATATCAACTTTTATAAAGATGGATAGTTTTCTGAAACTCGACAAAATGTTGCATAATTTGTTTGAGCTGCAGTAAGGCTACTCGTCAACAAGTAGATGTCCAAATCTGGCCTATGATAAAGGAGCTGCCCTCTCTAGTGAAGGTTGAATTCCCTAAAAGTATACTTTCAATGTTTACCTCTGGTCCCAAAATGGACCTCTGTGATAATTGTACAGAGTATTTATTGCTGCTCCGGTTTAACCAGAAGTAAATATCAATCATTTTCTTGTAGCATTACTGTTCATTGCTGGAGTTCATTTTGAGTTGACAATTTTGGTTATTTTTTACAATTTGTTTTAGGGGTTTTAAAAACTTTTGAAAAGTTATCAGGATGCTTTATGATATGATCATTACAAAGATATTGACAAAATAGGGAGACCGCCAACATAGGGCTAGATAGCTCAGTTGGTAGAGCGCCGGTACGTTAATCCGGAGGTCGTTGGTTCATATCCCGCTCTAGTCAATTTTTCTTTGTTCAACCCAAAACCACATTACAAATATCAATACAAATTCTTGGTAAGATAAGTTTCATTCTGAGGACTCGCCAATGAGTAAAGTTCATACCAGCACCAATCCTCAAGAGAACTGTTTCAGGCATTTGAACCCCTTGAATTCTACTTGGAACAATAAAAATATTCCTGTTGTGCATGAGTTCCTCCATCATCTGCTCTAGAATGTCAAAGGTCGTGGGTTAGAATCCCACCCGAGTAACATGCCTGTGGAGTTTTTTTTCACAGAACTCAGGAAAGTACTGAGTATACAGTGCTTTACGTACATTGGTGTTTGGGTAAAAAAACAATTACTATTCTTTATCCCCGATGCAAATTTATCATCTATTAAAAATTTATTGATGCGAACTGTGTTTTGTAGTTGTGTTGAATCACATTTATGGAGACAAATTTGTTGAGCTTTTGATAACTTAAATTTTGCATGCCATGTGCATGCCACTTCCATTCTGGGAGATTACTGAGGATAAATTTCATAGCAGCATCAATCCTCAAGAGAACCGTTTTAGGCATTTGATGGTCCCCCCCCCAAAAAAAAAAATCACTGTTGCTTATGTTTTTTCTTTCAACAATCAATAGAAACCTGATCAGCTTAAGTTCCTCTGAAATGTTTTGTTTTATGTTTTCATTGTTGGTTTTCTGTATTTATTTGTGATTGAAAGCGCACACACACACACACTCCTAATGTAAAACCAATTGATCTGAAAATATTTATTGATGGGTAATTGTCTTGTCTCCACAAGGTTCTTGGCTAGTATAGTGATTCATGTCGCTTTCTGAGAGTCCTTGGCTTCACAACCAGAATTAATAAATGAAATGAAATTAAACAATGTTTCTAAACATTCATGTTGCAAATTCTACATTTTGTTTGTTTTGCACTGAGGCTTGCTCTCTCCAAAGACACTTACCTGTCAACAAGTAGATGTCCAAGACCAGTCTGCGATGAAGGACCTGCACTCTCCAGTAAAAGGTGAATTCCCTTTAAAGGTATACTTTTAATATTTGCCCCTGGTCCCAAATGGAGCTTTGTAATAACTGTGCAGAATGCATGTTGTTGCTCTTGTTTAAACAGAAGTTAACCCTCTTGCTGTCTGACCATTCAAAACTATTCAAGTGGTTTTGAATGATAGATCAACTATGCCAGCCTGAAATATGATACCATGAGGGAATGCATGTACACAGTGCACAGTTAGTTCTGTGCACAGGTTGTGCCACAGTACACAACCTTGGCAGTCGAATGGTTTCAAATGGTTGGTCAACTCACTGGAAAATGTTGCCAAGAGTCACTGACAGTAGGAGGGTTAATATCGGTCATTTTCTTGTAGCATTACAATTCATCCAAAGACCTTTGTATGTTGATTGGCAGTCGTTTCAGCGTGGACAGGCTCGGTTGTGTTTATTGTCTGTTTGGTTTCAAACATTTTGGGAAGGTACCAAAATACCAAAGTATCAGGACAAAGTCTCAGCTGTTCGTTAATTTAAATTGTGCTAACCACTTGCTAGATTAGTTTCATTCTGAGAGCTCATTGATAAATCTTTTTGTTGCTGCTTTCAATGTCTTGTCTACATTTATTTTTGATTGATTGATTGAAAGTATTAAACAAATTTGAAGGTAAAAAGCAAGTTATCTGAAACTAACTGTTTTAATGATGGGTAGGCCTAATGTTCTAAAACAATTAATGTTGAAAATTGTGCAATTTGTTTCTTTTGAAGTCAGACTTAGCATCT
Source organism: Pycnopodia helianthoides (assembly GCA_032158295.1). NCBI lineage: Eukaryota > Metazoa > Echinodermata > Asteroidea > Forcipulatida > Asteriidae > Pycnopodia > Pycnopodia helianthoides. The sequence goes on along the minus strand of CM063243.1, from coordinate 1,460,183 downwards.
TCAAAGACTTCTTGCCATCAACAAGTAGATGTCCAAGACCAGCCTAAGATGTGAGCGCTGCACTCTCCAGTAAAAGGTGAATTCCCGACAACTTTACTTTAAATATTTACGCCTGGTCCTAAATGGAGCTCTGTAATAGTTGTGCAGAATATCTATTGTTTGTCTGGTCTCAAAAGTATTTTATAATCTCCCAAATTTTTTCAGCCTTCACAAGATGCATCAATCGATGTGATTCTCTGTAGAGTGAGGATTGATTTGAACAATCTGTTGTTTAACCTTGCCTTAGTTATTGCAATCTCCTGATCATGATTCTTTGCAGGTGATAAGTTGACCATCCTGGGACTGGGATGAGGCAAACTCTTTAGCTTTACAAATTTTTTTCACATATGTTTGTATGTTATTTGGCAATTATTTCAGAGTTAGAAGGGCTGGGTTGTGTTTTGTTCAATACAAATATGAAGGCAAGTTCTTAGCTTTTGGCATTTTGAATTTAGCATGCCATTTTCTAGATTTGTTTCATACTGAGAGCTCACTGCAAAATAAAGTTCATACGAGCACCAATTAAAAAAACAAAAACAGATTCAGCCATTTGGCAATCCCCAAAATTACTGTTACTCATTTCAATTGCAACAATCAAAACAATGCAACAACAGTGCTCCAATGAAAAAAAATCCTAATATGCAATAGTTCCTCCAAGCATTTTGTTGTTGTTTTTAAATTTGGTTCTCTTTATTTAGTTTTAATAGACAGTGTTGACAAAATCCTGGTAATTTTTGGTAAACAAAGCAAGTTATCCGGAACCAACTGTTTTAATGCTGGGTAATAATAAAAACACTAAATATTGCAAATTGTGTATTTTGTTTGTGTTGCAGTCAGTTTGAGGATCTCCAAAGACATCAACCCGTCATCAACAAGTAGATGTCCAAGACCAGCCTATGATAAAGTAGCTGCTCTCTCCAGTAAAAGGTGAATTCCTCAGAAGTATATTTTTAATTATCCCTTGTCCCAAAAGAAGCTCTATGATAATTATGCAGAATGCATGTTGTGGCTTTTGTTTGAACAGAAATTAATATCAGACTTCTAACAAAATCAATATTGCCTTTTTGGACTGCAACAATAATCCTGAAATGCATGGGTTTTTTTGAAACATTTTTTTGTTGCTTTTGAAAGTATAAACAACTTCACAGGTTATCCGCAGTTTAAAGCAAGTTATCTGCAGTTAACTAATTTAACGATCCGATAAAGTTCAACCTTGCACCAAGGGACCTGTTTGGTCCCAACGGAGTGTCAAATTTCTGTCACAGAGGTGTGGCAGGCCCATTTGATATGTTAAGAGGGTCTGTTCTGCCTTATCTCAATGATTTATGTTTGCTAATCCAGTCTACTGTCTGCACAAGATCACAAGAGCATTCACAAAAGCCCATTGAACCATAGAGTGAGGGTCAGACACAACATGCCTTACCACCAAGCGGTGACTCACCACACCATGCTCACACAGAGATAGGAGTTTGTGCATGAGCTATGGGAATTGTTTTTGTCGCCACCCCTCCTGACCAAATTGACTACCCCTGTTAATTGACACCCCTCCTAAAACGTGCGTAATGCTACACTGCAGGATATCAAGGAGTATCACGGGGTTGGGATCTACCATTTTGAAATGGTTATGTTTTTCTTGATATGTGCCACAGCTCTGTGGTCACGTGCCTCGTTGCAAGGTTTTAAAGACTGAATGCTTTCAAATTGTGTATTTTGTTTGTGTTGCAGTCAGCCTGATGATCTCCAAAGATGTCTACCCGTCAACAAGTAGATGACCAAGCCAGCCTATGATAAAGTAGCTGCTCTCTCTAGTAAAAGGTGAATTTCTAAAATGAATACTTTTAGTAATCCCTGGTCCCATAAGAAGCTCTGAATAATTATGCAAAATGCATGTTGTTGCTCTTGTTTAAACAGAAACTAATATAAGACTTCTCACAAAATCCATGTTGCCTTTTTGGACTGCAACAATCAGAATGATCCTGAATTGCATGAGTTTTTTTGAAACACTTTTTTTGTTGCTTTTGAAAGTATAAACAACTTCACAGGTAAAAGCAAGTTTTTTGCACTGAGCTGTTTTAATGATGAACAATGCTCTTAAAGACTAAATGTTTACAAGTTGTGTGTTTTGTTTGCATCACAGTCAGCCTTAGGATCTCCAAAGACATTTGTCCGTCAACAAGTAGATTTCTAAGACCAGCCTATGATACAGGAGCAGCTTCCTCCAGTAAAAGGTGAATTCCCACAAAGTATACTTTTAATTATCCCTGGTTCCAAAAGAAGCTCTGTAATGATTATGCAGAATGCACGTTGTTGCTCTTGTATAAGCAAATTATCATCAGACATCCCTCATAATCACTGTCTCCTTTTTGGACTGCAACAATCAAAATAATCCTGAAATGCATGAGTTCTTTCGAACACCAGCTCCCTTTCTCTGTGGGTAGAGGCTCCGAATAGTTCACCTATACCTTCCCTGAAAATTATTCGAAAGAAGAAAACAAAGGTGAATACTTCCAAACAAAAAGTACTTGTTAAACATTCTCACAAAGTTCTATTTCTTTTTTTAATGAAAAAAAAAAGAAATGGTTAAAAGTAAAGTAAAAAACAATGATTACTGTTAAAACAAAAAACTGGGACTTTGCCAAAAATAAAATAATCTGGTAAACTTTACCTTTCAGATGCCAGAGATGAAGCTAATAACTCCCTGAAATCAAGTGCAAAGGGAATCATCTCTACTGACATCATGATGGCTACCGGGTATAAAGGAGAGCAATGCAGATGTAAACATTAGTATCATCAAGACATCTCAGCTGTTCATCTAGCGATCATGAATCAACAACCAAGCTGTCTCGGCGGTAAGATATTGTAAATGTTTGATGTCTTGATGTGTTCGTCGTATAGTGGGCTGTTTTTTGCAGCGCTATACAGTTAACGTCTTGTAAAAAAGTACATGTAGCCATTACAAGCAAGCACATACACATTTTTTGAACTATGAAATTGGAAATCTTACAGCCTTTGTAGTGCGGAGATTCGAATGGTGGTGCGGAGATTCGATTAGAGGTGCGGAAATTTGATTTGTTGGGCGGAGATTCCATGATTGTGCGGAGATACGATTGTTCAATTGGTGGTCGGAGATTTGATTGGTGATGCGGAGGTTTGATTGGTGGTGCGGAGATTCAAGTGCTGGTGCAGAGTATCAATGGTGGTGCAGAGATTCGATTGGTTTTGGGGCCACAGAAAAGGAATTGCAATGGCCCTGACGATCTGAAAGACGTGATGGGGCTGGTATCGTGGGTCCTGCATGTGCTTGCCCTGCCTTAGACTAACCTTACCAGGATTTTATTGGCAGAATTTAGAATTAAAATGCTTGCATTTGTTTACAAATAACAAGATTATGAGTTCATTTGGAGTTGACAATTATCTATAAACTTTACTTTTCAGTAGCCAGAGATGAAGCTAATACTTCCCTGAAATCAAGAGCGAAAGGAATTATCTCTACTGACATCTTAAAGGCTACCGGGTATAAAGGAGAACAACGCGTCGTATGTAAACATCAGTTTCATCTAGACATCTCAGATGTTCAACTAGCATTTATGAATCAACAACCAAGCCATCTATCTGTTGTCTTTAACTGTAAGATATTGTAGAGGTGTTGTTTGATGTTTAGATGTTTTTGATTATCGTCGTATAGTGGGCTGTTGTTGCAGCACTGTACAGTTAACGTCTTGTAAATAAGTACACCATTGTAAGCAAGCACATATATTTGTTTTTGAGCTATGAAATTTTTGGTAAATACAAGATTGCACTAAGTACAGAAACGGGGGCTGCTGCTGATGGGCTGGAGCGTGATCGTGCGGACTTAAAGTCATCGCGCGTTAATATTGCGGCAAATAAAAGTTTTCGTCTTACATAGGAAAAATACATTACGTTCGTTTAAAAGACCTGTGAAAATGCACTGGATTAATTTTCCCTCTCCATAATTTAGAAACAAATATTTGCAAAATTTTACAAGTAACAAGAGTATTAAAATATACATGAATTACAAAATATATGTATATTAGATATAAGGTTTAAACGAAACATACTGAAAAACACAAACAAAATATTAATATAGAGAGGGGGGGTGAAATACTTTTCCTGCAACCAAAAAGTTTAAACAAGGAATTAAAGATAAATAACATTCATTTATAAATCACTGATATTATAAAAACAAAAATTAAATGATTTGAAGTTAGGGCTTTTTGACAACAAGGTTTATTTTACTAAACAAATTACTGTGATATATTACTGATGCAAAATAGGCCGTAGTCAAAACCCTCAAGTTTTACTAACAAAAAAGTTCATTTATGTCTGTCCATATAAAAAGAATGTAGATTTTTAATTAAAATTAACAAAATATGTTATTTAAATGTATTTGGCATTTGACAACCCTACATTGAATTTTTTTAATGAATGATTTATTCCTCTAATACAAAATTCTAAATCTAAAACAAATTATATGTTATTAATATTAAGCTTTAATACATTACAAATAACAAATTACAATTTATAAATTACAAATTCATGATAAAACATAATAACATATTTCAGTTGCACTAAATACTTGCTATAAAAATAAATGCATTTACACATCTATACAAATAAATTTGACCCAAAATATGTGATAAAGGTAATGTAGTTTCTTCTACTAACATTCTGTAATTAGATTAAGATTTGAATTAAAATTCATCAATGCTATTTGAATGAAGTTGACATTTAACATAGGCCTATCTTACAATAATTTGTGTTAACAAATGTTATCCCCCTAAAATACAAAAATGCTGAATTTTAAAACAAATTATTGACTAATAATCATTATGTTTTAACCTTTAGGCCTAACAAATCTTATTATTGTGTTACTGCAGTGAAATTCAACTGATGAAAGTTTTAGATATTGATAAATGGATTAACATCTATATGACAAGATTAAATATGTATTCTAATTAAATCAACATTAATCTAACTCTAACAAGTTTAATTTGCAAATTTAAATAACTATACATTTTACAATACTAACAACATTTAAAGGAAATTTGAAGAACTTATTTAAACATAACATTTAAAAATAAGAATGATTAACCATAGGCTGACACCCAACTGTCAATTTTTGTGTAAGATACAGGTGGTTTAGATTTGCGCATTTTGATTCTTTTTTTAACCTAATTTTTAACCAATGAAATCTTTTATCGGGGTAACATGTTATATTGTGCATCACTAACAAGAATTTTGTTCAAAAGATGAGTTGGGGCGTGAGTTGGGCGGATATAAAGTCATCGTGCGTTGAAGATGTTGCGACCAAATTCGTTGTTTTCATTTTGTAATACAAAGACACGGGGTGAGTAAACAAATGTATAAATCATGACAATTAATTAAACAAAATAATGCAACTATTTGTAGCTAGGGCTGTGTTAACAACTAATTTTTTTTCCACAAAAACAACTTATGATTAATTCTTTAACATTGATTGAAATCTCATGAATAACATCTGAAAAGAAATAACTATATTATGGTTTGATTAAAATTACTAAAACAAATGACCACATTACAAAGTAGCATATCGGTATCAGTAGAGAAAAGTACAATTTATATTTAATAGTTTAATAGTTTTAAGTATGCTGTTTGTCTATATAGTTCATGAATTTGGCTTAAGCTATGAAGGTTGTAGAGGGTCACCGACTAACAGTCCATAATTAAATAAGGTTTTGAATTAAAATGTATCAATGTTATTTGAATGACATACTAATACAGTTAACATGTTGTATGATGACTTTTTATGACAAGTTTTTATGCTTTTAATTACTACGTTTTTTAACCATTACATAATCCTGTCTTTGTGTAACTTCAGTTATATTCAAATGATAACATTGAAGAGGGGATACACTTATAAACATTCATATGATTGAACAAAATTATATTAACATCAATCTATCTAGGCCTAACTCTAACAAGTCTATGTTTCCAATTACAATAAGTATACATTTTAATTAACTCATACATGTAATGTACATGTGATATACAAGTTACTACCATAACATTTTTCAATTTTATTTGTATGAAATAGACATTTAACATATCCTATGATTAATTTTTTCTTATGACAAGTTCTATGCTTTTATTAGTAGAGTTTTTAACCTTTAACTAATCCTGTTCTTGTGTTACTTCAGTTAAATTCAAATAATGACATTAAAAAAAAGGGGGGGGGGGTACGTTTATATGAAAAACAAAAGCCAATTACATTATCGTTAATATGTCTAGGCCTAACTCTAACAGTCTATATTTCCAATTTACATGTAACTCATACATGTAATGTACATGTGATAAGTAACTACCATGACTGAAGATTAATGTTAAGCATAACAATGATAGATTATAGGCTGTCAATTTTGAAAAATACAATTAATGGTTTTTACTTTTTTTTAAAGTTATTATATTGTACATTAACATTTAGGGGGGGGAACAGGTGAGACAACATTAATTAATATTTGGGAATTGGAGTAGAGTAATATTAATACTATTTTATTTGTTATAATAAATATATAGTATTGTTTGTAATAGTAATGTTATTTTGTTTATAATTATTATTTAAAAAGGTTATATCACTGAGGTGGATGGTTCTACTGGGTTCAAGTCCTCTTACCAAACAGGCCTACATGTAGATAATAATAATAATACAAATATTGTAGGGCATCATCTATCTGTGATTCTGATGCGTGAAAGAAAAGAAAGGCATACTTTACTAGATACTTAGTTAGTCAAATAGTTAAATAATTAATAGTAAAGACTAACACTTCCCAACTTACAAACTTAGATAAACACTATCAACGGTATGAACTGCAAATAGATTAATGTTATGTTTTATTTTGATGTGAAACAAGTTAAATGTTAGGAATTAAGTGTACAATATTATCTGCATTTTATTTTGTGCATCACTAACAAGAATTTGAAACTTTGTCTTTGTTAACAACTTAACCAAGCTGAATGTTTACATTACTTATTCTAATGTATGTGCTTTAGTTAATCATATTTAGGAATGCAGGCTATAGTAATAAATAACTAATAAGGATTAATACTTTTAATAAATAGAAAGTGAAACTGAAAGATTTAAACGAGAGTGTAAGATAAGCGATCACTTATGAGATAATGTAATCTTGGGTGACGTCGGTAAAAAGAAATATTGTTGTTTTTGTTTTTTAAATGAACGGGCGCTGCCGAGATTGAACGTTAATATGCATTTTATACGTTATCGTTGCGTCTATTAAGCCGTGCGGAAATGCAGCCTCGTTTCTGTAAGGTATCATGAAATACTTGATCTTTGTTAAGGAAATAAAGAAATGATTATCCAGTTAAATGCCATGAATATTAAATCAATGTTTTTTAAGGACAGAATGATCCCACATTTTACTCTGTGATTTAAAGAAATAAAGTTTAATTTATCTTTGATATTATAAAACCACTTTTACTATGTATAAGAAATATTACTTAAAAAAACTTGTTATTCATGGTATGTGTAGGTGGTGATTTGAATGAATAAAATGGCGGCTAGATTGTGGTAGCACCCTCTACCATTGACCAAAGGAAATTTAAAAATATACACATTGCTATGAATATTGAAGTTTATAATAGTCATAGAGTTATATATAAGAACTAGAGGGCGCACTAGCCAAGTTACGTCACTCGCACCGGGTGGTGCGGCCATGTTTCAAGTACTACTACCATTACTTTACTGTACGCAAAACAACAACATGAACACCGAGCGCGTGATGCGTGCATTTACCAAACGCACATCGTGTACTTTCGTACTCAATTTTGCCCTTTACAAAATGGCGCTCGTGTCTCCTTGCGGTCCCGGCGCGTTTGTGCACGCAGTATTGCAAGTGCGCCCTCTAGTTCTTATTTATAACTCTATGATAATTGTTCATATAAATCACTTGTGTTGCAAAGCACTGTGTTGTTTCAAAATAAATACAGTGTATATTAAAGGCAGGGTATACTTGGGGTAATTTTCAAAGACCAGTATCCTCACTTGGTGTATATTTTGCATAAAATACAAAACTGAAAATTTGGGCTCATTGGTCAACAAAGATGCAAGAAAATAGTGAAAAGAAAAAGACCCACTCTTGTTGCGTAGAATCGTGTGCTTTCAGATGCCTGAGAAAGGCTACATGCCTGAAGCCTTTCTCAGATTCAAATTTGTTTGGTGAATAATTACCTATTTCTCTAAACCTAACATTACTTCAAAGGGTTGTTTCTAACAATGTGTTGTATATCACAGCTCTCCAGTGCTCTTTACCAAGTACATTTTTATGTTCATTTACTTGTGGAGTAGTTACCAAAAGTACACCCTGCCTTTGATCAGTGGGTTTTAATCTCTGATGAAGTAAAATGGGGGGGGGCGTGATGACAGAATGCAGTATTTTGAACCCGTTTTATAAGGGAATAATTAGTGTTTTTATATGTTAAAGGTATTATACAGGATTGGTAAGGATAAGTTCATAGTAGAACCTTTTTTTCTGTGAAATATTTCCCTCTAAAGTGAAGTCATATTCAAGAAAACCTTTTACAAAACGCAACATCTGATTTTGGTTGTTACAACCATAATAAAGCCCAATGATGTGTTTCCGTGCTAAAAAATTACGCATGGTTTTTTTCTCTCACTGTTTCTCCTGACTCACACAACGAATTAAGCCAACATTTTCACAGGTTTGTTATTTGATGTACATGGTTGATCACACGAAACATGAACAAACACTCTGCAACTATTTGTCAGCTTTACCAATCCTGTATAGTACCTTTAACAGCAACTTTAACAGCATTAAAAGTTAGAAACACTGTATTTTGTTCATTTTGAATGATGTGGAACTTATTTTTACTTACAAAAAATATTGTCACTTTTGATAAGGAATACAAGTAATTGTTACGCAGTAGATTTAGTACTTAAAATAAAGGACCAATAGACCTTATGCATTGACGTCATAGGGGTATAATGGTGATGAAACACGCACATAATGTATGCGCAGCTTTTGCTTAAAAAAATATTGTCACTCTTGATAACGAAGACACGTAACTGCTCTCTACAGTATTATTAGTACTTAAAATAAAGGACCAATAGACCTTATGCATTAAGACCTCATAGAGGTAAATGGTGATGAAACAATGAAAAACGCACATATATGTATGCGCATTGCAGAGGATGAGCCAATGCGCAGTCTTCTTTTGACCTCTAGTTGAGGGCGCTCTACACAAATGACGTTATGTACATAAGGTCTATTACTCTGTTAAATAATGTTTTATTTATTTTGTAATTCTAAAGTTAAATTACTTATTAAGGTTTGTAGTCTTTACGTTTACTTGCGAAACAAATTTGGTATAAATTATCTGTAATTTTGTGTGCTTTTTTTAAACGGTATGAATAAACTATTTTTAAACGGACACCAACAAACATTTCATTTTCTTTTTCCATTCCTAGCTCATGCTAAGGTCACAGGTCAAAGGGCTCATGCTAAGGTCACAGGTCATAGGGCGCATCTCATTATTTTTTTTTTTTAATTTGACCTATCCATCCTAAGGTATAAATATTAGTTCCGAGCGATTTTTTTTAAGCGGCGATTTAGCCCAGCGGGCTAGCTCACAGCTTTCAGAATTCTGGAGCTGTGAGCTCGGGGGTTCAAATCCTGGTGGGACCCCTTTTTACCAGTAAAAAACAATTTTTTTTCTAATTCTTGAAAAAATCGGTAGGGCTTGAACCTGGTACCTTCAGCTCAGTGTGCACTCTCTCTTACCGCTCTGCCACTGAGCTTTCATGAAAATTTAACGGTTTTTGACCTGATGAATATTAGAATGGCCAAATTTAGAAAAATTTTCAGAAAAATTTCTGCCTGGCTATACCCTTGGATTTTTGGCTGATCTGAGGGCTGACCAAGGGCCTTGGAGTTGAGATTGGGGAGTAAAATTTCTAAGTGCCGAGGGGCCAGGGAGGTTGCTGGGCAGTCAGCCAGTGGGCTTGGCTGGTTGGGATGAGGGTTTGGGATGATGGTAGAGTGATGGGCTGGGAGGATGCTGGGCAGTCAGTCTGCCAGTGGGCTGGGCTGGTTGGGATGATGGCTGATTGGGATGGTGGCTGTTGGGATGAGGGTTTGGGATGATGGTAGAGTGATGGGCTGGGAGGATGCTGGGCAGTTAGTCAGCCAGTGGGCTGGGCTGGTTGGGATGAGTGTTTGGGATGAGGTAGGGGTGATGGGTTGGGAGGATGCTGGGGAGTATCGGCCAGTGGGCTGGGCTGGTTGGGATGAGGGTTTGGGACGATGGTAGGGTGATGGGCTGGGAGGATGCTGGGCAGTCAGTCTGCATGGGCTGGGCTGGTTGGGATGATGGCTGATTGGGATGGTGGCTGTTGGGATGAGGGTTTGGGATGATGGTAGAGTGATGGGTGGGAGGATGCTGGGGAGTATCGGCCAGTGGGCTGGGCTGGTTGGGATGATGGCTGATTGGGATGGTGGCTGTTGGATGAGGATGGTTGGGATGGTTGGGAGAGAATTGGAAGTGATGTTGAGTGATGGCTGGGAGGTTGGTGGGCATTCATTCAGCCAGTGGGCGTGGGCTGTTGGGATGAGGGTTTGGGATGAGGGTTGGGATGATGCGGGCAGTCATGTGGGGTTATGGTAGGGGAAGTTCTGGCTGTCGTCATGCTGGGTGATGGTGGGGAGGCATGGATGCTAAGCTGGGGGTTAGGTAATGTTGTCGTCATATGGGTTGATGGTGGGGAGGCATGGATGATAAAGTGGTTGGATTGAGGGTAGGGGTATTGGACAAGTAGTCGTTATGTTTGGGGTGGTGGTTGGACATGGGCATGATCAAGCTGTGAGAGGACTGGGCAGGGATGGGAGTTGCAGGGTGATTGGATTTGAGGGTAGGGTATCGGACAGTAGTCGTTATGTTTGGGTGTGGTTGGTTGGACATGGGTATGATCAAGTGGGTAGAGGACTGGGCAGGGGATGGAGGTTGCAGGGTGGTTGGATTTGAGGGTAGGGGATCGGACAAGTAGTCGTATGTTGGGTGTGGCTGGTTGGACATGGGCATGATCAAGCTGTGTAGAGGATGGGGCCAGGGATGGGAGGTTGCAGGGTGGTTGGATTTGAGGGTAGGGGTATCGGACAAGTAGTCGTATGTTTGGGTGTGGTTGGTTGGACATGGGCATGATCAAGCTGTGTAGAGGACTGGGGCCTTGGGTTGGGACAATGCTGGGTGATTGGATTTGAGGGTAGGGGTATGGACTAATAGTCGTCATTAGGTTCGGGTGTGGTTGGTTGGACATGGGTATGATCAAGCTGGGTAGAGGACTGCGGCCTTGGGTTGGGACAATGCTGGGTGATTGGATTTAGGGGTGGGGCCCGGGGAGATCGACTAGTAGTCATGCTTGGGAATAGCTAGCTGGGAGTGGGCATGATCAGGATAGTTATTAGACTGGGCCATGTCGAGAGGGTGGTTCAGTGGAAATAGGTTCATAGGACTATATCGTAGGGTGGAATTGATTTAAATACAAATTGTATTGATGGAATAACTGGTTTGCAGACAAAGGAGTTAGCGTATATACAAATTTTAAAGGGAATTATACTTGCTAACGAGATTATATACTCTATTTGCTGCAGCCATCTTTGTTGGAATTCCTGTCTACTCATATCACTGGATTACCGTACATGAACTGGTTTACTGACCGGTCTATTCTTTTTTTTGCAAAGTTGGTTTTCGTCACATAAATTTTTGTTTGGGGCTCAAGTGGGGTTTGTTAAATCATACAAAATTTATTGTTTAAACTTTGCTAAATTTTAATTATCTTGCATTTTAGTTATGCTCTAGTACATATCTGCTCATTACTTGTAATAGAAACAAATAAATGTACAAAAATATCACACAAAGTATTTCTTGCTACGTCTACAGAATCATTTTATTTGACAAATCCAAATAACATACTATAAACAATATAATTTTAACATTATTAGCATAAAACAATAATAAAACTTTGAGTATTTAAAGAATTCCACTTTCTGCACAATCTGCGCACAGTTTTTTTAAAGACCATTTTCAATTTTCTTGTTTATCAATCAATAAACTACACTGCTAAGCTGTGGAAACTTGATCATAAGTTGGGCAAATTTTTAGAATAACCCAAAATCACAATTCATGTTTTGTCACAGAATTTGTGCCAGTTTTGCTTTCTACAATTAAGGGATACAAATCTTTCAGGACTATTGATTCCGATGTAAACATTTTAAAGAAACATGACTTTGAGAAGGTATTTTTTCAGGGAATTAATTAGTTCTTTTTGCAAAAGTAAACTTAATCAACTCAACCAGTAAAATTGTCATCAGATTAGGTATTCATGTCAAGAAACTACAACAAAGATTTTCCAGATATTTTGTGTACATTCATGTTTTTTATTTTATTTTAATTTAAGAAAACGACACCTGCTAAATGGCAAAACGCTACAAAATGTGTGGCATTTACCATAATAGTTTAACAGCCAAAGGTCAACAATTGACCCCAAAGACTAATTTCAGATTTCCATGTCACCATGAAAAGCATTTTTTCTACACTCTGATAGATGAGGAATGGGGTAAACCCTGTCACTTTCAAAATAAATAGATGATGAAGTAGTTGTTGCTACGAAAGCTCATGCGTTTTTTTATGTAATTAGTTAGTCTTTAAGTACTACCACTACTTGTTTTATCGATAAGACTAACACGGCTATTTTTTAGAAAAATAAATAGAAACATTTCCCTTTTTATTTTTATTGTGTCAATGTTAAGGGTTCTGCCAGAGCCAGTCAGAAATCTGATCTAACTTGTGATGAAGGACATATTTTTCCAAAAATGTAAGCTTTTGAATAGGAAAGATTATTTTACTTTTATTAATCTTTGTCCATCAAGGAATTGGAATACTTGATTGTATATATGATATCTCTAAATCAAATTTGTGGAAAAAAATAAGTGCACCATGCAAACAGTTTGAGATTTTGAAATAATTTTTATCATCATGGTGAGGATAGGCTAAGGCATAATGCTTTTAAATCTCTAACTTTATGATTTCAAAATACACACAATGTGTGCTTGGTTGCAAATGGTGGGCTTACTTTATAAAAGAACATTTATGTAGATGTTATAATAGCATCGGTTTGTACTTGACATCATTAGTTAACATGTCTAAAATCTCACTAATGAAAAATCTACAAGTTGGTTGTTCATCCTTGATGTGTAGAATGCCTTGAAGACATTCAATGTTTCCTTTATGAGTTGCTCTCCTCAAACCAAGAAGCCTCCAAGATTGTAGTAAAAGTTATTTGCTACACAAAAGGTTGTAGGACATCAGTTTTCTAATGCTGTGAAAGGTTAAAGAAAACAATTGCAAGGAGGTAAAATATTAAGGTGCATGAAAATATGAAAGCTGGAATGAACTGGGCCTCCCCTGGTGGTATCATTTTGCCCCCAGTCAATAAAACCTTATAAGCCATCAATATAGACTTGAATTTTAAACAGTTCATTTTTGTATTAAATTTATATTTGACAAAAGTACATTTACCTCAATTTGCCTGAAATGGTAATATCTAAACTGAAATTGATGAGTGTTTTTAATCGAGAAAGACGTGAAGTTCAACAAACTCCATGGTTCTTCAGCATATCATTTCATGATGCATACACAACATTCTACTCTAGGTTTAACATGAGGTAATAACGTTGTCTTGTACTTGAAAGCTTGTTGATTTATTAGTAGTTATTGCAAATCAAACTTGCCAACTTGAATCTATTTCTTTTTTAAACTACTGTTATTGCTTTATTATTGTAAAAAATACTAGGGCTTGTTGAGTTTAAATAACACTTAGAAATGAAAAACAGCAAAGTGGGTTCAAATCATTATAACATTGATCTTGTTAAATCATGCATTCCCACTTTTTTCTCTATAAAGTGGTTACATTCTCTAGAAAGCACAGAAGAACAGTTTACATACATTTTTTTTATTTTATGCATGTTCATAGAATATTCTTAATTATATAGGGGGTTTTGTTAATAAAAACATGTCATTGTTTTTTTAAATATGTAATCAATCTGAAGGGAAGACCACTCAATATGGGTTAGACTGATGTCTGCATTCATCCCCAATGTGTTGTGGTATGTGATGTAGGGGTGCCGTTTGTAAAGTGCTGCAAAAACAGCCCACTTTTTGATGTTAGTATTTGAAAAAGGTATGGTAATCCACAGGGATTTTACACACCTCTGTTTTGTTGTCTGGCACTTGATGGGCACATTCAGGTCTCAGAAATCTACCTTTTGTGACAGGTAGACATCATTTACAGGTAGACTTCAGCACACCTTCAAAACACAAACAAATTAAACATTAAGTCAACCAAATATTTATTTTTAATAAACAGATAGTTTAAATATGACTTTCAACACTATCATTTTAGTTTTTCAGGTATGTAAAGGAAATATAAAAAAGATGATTGAAATAGAACCATGAGGGAAGTAGAACCATGAGATGTAAAAAGTTGGAAAACTTATGTAGAGTTCTGTTTATAATTAATGACATTTTATAAAATAATTCTAAAGGGATGGAATTTTTGATGAATTTTCAAGATTGTACCAGATGCTCTTTCCAAGAAAGAATTTGAAATTAAATGAGCAGATTGAAGTGCTGACTTAAAAAAGAGATGTCATTAAAACTCACAAAATGTCTCCTCAAGGTTTACTTTTAAATTTGATATCTCCATTAAAGTTTCCGGGCCTTAATAAAAAGTTATCGCTGGATGAGGTCAAACAACGGATGCCTTCGGTTGCCATGTAAACGTGCCCTGACATTTCTCTGTGTAGCATGCACAAGGCATGACCTCACCATACTACGCTTTATTTGCTACGTTGCGGAGAGTATCCAGAATCAAAATCTCCCTTTGTTTTCTGGAGGTTATTGTGCAATCCCCATTTCTAGACCTTTGTCCCTTTCTGAGACATACAAATATGACGAGAAATTAATAGGCTGCCACCATTGTATTTGGCATGGAGGTTGTACACTTTTGGTAACAGCTCAAAATCAGTGTCCACATTTTGTGTGATTAAACATATGCATGAACAAACAAACCTGTGAAAGTTTGAGCTCAATTGGTCATCAAGGTCACGAGAAAATAGTGAAAAGAGATCTTATGTGTTTTCTGTTTTTTCAAATTATCGCGCGCGATAATTACTATGGTTTTACTCGTTTCTCAGAAACGATAGCATTTTAGGCAGAAATATTTTAAGGAACCCTTTCTACCATTACTTACTTTAAATCATGTAAGTTATGTGTGAATCTGTGAACATTGTGTTTTTCGATCTTACCAATAGTGTACGGGCCTTTAATC
This sequence comes from Pycnopodia helianthoides, assembly GCA_032158295.1. Taxonomy (NCBI): domain Eukaryota; kingdom Metazoa; phylum Echinodermata; class Asteroidea; order Forcipulatida; family Asteriidae; genus Pycnopodia; species Pycnopodia helianthoides. Next base: position 1,444,729 of record CM063243.1, on the reverse strand, counting down.
TATACGTCCAAGGTTTGGCCAATTCACGGTAAACAAAATCCACATTTTCTGAGAGACAACAAGAAATCCTGGTGCATTTTATGAACACGTTTGTGTCTTTACATGGTTAAATCATAGTTTCATAGTGACAAGGGTATTCTCAACAACAACGAAAAGTAATTTTGAAAGTTAATCTCGCTGGTGACCAAGGAAATATTTCGGAATTCTGTGCAATAAAAAAAAACACATTTTAAACATGTTTACATATTTTCCTCATAACCTGTGATCATCAAACTGTCCAAAATGTCTTGGTGCATCTCAAATTAAAGCTTGTTCATAAATGTACCTGTTGATGGAGTCAAGACGACACCTGTTGATGGAGATGACATCGTTGAATCTTGAAGCAGGGCAGCATTCCAATCACATCATGCATCTACTTTTGGAGAGGTAGACTTCATCTGACAACGGCGTGTCTGTAGCTAGCCTAAATGCAAACAAAATTTTTAAAAGATTCAGGGAAAGGGGTGTTTTTACCAATAAGTTATTCAGGACATTGGAACAAAGAGAAACAAGCAGGTGAGGAATTGTAAAGAAGGAACTAGTGAACTATGAAAGTGCCCCTTAGGGAAGCGCAGTGGCACAACTTGCTGCCGAACCATACCACAAACATCGGGGCAAGCCACTTAATTCTCATTTACATTTAATGTTCCGGGTTCTTTTACATGCGTTACATAACAAACGGGACCTACAGCTTAACGTCCCTTTGGAAGGACGAAGTAAAAGTGCCCTGCTCACATCGGCAAAAGTGCAACAGCGGGGATTTGAACCCAATGTGTAGTGGTTAAAAAAAATGTTCAACATATTTTCCTCAAAGCCTAACCTCATCAACTTGTCCCAAATCTCTCCGACATTGTGTTTCGGCGGGTACTTTAATGTACCTGTATGCCAATGACACTGTTATCTTCAGACTAGTTACCAACCAATGTTATGCTTGTGCAATACTATCAGTACTTTAATATCGTTTCATGGAGTAACACGAATGGCATGATACTTTATCCATCTAAATGTGCCCTGTCACCCATTTCTAGGCGACCTCAATTTTGAATATGCCAAAAAGTGCAATATAAATCGTTTTGAAAAGGTCAAGAAACGATTTTACCAGAATCATTTTTAGACAAAATTCAATCAATCATGATCAGGCTTTTGCTACCTGAATTACTCACAAAGGCTGACTCAACTCAATCTTACATCGCTTGAATCAAGGAGAGAGCTATTGAGCTCATGTTTGTTATCAAATATTGTATAATCACACAGGCTTTGACAACTCCGTTTCAAATCAACCATTGTAGAGATTTGTCTGCATCCCAGTAACTGCGCGCGTGCGTCTACCCCCCCCCCCCCCCCCCTCCCCCCAACACCATTTCATATCTATGGAGAGCTTGAACAATTAATGATTGTTCATAAGTTTACCTGTTGATGGAGAAGACATTGTTGGATCTTGAAGCTGGGCAGCATTCCCACCATGCATCTACTTTTGGAGAGGTAGACTTCATCTGACGATGGCGTGTCTGCAGCCAGCCTAAATGCAAACAAAATAAACACAATATTTTGTGAAATGCTTGTGTTGTTCTCTTCCATCAATTGCAGCAACAATTTGATAATGCTTTGCCCATATGAGGGTGCCATACAGGTAGTCTCAAAACACTCTTGTGGTTTCAATCATTTAAAAGAGAGAGAGCCTATCTCCTTTTTCGCCTGTCCACTGGGGGTGTTTTGTTGGGGTAAATCTCTGTGTACTAAAACATTGATACAGGTTTTTGAACCAATGACTCAACTTCACTTGAAGTACTTGTCTTTCAAGACTTTCAATTGACTGTAGAGAGGCCAGGGGTAGGAATTCACAGCGATAAGTGGTTAACTCCGGGAAAAAACAAACCTATTTAAACATGCTTAAAAAAAGTCCTTGAAACCTCATATCATCTAAATAACTGTCCAAAATCTCTTGATACATCTTAAAAGTTCCTGCGTATAAGGCGCGGTACCCTAAAGTCACCGAAATAAGATCCAAGTGTTAGCGTATAAGACCCAACATGACTTTCACACAGAGGCTTGCCCCTTCAAGGTTGGTACATCACCACATATGGGGGTCATTGTGTTGGTTTGACACTTACCTACCACAACATAAAGGGATTGTAATTTTTGTCAATCACCACCATGAGTATAACATTGCATCTGTTTGAATTCTTTCCTTTTTATCTTTTTGTCTAAAGATTTTTTTTTTAAACTTAGCTTTATGGCTTTTACTTGTATGCAACGAGTGCGCTCTCATACGTTGTGCTAACGTTTTCCGATGAATGGGCTGCTAGTCTTTGCTACAATACATGCAAGAAATACCGAAGGCTAGAGAGCGCTTTCACAACAACGCTTTCACAATAAGAATGTTTGCCCTTTTTTTTGGCAAAATCTAACGGTGCATTACACGATAACATCAAAAAAATACTTGATTAATAAAGACTAGTATGTCACTGGTGTGCGCGCTAGCCGTGTATAAGCTGGTTGTTGCTGATTTGCGCCTGTATTGTTATTGATGTTGGCAGCAGCATGGCCAGTGACTTCGTTCTTCGGTTAAGGTTCGTCAAAGCTTGTTAAAGTTACACAACGGGCATACGGTGTAGGTTTGATTTTAATAAAATGATAACACGTAGGATTAATCTGGGCAAAAGAAGGATTATTTTACAGTGTAAAACATGTAAGATTTCACACGGTGATCATTTGCAATGAACTCAAGGGTGTTAAATAAGACGCAGTGATTTTGGGGGTCCTTTGAAAATCAGATTAGAGGCGTCTTATACGCAGGAAATTACGCTAATGGTTCTTCATAAATGTACCTGTTGATGGAGAAAATGTCATTGAACCTTGACACTATAGGCTGCATTCACATCTGGCAATTACTTTTGGAGAAGAAGACTTCATCTGACAATGGTGTGTCTGTAGGTAGCCTAAATGCAAACAAAATAAACACAAAAATATGTTAAAGTGGTATGTTGTTGTCTTCCTTTAAATGCCGCAACAATTTGATAATGCTTTGACCATAAGAGGGCGCCATACAGTTAATCTCTAAACACAGCTTGCTTTACATCTTGTGGTTTTAGACAATACCCATTTTAAAGAGATGGCACTTCTTTTTGCCCCCCCCCCCCCCGCCCTGGCCTATCCACTGAGGTTGTATTGTTGGGTGGGGATTCAGTGACAGTTCCACTCTGTTTTTGTGAATCTTTGTGTCCTAAACCATTTGGGCAGGTTTTCAATAACATTTTACTATTACAATTTGATGTACAAGTTTTTCGAGCAAGGTCTCAACTTCACTTGTAGTACTTGTGTTTCAAGTGGCTTTCAGTGTAGGGAGGGTCCAGGTATGGGAAATTTGCTACCCATAGGGCTAATCATATAATAGATTACAGTCACTATGAAAATTTTTGTCTTGAAAATGGAGTGAAAATCCACATTTCTCCTTGAAGTCGTCAATTCCCCATTTTCACCTAGTTTTCACGAAGTTCTTTTTGAACTAGCCGGAGCCTAAGTGTTTTATGTTGTTTTTACTGAGCTGTGCTGCTGAAAACATGAATCTCCAATTGAAGAGTTCTAGGCTTGGATGGAGAGCATTCCCTGAAATCATGGTGAAATTCACGGAGGCCAGCAAATGGTCTGGAGACTTTTTTTGTTCAAGGTGATTTAAGGAAATTGCAATTCCATTAAAGCATGGTGAAAGAGAAATAAGTCCTTGAATTTCAGCCAAATCCTGCACTTCACTGAGATTTCACGGTGGTTTCACAGCAAAGATTTTCATAGTGAGTGTTGCATGGAAGTTGTGCTCATAATGCTTTCAACTGTACAGTTGTTTCAAACCAGAACAAAATTTGTTCACATTTTTAATCGGCCTTCAAAATGTAGTAGCTGATATATCAAAGATAACATACAAGTACTCACTGTTGATTTTACAAACTTAAAAAAGCTTTAAAAAATTTGTTTTTGAAAAGCCTGAATGTCGCGAATCTGAAAAGGCTGACGTCTTAAACATGAAAACAACGACTGACTAAGGTCTAGTACCTAGAATCACATGCTGTTCTATTGTTTGCATTTTGTTGTATTTTGTCGTAGGTCCGGACCTCCAACAAAATATAGCAATGTTTGACTAGATTTTCATTGGAAGTTTGATAAACATAATTAACAAAAAACTGCCGAGGGATGCCTTTGACAGACACTTATATACACCAAGAGGCTCTATGGTGTTGCGTGTACAGAGCTTGCAGTCACCGAGTAACACTTTGTTTGCCCTGTCAAACACAGACAAAGCGTACTGAAATTTATGCTCAAAATCTCCCTTTGCTCCTGGCAGTATAGTGTAATCCTCAATTCCAGGCCTTCGTCTTTTCACTGGACAAACAAGGATGACCTCTTTCAACATATTTATATAAAGCTGTCAAATTAATAATGCTTGTTCACCTGTTGTTGGAGAAGACATTGTTGAATCTTGAAGCTAGGCTGTACTCCCATCATGCATCTACTTTTGGAGAGGTAGACTTCATCTGACAATGGCGTGTCTGTAGTTACCCTAGATGCAAACAAAGTAAAAAACAGTGTTTTAGGAAATGGGTGTGTTGTTATTACATCTTGTCTTCACTTGGCCACGTAGTGGCTTCAGGCAATTCTGAAAATTAAGCCAACAGGAGAGCACAGTATCATTCAGGAGTTCACAAAATAAATGGTTAACTGTGGAAAAAAAACTTCTTTAAACATGTTTAAGCATTAACCCTCCTACTGTCAGTGACTCTTGGCAACATTTTCCAGTGAGTTGACCAACCATTTGAAACCATTCGACTACCAAGGTTGTGTACGGTGGCACAACTACGCACAGAACTATCTGTGTACATGCATTCCCTCATGGTATCATATTTCAGGCTAGAATAGTTTATTTATCATTCAAAACCACTTGAATGGTATTGAATGGTCAGACAGCAAGAGGGTTAAATTATTCAAAATATCTTGATGCATCTCAAATTAATGCTTCTTCATCAATTTACCTGTTGATGGAGACAAGAAGACACCTGTTGATGGAGATGACATCGTTGAATCTACTAGAAGCAGGGCAGCATTGCCATCATGCATCCTCATTTTGGAGAGGTAGACTTCATCTGACAATGGCGTGTCTGCAGCTAGCCTAAATGCAAACAAAATAAACACAATATTTTGTGAAAGGGGTGTGTTATTATTTTCTTTAATTTCAAGGAACATTACAGAATTGGTAAGAAAAAAACTTGTAAAATATACTTATAAAACTTACACGGTCTAATGATGATGATAGTAGAAAACATCCCATGAAATATTTCTGTCTGAAGTGCCATATTTGATGAGAAATGAATAAACTAATTTTCCGATAGGAGTTTATCGCTCAGTGAGCGTTTTATTCATTTTTTGAATCTATATGATTTCATGCAAATGTGTAATCGGTTTTTCACTATTTTCTCGTGAACCAGACGGCCGATCGATCTCAAACTTCTACAGGTTTGTCAGTTTATGTATATGGTGGATTACATAAAGTGCTTACACTGCCAGCAACTGTTTTATTAGCAAAAACCAATTCTGTTATGTTCCTTTAAACATGTTTAAACATTAAACTATTCAAAATCTCTTGATGCATCTCCAATGAATGCTTTTTCATCAATTTACCTGTTGATGGAGACAAGAACACCTGTTGATGGAGATGACATCGTTGAATCTAGAAGCAGGGCAGCATTCCCATCATGCATCCTCACTTTGGAGAGGTAGACTTCATCTGACAATGGCGTGTCTGCAGCTAGCCTAAATGCAAACAAAATAAACACAATTATTTTGTGACAGGGGTGTTTTATTATTTTCTTTAATTTCAACAATGATCACTCCTGCTGATAATGTTATTTACTCAATAGAAATCAGGTATTCAAATCCCCCACAACATTTGTTGGGGTCATCAAAGTTGCAAGGAAAAAAAATAGAATTGTGTGTCTTCGTCTGAGAAAGGCTTCGTTCTCAGATTCTAACTTAATGGTGAGAAATCACCTCTTTCTCAAAAACTACATTACTTTAGAGGGAGTCATTTATCACAATGTTTTATACTATCAGCAGCTCTCGGGTGCTCCTTACCAAGTAAGTTTTTATGGTAATGTATTTCTTGAGTAATTACCCAAAGTATCCACTGTCTTTAAGGAGTTTCCCTTACCTTTTATAAAGGAGAGAGCAGTTCATTGAGCAGACTCATTGTGCACTGTCAAGAAGCTTATCAACTGCAGGTCTCAGACATCTACTTGGTTGATGGGTAGATCACTGTGGAGATGACAACCCTCGCTGTAGCATGCAAACAAAAAACACAATAATTCCTTAGCTTTGACATATTAATAAGTAGTAAAACACATGGGTAGCTTGAGATTACCCTTTCTCTTCCATTAAATTATTGGTTCTACTTTGAACCATGATCAGTTTTTAGTTCTTCCCGTACACTAATGTCATAAGCAAGAACTGTATACTCAGGCAAGTCAAATGATGTTTTGCTTTCAGGATTTAGAAAGCACTGAGTATACATCACTTATCACACATCAGTGTGGGGTATAATCTGAAAACTATTATATTTATTTCAGATGCAACTATCACAAGGGGAAAAAAAGGAAAGTATTTTTTCATTTGATATCTCAAATAAACTTTTCTAAATAACTAGTTATCGCCGGGAGGCTTATCTACAGGCAAAACGTTTAAGGAAACACAAATTGAAGTCTGAGACACACTTTTTAAAAAAAAGCTTCCCAATGATGCCTTTGGCCGACAGGTAAACATGGCCAGACATTCCATTGCATTAAGTCATTGTTTTTGTTGTGAAAACACAAGTCACACAGACAAAAGTCATTCAGGAAGTTCTGAAAGTTAAGCCTGCGGGTGAACACAGACACAGAATTTTGGAGTTCACACAGTGTGGTTCACTTGCAACAAAAAAACATGTTAAACATAGGATACATCAAACTGCCTAAAATCTCTTGACGCATCTCAAAGTGAAGGTTGCTCAAAAATTTACCATTTGAATCTCGATGAATCTTGAAGCACAGCTGCATTCACATCAGGCTTCTACTTTTGGAGAGGTAGACTTCATTTGAATGATGTGCAAGTAGCTAGCCTAAATGCAAACAAAATAAAAACAACATTTTGTGAAAGGGGCGGTTTTTTTGTTTGTTTTGTTAAATGACCGATTGCCCGACCAATGTTTACATGTCATCACATAACTTACAGTGGGTACGAGGTCATCTCAGCTGATGGCAAAGAATTGTAAAGACTATGTTGTGACAGAGCGAGTACACCAACAGTCGCCTTTCTTTTGTAAATAATAACACAGTTACTAAGCCCTTTTATTAAAGCTGTATGTTGTAACATTGAATTAAATCACATTACTGTTTCATAAATTATGAGTATTCTACTACAAAAGAGGTTTATTTTTAGTTATGCACTACCGGCATCGGACGACAATGAAGCCATCTGATCTTTGGCCTGTATTAAAAGCAAAGAGTGTTGGAAAAGTGAACATTTAGCCTTGCAGAATTTCAAATAGACAAAAGAATCACACCGCTTTAAAAAAAGCCTTAATGATTTCAGCTTCAGAATTGCGACTTTCTTGTGTTGAAAAGTGTGTGATCAGGATCGTCTGTGTGAGCACCATATCATGAATATAATGTTCTATGTAGAATTTCAAGACTTGCCGGAACTGTCCTTACTGGCTTTATTCGGCCACTCCGGTAAGGTCTCTGGTACAAACTCTGGAATATTCTTCACGGATTTCGAGAAAGAAAAACCCTTGATCGAATAAACAAATGCAACATTCATGATGTACTTTACAACAACGGCACTTTCCTATGGAGGACGCCTTGTTTGTTGATGTTTGATACCCACTACAGGTCATGTGACTTGGAGAGCATAATCTTTATATTGCAGCAATGATCAGAAAACATTGAATTTTGGTCGGGAAAAGGTATATTAATTCACTCTTGCAATTAATGATTTTGATACAATATAAATCAGGTACAAGACAATCTTTGCCCCACACTGGCCCCATAACCATCCCAAATTTGTCTGCCAATAGGTTGAACAACCATGGGAAAATAATGCTAAATTTGAACGAAGGTTTAAGAACTAAAAACTGTATTAAAGGCAGGGCATACATTTGGTAACTGTCAAAGACCAGTATCCTTAATTGGTGTACCCTAACATATGCATAAAATAACAAACCTGTGCAAATGTTGGCTTATGATCAATTGGTCATCGAAGTTGCAAGAAACTAATGAAAGAAAAACACCTTTGTTGCATAGAATTGTGTGCTTTCAGATGCATGAGAAATGCCTCATGCATGAAGCCTTTCTCAGATTCAAATTTTCTGGGGGAAATTACCTTTTTTCTGAAACCATATGACTTCAAAGAGGTGTTTCTAACAATTTGTTTAATAATATCAACAGCTCTTCCCTGCTTTTTACCAAGTTATTAAGTTTTTATGGTCGTTTAACTTGTGGAGTAACTACCAAAAGTACACCCTTTCTTAAAGGATTTTCTCTCACAGGAGAGAGCAGTTCATTGACCATACTTTTTGTACACTGTTAGAAAATGGGTAAGAACATTTTTTGTACGGGGATGTTTTGGTTCATGCCTGACTTCTTCAGAGCGAAATTTGAAACATGACAACATTGGATTTCAACAACTAATGAGTTTCTAGATTTCAAGGAGGAATTTTTCGTCAATCAAAAGGTCAAGCTCAAGGCAGTAATGCCGAACCAGAAACATCCCTGTACAAAAATGTACAGACCCATTTTTCTCAGACTGTAAGGATGTCATTTGATGTTTTGGTGTTGACAAATTTTGACCTGGAAGGGTATAGAATACCACGGCAGTTTACACCATTTTGACAGGAGGTATAAGAGACTTTTTTCCCCCCACTCACATGAGGACCATATCTATTGGAAAATGAGTACATCACAAAATTGAATTTGACGTTTGTCTTCCTCTTTAAAGACACTAGGGACACCTTTGGTAATTGTCAAAGACCAGTCTTCTCACTTGATGTATCTCAACATATGCACAAAATAACAAACCTGTGAAAATTTGAACTCAATTGGTCGTAGAAGTTGCGAGATAATAATGGAAGAAAAAATACCCTTGTCACACAAAGTTGTGTGCTTTCAGATGCCTAATTTCGAGACCTCACGCTTGAGGTCTCAAAATCAATTCAAATATTTTACTGAGAAATAACTTCTTTCTCAAAAACTACGTTACTTCAGAGGGAGCCGTTTCTCACAATGTTTTACACTATCAACAGCTCTCCATTGCTCATTACCAAGTAAGTTTTTATGCTAACAATTATTTTGAGTAATTGCCAATAGTGTCCAGTGCCTTTAAATATGTTTGCAGATTTTCCTCATAGCCTAGTATCATCAAACTGTCCAAAATCTCATGATGCATCTCAAATTAACGCTTGTTCATAAATTTACCTGTTGATGGAGAAAACATTGTTGAACCTTGCAGCTGGGCCACATCTGATTATGCATCTACTTTTGGAGAGGTAGACTTCATCTGACAATTCCATGTCTGCAGCTAACCTAAATGCAAACAAAATAATAACAAATATTTTGTGTAAAGGGTGTGTTGTCTTCCTTTAATTGCAGTAACAGTTTGAAAATGCTTTGACCATAAGAGGGCGCCATACAGGTCATCTCAAAACACTTGCTTTACATCTTGTGCTTTTAAACAATACAATTAATGAAAGTGATGGCCCATCTTCTTGTTTTTAAATTGGAATTACAAAATGTTTGACAAGACCAATTGTTATAACTGAGGGACCATTCTTTCAAACAACCAGCCCCAAAGAAGTTACATTGGTCCTGAATGACCACTCTCTTCGGCACCTGTAACCAGTGTGTCTTTGAACAGTCATTGATTTACATCCACTATCCATAATGCATCAGTGGCAAACCTGACGCGTGACCGGCCATGATCTACCAATGCATCGTGACGATGCTAGGTAGGGTACCCGTCTATTCCAAGTGTCCAATGAATGAAATCAATAGTGATAGACATGGTTTCACCAATTGTGGACTTAAAAAACCATCAATTTGGAGCACAAACAAATGTTAATGAGTACAGTTGAATATCTCAAAGCCAGTTGACTATTTTGATTTGTCTTTTGGTCATTTTGGAGCATTTTTAATGGCTGGGTTTTCTGAAAATCAAAGCAAAATCGCCATATCATGGTCTGAAGACAGAGTTTGATTGGGACACTAGTACAACCGAAGATGTCAAAATATAAATGTGTTTTAAAAAGAGGAAAGCACCCCAGGTACTGGTGGGTCTAGTGAATCGGTAGCCCTAGTGAATTGGTGCCAATCCACTTCTTATCCCCAGCACATCTGCAGATAAGACTGCTTTTTTTCTCTCAACTGGTAGTATTACCTCATGATAAGGGCAGGTAAACTGTCCGAGAATTGTTACTAGTAGTTGTATAGTCAAGTTGTATTATCGTGGGTCTCTTAATACCATGTTACCAGAAAATTGACTTTTTGTGGTCACAATACCTCATCAATATACATGACTTTTATATGGTGAATCAGTAACCAAGAACTTTGTACTCATTGGTAAAAAAATCACATCTGAAATGTTACCGAAAGGTTTTTAGATAGAAATCACTTTTGAAAAAAAAAAAATTACGACAGGACAAATTTCCGCTGACCTTGTCTTTCAAATGTGCCGTTATATCATTAACATTACCTTAAATGTTGTTCTGTGCAATGAAATATTAGTGTCCAGATCCCCCCTAAAAGTTTGACATTGAAAGTACGCATTTTCACCTCAAAAGCAAAACAAATATCTGGCAGCTAAATACAGACAGGAAACTATATTACAAAATTCAGCAAGTTTTGTAAAGGGCGCCCTCAACATGTATGTTTAACACAAATTAAAAACTCAAGCAAGTTAAATACTTGCCTGCAAAAACTTATAGCTGGCAAATGCGTGCAATTTCCATACCATTACTTGCGCAGTTATGTTTTAACTTTCCCGGGTTACTTAAATCCTATGTAAACGGATTTGTCCAAAATCACTCCGCAGATGCATCCATGCACACTTTCTTCAGAGACTTCGTGGACAAATTGTATCAGACCGTGGATTTTTTTTACGTCAAAGTGGACAGTAATACTTCAACAATAATAATAACACAACCTTTTTATAGGTAGCTGAACATGTTTTATTTTACCTGAAAAACGTCCCGCCCACGCTATATTGTAGGGTATGCCATTCTACTGTACATGTAATGGTACATCCACACGGCCGGACACACTTCCCTCTCGGCTAGTCTTGTAGTTGGAATTTGAAAAAAGTTACCCTCACGTTTCTTTTAATTCTTTGAGTGAAAATCTTTTTTAACAACGTCATCGTTATCACAATCAGGTTAGCAACTCACCATCACACTTTTGTGGTAGCTGTGTCCTTAGAACTCAGTAAAAAGCCTGAATCCTGAATAAGGCACGGAGAAGTAGACGTGTTGACGCAATGCAGCTTGTCTTTAAAAATGGCGGCACGATCTTCAGCTTGCGTCACGTGATCTCGCGACAAATCAAAGACGTTCACATTGGACAAGAACAGTTTTGTTTTTCACCTGAAGTAACTTTACCTAAATAAGAAATATAACTACGTGAACATTCAGAATAAAAAAAGTGTTACAAAATATAGCTCAATTGACATTTGACCAGAAAACTGCTCATAAAATAAACCACGTGATCATACGTCCGGGATTTCAGGGACTAATTTGCATAATAATCAAAAGAGCCACAGATTATGGTGGCCCTGAAGGGACATCGCAAATAGCAAATAATTATGTGCGCAGACTTCAAGGGGCGGATCCAGGATTTTTTTAACCGAGGGGCACAACGGCGGCAAGGACTTTGTGTAGGGGGGGGGGGGCTAAAAAAAATGGGTTGGGTGGTGGGTTCCAGGGGCAAAGCCCGGTGGGGGTCCAGGGGGCAACGCCCCCTTAAGCTCTGAGCCTTTGGTGTTTTTAGGGGTGAAAAATCAAGCCTCTGTGTGCCTAAAACAGAGAAATATACACACTTTTATAGGAAATCAGATCCATATCAATCTTCTAAATTTACTGGGAACTTTTCTGTAACATCGATGCTGGGGTCCAGGGCAAAGCCGCGGTGGGCGCCCCCTGAAGCTCTGAGCTTTTTGCGTTTTGAGGAGTGAAAAAATCAGGCCTCTGTGTGCCTGAAACAGAGAAATAGACAAACTTTTTAAGCACTTCAGATCAGCATCACTCTTCTTAATTTACTGGGAAAATGTCTGTAACATTGATGGTGGGGTCCAGGGGCAAGGCCCCGGTGGGGGTCCAGGGGGAGAAGCTCCCGAAGCTCTGAGCTTTTTGCGTTTTGAGGGGTGAAAAAATCATGCTTCTCTGTGCCTGAAACAGAGAAATAGACACACTTTTTAAGCACTTCAGATCAGTATCACTCTTCTCAATTTATTGGAAAAAAGTCTGTAACATCGATGGTTTTGACATCATTTGTAAAAATTTCTCTCATAGACCCTTATGCACATGACGTCATTTGTGTAGGGCACCCTCGCCTGGAGATCAAAAAGAGGCTGTTCATTGGCCAAAGCTGTGTGCCACGCCGTTGCAAATAATTTATGTGCGTTTCCATTGTTTCGTCATCGGTTTACCTCTGGGACGGCGGCTTAATGACGTCAATGCATTAGGAGTATTATGACCGGTGTTAGCATCTTGCCTGCAGAAAGGCCCTGGAATGTACAAAGCACTCTTTTTTGCAAACAAAGGTTACAAAGGTAACACCAAGGCAAAACAAGGGTTTAAACATCTATTCGGAAGACATATCCTTCCCGTATGTCATGTGAGGTGGTGTAGGTGGCCTTGTATTTCTATATTGAGGGGAAGACATTTCCTCACCGTATATCATGTGAGGTATAGGTGGCCTTGTAAATCTATATACAGGGGAAGACATTTCCTCACCGTATATCATAATGAGGTACAGGTGGCCTTGTATTTATATTTAGAGGGAAGACTTATTCCTCAACGTATATCATGTGAGGTATAGGTGGCCTTGTAATTCTAAGCAGAGGGGAAGACATATCCTCACCATTTCATGTGAGGTATAGGTCGCCTTGTTATTCTATGTAGAGGGGAAGACATATCCTCACCATATTACATGTGAGGTAAAGGTGGCCTTTTAATCTATATAGAGGGGAAGAAATATCCTCACCATATTTCATGTGCGGTATAGGTGGCCTTGTAATCTATGAGGGGCACCATAATTCATGTGAGGTATAGGTGGCCTTGTAATTCTATAAAGAGGGGAAGACATTATCCTCACCATATTACATGTGAGGTAAAGGTGGCCTTGTAATCTAAACTGCGCCAATAAAGTATCTAAACACTTACAAATGGTCAGATATATCGGAACCTCAAATAGTGAGCAGAACATTAATTAATTAATCCGATGCAGAGTTATCTTCTGCGCATTTTGATACCTCTTTTGTTGTGCTACGATGTTGTTGGGCGGATTAATGGGTACTTGAGTGGCTTAAGGTCAAATTTCAAAAGTTGCAAAAGCCCCTATTCAAGCAAGACGTATCCTTGCCGTTCAGGACAGTGATGGAGGAAGTATTGTGGACCATCTTCAGGATATCAGCAGTTACAGTTTATAAGATAAAAAAGCAGAGAGTATACCTTTAAAAAGTGAAGTTAGAAGTCGGGGAGCTACTGCAATAAATTTCATGGTTAAGTAAACAGAACAAATTTGTGTCCTTTGTCTTGATTTTGTCTTTGTGTGTTGCTTGTGCGTTTTCCCTTCCGGAATTGGGGTGAATAGGGGCCTTTGCAACTTTTGAAACTCGACCTTAAGCCACCCAAGTGCCCATAAATCCGCCAAACAACATCGCAGCGCAACAAAAGAGGTGTCAAAATGCGCAGAAGATAACTGTGAATCGAATTATTTAATTATTTTTTTGCATACTATTTGAGGTTCCGATAAATCTGACCATTTGTAAGTGTTTAGATACTAAATTGGCGCAGTTTATATAGAGGGGAAGAAATATCCTCACCATATTTCATGTGAGGTTTAGGTGGCCTTACAATCTACATAGAGGGGAAGACATATCCTCACCGTATATCATGTGAGGTATAGGTGGCCTTGTAATTCTATCGTTAAATTAATGTCTGTCGCGGTGATAGCAAAACGGCTCTCTCACGAGACTGCCGCTCCGCGCGAGACTACTGATCTCGCGACTCGTAGTTGCGAGAGCAGTACTGTAGTCTCGCGAAGAGCAGCAGTCTCGCGAGGTAGTTGCGAGAGAGCCGTTTTGTTATCACCGCGACAGACATTATTTTAACGACTGCGCTGGTAGTCAAGTTGACCTTTTGCCGCTCCTTGTTTCCAGTTAGCTTGTGGTTTGTACACTGGCTCACAGAAAGCATATCCATTTACCTCGGCCTGAATTGGTTATCAATATAGAAGGTAAGCTTATAAGTAAAATATAGATTGGCTTTTCGTCAATTTCAAAAGGTGTTGGTTTATGCATGGAGGAAGGAAAATACACCTTCCTCCATTGTTTATGTTCTCTACTTTTAACTTATAGAGGATGGACCACACTAATGTGTGCTTCAACCATGGAGGTTACACGCCAGATTGGCGTCTCCATTGGCGGAGGCGAGGGGGTCGGAAAATCATTTCATGTAAATTTTGCGTTTACATGTTTTCATGGTTTAAAAACAATTCTAAACCGCAAAAAGTGTAGCCAGCATTCTTTACTATGGTTTACATACCGTACAAAAGTAGAGTTTTGTGCTTAAATATTGTTTGTTTAATATATTGTTTACATTTTGGTTGTCTTTGTGTGGACTGGTCAGAAGTTTCAAAGTCCACGATGCCTGATGGCATTAGGCTGTGTAAGTCTATTTCACACAAACGCCAAATGTGAGCATTTTTGTTTGCCAACAAAAACACACTTCGCAAGCTCACACAATTTAGAATAAATATTGAAAACACTTTACTCATACACCATGCAGTGGATTTTAGACACACTTCCCAAGCACGTACAACCTTCAAACCATGGAGGTAGTTCATTCTACCTCCATGTTCAAACTGACACCTACGGAGTTTATCATTTCAAAGTTTAACAGTTAAAACATCGTTTCTGCTAAACTCCATCACCTACTTTAACGATCTATGCGTCATATAATGATAGAGCTTAACATATTTCAGAAAAGTTGCATTAAAGTGACCCAATTTGACCTTGTCTTCCGGTCAAACCCTTTAGTTGAAGTAAAGCGAATGTTCTTGGGCCTGGTTTTTAAAAATGTACTATGTGCCAGCATAGAGTGAGCTAACCGCACTCGTGCCTGAATACATATAAACTGGGAAAAATTTAAATATCTTAAAAGATATGGAACGATCAAAGCGTTTGCAGTTTAAACTACGAGGCGAGCAGCGGTGCGAACCACCGTCGTACAATGTCGACGATAACATCGGGGCACTCTTCACAGTCTGCTGAACATGTTTTGTTATATTGTTGAAGTACTTTCGCTTTGTAAAATGACATATATAATTATATATATAGACATATAGGGGATCGTCTGTCTGATTGAGTTTGTCCCTAAAGCCTCTGAAAGTCACCGTGCACCCGCACATTGTTGCACACTACGATGGGGGTCCATGGTTTTGTACACACAAGGGGGAAAGAGAGCAAATGGCACTGCATTTGCCCCCTACAATGTAACCATAGAGCGGTCAAGCAGAATGAAATCAAACTGGGAAGGAGACAAAGCAACTAATTAGTGAATGAGGTGACTAATATAGCGAGTCGATGCGTCGTTTGTATGCACTTACCACAACAAGTGCGTCAGAAAATAGAGCAAGGGCAGAACAAGGCTTTAAAAAACAGAGTTGCCTTGTCTGTGAAAATACTCATTTGTGCACTCAATAACGTCATGCAGGTAAATTTCTGCTGTTCACATGACTGGTCACTGTGTTTGTATAAATGGACAAATTTCGAGGGCAGTGTACCGTGTGCGTTTGCGGTCAAATTTTCCCGATAGGTGGGGCATTGTTATTTTCGGGATCACTGAATGGTGCACCTCGTTTGCTGAGCAATGTGAATTATACTTAGGATAGATAGCTTGCAATCCCACAAATTGTCGTGATATTTTAAAAGCTGTTCAGTAACTTTGTCCGGGCAATTTGACCAAGCGCATTCACTTTTGTTTGAACAGGGAACAGTCAGGAACACGTCCGATATCCGACCATAATTTCACGCTCTGCAGTAACCTTAACCCTAACCCAAACATGACCTCGACCCTAACCCTGGCCATGATCCTAACCCAACCGCGACTCGAACCTAAATCCCAACTCTATAACCATTACCCCATACCCGGTGAAAGTGTTAAAAATTCGTATTTATAGTTGTCGCCACCTTTTTATGTAAGAACATGTTAACCGGTTGTCGCGATTCTTGTATTAATGACCCTTTGTCCCCGACCGCATTTTGCCAGAGGAACATTGGCATTTCCACGATGAATCGGTTGTTTAAAAGGACGGACCATGCTTGCGATCCGGCAGATTCTAAACGGGTGATTTTCAGTCAGGATTGGGACTAGGGATTATGCTATAGGGTTAGGGCGATAATAGGTTAGGGTTAGGGTTCAGGTATTACCTTTTCGTTTGTTTTGTAGACTTCTTTATTTTGCTCAAGTATTTGAAATTGATGTTTTGAAGTCAGAACTGAGTTTTGTATTTATCTCTTTATGCTTCAGATTGACCATGGATTTTCGATTTAGCTCAACGATGTTACTAATGGCGGTGTTTCCGGTCATGTTAGCTCTGAAGGAGGGTGAACTGCTGGATATGTCCTACGAGTTTGACGACAGTACCCTATTTTGGCCTGGTACTCTTCGTTTCGAATTGATCATTGAATCTCGTGGACCAGTAGGAAATTTCTCCTGGTATGAAAAAACACCACCTATTTGCAACATTAATGTTTACTCAAGCACAAATTTTTAATTGAAGATTTATCCCTGTGATACTTCGTTACGGTTTATTCTGCAAATATAACAAGCTCCCCATTTCCACGTATTCTATAATCATGTTGAACAACCATAATTGAGAATATGGATAACTTCTGATTTAAAATAAATTAAATCAATGTCACATCAGACATGAAATAGAAAAGACCTAATAGTATTTCCCCAAGATGACATGCAATCATTGGTTTTCTATCAGGTACGAACAGAACAGTTATGCCTCGGGAGAGCATGCAGGAACACACCTCGACGCACCGGCCCACTTCTCCCAAGGCAAGCTGCGTGTCAGCGACATACCGCTCAGCAGGTTGGTCGGGCCTGCAGTCCGCGTGGACATCTCAGAGAAAAGCTCAATGAACCGCGACTATCTGATGACAGTCCAGGATCTCCAGGACTGGGAAGAAATCCACGGGAAAATACCTGACGATTCCTTGCTCTTTGTTTACACCGGTTGGGGAGCATTCTACCCCGACCGCCTGGCATATTTTGGCTCCGACAGGAACGACACAGTTTTCGATGAGCAAGGAAACTCGCTTGTTCATTTCCCAGGTGTTGCACCAGAAGCAGCATCATGGTTGGTAGCAAATCGCGATATATCGGCATTGGTATCGACACACCATCCATTGACCATGGACAGAGTACAGAAGTCCAGGTTCACCGGATACTTTATCAAGCTAACATTTTCGGGCTGGAGAACGTCGCCAACTTGGATAAACTTCCTACAACAGGTGCTAAAGTAACCGCACTACCAATGAAAATTAAAGACGGTAGTGGTGCGCCAGTTCGTATAATGGCCATGTTGGATAAAGATAGCACTTCTGGCACAGTTACCATATTTTACAGTGTATTGATACTCATTGCAGCTGCTTGCTGTGCCTTGATGCTGTAAATTGTGACATGTACCAGTATAGAACAATTTCCCTATATACCTTATGCATATGACGTCATTTGAGTTTAGGGCGCCCCCGGCTAGAGGTCAAAAGAAGGTAGCTCATTTGCCCATCCTTAGACTGGTCCACTGTCCTTATCCGCAAGGATAAGGACAGGCACCGGTCTATTAATAAAAGAGATGGTGACTGCTACTGGTCCCCTGTCTGGATGCGAGGTCAAAGGTGCATTTGTCAGGATTCCTCCAAACGCTCGAAGCCGGTCTCTGGCGTAAAACACGAGCCTCGAAGTGTGACTTCAGATGTTCGGGCTAGCCCATCCTGTGCGCCGCGTGTACATAGGTGTGCATTTCCATTGTGTCATCATCGTTTTACCTCTAAGATGGCGGCGTGATGACGTCAACGCATATGGTATAATTATGTCTTCAGATTTGATGTCAATATTGTTGTCCTCTAGTATCGAGGAGGGTATAGGTTTTTCCTTTTGTTTTGTGGTACGGGGTATTTTATTTTATTTGAATGAAGTGCAGGGGTGTCTAAGGAAATTTTTCGGTACTCGGTTAGTCTTGGTTCTAAGACCTCGGTGTTTGCGCGCACACACACAACTAACGTTCAGATCCATGTACAGATCTATCTATTTTTGTAACGAATAAACGTAGAGAGTGCTTTGTAATTTTGTTCCCTGGATTCCATCAAGTAAGGTGGGATGTTAGCTTTGAGGTTAGGGTTAGGGTTAGCCCTAATCTGTTTATTTTTTGTTTTAATCAGAGTATATATCTTTCACTACTTATGTGTTTTAATGACATCGTTTGTTTTAAGGATTTTTCTTTTTGGGGGGAGTGGCCTTTCACCACTCTGCAAAAAAACTGTACCATTGTAGACGATCGACATGTTCCCTTATTTGTGACCAAAATTCCTATTACTTTTTCTCACTTTCCGTTTATGTAATTGTTTGTTGTTATGAGTGTTTACAAATATTTTGCTTTTTCTGCAGACTGAGCATGGATTTTTCGATTTAGCTCAACATTAGGGTTAGGGTTAGAGTTCGTGTTAGGGTTAGGTTTGTTTTATGCTAGGGTTAGGGTTCGGGTTAAGGTACTTTTTCTTACTTAACGTTTATGTGCATATTTTATATATATATATATATATATATATATATATATATATATATATATATATATATATACATATATATATATATATATATATATATATATATAAAATTTGTAGGGTAGATGGCCTTAGCTTTCGATCCAAACCGGACCTTCGTCAGAGGCAAAAACAAGCACAAACGAAAAACATATCCATTTATAGCAAAAAAGAGAGGCAAAGAACAATGGGATGGTATCCAGAAAAAGGAGGGAAAATTATAGCCAATCAGTGTTATTAGTTTACAAACAATGGGGCGGTCAAGAGCCAATGAGAGTTATGTGGTGGGGACAAAAGGATGGTCAGTGAAAGGGAGGATTACTGGACCAGGCGGGAGACATGAAAGGACAAGATTAAGGGGCACGAGGCATTGGGTAAAATGCAATTAACAACAGGGAACAGGACCAAAGTATATACAGCAATGTGAAAGGGAGGTAATTATAGAACAACAAGTCTGTGGAGAGAAGGGGTTATTAGGAAAAGAACAGGTCGATCTCCAAAAAACTTGTCGAGAAAAAGAACGGTAACAGTTAGCCAGTGGAGAAAATATGATTTTTAAAACAACTTAAGAATGGAAAACAAATCAATCATTGAAAGAACAGGTTATTACCAGTAATTGTATTTATATTACATAAAATAAATAAGTAAGCAGTAAATGAAGTGGGAATTTATTTGACACCGGTGTTGATGTTAAGTCCAAAGGGTTGGACTGTCTTAAGTTGGTGAATCCAATGCGATTCTCTGAGTTTGCGGTGTGTGTCATCACCATTGCAAGCCTCAATCACCATAAGTTCAACATCTTTGACGTTGTGATTGGGGCTGTTGAAGTGGATGGAGACGGGGTACTGTTTCTTGGTCTTTATGGACGAGACATGGTTCGCAAAGCGAAGACTGAGTTTGGTCTTAGTCTCTCCCACATATTGTAGTCCACATTTCATACATGATATAACATAGACTACATTAGGTGTGCTACATTGGGAGTCGGTCTTGATGTTGTAAGAAGAGCCAGTGCTATGACTCTTTACTTTAAGTGCCGGTTTGATGTAGAGACATGTTCTACACTTGGAGCGGGTACATTTGTGACAACCTAGTATTTCTGTTATGGGTGGTGTTTGGCATGTACCTGGTGGGAGTTTAGCCCTGACTAGGATGTCTCCCAGGTTTTTAGGGCGGCGGAATGCAACCATGGGGGGCTCAGGGATTGCTGAGCATAACCTGTTAGAGGAGTGAAGTATATTCATATTGTTATTGAGGATTGATGAGAGTTTAGGCAGTTTAGGGTGGAAGGTGGTGACTAGGGCAACTCTCTTGGTCGGGGCTTTTTTCGTTCTCGTGTTGGTCAACAAAGTGTGACGAGGTATGTTGAGGGCTCTGTTGATGGCAAGTTGGACCCTGCGTTCGCTGTGGCCCCTTGAAACAAGGTGTTTCCTTAGGTCGGATGAACGACTTTTGTACAAGGTATCTGTGGAACAGATACGCCTTATACGTAATGCTTGACTGTAAGCAATTGCCTTCTTACAGTGACTAGGGTGGCAACTGTTGGAGAGAAGATACTGGTGGGTGTCAGTGGGTTTGCTGTATACATCCGTAATAATGCCATTAGGGGATTTAGTTACGGTTACATCTAGAAAGTTCACACTTGTGAGAGAGCATTCAGTGGTGAACTTTATGGTGGGGTGGAATGAGTTTATATGGTCGATAAACTCATCCAAGCTGTCTTGACCACCACACCATATGGAGAAAATATCATCGATAAATCTCCACCAAACTAGTGGGCGGTTGGGGGCAGAGGACAGGAGTCTGCCCTCTAAGTCAGACATGAATAGGTTGGCATATGAGGGTGCCATTTTGGTACCCATTGCGGTACCTTGTACCTGTACAAAATGTCTGTCAGTAAATGAAAAATTGTTCTTAGTGAGAATGTGGCTGATGAGTTCCTTAATCTCTCTCACTGAGGGGCGGGATTGTCTATTGGCCCTGAGAGCAGAGACACAAGCACTCATGCCTTCATTATGGGGTATGTTAGTATACAGTGATGAAACATCCAGAGTAACCAGAATAGCAGAGTCAGGTATTTGATGTTTGACTTCCTCTAGTTTATGGAGGAAGTCTGTGGTATCCTTTATGAAGGACGGGATGCGGGAGACTAAGGGGTTGAGGAAACTATCGACAAACTCAGAAATGCGTTCTGTGGGGCTACCATTACCAGATACAATGGGTCGACCCGGGTTGTTGGGCTTGTGTATCTTGGGTAGAAGGTAGAAGCGTGCTGTACGGGGGTCCTGTGGGAGGAGATAGTTAAACGTATCTTTCTCGATACCGTTGGCATTGTGAATTTTAACCAGAGTGTCACTGATTTGTTTGGAAAACGATTGAGTAGGTCAGTGTCACATTCAATATAATGATCAGTGTTGCTGAGCTGTTTGAGGCCCTCAGCTATATAATCATGTGTGTTCATGACTACAACTGCGGACCCCTTGTCAGCTCGTTTAATCACTATGTCTGATGATTGGCGGAGCTGTGTTAGGGCGTGGCGTTCATCTTGGGGGAGGTTATTGGGTGTCGAGGTGTTGGGGACCTTATATATATATATATATATATTCTTTTTTTTAATGGGTGTTTTGAAGTTAGGGCTAGTATGTGTAGCGTTTTCTTCCACATAATTATAAATAAATTTGTTAACTTTAAACCCCTTTTACATTATTTCCATAGCAACAGTCCATTAGCTTCAAGCTTGTACCTCTGGTGTCAATCTCCCTAATTGATTTATTTAATACTACTCCATGTAGCAAGGCCCACTGTTATTACTTTGTCGTTCTTCCCACATTTCATCACCTCAATAAAAAGTCCGTTATTACATTCTTCTTGTCTCTAGTTTTTTAAATTGGATATTCAGCCCCACACAACAATGTGCAGCAGTTTCTTTACGCACTTTATTTCAAACAACCAAACAAGACACAATGTCTCTTAGCTTTAACTTATAAAATACTGTAGCCTATTAGTTACTAGTTGTTTCATCTTCATAATAAAGTCACTGATACTCAGCATTTGTGTGGATCCCATTATTATTCAATCAACAAACCCTAAACTGGTGACCCAGACGTAATCTTACACAACCTTGGAATTGTGGGATTTACTTCAGTGATGGCTACTCCTGTTTACAACTAGCACCGGCACAACAGCACTAGCCTCCTGTCACTGCAGCAATCAGCCTAAAACTAACACCGTACTGGCCATCTGAACCAACAATATGGTTCACCCAAGTTGAAGCACAATTCACCACTCGGGGTACACACTATAGATATGCCTATGTGCTGGCGTCCCTGCAGCCGACAATCGCGCAGGAGGTGAGATAAATTTTAATAACACACTCTCTGATGCTCCTTACACCACGCTGAAAAATGAGCTAATTAAGTGGACATCTCAATCCGAACAAAAACGATTGCATCAACACTTGACAACAGAATAATTGGGGCTAGAAAGCCCTCTCCAATCCAGATGCACCAGCTCTTGTGGGGAGCGTACACTGGAGCCATCGCTGATGAAGCAACTTTTTCTCCAGCGGCTTCCAACCAATGCCCGACTAAGGAGGTCGACATTGACCAGTTGGCAAAGCTAGCTGATAAAATCATGAAAGTCTCCCCTACCCCAACATCCGTCTCGGTACACATCGCTACCATTGAACCTCCTGAAATTCAACAAATGCGGGCCGAGGTAGAGAATTTGGCATCAATGATTTCCACCCTCACTAGGGATCTTTCCACGCGAACGCAGTCGCAGCCCGCGCCGTCATAGCCTTTTGTCAAGGCCATCGTGGCTTGGACAGCTTTGTAAACAGTGGAGCGACTGGAACGAGAGACCAGGCGCGCGAGCCGAGTGGCGAAGCCACGAGGGCCTTTTCCAACTTGTTTGCGGTTTTTGTAATGAATTATTCATGAAATATGAAACGCGCGTTATGAACTTCTGATTGGTTTGGTAGCAAAAGTCGAGATTATAAAGAAACACATACGAAACAGCAAAGAAGTTGGAAATGGCCCTCGTGGCTGCGCCACTCGCGTGCGTGGTCTCCCATTCAGTCGCTTGGCATCTCAGCTCCAAGACACGAAGGCCTTGACAAAAGGCTAGCGCCGTCAACGCTCTCGTCACAGTAGTCCAGCAGCCAGGGCCACTCACGATGAACCTGCAGAATGTTGGCACCACCGGAAATTTGGAGCTATGGTTCACAATGTACGTAGCCATGTTCCTTTAAAGGAACATTACAAAATTGGTAGGAAAAAAACTTGTAAAATATACTTTTGATCACAGATTTACATAAAGCTTACACGGTCTAATGATGATGATAGTAGAAAACATCCCTTGAAATATTTCTGTCTGAAATGCCATATTTGATGTGAAATGAATAAACTAATTTTCCGATTGGAGTTTATCGCTCAGTGAGCGTTTTATTCATTTGTTGAATCTATATGATTTCATACAAAATGTGTAATCGGTTTTTCACTATTTTCTCGTCACCCAGATGGCCGATCGATCTCAAACGTCTACAGGTTTGTCAGTTTATGTATATGGTGGATTACATAAAGTGCTTACACTGCCAGCAACTGTTTTGTTAGCAAAAACCAATTCTGTAATGTTCCTTTAAGACCGGTAACCAGGGAAACGACCAAGCCGGCAAGTATAATGGGCGGCATGCTCGGCAGGCTGTTCCTCGTCTACTCGCCTATTTTACATCACGGACTGTGTATAAACGAAGTTCTTGTGGACACATGAGCAGAGGTGAGTGTTAACCCTCCTTCATCTCACAACCGCGCCCACCCCCATCATGGACTTGACCTTCAAGCAGCTAGCGCATCACAAATCGCTACTCACGGTGAAAGGTCATTGACACTTGACATTGGGATTCGGCGGCCTTGACGATGGGTGTTCATTGTCGCTGATGTTCAACATGCAATCACTGGCGCAGATTTCCTTCGTTATTTCAACTTTCTTGTTGACATCCGCAATCGCAGGTTAGTTGATGCTACAACCAACTTGAGCATCGGTGGAAAAGCATCAATTTCGCCATCGCTCAGCCCAATCTTCAAACCGCAAACCCCATCTCGATTTGCAGATACTTTGAAGGATTTTTCCAGCATACGCGTCCGACCTATAGTGACACTCCAATTAAACACAACGTTGCGCACCAATAACGACTGGCCCCACGCCGTCTTGCACCTGATCGATTGAAAGTCACCATAGATGACCCATGATGGACTTGGGGATCGTACGCCCTTCGGCCACTCACCTCCATGGTCCCCATTAAAGCAACCTGGGGATTGTGATCGTTACCCTGTAACACATAAATTATCCAAGACTTTACATCATCACTACTTGGCACTTCGATATTTTCCAAGATCGACCTCTTCTACACATACTATCAGACGATATTGCGAAAAAAAAAATCGGTTTGCACAACGCCACCCAAACATTCCAACGCTTAATTGATGAAGTAACCAGAGATTTTGATTTCTGTTAAACGCATACATCGATGACCTCTTAATTGCCAGTACAGATGTCGATCAACATGAAACGCATCTTCGTCTCTTGTTTGACCGCCTCCAACAATACGGCGTGACCATCAACCCAGCGAAAGGTATGTTTGCCATGGACTCGCTGGAATTCCTTTAGACATCACGTTGACCGTCACGGAGTGTAACCACTTGCTGGAAAGGTCAGTGCTATCTGTGATTTCCCCCAGCCATCAACTCTCACCAAACTCAGAGAATTCTTCGGTCTTGTCAACTTCTACCGCCGCTTCATTCCCCATTGTTCCCAGGTCCTCAAACCACTCACCGATCTACTCTCTAATGCTGGAAAGAAGTCAGCACCACTCCCTTGGAATGTAGCTCTGCTACAGCTTCATTTCACGCTATCACAGTTGCTCAAGCTGACGCCACCTTCCTTGCACATCCAAAGCCAGACGCGCCTCTTCGCGTCATGACGGACGGTTTGCATGTCGCAGTGGGAGCTGTCCTCCAACAATGGACTGACAATGCATGGCAACCACTCGTTTTCTTCTCAAAGAGACTTCAACCCGCAGAGATACGTTACAGCACATTGGTCGCGAACTTTTAGCCGTACCTCGCCATTCGCCATTTTCGTCACTCACTCGTCATTTTCGTGTGCCAACCGACCACAAACCGCTCTCACATGCTCACGGCACCACAACGGGCAGACACTCCCCTCGTGAAATTTGCCTACTCGATTTTGTTTCACAGTTTATCTGTGATATCAGGCAGGTTAAAGGTGGAGATAACCCTTCCACACACGCCCCATCTGGTGTTGAACTTAACGCTCTTCGTACGGTAAATCCCCTAATCGATTTCCACAAAATGGCGGAATTGCAGAACGACAGCGAGGAACTTTGACACGCTTGCGCACATCGACATCCACGCTCAATTTCAAACAAGTTCCCCTATCCGTCATGTGACACTACACTAACTTGTGACATTTCTACCGGAAACGCACGTCCATTTTGTCCAAGTGTCGTTGAGTGTTCACGCTCTGCATTCCCTATCTTACCCTGGACTTTGTGCTACGCGACGCCTCATCACTGATCGCTATGTTTGGCCAGGTGTTAACCGTGATATGTGAGACAATTGGCAAAATCGTGCAAACAGTGCCAGCGATCAAAGGTCCATCGTCATACCTTTGCTCCCCTGTCTCAGTTCGTCAGCGTTTTCACGAAGTAGCACGCACTACTATACCAGCAAAACAATTACAATCAGAGAAAACGGCCTCTGAAGTTGAATTTTTTTTAGAAACCCACTTTCCATTCAAATTTCTCAATGTAGATACTTGATGCCTTGAACTTTGAAATAAATCTTATTATGACTCATTTGCATAATTAATTAAGAAACTAGACACGAGAGAAGTTCCGTGCTACTTCGTGAAACCAAAAAAGGGCGAAATTTATTATGTCTTTTTTCGTTTTCACGAAGTAGCACGCGCCTATACAACAACACAGCATTTTGAGTTACTTCATTTAACTATGTCAGCGCGCGCGCGCTCACACAAGTAGCGTGCTACTTCGTGAAAACGTTTTTACCTCACTTTGACTTGAGTGCGTGCCGTGTATTACAATGGTAAACAGAAGTTGGGTGCTACTTCGTGAAAACAAAAAATGCCACAATTGTGCCAAAGTCGAAAACAATGGTAAACAGAAGTTGGGTGCTACTTCGTGAAAACAAAAAATGCCACAATTGTGCCAAAGTCGAAAACACTCATTAGCTTAATTGAAAAAGTCAAGCTGTCTGAGCTTTGAAACTTCATGGAAATTGTAGGTCTTCATGCATTATCAACAGAAATGTAAAAAAAAAATGTAACACAAAA
This sequence comes from Pycnopodia helianthoides, assembly GCA_032158295.1. Lineage (NCBI taxonomy): Eukaryota > Metazoa > Echinodermata > Asteroidea > Forcipulatida > Asteriidae > Pycnopodia > Pycnopodia helianthoides. The sequence goes on along the minus strand of CM063243.1, from coordinate 1,418,203 downwards.
TCCTTAAGCACATAGCGTGCTACTTCGTGAAAACGCTGACGAGTTATCTAATCCAGATGCCCGATTTGAACATGTTCACATTGATTTTGTTGGACCATTACCACCCTCAAATAGATACACATACATGCTGACCTCTCTTGACCGTTTCACACGCTGGCCAAAAGCCATTCCCCTACCGGACATCACAGCTGAAACGGTCGCTTGTGTGCTTTTGTAATGCGCTGGATTGCTTCATTTGGCGTTCCATCGATTATCACCTCGAATCGCGGTGCCCAGTTCGAATCGGCACTTCTCCGTGCTCTGACTAACCTACTTGGCACCCAGCGCACTATAGCCTGCTCGATATGGGGTAGAGGGTCCCCCCCCCCCAATGTTCCCATACTATAACACACTATTTTCCTCTTGTATAGAACTACCCCCCCAAAAATCCTCAAAAGAATTCCTGAGATTCCAAGCTCACAATGAAGACAAAATAGGTGGGGGGGGGGGGGTACCCTCTGCCCTATAACGAGCACCAATTGTAGCGCACAAGTACCACAGCTTATCACCCTATAGCTAGCTGTAACTAACTGGACAGAAACTTTACCACTCATCCTCCTGGGGGTTCGTACTGCGGTCAAGTCCAATTTTGGTCAAAGTGTCGCTGAGCGTGTTTGCGGTACCACTCTTCTCGTGCCATTCTTCGGGATGGTTAGGGTTAGGGTTGTTTTTAGGTTAGGGTTAGGGTTAGGGTTAGGGTTGGGGTTCAGGTTGAGGTACTACTACGGCTGTGTAAAGATTTCTTTAAAATTATCTTTTTGTAACGGGTGTGTTAGGCTTAGGGTTGGGGTTGGGGTTGTGGCACTACTTTGTATTACTGCAAGTTTGTGTGTAGATTTCTTTATCAAATGTTTTTTAAGGGGTGTTTTTAATTTAGGATTAGAATTAGGGTTAGGGTTAGAGATAGGGTTATGGTTAGGGTTGTTTTAGGTTAGGGTTAGGGTTGTTTTAGGTTAGGGTTAAGGTTTGGGTTCAGGTTGAGGTACTCCTTTTTCTTACTTTACGTTTGTGTTTGTGTTATTTTCTAATTTAATTTTTTTTTAAATATGGGTGAGAGATAGGGTCAGAAATAGGGTTATGGTCAGGATTGTTTAAGGTTAGGGTTACGGTTCTTTTAGGTTAGGGATTTGGGTTGGAGTTTAGGTTGAAGTACTACTTTTTTCTTACTTTACGTTTTGTTTAGGGTTATTGTTTTTTTTGTTTTATTTTTGAATTCGGCCTTTTTAAGTAAGGGTTAGAGATAGGGTTAGAGATAGGGTTGTGGTTAGGGTTTTTTAAGGTTAGGGTTAGGGTTCTTTTAGGTTAGGGTTAGGGTTGGAGTTTAGGTTGAGGTAATACTCTTTCTTACTCTACGTTTGTGTTAGGGTTATTGTTTTATTTTGTTTTATTTTTGAATTCGGTGTTTTTAAGTTGGGGTTAGAGTTAGGGTTAGAGATAGGATTATGGTTAGAGTTTTTTAAGGTTAGGGTTATGGTGCTTTTTCAGCTTAGGGTTAAGGTTGGGGTTTAGGTTGAGGTACTATTTTCTTCTTACTTTACGTTTGAGTTACGGTTGTTGTTTTATTGTGTTTTATTTTTGAATTCGGTGTTTTTAAGTTAGGGTTAGAGATATGGTTAGAGATAGGGTTATGGTTAGGGTTTTTTAAGGTTAGGGTTAGGGTTCTTTGAGGTTAGGGTTAGGGTTGGGGTTTAGGTTGAGGTACTATTTTTTCTTACTTTACTTTTGTGTTAGGGTTATTGTTTTATTTAGTTTTATTTTCGAATTCGGTGTTTTTAAAGTTAGGGTTAGAGATAGGGTTATGGTTAGGGTTTTTTTAAGGTTAGGGTTAGGGTTCTTTTAGGTTAGGGTTAGGGTTGAAGTTTAGGTTGAGGTACTATTTTTTCTTACTTTACGTTTGTGTTAGGGTTATTGTTTTATTTTGTTTTATTTTTGAATTCGGTGTTTTTAGGGTTAGTGTTAGGATAGAGATAGGATTATGGTTAGAGTTTTTTAAGGTGAGGGTTATGGTGCTTTTTCAGGTTAGGGTTAAGGTTGGGGTTTAGGTTGAGGTACTATTTTTTCTTACTTTACTTTTGTGTTAGGGTTATTGTTTTATTTAAATTTTTCATTTTTGAATTCGGTGTTTTGAAGTTAGGGTTATAGTTAGGGTTAGAGATAGGTTATGGTTAGGGTTTTTAAGGTTAGGGTTAGGTTTTTTTTAGGTTAGGGTTAGGGTTGAAGTTTAGGTTGAGGTACTATTTTTTCTTACTTTACTTTTGTGTTAGGGTTATTGTTTTATTTAGTTTTATTTTTGAATTCGCTGTTTTGAAGTAAGGGTTAGAGATAGGGTTATGGTTATGGTTTTTAAGGTTAGGGTTAGGGTTTTTTAGGTTAGGGTTAGGGTTGAGGTTTAGGTTGAGGTACTATTTTTCTTACTTTACTTTTGTGTTAGGGTTATTGTTTTATTTAGTTTTATTTTTGAATTCGCTGTTTTTAAGTTAGGGTTATAGTTAGGGTTAGAGATAGGGTTATGGTTAGGGTTTTAAGGTTAGGGTTAGGGTTCTTTTAGGTTAGGGTTAGGGTTGGGTTTAGGTTGAGGTACTATTTTGTCTTACTTTACTTTTGTGTTAGGGTTATTGTTGAATTAAGTTTTATTTTCGAATTCGTTTTTTTAAAGTTAGGGTTAGAGATAGGGTTATGGTAAGGGTTTTTTGAAGGTTACGGTAGGGGTTCTTTTAGGTTAGGGTTAGGGTTAGGGTTTAGGTTGAGGTACTATTTTTTTCTTACTTTACGTTGTGTTAGGGTTATTGTTTTTTTTTAGTTTTTTTTTTATTAATTTGGTGTTTTTAAGTCAGATTAGAGATAGGGTTAGAGATAGGTTTATGGTTAGGGTCGATTAGGTTAGGGTTACGGTTGGAGTTAAGGTTGAGGTACTACTTTTTCCTACTCTACGTTTGTAAGGTTATTGTTTGGTTTGTTTTATTTTTGAATTCGGTGTTTTTAAGTTAGGGTTACAGTTAGGTTAGAGATAGGATCATGGTTAGAGTTTTTTAAGGTTAGGGTTTGGTGCTTTTTCAGGTTAGGGTTAGGGTTGGGGTTTAGGTTGAGGTACTATTTATTCTTACTTTACGTTTGAGTTATGGTTGCTGTTTTATTTTGTTTTATTTTTGAATTCGGTGTTTTTAAGTTAGGTTAGAGATAGGGTTAGAGATAGGGTTATGGTTAGGGTTTTTTAATATTAGGGTTTGGGTTTTTTAGGTTAGGGTTAGGGTTGGAGTTAAGGTTGAGGTACTGTTTTGTTCTTACTCTACTTTTGTGTTAGGGTTATTGTTTTATTTAGTTTTATTTTCGAATTCGTTTTTTTAAAGTTAGGGTTAGAGATAGGGTATGGTTAGGGTTTTTTAGGTTAGGGTTAGGTTCTTTTAGGTTAGGGTTAGGGTTGGGTTTAGGTTGAGGTACTATTTTTTCATACTTTGTGTTGTGTTAGGTGTATTGTTTTATTTATGAATTTGGTGTTTTTAAGTTAGGGTGAGATATAGGGTTAGAATAGGGTTATGGTTAGGTTTTTGAGGTTAGGGTTACGGTTCTTTTAGGTTAAGGATTGGGTTGGAGTTTAGGTTGAGGTACTACTTTTTCCTACTCTACGTTTTGTGCAAGGGTATTGTTTTGTTTTGTTTTATTTTTGAATTCGGTGTTTTGAAGTTAGGGTTAGAGATAGGGTTAGATATAGGGTTATGGTTAAGGTTTTTAAGGTTAGGGTTAGGGTTCTTTAGGTTAGGGTTAAGTTGGGGTTTAGGTTGAGGTACTATATTTTCTACTTTACGTTTGTGTTACGGTTATTGTTTTATTTTGTTTTATTTTTTAATTCGGTGTTTTTAAGTAAGGGTTAGGGTTCTTTTAGGTTAGGGTTAGGGTTGGGGTTTAGGTTGAGGTACTATTTTTTCATACTTTGTGTTTGTGTTTAGATTTCTTTTCCATATTTTTTAAACGGTGTTTTTATTTTAGGATTAAAGTTAAGGGTAGGGTTAGGGTTGCTTTAGGTTAGGGTTAGGGTTAGGAATGTTTTAGGTTAAGGTTAGAGTTAGGGTTTCGGTTGAGGTATAAATTTGTTTAACTTTACGTTTGTGTAGGGTTACTGTTTTATTTTGTTTTATTTTTGAAATGTTTTTTTTAAGTTAGGGTTAGAGTTAGGGATAGGGTTTGGTTATTTTGTTTTATCTAAGGGTTAGGGTTAGGGTTTGGGTTCGGTTTGTGGTATTGCTTGCTCTTGTTTAATGCTTGTGTGTAGATTTCTTTACCACTTTTTTGTTTTAAGTTTATTTTAATCGTTAGAGTTTAGGGTTAGGGTTAATGTAAGGTATATAGTTAGGGTTGTTTTAGCTTAGGCTTAGGGTTGGGGTTCGGGTTGAAGCACTTCTTTTTTTACTTTACGTTTGTGTGTAGATTTCTTTATCGTACTTTTTTTAACGGGTGTTGTTATTTTAGGATTAGATTCATGGTAGGGTTAGAGTTGGAGTTAGGGCTAGGGATATGATTACGGTTAGGGTTGTTTTATGTTAGGGTTAGGGTTGAGATTCAGGTTGAGGAACCACTTTTTCTTACTTTACGTTTGTGCCAGGGATTTAATTAAATTCCCTGCGTGACAACATCAAACAAAATCTACACGCTTACGCCATCGGACCGTGATCTGCAGTCCGTTTGTATGTGACGTAATTAATTTTTTGGGAGAACCCAATAACTTCCAAGGCCCAAAACCTTTAAATTTAGATTCTTTTGACTAAATAAAACAAATTCAAGCACATTATTATTTTTTTTAGATTAGTCCACATTTGTCTCTTTGTACATTTTATACCACATTGTTCATTATATCTAGCAGTGGCCATTAGCCCCAATGATGAAAAATTGCCGACAATTCCTCAGGGAATTCCGGGAGAGCTGGTCATTGATGGATTTTTTTAATGAAAAAGACCCCGGATAGTAACCAGACATTTACCATGCTATTTGGCTAGGTGTAGATGGGGAACCTGTAGTATTTTTAGGTTCAATAAAACAAATGGCGGAGTACTGATTATTTAATTAAAAACGGACTGTTGACTGCAGTACGATGGCATCACGCAGGGTTTTAAAAAACCGACATAAACACACGTCAGTGTAGTCCGGTCCACACCCAACTTGTATTCTGTGGACATAGTGCTGATGCTCCCCATGCTGATGCGCCGTAAAACTCGCTTACGTTGTACGGACTCTCTGAATGCGAATCTTACGTTCGATTTGTCATCATTATTTACAACTTGTATATCCATAAACTAAATACAGAGGCTTTTTTGTCAAATACTCATGAATAATTTTTTTTTTTTAAATACTTGAATTTGGTTCGGTAATTTACTTTTATACAGCTGGAAGTAAAACTAACTCTGAAGATCATGTGACTTTTCGGAACCACATTTTGGTTCCGAAAAGTCACGTGACCTTCGGTTTTAAATACTCGAAAACGGCCAAAATTTGATGGTTTCTTTTATGAACCATTCTTTTCCATTCCAGGAAGACCTTTGGAATCATGTTTTAGTCTACTTTGTGGCCCAAATAGCCCAACGAAGCCGGTGTGTCCCTTTAAAGTTAATAGGTCTCATTTGTATGCGTGTGTATTGTAATTTTTTTGTGTTTGGTGAGGTTTTTTTCCCCTCATTGATTTTCTCGTTTTTAAAATCCTGGCACTCCCTATTCAGAAACGATTTCTATTAACTCTGAAGAAGCCATCAACCCAAAAGACGCAAGGGTACATGTTTACGGCTGGTTTCAATGGATGGTAACCATTTAAAACTACGATACTTAGCAACGTATCAAACACATTTATAATACCCTCCGTTTCCTTCTGTGCATCATTTTTTATCATGTCTAATCAACAAGAAGGTACACTTTTATAGCGAGATCACCACTGCTCAAGTTCCATCCCCGAACTTGAAGGATGGCGGGAGGCCGCCAACATTGAGATAAGGGTGCGTCTTGGGTTTGCGGTAGATCATCAGTCAATGCATGAGGTGATGAGGAGGCGGCGTGGGCTGCTGCGCATGCCCGACGAGCTGGACACCGGGACGACACGGTGTACCTTCTCCTCAGACGTCAGAGGGAGTACTGGCACCCCTTGGGCCTTTTGACTGCCGGTACTCGTCATTTTTACAACACAGGCATGATAATTAAGGTACCGAGTTAGTATTAACACTATAAGAACTAAAAGGGTATTATTGGAAATCCCTCATTTTGATTTTTTTTAAAGATAAAACTGCAGTAGCACATGTAAAATACATTTTTTTATTGAAAACTCTGAGATATTTGAGATAAAGTAAACAATATATTCTTTTTTCACGTGGAAAAAATATTATGGTTCCAAAAACTTTTATTTTCAATAGAAAAACTAAATTTCCGTTCTTTCAGCGTAAAATACAGCTCTAATATTAGTTCATTATATTTGATTATTTCAAAATGGATATCACTTCATACGGATTTTATCCACGAAATAACGATAAGAAACATTTGTAAGGATAGTTCCTCACCAAATGCTTACTTTACCTATAAAATACATAGTTAGTGCATGCTTGGTACTTGCTAACATATAAAACAATATTAATAACAGTACAAAAATACATTTTGTAAAGTTCTTACTCACAACAAGTTTATTTCACAGAGAAAACCAAATTTCTGAGACTTGGCATTTATAAACAGTAAAATAACAATATGTACGCTAAAAAACATACTTTTGATTACAACTTGAGCAAATCATAATTTTTAATAAGAATGTATGTTTTATTTGTATATGCACCTGGCGTAATCTATCAAACAACACAATATGCGGTATTAACACAGGCCATAGAACAAGCAAAATCATAACATGAAATCAATAGTTCAGTTGTTAAAATTTATTACCTTTGCGTTATTTACATGGGAGTGGGTGATTGGTACGCCAATTGGCGTACCTTTCCCAAGACATAATTTCAAAATGGAGTTATTTATCAACCATTGCTTGAATTGCACCATGATTGCACCGTGATAATTTTGTATGATTCTGGTGTTTAATTGTACAAATACTTTTTTTTTCTTATTAAACGTTAAAACATTCTTAATTAAAATTAAGTCTAATAAAAATCACAATTATTAGGGTAAAATGTTTATTATTCTTTGAGTGGTCAGGCCTTGCGCTTAAGCTTTTTGTAAAGTAGCCCGCCGGGCCAGTAAACTGTGCATTTTACTTGCCCCCAGGAAGTTTTAGTAGCCCAGATTTTAAACAGGAATTGCCATAAATGTAATGTTCAGATGTGTTTTAATGTTAACTATCACAACCAGTTTAATGATTAACACATTTTATACATTAATTATTCACATCTGAAAAGGAAGAAATTAGCATTTTAAACAAATAGGTTGCACAGTTTTCAGTAGCCCACAGGGCAAGTTGAGAAGTGGTGTTTACTAGCCCATAGCATTTTTTACTAGACAATGTACGCCGGGCTAGTGTTAAGGGTGAGCCCTGGTGGTACAAATACTCTTGCATTTCGAACTTTGTCTGGTAAAAAACGTGTTTTTGGCAATTAAAAAATAAAGCACGTATTTTTTCTGTAAATTTTGTGTTGTTCATTTTGTTCGGGTTGGATTTAGATTATTATGTTTACAAAAACGCAAACTCGAGTTAGTTCAGCAGTGTATATGAAAGTTTTACTTTTTTTCCGAAAAAAAACCATTTAATAAAATTAAAACAATATTTTTTCCAGGTTAAAATGTTTAAATCTGAACTTCTTATAATACCCTTTTAGTTCTTATAGTGTTGGTATACTCCCTCGTCAATTTTACTCCCGTTTTCTGGATGCCTTTAACGTACTTTCGGAAAGGACCATACCTGGTGTACCACCCAGGTTGTGGCAAAGACATTTAGCAAATGTGGAGTAATATCTGTACACTCCAATCGGCTCTTTTAAGGGCTGATGCGCCGTAAAACTCGCTTACGTTGTACGGACTCTCTGAATGCGAATCTTACGTTCGATTTTTCATCAATATTTACAACTTGTATATCCATAAACTAAATACAGAGGCTTTTTGTCAAATACTCATGAATAATTGTTTTAAAAAAAATACTTGAATTTGGTTCGGTAGTTGACTTTTATACAGCTGGAAGTAAAACTAACTCTGAAGATCATGTGACTTTTCGGAACCACATTTTGGTTCCGAAAAGTCACGTGACCTTCGGTTTTAAATACTCGAAAACGGCCAAATTTGATGGTTTCTTTTATGAACCATTCTTTTCCATTCCAGGAAGACCTTTGGAATCATGTTTTAGTCTACTTTGTGGCCCAAATAGCCCAACGAAGCCGGTGTGTCCCTTTAAAGTTAATAGGTCTCATTTGTATGCGTGTGTATTGTAATTTTTTTATGTTTGATGAGGTTTTTTCCCCTCATTGATTTTCTCGTTTTAAAATCCTGGCACTCCCTATTCAGAAACGATTTCTATTAACTCCGAAGAAGCCATCAACCCCAAAGACGCAAGGGTACATGTTTACGGCTGGTTCAATAGATGGTAACCATTTAAAACTACGATACTTAGCGTCGCGACGTATCAAACACATTTATAATACCCTCCGTTTCCTTCTGTGCATCATTTTTATCATGTCTAATCAACAAGAAGTACACTTTTATAGCGAGATCATCACTGCTCAAGTTCCATCCCCGAACTTGAAGGATGGCGGGAGGCCGCCAACATTGAGATAAGGGTGCGTCTTGGGTAGGACCATACCTGGTGTACCACCCAGGTTGTGGCAAAGACATTTAGCAAATGTGGAGTAATATCTGTACACTCCAATCGGCTCTTTTAAGGGCCACCACATATTCCAAAAAGAGATGATATCAATATTTACAACGAAAATAAAACATTACCATTATTATCCTAAATACACTGCGTCATCGGCTAAATTGAGTGCTACAACTTCGTCCCCAATAGTGTGCGATGTCAACGTGCCAGAGCACACTGTTTGCTTGTCTATGGGAAGGAGGTTGACTACTTCACGCGCGTGACCAGCTAGCTGGCCGTAGAAACGTTTTTGGATCGTTCGGATAATATGTTTCAAAAGTGATCCCAACAATCGCCGATTTTTCTTTGTTATGACTAAGCTGTCATAAGGAATATAGATGATGTCAACTTATAGCTGTAAAACTTAAAGAATTTCGGCAGAAACTGACGAGAAAAATGTATAGGGTCATACATCAATCAAAGTGTACGCAGCTAAGGTCAGTTACGTTCACACGAGAAAAAAACACTGCTAAAATTCCTTTATCTGCGGTAAAGAGTATCAAGTTTCACTGCTAAAAGTCGTAAAACTGAAGTTAGCAGCGGAAATTTTCGCTGCTAACTTTTGGAGTTAGCAGCGAAGTTGACTACTTTTTGCGTTCACACGGTCGCAATTTTTTTCGCTGTTACTGTAGACTGTAGTGTTAGCTAGCAGCGAAGTTGGCTACTCGTGTAAAATATAGTGCAGTAGCATTTACCTAATTAAAAGCGTGCAATTTTCGAAAATTTTGTTCACATTTTTAAGTCCGAGAAATATAAAGAGGCCTACGTACCTGAAGGACTTTTCTTGTCTTGTCTTGACTTTACTGCAACAGACCACCGCTACTACTGGGATGTAAACTTCCAGGCATTCATGTCCTATTTATATCCAATGAAATTCTTAATCAACTGATACATTTTATCACTTTTTGGCTGCACACATCCACAGGAAATCCCCTCTACAATTACAAAGACAAAGCGCCGCGGGCTTATACTATTTTGACCAATCACAAATACAAGCTTACAAAAGAGGACCGGTGTCCGTCTTTGCTCTATGCTAAAACTTTAGGGGATAAAGACAGGGGACTGGGACCAGTCTACATTAGTCTGGTCACCTGTTGACTGTCACGTCGGGGTTCAGACTAAAGTAAACATTACGTGACACACGACGAAAGTCAAAAGTGAAAACGAAGATTATCGTCTGCTGAACACGGAGGCACTGCAGTGCATGGGAAATGGGCAACTAAAAATCACTTCGATTTTATAAGGTCAGTGGTTTGGGAGATATATCTAGTGTTGATGAAGTTCGGAAGTACTAACAGTAACAGGTACGTGGATTCTGTAGGAAGGATTGCAGGGTGAGGTCGGTGGGAAGTTTGGGAGAAGTTTGTTTTGCATTGTTTTGTACTCTCCTGTCAGTACGGGTGCATAGACATTTTACAGGATTTTTTGCTGTGATGGGATTTCTTGCAATAGTCAGACATGACTAGTTTTAGGCATTCAATCCTGTTGTCATGCAGCTGACGTGCCGTGTGCAAAACTTGTGCGAGCGATCTCCAAAAATACCTAAGTTACTGGTAATTGTTATAAATCAAATAAGTAAAATGTACCTGAAATTTGAAAAATAAAATACTAATTTTACCTTTTGAAAACGTAAATAAAATGTTCGTATTTTCTATGGGTGTTTCAATTGGAAACAAGAAAGTAAAAAAAAAAAATTATTATCCCAACCAGAAAAAACTACCTGCCAAGATCGGTCTAGGGGGCCTTTTCACACTGAACACAATGACGCTATTCACACCGCGCGAAACTGGATCGCTTTTGCCGAAGAGCTTGCCAAATAATTATTGTCTCAGCATTGTCAGATTTTACCACTATGAGAGGACAATAACTTCCGATCATAGTAAGAAATCCGACTATTGAAGGGCTGGTAAGAATGTCCCGTAAAAAGTCTACGCACCCGTACTGCCTGTCGCTCGTCGTACCGTACCGCCAACACTTGAGTAGTTTAGTATTTTCACATTACCAATTTCTGTTGATACATGTGAAGAATAACATTCAATAAACCACAAACTCGAAATAAGCATGATAAGGTGCCAAACATCATCGACAAATAAACCATGGCAATTTTTCTGAAGTTTGTCTGCGAATGGCTTATGATCATTAGTACTATTAGTAATACAGTAGTAGGCCTATGTGTTTTTTTTTTTATGTTGGTTAAAAAATGCTGTTAACTTCTCACCTTTCAAATTTTAACGCCAGGGCGAATAACATTAAATGTGAATTGCTATTAAGAATGTGTAAGAAAAATTTCACATTTATTTTATAAACACAGCAGTTTTTTTTAGGAGATTAAATAACCAAATTAATTTTTTAGGGGGCATCGTACCCTTGACATGCTTGACCAGTTCGGGATCGAACAAAATCTCGCTGCGTCAAATGGTGGCGCATTCAGTAGGGTAAAATCATACGGCTGCTGTAGAAAGTTTAGTTATTGCTTTTAAGACAGTCAGTAACATTACTTCAACAAAATTGTTTGTAGTAATATTTTTTTTGTGAAAAGATGAAACTTGGACTTTGGAGGAGGGAGTTGCGACTGTGAGACTTAAGAACAGTAGGACTATTCGTGTCAACGTTTTCATTTGCCTGTGTGCTGTCATGGCTGTTGTTTTGTGTTTTTATAGCCGGTTTTCTGCGCTGCTATAGTACTAGTAGCCCCTTACATGACATTGCTGGAGAAGGGAAGTCCACGTCCATGCCAACACAATTAGTTTGTGTCCTTGGCCTGGGAGAATGGTAGTATGGGTTTGCAATAGAGGGCACACTGCTGATTCGTATTAGATTCAACCGATCCTGAACTGGTTGACCCAACGTTGCCTCAAACAATTGCCCTGTGTGACAAGGCCTTTAGACTCGTAATAACATGTCTTCAGGCCTTCGTAGTGCTAGTAACGTTAGTCACTTCTGAGGGTCGCTAGGTTTAATTTACAGATTATAGTTAAAAATTATAACATTATAATCATTCCATCCACAGGTAACTATGGCCTCTCGCCGTAAGGGTGGACAGCATTCAAGAGATGAAGAAGGGGAGCGTGAAAACACTTCTAAATCGGACAAATCATCACTTCATGAGACAAAATCAGTTCTTCAATGTCCATTTTCTTCATCATCAAGCACTGAACAGGGTGCTTGCAGAGAACCAGCTAAATCAAAGAACAAGTGCCTCGGCAAAGAGTGAATTCCAGCATGCAGCATTACCTTCCATGGAGTTGTACCTCTACGTTTCGTTCATCGCTTTCTTATTTTTCTATATACCGTGGCATATTCACCAGATATCCAAAGGTAGGTTTATTTATATGTCAAATCATAGCACTGAATGAATTAAAGGTTGGGTCATAGAATGGTAAATACTCCTCAGATTAATGGCCATAAAAAATTAATTGGTGAGAAGCTGTTGATAGTCTAAACTATTTTGAGAAAGGATTCCCTTTGAAGTAATATGGGGTGCGTTCGATTAGCTTTCCCGGGTCGACCCAGGTCTCCCCCCGGTGCGTTCGAATAGCTTTGACGTCATTCTCGGGGATCACCCGGGTCAGCCCCAAGTGCCCTGCTTGTAGAGCGGGTCACTTGGGGCTGACCAAGGTGCATGACGTCACGACGAAAAACTTTCTCAATGGCCACCATTGTGCTTGTAACTCAGCGGGGCACTTTCAGGAAGTTTGACACAAATTTTCACCCTTAAACAGTGACTTTGCGAGCAGAAATATTTTTTTATTTGAAGTTGGGTCATTTTGTATCAACGTGGGTTTGTAAAACAATTTAACCATGCAGTTTTACCTTGAGAATAATTATTTTACGATCTTTTCGTGAATCCACGGACGTAATGCACAAAATGAAAGTAGTTCCGGGTCGGCTGTCCCAAGATGCATTGGTGTGAATGCTGGGGGAAGTTGGCATTCGATTAGCTCATGTCAGGGGCTCACCAGGATGAGCACACCGGGGACGACCCGGGGAAGCTAATCGAACGCACCCGTAGTTTGGATAATTTTTCACCCCAAAACATTGAATCTGAGAAAAGGTTCATGCATGAATCATTTTTCAGATTTCTGAGGGTTGACTGAAAATTCAAATTTCTGTGGTGTCCGTTCGCAAGTGCTGGGGCCAGAGATGTCCTGCTGTCACCTCAACAACAGTGGATGGATTTGACATTCTTTATTAAAATACTTTGACAGTTTTTGGTGTTTTCTCATCAAGCATGGTGTTAGCCAGAGGGGCATCTGGGTGTCTTTTGGACACCCTGTTTTAAATTTGGACACCCATGTTTTTACATGTAATTGTATGGTAAGTGACAATGTACAATTTGTGACTGGTATCCTGCTCATTTCTGCTTAGCAGACAATTGTTAAGCAATTTATGCTTTTAAAAGCAGCTCTATAATTTGGACCCTGGTGTAGATCCCTCACACATGCTGCCAGTGTTGAGATTGAACAATAGAGACTTGCAAGTGTGCACGCCACGCTTAACTCTCAGCCACTGAGGGTGCCGAGGACGTATCCAGTTGAACTTGATTACTCTCTCATGTACGCTTCCCCTTTTCGATACTGCCTTTTTGTTACATGAAAGCCAAGCTTTACCTTGACTTTAACCATTGATAATTTGCTTTCCCCCCTTTTTTTTTAAGAAAATGGAGTCACAGATAGGGCGCTACCTGAGTAACAGCTGGTCATTCATACGAAATTGAAAAAGGTAAATTTAACTGTTTTTGTAAAGAACTGTAAATAATGTAAACTTAAAAGTAATTTGCAGACTCTACCATTGGCAGCGTGCCATATTGATACCACTTGTCACTAACCCCTAGAAAGGAAGTGCTGAAAAACAGCACTGATTGGCTTCCAAAAGTGACTGTTTTGCGCGCACACTTGTTAAAATTTTTTGAGCCTCTGTATGGCTCTTGTAGGATGCTTCTAGTAAGCACGTGTCAAATTGCAAGCATTTTAACAGTTTCAAATGAATCATGTTTTTACACGGTTATCTTTAACTGTGTACAGTTAGACATGTCACAAGATCAAAGAAGAATGAGAGGGGACCAGATGCTCTTTGACTTGATGCCTCTTTTGCGGGCTACCATACTTAAGCTTGCATGTAGAGCCGATCAGCCACAGGCCTAATTCAAATGTGCCATATACTGTTTTTACACGGTTATCTTTAACTGTGTACAGTTAGACATGTCACAAGATCAAAGAAGAATGAGAGGGGACCAGATGCTCTTTGACTTGATGCCTCTTTTGCGGGCTACCATACTTAAGCTTGCATGTAGAGCCGATCAGCCACAGGCCTAATTCAAATGTGCCATATACTGGGGAGATTGGCACGGCGAGATCGATCACCCCTGGCTCGGTGTAGGGTAAAACCGAATTATATTGTACATTAAAGTTACAGTTTTTTTATTACAGGATTCTTCTGATCGTCAATGGAATTATTTTACTGGTGGAATCTCAACGCCTGCAGTAGTTGCTTCCTTAGTTGCGTATGTAATCGCAGGTCAACTAGTTGTGTTTGTTGCTCCAAAGGTAAGCAGAAAACTCATATGGCTTAAGACAAATACACCCCTTTCACTGATGCCACATAATAATAATAATAATAACTGTATTTATATAGCGCCTTTTGCCAAAGGATACAAAGGCGCTCAGTATTTTTACCTGCCATGTATGTGGAGCTACGTTTTGAAGTATGAGACCTATGCATTTATAGCACAATGTAATGGTTACAAGGTGCTGTGGCGCAATATGCTGCCAATCAAACCAGGAACACCGGGGCGAACCCCTTCTCTTTTCGATAAGTGCACTGGGTTCTTTTACGTGCATTACACAACACACGGGACCAACGGCTTTACGTCCCATCCGAGGACGAAGCAATAATGGTTAAGTGTCTTGCTTAAGGACACAAGTGTCACGACTGGGACTCGAACCCGCGCTCTGCTGAACAGAAACACCAGAGCTTGAGTCCGATGCTCTTATCCGCTCGGCCACGACACGCCAATAAGTGTGTACGCATGGTCTGGCATTTGGGGATTCAATTGCATGCGCTTGACCAATCAGGATGGATGAACTATTCCAGGTATTTATGAATAATGTATTAATATGATATTTTTTTACAATCTCTTTTGACAGCTGAGAAAGTTATTCATGCTGTTGTGGTCAATCCTGTTTGTATATGTTGGATATGGCAGCCATGTTTTAGCACTTCTCCTAGTTCATGCAGTCATGGTGTATGTAGTCTCCCACACAAGGAAGCCAATTCTAGTTTGGACTGTTATTATAGTTCAAATTGCTTCCTTCAATATCCAAGCTGTAATAGACTTCCAGGTAAATACACAGATTTGTAAGATACTTTTTGAAGCAAGATTGTGTCGTATATTATTTTCGTTGTACCGTTACATTTATGTGTGATAAGCGCGGCATACCCAGTGCTTACCAAGTCGGTAGAAAATCAACAGACACACTAATTGGGTGGGATTCGAACCCAGCCCCTGCATTCTAGAGTAGATGTCTTAACCATTAGACCAAGTGGCCCTGGGGTCGAGGGTTCGAATCCAACCCAAGTAGTATGCCTGTGGATTTTTTTCTGCAGGTCTTGGTACATACATCATTGTGTGGTAAAACCAAAAAAATATTCTTTATCCCGATGCATTTGTTGAATATATTAAAAGTTTGTGTTGTACATAATCAAATCATAAAAAAATATCATTAAAACTCCCCATAATTTCACATTGATGTAATTTTCTCTGGAAAGATAACTTTTAAAATTAAGTTTCCCAAATAAATTGTTTAGTATTGTATGTCTAGTGCTGTCTGAGTCACATGGAAATACATCCATTACCATGGGCATTCAACAACCAATATATATAATGCAATGATTTAAACCTGAAACTTTGAGCCAAGTATGAAATTGCAGCTGGTTCAAAAAAGGTATACAGGATTGGTAGAGCTGACAAAATAGCCACAGACAGTGTTCATGTTTTGTGTGATCAACCATGTAAATGAAATTACTAACCTGTGAAAGTTTGGGCTTAATCCATTGTGTGAGTAAGGACAAAATATTAGTGAAAAATCATGCACAATTTTCAGCATGTAAACACATTGTCCTTAATGTTGGTTGAGTTTTCTTGAATGTGAATTCATTTCAGAGGGGAATATTTCACAGGAAAAACTGGTTTCAGTTTGAACTTCAGTAATCAGTAAGCTTTGAGACTAAAAATAAACAATGATGTTTTTCATCGAGACCAATCCTGTAATATACCTCTAAGATACTTTATCATCCGATTGTCTTTTCCTTCCATGTAGTATCAGTATATCACTGGATTGTATCCAGGCCTGGTATGCATTACAACCAGCAGTTTACGTCTGTTGTGTTTCGGCCTGGAGTTTTGTCGGAACACCAAACCGGATAAACCATCTCCAAGAGGCTACAGTTTCTTTGACATGCTGCTCTTCAATTTCTATTTTCCAGTATTTCATTACGGACCTGTCATTGGATATGACAATTTCCTCAGTCAGGTTAGTCAAGTGTGGAGGAATGAGGGGAGGAGGGAAGGGCACAGGAAGGAAGGGGGAGGTGCTGGCTGATGTGACGGACCAAGTAACAAGGAAGTATTACAGTGTCATGGCTGAGCCTTTTAGTGCACTGCACTCAAGTTCTAGTGTTGTCAAAGTGTGGGTTAAGGTTCCAGTCATTGCATTGTGTCAAGGCTGAGTGGTCAAAATGCATTGAACTCAAGTTCTAGTGTTATCAGAGTGTGGGTTAAGGTTCCAGTCATTACATTGTGTCAAGGGTGAGTGGTCAAAATGCATTGAACTCAAGTTCTAGTGTTATCAGAGTGTGGGTTAAGGTTCCAGTTATTGCATTGTGTCAAGGCTGAGTGGTCAAAATGCATTGAACTCAAGTTCTAGTGTTATCAGAGTGTGGGTTAAGGTTCCAGTCATTACATTGTGTCAAGGGTGAGTGGTCAAAATGCATTGAACTCAAGTTCTAGTGTTATCAGAGTGTGGGTTAAGGTTCCAGTTATTGCATTGTGTCAAGGCTGAGTGGTCAAAATGCATTGAACTCAAGTTCTAGTGTTATCAGAGTGTGGGTTAAGGTTCCAGTCATTACATCGTGTCAAGGCTGAGTGGTCAAAATGCATTGAACTCAAGTTCTAGTGTTATCAGAGTGTGGGTTAAGGTTCCAGTCATTACATTGTGTCAAGGCTGAGTGGTCAAAGAAGGGGTTCACCTTGGTGCTTCTGGCAAGGTTTGCTATAATTATAAACAAGACCAGTGAGCGATGCTTATTATTGTCTATTCTCTTGTAGTATGTAATTTTTTAACTCTTTAACCATTTTTCTGCTAATGACTTCTGTCTTTTTATCTAGCTTTGTTTTAGAACATAGCGTTTTGAGGCTGTTCTGCAGCAATACCGAGCATTATAAGTTTTTTTTTAATATTATAATTATTATTATTATCATGGGTTTCATAACTCAAACATAACTCGTCATACCTTTTATTAAAATATGGAGTTTTAAGACACATTCCGGGTGTGATAAAGCACTATATAAGAACTAAATACTATTATAATTATTATTAATATTATTATTATGACTTAGAATATTTTTGTATTTGATTTCTCCAAGGCCCAATGTATGTCTATGCTTAATGTAAGCAAAGAATCGGGCCTTACGGAAGCAGGGAATTCAGTAATTTTTGCTTGTGCGCATGCGTCCCATTACTAGGCGTTCTTAGCTTACACAGCTAGCGCAGAAATTCGGCGCCTGCCTATAAGCGAAGAATGGTGATCGCAAGAGCAGAATTCAACGGTAAGCCAGAGCCATGAAAGTGGGCCCTAATTGTGATCTTATTTTCTTCCTCCAGATCAATAATGATGTCAAGATGCTTTCTTGGAAGGAGTTGAGGTACATCTTGAAGGAGATGATGAGGTTCCTCTTCTGGCTATTCTTTTGTGAACTGTTGATCCATTACTTGTACTTTGGTGCACTGACCAAACATGAAGCAACGAGAGAGAATCTAAGTGCTTTGGATATTAGTAAGTGTCTATGAAAACATCTCAGCATCTCAACATTTTCCCTTATTTAAAGGAACATTACAGAATTGGTAAGAAAAATACTTGTAAAATGTACTTTTTGATCACAGATTTACATCAAACTTACACGGTCTAATGATGATGATAGTAGAAAACAGTAGAAATAGTAGAAATATTTCTGTCTGAAATGCCATATTTGATGAGAAATGAATAAACTAATTTTCCGATTGGAGTTTATCGCTCAGTGAGCGTTTTATTCATTTGTTGAATCTATATGATTTCATGCAAATGTGTAATCGGTTTTTCACTATTTTCTCGATTACATAAAGTGCTTACACTGCCGGAAACTGTTTTGTTAGCAAAAACCAATTCTGTAATGTTCCTTTAAACAAGTTTCATTTTAATTACTACCTATTATATATTATGCACTTTTTATAGCCAAATAGGCCTCTCAAAGCACCTTGTACTATTTTTACACCTGTTCATCAAGCCATAAGCATTCCTGAAGCCATCTCAACTCCTTAGGAGTATGTAGCACCTGCAGCCAAATGGCAGGTGCGGTTCTAGACCCTTTACACTTGACGTCACCCACTAACTTTTGCTACTGCTGTTTCATTTTGGGAGTCAAAAAGCAACCTTTATGTAATATGTACAGCACATTTTTCATGTATTTGGCGCGTAACAAGCTTCATTTCCAAACTGAGATTGGTTTCATGTTCATGTCATACAAAACATTACGAGGCGGATGCGCCGGCGGAAACCACAAAGTCTAAGCACCGAGCTTGTCCATCGTTAAATGGGTTGGAAACAGTTAACGTACATGTGACAAGACCATGCAAATCTATTCATTTGAATTTTTAATGAAGATTCATTATTTTCCAGCATGTTTTTTCTGTTTTCTTCTTTTTTTCCTTGCATTTTCTTGGGGGCTAGACAAAAGTTTGGAAGGATATATATTGGAAAATAAAAAGTTGCATCCCCTTAATGTGATCCTTCTGCTTGCTGCTTCCCAGGTTGAATGGTAACCTGGGTGTGATCCCGGGTTATAATGCAGTTACAGGTTGAATGGCTTTTGACTGGCTCCCGGTCCCTGAACAACGCTGTTAACAAATACGGAGACCGCCAACATTAGGGCTAGATAGCTCAGCTTGTAGAGCACTGCCACGTTAATCCGGAGGTCGCATGTCCAAATCCTGCTCTAGTCAGTTTTTCTTGTTCAATCCAAAATGATTAATTAAGATTGATTCACATTATAAGATCAATAGCTCTTTGTGAAAAATCGTGTCTTGAGATGTTTGGTTGATCTCTCGTCAGTAACGTCATCTCTGTGTTTCATTGCAGGTTTCCTTGCACTGTATCATTTACTGTTCTTCCAACTCAAGGTTTTAGTGTTGTACAGTTTGCCTCGTGTGATGGCATTATGTGACCACGTTGAAGCTCCGATCAACCCTGTCTGTATCCTCAGCATGCACTTCTTTAAAGATATGTGGAAGTAAGTTAAAAATTGTCTTTGTTTACTCCTTGCTTATCAGTCCCACCAGACATAGCTTCCTCCGCTATCTTCCTTTGTTGGCAATTTCTATTCAACTCATTGTCTTTACAATCATCTTGCTGAACTAAAAATTCCAGCTATTAATGTCTGTTCGTCTGTTTGTTTATGGTCTTGAGTCAGACCTATCGTTTGTTCTTGCTTTTGTCTGTCCAATTGGTAGGGCGCCCTACTCAAATGACGTCATGTGCATAAGGTCTATTGTATTTCTACGGCAAGCCGCTGCAAGCCTTTGCCTTTCCTGGACCTTGCCTTCATGCGTTATTATATTCCTTCATTATACCTGTTCTCCGTTATTTAGTGAATTGCGTGTGAAACTAAATGTACAGTTGAACTGAGTTGAATTGAATTGAATTGAAGATATCAGACTGAATGATAACAGCAAGAAACTTGTGTCTGAAACTCACTTTTAAATTTGATGATTGATTTTTCAGATGATTGGTGGCAGGGGCCATGTCAGTTAAAGGCCCTGTACACTATTGGTAAGATCGAAAAACACAATCGTTCACAGATTCACACATAACTTACATGATTTAAAGTAAGTAATGGTAGAAAGGGTTCCTTAAAATATTTCTGCCTAAAATGCTATCGTTTCTGAGAAATGAATAAAACAATAGATTTTATCGCGTGCGATAATAAACTCGATGTTTGAAAAACAGAAAAACACATAAGGTCTCTTTTCACTATTTTCTCGTGACCTCGATGACCAATTGAGCTCAAATTTTCACAGGTTTGTTATTTCATGTATCACACAAAACATGAACTTCGTTTGCGACTGTTTTGTCAGCTCTACCAATCCTGTATAACACCTTTAAACGTCCGCTGTTTATTCAAATCCGAGGAGGTTTACATCCTTTAAGAGAATAGAGTTGTTTATGGCTTGATGTTTCGACCCTTGCAGAGTCTTTCTCCCATGGCTGAAGAAAGACTCTGTTCGAGTCGAAACGTCGAGCCATTAACAATTATTTGCATTTATACCATAGGTCCTTTTGGTTGGTAAGCAGTTGGCTAACCAAGTGTATTGAAAATTATCCCATTTATTGAAATTATCTTATATTTTGTTTGTCTCAATTAATCTTTGCTTTAACCTTATGATGTTTCTGAATTGTTTACCTTTTTGAACCAACACAGAAATAAATGTTATATTGAATTGAATTGTATTGAAAGTTCTGTGGTGTGAAAAACAAAATGAGGAGGAACTTGTAAATGGATGACCAACAAGTTTTTTTTTTTCTCTCCTTGAACTTGTAACAGTGCTATATTTTGTTTGTCTCTTTTTATCTTTGCTTTAACCTTATTAAGTTTCTGCTATACCAGCTACCTTTTTGCACCAGCAGGGAAATAAATGTTGTATTAAATTTCTGTGGTGTGAAAGGAAATAATTACTGGAATTTTTAAAATGAATGACCTACAAGTACTTTTTTTTCTTGTACTTGTAACAATGCTTTTTGTTGTTGTCTCTGTTTAATGTATGCTTTAACCTTTATATTACATTTCTTCTATACTTGTCTACCTTTTTGCACCAGCACGGAAAATTTGAATTAAATGTTCTAAATTGAGAATTGAAATTTCTGTGGTGTGAAAATAATTATTAGGAACTTGTAAATAAATGCAATAAGTACATGTACCTTTTTTTCTTGTACTTCTAACAATACTATATTTAATTGATTCAGCATTGAAAAGACTTTATTTAATGTTAATTAACTGAACTTAGGAGACCCATACTTCAGTTTGATGGTTACAAGTGTTGACTTTAATTATTGTTGTGGGTCTTTTGTCTCTGCAGATACTTTGATAGAGGATTGAATGACTTGCTAACAAAGTGAGTACTATAATTTCTGTAGACTATTGATTGACATGTCTTGGCCGAGTGATTAAGAGCACCGCACCGGACTCAAGCTCTGGTGTTTCTGATTGGCTGAGAGTGGGTTCGAGTTCTGTTCATGACTCTTGGTGTCCTTGAGCAAGAAAGATGTACGTCCGTGTGTTGTGTAATGTATGAATAGAGAGAGAGAAAGAGAAGCAAGAAGCAAACAGAAAAAGCAAGGGATAAACAAGTGAATAAGGAGACGGGGGGGGGGGGGTCATGTAATTTCACTTGACTGCTTCTGTTTCACTTGTAAACCTGTTTATGCGTGTTGTCATGTCATTTTGAGAAAGACTCTGCAAGGGTCGAAACGTCAGGCCATTAACTATTTTTTGCATTTATAGACGATGTGACATGTTTACAAAAGAGCCACAGAGCCTGGACTTCCGGCGGGCACATTTGTACACAGCTCAATGGAAGAATACAACAAATCTTATGTTTTATGGAGATCGCACTGTCTGATTTTCCTCAACTTTTGATATGAAGAAAGGGGGGAACATCTCAAAAGCTGTACAGCTGTTGCTTTTTGTAAATTTTGAATTTATGTGAAAATTAGGACACAAAATATAAATTTTCTCATTGAGCCTGTGTAGCATCTTACCCGTCAGGAATAGCATTATAATGTACGAGGTCACCACTCTGTAAACAAATGTAACATGGTCTATACCACAGGTCCTTTTGGTTGGTAAGCAGTTTGCAACAGCCAAAAAAAAATTCTCAGTTTTATTTTTAATTCTGACCTAAACTAATCTACCTGTTTGATTAATACTTCTCACTGGAGAGAATTGGCCCATTCATAACGCACCTCACCCTGTCTTGATACAACAGGTACATCTACTTCCCACTGGGTGGCTCCAGACGAGGGGTCCTGCGTCAATCCTTTGCAGCTTTTGTGTGTTTTTTCTTCACCGCCTACTGGCATGGCGGGACTGAATCGCAGTACTACTGGGCCCTCCTGAACTTGGTCGGCATTCAGCTCGAAGCAGTTCTCCTGGCATGTAGCAGCAACTTCGGTCCTCTTCAGAGATTTCAGGTAACTTGAACACAAATTGAACCCCCATGTTATAATGGAATGATCATTGTAATATGTTTTGTTTTATATGCTTTCGAATATAGATTTTTGGGGGGCTTTGTTTTTCATGGATCCATTCTTAAAGGAACATTACAGAATTGGTTTTTGCTAACAAAACAGTCGCTGGCAGTGTAAGCACTTTATGTAATCCACCATATACATAAACTGACAAACCTGTAGAGGTTTGAGATCGATCGGCCATCTGGGTCACGAGAAAATAGTGAAAAACCGATTACACATTTGCATGAAATCATATAGATTCAACAAATGAATAAAACGCTCACTGAGCGATAAACTCCAATCGGAAAATTAGTTTATTCATTTCTCATCAAATATGGCATTTCAGACAGAAATATTTCAAGGGATGTTTCTCTACTATCATCATCATTAGACCGTGTAAGTTTTATGTAAATCTGTGATCAAAAAGTATATTTTACAAGTTTTTTCTTACCAATTGTGTAATGTTCCTTAACTTTGTGTTCCTTGTACAAAACTTATTTCTCCTAACATTTAGCAGCAACTCCTCTGCAAAGATTTCCGGTAATTTAACACGAATAAAACCCTGCATTTTAATGCAATAATCATTGTTAAAAGGTTTGTTTTGTATGCTTTCCATTATAGATCCTTTTGATTGCTTTGTTTTTAATATATCTGGTCTTAGACTTTGTGTTCCTCAAACAAACCTTACTTAAATACAGGCAATCCTTTGTTTCCAAATCCATGCATTTATTCCCCCCATCAGCTGTATACGTAAATAGATTATTTATTTGAATGTTTCCTCACTGCAGGTTTTGCATCCATTGTAAATCTTTGTAACCTTTTCTCGTATGATAAAAATTGTTTTGTTTGAGTATATATGTCTTCCCTTTTTAATCTGTGTAATTCTGTCGTTAAATTATTGTTTTTACCTATATGTAAATTTCTATTTTCTATGCGTTAATGAAAACTGAATTTCTGAATTTTTATGAATAACAATGCCATTTGTAGTTCTAACTCTAATCCGTTTAATTCTTATCTTGGTGCAGCCTGGCCAAAAATGTTGTAAACAAGAACGTCTCTTAAAATTGTTTGATCAAACCCATCGGTAATGTTAGTTATTTTGGACTCAGATCTGACAAAACCATGGAGGGTAAAGCTTGACGTCAAAGGTTTTCCCAGCTACTTTACGATGTGACTTTCATTTCATCCAACAGAATGGTCTGTCCGGTGCCATGCTGAGGCGATTTCATATGGCTTGTGCTGTGCCTAACTACTTGTTCCTAGCATCTGCTAATCTGGTGTTTGTTCTTGGTACCACAAAGACGTACTTTGTTGTGACTACAGTTTTTTGGGGTGGTAAGTTTTAGATGTAACACAATGAGTATTTGCAGAATGAAAGTACATACCCCCTCTCTGTCTGTCTGTCTGTCTGTCTCTCTGTCTGTCTGTCTCTCTGTCTCTCTCTCTGTCTGTCTGTCTGTCTCTCTCTCTGTCTGTCTGTCTGTCTCTCTCTCTCTCTTAATATGTGACTTGCTCTCACTGTCAAAATAAAAGCTTTTGACATTGCAGCTTTCAAGACTAATGCTATTACTGCAGTATCAACAATTAGAGGGGGCTTGACCCTCTCCCTCAGGACCTTCTGCAGCCATTTTATTTATGCCTTGTTTTTTCTGGGTGTATGGCTAAATGTGTGCATGGCTAAACTTGTCCAACTTATACTACGTCATTTGGATTGACGAATAAAACACGTAGCAACTCCAAATGTGTGTCGCCATGTTGCTATACTTGCGTGTTGTGATATTATTTTGGGCATCCATACATGTCTGGTGATTTTTTTTTTGCCATCCACAGGTTTTTTATGATATTATTTTGCCATCCACACGAATTTAATGATATTGTTGTTGCCATCCACACTTATCTAATGATATTATTGTTGCCATCCAGAGGTTTCTTATGACATTATTTTGCCATCCACACATATCTAATGATATTGTTGTTGCCATCAACACGTATCTAATGATATTATTGTTGCCATCCAGAGGTTTCTTATGACATTATTTTGCCATCCACACATATCTAATGATATTGTTGTTGCCATCCACACAATTCTAATGATATTGTTGTTGCCATCCACACGTATCTAATGGTATTATTGTTGTTGCCATCCAAAGGTTTCTTATGATATTGTTGTTGCCATTCAAAGGTTTCTTACAATATTATTTTGCCATCCACACATATCTAATGATATTGTTGTTGCCATCCACACGTATCTATTGATATTATTGTTGCCATCCAGAGGTTTCTTATGATATTATTTTGCCATCCACTCGTATCTAATGATATTGTTGTTGCCATCCACAGGTATCTTATGATATTATTTTGCTATCCACGCATGGTATTAATATTCTGCATCCACAACAGAACACAGAGCGTCAAGCTCAATGTCTGTGGATAATTCTTATTAATTTGCTTATCAATCGAACCAATTGCATTGAACTGTTTTGTTGTTCTTTATACATAAAGGCACCATTGTTTATATTCTATTTGCTTCATTGATTCATTTATCTTTGATATTGTCTTTTATTTATTGCATTGTCTTACTATTTCATGTCTTTTAATCTTGAATCATACTGCTATTTTTTTAACTGATTGTATTTATAACATTTGAACTACCTTTATTTATTGTCATTGTTTATCCTTATTCCACTAATGGCCAGTTGTCAAAATCTGTTTATAATAATGATGTTAACATTGATAATCAGTTGATGTAATGATTGCATTGGCGATAAAGAATATTGGTTTAGTTTTATCTTTCCACTGATGTGTGATAAGCACTGTGTACTTGGTGCTTTCCGGGTCCTTGTGGAAAAAAGCTATAGGCTACTCAGATAGGATTCAAACCCATGACCCCCACATTATAGAGGAGGTGTCTTACTCCCTAGTCGGTGACAAGGGAATAGTTCGAATCCTGTTCTTATATAACTGTATCTGTGATAAAGATTTTGCTTCAGGGTTTAGCAACTACATAAAGGGACTAGGCAGGGCAATCTTGTGAAATGGGCACTGAATGGACTGTGTATTTGGTGCTCAATATGGGGACATGGCGCACTACCCCCTATTGTGTCTTCATTGTGTGCTTGGAATCTCAGGAATTCTTTTGAGGATTTTTTTTTTTTTTTTGTGGGGGGGGGGTACTTCTGTACAAGAGGAACATAGTGTGTTAAAGTATGGGAACATTGGGGGGGGGATACCCTCTGCCCTATATTGGGCATGGTATAAGGAAGTAAACTGATATATTCTACTTTGTTGCATTTCATCTTTCAGATTGGCCGTGGAATATTCTGCAAGTGTTGTTCTCGTTTTACTGCTGTATTCAGGTAGTGACCGAAATGGAGAGAAGATACGGCAAGAAAATGCTGTTATCAAAGAAGTACATCTAAGTAACCTTCAGACAACTCAAGTGCTCTCGACACCAGGGCCCAATTTCATAGAGCTGCTTAAGCACAAAAACTACCTAAGCACAACAGAAATATATGCTTAATAAATATGTGCTAGTTTTATACTTTTATATTGATCTTTATATTTTATAAAACAACGAATAAGGTTACCGGCCCCAAAAATACCACTTTACTGCTTAAGCACAAAAACTAGCTAAGCACAACAGATAAGAAGTGTGCTTACCAGAATAAGGTTACCGGCCGAAAAAATACCACTTTACTGCTTAAAGGAACATTACAGAATTGGTAAGAAAAAAACTTGTAAAATATACTTTTTGATCACAGATTTACATAAAACTTACAAGGTCTAATGATGATGATAGTAGAAAACACCCTTAAAATATTTCTGTCTGAAATGCCATATTTGATGAGAATTGAATAAACTAATTTTCCGATTGGAGTTTATCGCTCAGTGAGCGTTATATTCATTTGTTGAATCTATACGATTTCATGCAAATGTGTAATCGGTTTTTCACTATTTTCTCGTGACCCAGAAGGCTGATCGATCTCAAACTTCTACAGGTTTGTCAGTTTATGTATATGGTGGATTATATAAAGTGCTCACACTGTCAGCAAATGTTTTGTTAGCAATTCTGTAATGTTCCTTTAAGCACAAAAATAGCCAGCACAACAGAAATTTGCTTACTAGAATAAGGTTATCAGTCAAAGTACCATTTGTAACTGGTATCCTGCTCATTTTTGCTTAGCAGAAAACTGTTAAGCAATATTGTCTGCTTAAACAAGCTCTGTGAAATTTTGCCCTGGACAGCTTCAGCAAGAAAATACACACAAAGTGTGTTCCCAATGCTAGCTTTATACTTTTATATTGATCTTTATATTTTATAAAACAACAATTTTGTAGCTTTTGATATGTTTTGACTTATAGAAACCCCTTAAATATATTTTCTTTTCACATATAAAGTAGATTTTGCATCAATGACATATTTTTGTATGTATTGTAGCTTTTATAAGTATTTTTGTACATTTGCTAGTTCTAAGTTCGTTTGACAATAAACTGTTTTGTGTTCTATGACTATCATTCCAGTGTCTTGCAAGAACACACATTTTTCTTTATGGATTTGACGTTGGATATTGACATATATATCAGTAGTGTTTTTTCATCATTTACCTGTGTCGAGTTTCTACAATTAAGTATTAAATTTTCTCGATCTTAGTGTAAGGTTGTTTTGTCTGTTATATTGTGCTTGTCAATGAAATGATATGAAACAATGCAGACTTCCCGAAAGACCCGAAAACAATGCTGGGGCCGATTTTACAAAGAGATAAGACTATAGTCTAATCTGAAGTTAGGACCAGTAACTGGTCTTAACTTAAGACTATAGTCCTATCTCTTAGCATTGCCTAGGACTAGTCCTAAGTTAGGGAGAGTTTTGTGAAATCGACCCCTGGTAGGCTAGCAATAGGTGCCATAATAATAAGTGCTCCCGCAATAACTGGGACGCAGTTGCTCGCGTTTGCGTCGCGTGCGGACCCAACTCGCATCACGCTGGTTTAGTGTACAGTCGGGTTAACTCAACACCCTCCATTTATAAGGGAAGGGGTGGGATGAGAAATAATGTAATTGGAGAAACGGAAACACTATTTCCCAGTTCCAGGGCGCTGCTAACTGTGGAATATTTGCTTAACAGGAAGCTGTAAGCGCAGAACTCCGTGGTAAGCAGCACTATATCGTACATAAAACTATTTACCCCCCCCCCAACTCCCCCCAGATTGAAAAAATGTACCAAAGCCTCCCCATGCTTTACCCTCCCCCGCCCCTACCCCCATTCTAGTTTCGCCACTGACTATATGAACTTATATTATCACTGCACTCTTTGGTCCTAACGCTGAATTTTAATCTGTTAGAAGACGTGTCTAAAAGCATGGTTTAACAGTCTCATGTACATTTCTGTCGTTTAAGTAGCTTGTAATTAGGGCAAAATACAGTTGCCACCAGGCAGGGCGTAATGATTTGGGGTTGTAAAGCCTGACGTCAAAGGACTTTATCAACACCTGGATGTTGCGCGCACATTGAAGCAAGAAGCAAGTTTTAACTTGCTTCTTGTAGATGAACAGACGTGTCACACAGACGTGTTACACAGCGTTTAGTCTGGCAGTGGGTGTTATCGATGGATACCTTCCTCCGTGATTAACCGTGCTAGACACGGCTTGGAAATATCAGCAGGCGTGTTGAACAGAGGCTAAGGTAGAAAGTGCAAGGTGTGTTGAGTGTTGAACAAAGGCTAAAGGCAGAAAGTGCAAGGTGTGTTGATGAATTGTAATCAACTGTTTGAAGTTGCCCTTAACACGAACTGCGATGTTAACCGTCATTTTGCACTTGAGGGAATTATACATCGGAAGTGTGTAGGCCCGTGTAAATGACCATTGAGAAATTAACACTTTGTTGATTGGGTAGACTGTCTGCAGAGACCGTCAAAAAATGTTTGGGTGTCGTGTTTTTTTCCAATAACTGCTGGCGAAATCAGTAAGGAGTGTACTGAGTATAAATATATTGGAGCTAGTCTGAGCGGAAATTGGAACAAAAGTTGTTTTTAATGACGAGGTTGATGTAGAAGAAGGTATTTCGATGAACTTAAAGGCAAATTATTCATTAAGGTGTTTGGAACCGTTCGATTGTTCCTATATAAATGTAGACATATATAATAAAACTAATCTGTGAAAATTTCAAAAGGTGGTAGCGTTTTTGAGATATCGCCGAATATCTGGAGCGGTTTTGTCCACGCAGGAAGAATAATCCGTATTTGGAATAAACAATCGGAGAAACGTTTACGCAGAAACGTTTCTTAGATTGAAATGTTTTTGAATCCCTCTCTCTTAAACCACGTTCCTTAGAAGGGAATCGTGTCTCAACATGTTTTACATTATGAACAGCTGCAGTGCTTCTTACCAAGTATGTTTGTATGGCCATTATTTTGTTGAGTAATCAACCGAGTATACCCTCCCTTTAAAGTCTTAATTTAAGTTGTACATAAACTGTTCGTGGAAAACAATTATTTGGAAACGGCAGATCGATTTTAACATAAAGACCTTGTTCAATAACTCAGTTTGTAAACATCGCAGATAATCTCGAGACTGGACGAACAGTGTGGAGTAACAATAACTAGAAGTTGATTGATGCAGCCATCATTGAAGATGGGGTACGTTTTGGGGCCGTTGACCCCCAAATTTAGGCTTTAATTTCGAACAGCTATTTTTTTTTTTTTTTAGATTTGAGAATAATATAATTAGCTTTCTTTTAAAGGAACATTACAGAATTGGTTTTTGCTAACAAAACAGTTGCTGGCAGTGTAAGCACTTTATGTAATCCACCATATACATAAACTAACAAACCTGTAGAAGTTTTCTACTATCATCATCATTAGACCGTGTAAGTTTTATGTAAATCTGTGATCAAAAAGTTTTTTCTTCTTACCAATTCTGTAATGTTCCTTTAAGACATTGCACGAACAAAACACGCCAATGAGAAGTGGTAGTTAATTGACAATTATTGTCGGGATACCGGCGTTATCTCGCGTCCATTGTAGGCCTACAGACAATTTGGCATTATTACATGAATTGTGTGCTTGGTCCGGCCATGCCATAATGAGAAATCTTGTGCATGGTTTTTAGCTATGAAACGGCATCATCTGTCAAACTGCGTTCAGAGGAAACATTCAAAAGAGAACATTTCTTATACGAGGAAAATCGGGCTATGCAACTTTAAGGCGGGGTTGAGAGAAAGGAAACGTCATGATCGAGGTTTCTATATACACGGCATAGCCACGGGGGCGGGGTGGGGCTTGGGGCACGTGCTCCCTCCCCATCAATTTTCCAGTGCCCCATCAGGTGTCCCCCCCCCCATCGAAAAAATCCAGATACAGTCTGGTAGTGTTCTCAAAGAAGGGGGAAACATGGTCTCTGCATGGGCTCCCCGCTGGAGAGCAATGAGCCACCCCCCCCCAAGTAAACAAGTTAAGGCGCCGCTTGGAGGTAGGGGTCAGTTTGGAGTAGGGTGGGATTGTTTTGGAGTAGGGTGGGATTGTTTTGGAGTAGGGTGGGATTGTTTTGGAGTAGGGTGGGATTGTTTTGGAGTAGGGTGGGATTGTTTTGGAGTAGGGTGGGATTGTGCGTCCTTCGTCCACGAAATAATGGGTACTGAAATTCCTTTTAGGTTTTGTCTGGCGTTTTGTTTTGTTTCTTAGTGTTGGTTTGATTTCTATTGTTGTAAATCAGCAATCGACAACCATTAAAGGTATTATACAGGATTGGTAGAGCTGACAAAACAGTCGCAAACAAAGTTCATGTTTTGTGTGATTAACCATATACATGAAATAACAAACCTGTGAAAATTTGAGCTCAATTGGTCATCGAGATCACGAGAAAATAGTGAAAAGAGACCTTATGTAATTTCTGTTTTTCAAACATTGAGTTCATTATCGCGCGCGATAAAAACTATTGTTTTATTCATTTCTCAGAAACGATAGCATTTTAGGCAGAAATATTTTAAGGAACCCTTTCTATCATTACTTACTTTAAATCATGTAAGTTATGTGTGAATCTGTGAACATTTGTGTTTTTCGATCTTACCAATAATGTACAGGGCCCAATTAAGTCTAGTGAGGTTTGCGGTGACACCATGTGCATATAAATCTCTCGTTATTATTGGTGGATCTGAGAATAACCGAAGGTTTGACAACTCAAAAAACGATTCTGAGAAATTGTCTCAGAAATCAGTTCTACATCTATTATGGAATCGCTTATGTCTTTCGTAAAGGTACTTACTCTTTTATCAATGTGTTTCAGAATAAAGATATATTTGAAAGCAAAACCTGTGGAAAAAAAATTACTCTTTTCCTTGTACGCCCTTTGAACACACCACGGGTAATGCATGAACGGTTTCGCTCAATACAGTAAATAAATCAAGCATCATTTTGAACATTTCAAAATTATATGATGACCCCCCATCCATGACGTCATGTTTTACGGATGACCCAAAGTGTGTGGTGTCTTATTTGCTTAGCTGGAATGTGCAGCATTCGATAAAGTGTTTGGAAGAAGATTTGCGCATTAATATTTGTGGTCATATTTTACACAATCATGCGCACTAACCTTTTGCGAAAGGCAACTGTGAGTCTCTATTGTTGATCTACAATTAATAACAACAGCCGAAACAATGCTTTATTATTGTTGTATCTGTCAATTAACAGTCATTTATTGTCTGTATCTAAATAGTGCACGTCAAGTTGTGTAAGACAATGAACAAAAAGAAGCGCCTAAGTATAAAGATAGTTTTCTTTCTGGGTAGGTTGGAAACATTCTCAACATGATGAACGACTTTCAAACTAGTCTAGCTTTATTTTTCTCGATTAAACCCCAAATTCGCCTCGTTCAACTTGGTGTAGGGTTGGTCCAAGTTGGATTCACTGCTGATCAAGTCATCACCCATAATATTAAATCGTGTACGCCATTTTGGGAGTCTGTTTGTCTGCGTGTTACTGTATGGACCATACATTATAATGTTGATCAATGGTATGGACCTTATGCATTGACGTTAGTCACGCCGCCATCTTGGAGGTAAAACGATGTTGAAACAACGGAAACGCACATGCACGCGCAGCGCACAGGATGAGCCTATGAGCAACATTCTTCTGACCTCTAGCCGAGGGGCGCCTACTCAAATGACGTCATGTGCATAAGGTTTATTGTGCATTTTTAGGTGACGCGCGCGGTTTAGACGTCACTTGCACATGCTTGCACCGACTCCCGAAAATGGGCAGAAGGTAGCCGCAATGACGTCAGTACAAGGGGGGGGGGGTCTAACCCACTTTGTTTATGTGAAATCAATGAGTCATAATAGCCCGGCTGCCGTTTCATGAATAACTAATCGAAGGCGTTGTCCAACGCGATTAATGTGTTTCTGATTCATTTCATGAATAGCTAATTGAAGGCGTTGTCCAACGCGATTAATGTGTTTCTGATTCATTTCATGAATAGCTAATCGAAGGCGTTGCCCAAATGCGATTAACGCGTTTCTGATTCTGACTAATCCTTAATTGCGAGTAGGCCAGGCTTATCGAACCTCTCAATGATAACACGTACTTTGGTGTTATATTCAACGTGAAAAGCTTCTACTTAGATAAAGTATGCCACGGTTTGAGCTGTCCTTACTCTATGGTTTGAGTAACAAAATTACGAGGCAACTTTGATTTTGAGGTGAATAGAAACGAACTCCACCATCAGTTTGTGAGGTAATCTTTTGCTTTGCTCATCGCAAGTTCACAACCAATTGATTACAAATTGCTCATGACAAGCCAGGCGGACCGTAAACTTTTTGAAGTTATCTATAACATGACTTTACTCAATGATCAACAGAAATGGTTAACGAAGGCGATTTTAAGTCAGCAACCCGATATTACACAATGTAATGGAGCATTCACCATTCAACGTCAGGGCCCAATTTCATAGAGCTGCTTAAGCAGAAAAGAAAACAATTTGCTCAACAATCTTCTGCTTAGCAGGAATATGCAGGGTACCAGTCACAAATTGTGATGTGACTAGGTAGTTTGGTTGGTAACCTTATTCTGGTAAGCATATTTTTGTTATGCTCAGCATAAAAAAAGTGGCTTAACAAATTTCTGCTCAGCAGGAATACGCAGGATACCATTCACAAATTGTGTTGTGACTAGGTAGTTTGGTTGGTAACCTTATTCTGGTAAGCATAAATGTGTTATGCTTAGCTACTTTTTGTGCTTTAAGCAGCTCATTAAAATTGGGCCCTATTGAGCTGAATACTCATTTTACGTTTGGAACCGAATTTACTATTAATTAGTAAATCCAAAGAGGAATAAATATATGTGGATTCTATTTGTAGAATCCAACCTGATGCCGACGACTGTTTCCAGAAACGGATGCAGAAAGAATAACATCTTTTAACATGCATTAATATTGATAAGCACTTAATACTGTAATACTCTATCTTTAAAAAATGAAATTTCTGAAGATGAAGAACGTAAAATGAAAATTTGATTAAGTTTGATTAAGGTTGATTAAGTTTGAATTATAACTGCTATTTGATAACAATTATGAAGATGATAACTCTTCATTTATTAAAATTGTTAGTATTAAAATTCTGTTAATGAAACAAATGGATCGTCAGAAAAGACTAGCACTGTAACCCGTAGGCCTGAAGAAACCTGTGCAGAGAAGATGATGAAGAAATGTTCAGTTGTCGATGTGTTAAGGAAAACCCTTAAAAACGAAAACTAGATCTGGGCCCAATTTCATGACTCTGCTTACCGCGGATTTCTGCGCTTACGTATCATAGAATTATGTGCTACAAGGGCTCCGTAGTAAGCGCAGAAATCCGCGGTAAGCAGAGCTATGAAATTGGGCCCAGGTAGAGACTAGAAACCAATATCCACACGGGAGGCCCCGCGTCCGAGGTGGGAATCAAACCGGTTACACAGACTGCGATCAGAGGTGAGTCGTTCTCTTCATTAGGGTCCATAAAATTGGATTCCTTTTTTGAATTCAATACTGCTTGCCCCCATTCATGCAATCAAAATGGGGGGAAACTCCTCCGATTGTTGCCCAATAAGTCAGTTTGTGTTAGTTTGAAATCTTTATCTTTCTAAGTTTCTAGAGTCCGTTTTGTATAGACCATGTTACATTTGTTTACAGAGTGGTGACCTCGTACATTATAATGCTATTCCTGGCGGGCAAGATGCTACACAGGCTCAATGGGAACATTTATATTTTGTGTCATAATTTTCACATAAATTCAAAATTTACAAAAGCAACAGCTGTACAGCTTTTGCGATTCCCCCCCCCCTTTCTTCATATCAAAAGTTGAGGAAAATCAGACAGTGCGATCTCCATAAGACATAAGATTTGTTGTATTCTTCCATTGAGCTGTGTACAAATGTGCCCGCCGGAAGTCCAGGCTCTGTGGCTCTTTTGTAAGCATGTGATGTCACAGGTCACATCGTCTATATGCAGGGATAGGTCATCAAGAAGTTAGGATTGAGGAGATGACTTCGAAGACAGCAAATAGTAAAACAAATGAAGCGAAACCAGCTCGTCTTTGACGAGAATAAACTCTTCCCCGTTTTTAACTACCTTAAATTGGGCGCTAAAGTCATTAATCAAATAATTTTATAGCTACTATGGTAGTCAGAAGGAACAATGAAGACACAGCCAAATCGAGGCTGTGTAGTTAATACTACAAAATACCGAAGAAACAAAGTCAAATTCAAAGACATGATCAGGTCATTCTGGTCCGAAAGACACGAGCAGTGGTTTAGTATGACGTCATAATAATAGTGCTGTACAGTATTGGAAATATAAAGAATTCATTATTACATTTTGTACAAGAATTTTGTTTTAAATACAATCACCAATTCCATCTCGCAACAAGGCACTTGCCTAAATATATATATACATATATATATATATATGTATATCACACTGAGTCTCTAAGAATCATCATGAATAATGGTCAAATATAATTCATTAATAAATTGCACATGCTTAATATTAAATTACGAAGCAATATCATAGTTAAATCAATTAATTTCGTAATAATAAATACATCACGTTATTATTTACATTAATCCGCGCTCGTTTCTTAATGGCATTTGATCGCGGTAATAGTCGTAATCATCCATCACTTCAATTAGTTAAGATTATCTGAAAGTCCGAACTGCTTTGATTACTAAATTGCAACCATTCACCGCGGTTATTTAACATGGGAATTTACAAGATGAATTCAATTTTCTATAAGATTCACACATTTGGGTTTTTAATCTTGGATTTGCTTTGCTTTTTTTCACTAATTTGCACTACAAAACTGTCAGTTGTGTGTGTGACACCTACCGTGTAGTCTGAAACCTAAGTGTAGTCTGGAACTTAAATGTAGTATGGATTCTCATTGTAATATGGAACCCAAATGTAGTCTGGAACCCAAATTTAGTCGGAACCTAAATGTAGTCTGAACCCTAAATGTACTGTGGAACCTTTATGTAGCACAGAACCCGGGCTGCATTTAGGCGCAGGTTTTGGATACATTTGCGTCTTAGGCTGCATTTTGATACTGCACAGTTTGGTCGAATCTTCCAGTTTGCCCATTTTTTTTCACCAGTATGATTACATATTTTATCTAGCATATATTATTTGTAAATTTACATATACGAAGTTCCAAGTTCAAAATGGATCCATGCTTAGTGAATCTCAAATAACGTAGTACGTTCTGATCATGTGTTCCAAACTCTGTTTGTGCTGTATTTCACGGGGTGAAGGCCCATCATGTACAAGGCAAACTTCAATGAATATTGGTGAATTTAGCCGGGTAAGTTTCCAGTACCGGCCGCTTTGCGGCATACAGAGAGTCGCCAGTACCCCCACCCCCCCAAAAAAAAATGTTCCTATGCACTCTCTCCCTCTTGTACAGAAGTACCCCGCCCCGAAATCCTGTAATTAATTCCTAAGATGTCCAGAACACAATGAAGACACTTTGGGGGGGGGGGGTACAGTATTCTGTGTATATCGAGCACTAAGTGAGTGCCAAGGCTGACACAAATTCACCTCACAATGCAACAGAATTCACTGTTGCGCCTTTATCTGCATTTTAGCTTGTTTTCATTTCAACTGTCTTGCATTTTGATGCATTTAGCAGGGTGCCTATAGAAAACGTGAATGTTTTATAGTAGATCGACACTGTGGGCTTTCCCGATGTGTTTTCTATAGTCCCTTTAAAAAAAACGTTCCTGTTAAAAATACCCCACAAGAACATTTTCTACTAAAAATCACCCCATATGTCTATCTTGTAAGCACACATGATGGTGGTTATGGACCGGGAGCTTAAATAGGACGCACACTAACAGCTCAAGTAACTAGGATTCAACTTCGGTTCCTGCCCAGCTAGTGACGCTTTATATCAGGGATTTAAACAAATACATGTATTTAAAAATACTTCCGGCGGGCGGCGACCCCATTTGTAATGAGGTCGGCTCCAATAAATCAAAGCAGAATTATTCTCTCTGTAATATCTAACCGAAACAGATAGGGAATCATAAAAACAAAACAAACAAACAAACAAACAAACAAAACAAAACAAACAAACAAACAAACAAACAAAACAAACAAAACAAACAAAACAAACAAACAAATACACAACACCCAACAGTAATCTGTTAAAACCTTCAAATTATTTTGAACAGTTCATCTTTAAATTGTTTTGTACAATTTCCATAGTGTACTGTGCATAACATTGGAACGCAGGTTGTATGTAACGAGCTTACTAACCACACGGACAACGATATGAGAAATAACGTGCACCCTAGTCCCGCTCGCCCCCAAAAGACGGTCAGGAGGATACAAACTGAGTTGCTTGCATGAACTGTAGTTACAATGGAATTACTTTATCTTTATAGTATTGGGCGGTGTGATATCTACGGAGCTGTGAAAGTGCCATCCGACGTGTTGAGATCTAGAAAAAATTTACTGCAGAATGATGACATCATAAACGTAAGATGACGACATCTTACAACAAAAATGTCGTCTTCCCGATATACTTCCTCATTAGGATGTCGACATCAATGAAGTAAGATGTCGACTTCCTGGGATCTCGGAATGACAACATCCTGAAAATGTCGAGAACTCAAGATAAACTATCTCAGGATGACGACAACCTCAAAATAAAAATGTCGTCTTCCCGATATACTTCCTCTTAAGATGTCGACATCAAGGAAGTAAGATGTCGACAAGTATGGTGACGACAACCTTCTTTCAGGGTGTCATCATCCCGAGACGAAATTTATCTGGAAGACGAAATTCTACTTTCAAGATGTCGTCATCTCGAGATAAATTATCTCAAGATGTCGTTATCTTACGTTTTTGATGTTGTCATTCTGCAGTAAATTGTTTATGATCTCATCAAGTTGGATGGCACCTCCAGAGCTCCGTAGATATCACTGTTTGCATTGTCGTTTGTTGGAAAAGGTTTAACTTATTTTTTTTAAAGTTTCTTCTTTCCTTGGGTGGTAAATGTGGGTGTTTCACTTTCTTCTACGCAGTGAAGATCCACAGCAACATCATACAATAAAATGATATTTTACTCTTGAGTAGCTTTCTTGCAATTAAATCAGAAAAATATGTTTAAAACAAAATTAAAAAGGCAATGTCATATGACTTTGCAAACGTGCCGTACTTATCCTGTTTAACAAATCTACATGCAAACAGTTCTACAAGTTTGCCCCTTCTACAGAACATAGTTTTATCTACAATTTTTGATGACAGCCAAAATGAAATGATTTAAGAACCAATGACTTTTAAATCCTCCGCTACACGTTCCTTATTGCTTGATTTGTCATTAAAATCATTCTTCACTATAGTCAAAATGTTCCCTGATAACACCCACAGCGTTTTATCCACAAACCATCTCCTGGATTCTCGTCTTTGTTGCATACTCTCGTGACTTCTCGTCTTCGTTGCATACTTTTTGGTTGTTCTCTTTGGCTCCTTAGAAAATATCTCGCCAAAACATGTATTTGCTTAAGTCTGTGCGTTTTCCCTTGTTATCAATCTATTACTTTGATTCTGCACACATCAGATTGACAGGACAACCCCTGCGAATTTCACAAGCACTTTAAACCAATTCTTTTAACACATTAGCCCGCCGAATGTGATATTTATACGGGGCCATGAATTAATTGCATAATAACTTCCACACAGCAGCTATATCGAAACAATCCAACATCATGTCGAGTCGGCAGTTCACAGTGAAGTATAATTGGGAGTTATACTTAGCGTACGCTATATATTTTTTTCACACACACACTACATTTAATAAACTGTGTCTATAAAAATGGTAAACATTAATGATAAGATTGTTTTTAAAAAAAACAAACAGATTAAAATTGTGGCACATGTGTGTCTGGGCTTGGGGGTGATTCTATGTCGGAGAAGGACTCCCTTTGAATATCAGGTTCCAGAAGTGCTAAGATGTTGGTGCTTTCTACTGGAGGGGGACCCGAGAGATCGGGTGGAGACGTCGGTGTACCGGTGCGTCGTGTCTCGCTGGAGCTCGAGTGTCTGGAACCACTCGAGCCACGTGACCCGTTCGAGTTCCTTCTGTCTTTCGACTTCTTGCGGTCGCCGGACAGCGCTGAGGAACCGGAGGCGGTCATAGAGTTGGAACCGGACTCGGCACTTTGTTGGCCGGTTCGTGACGAGCCGTCAGCGTGTTCGCGCACTTTGACTGTTATAGAGGACTTTTGCGGTGACCCGGCCACCACTTCGTTCATTGAACTGACACGAGAGCTGTTCGAGCTGGTCACGATCGATGAGTAAGGAGACGAATCGGGGGAAAAGAATTTAATAATGTCTCCGATTTGCTCGTCCAGTCTGTTCATTTTCACACTCAAACTTTCGATCTCTTCCTTCAATTCGATTTTGATTTCCATGAGACTTGTGAGCAGTTGTTGGTCTGTGGACGAGGTACTCATGGAGCTCGTTCCTTCTTTACTGTCATGGCGACCAATCTCATCGAGTTTCTGATCACTCTTCAATATTCCACTATCCGTCGACTCGGTCTTGCGGAGCTGGTTGGGCTTCTTGAAGGCTCCCCACTTGGACATCGGTTTGTTGTTCAGCTCAACGGGAGGTTTCTTCACCGGTTTGTCCTCAATGATGGGTTGAGGTTTGGCAGTTCTGTCCGGGGCCTTAACATTGGCATTGTTTTCAGGCACTCTCCTTAACATGGGTCCCTTCATGCGAGCCAGCACAGACATTGCCCCTATGTCATTCTCACCCTTCTCTACATCGTTAGCCATTCCGGGGGTTCGCTTCTCCGGAACATCGCTGAGTTTACGGAACTTGTTCAGCATTTTTCTTACGGGATGATCCGCCGGGATGGGTGGTTCGTTCTTCCGCTTCTCTGCCTCGGCCTGCTCTCGCTTCACATCGGCTACTTTTCGAAACACCAACTGGAAAATTATGGAAATTGAAGTTAGAAATGTAATTAGATTCTCCGGATAACCCGAGGTGACAATTTGTGTTTGCGTCTGCGTTGAGCATTTTCTTGTGATTTTATCTGACAGTGTGAGGTTTAAGTGCGGGATTCAATCTTCCCTAGAGGTGACTGATGTATTGCATTTTCATCGAAATGTTTCAAGTTGGCGGGAAAACAAGTAATAACTGACCAGCATAGTCAGTTACATTATTAATGTTTTCTGGAAACTGAAGTACGTGGGAATGGTTTGCACAAATACAAGGCAGACAACAAGAGAAGCAAGTGTTCAATCCAATTAGTTTGGTTTTCACTTTAATTTCAAACTAGTCTGTGTAGAGTCCAAGTTGTTTAAAAATTTATTTTCAAATTTACCCTGTGGTCTAGTTTACAACGATGCATAAAGATATCATTTGAAACACTGCCTCGGAATTTCAATGGACAAGACGTTGAATTATTAATTCTTGCCGCATTGCGTGTCACAACTCGGGGGGCATCATGAAAAGACATGCTGGCCCTATAGACAGGTTTTACATTACTGCAATTAACATTTGAAAAGAACCAATTAGGTACGGAGAGAGTTCAGCGAGTGAATCGCCAGAGCTCTATGTGACAATTACGTGTCAACACATTGCCAAACTCCCTTGTTATTATCGTGTTTAATTCTTAAAGCAAACGTATACCATTGGCAATTATCAAAGACTAGTGTCTGCACTTTATGTGACCCAACATAATACACGAAATACAAACTTGTGAAAGTTTAGGCTCAATCGGTCTTCGGAGTCACGAGAAAATAGTGAAAAACCCCGTTATATGTTTTCACTGTTTTCAAACACCGGGTTTTGGACAAGAACTAGTTGCTCTATAAATTTCTAAAAACTGAAAAATTTCAAGCAGAACTATTTCAAGGGAAGTTTCCCACCATGACGATCTTTATACCATGTAAGTTATGTGCAAATCTGTTAACATTTTTATTTTTTCAATCTTACCAATGTTGTGCACACCCTTTAAAGGCAGTGGATACTTTTGGTAATTACTCAAGAGTACTGTTAAACCCAAAAGAAATCCGAAACAAATGTGTAGTGCTGAACTTGCTTTTTATGTCACTTCAAAATGGGGTAACCATATCATGGGTGTGGAAGATATTGACATTGAAACAGGATGTTCAGGTAAATAAGGATGAGATTGACACGAAATCACAAAGAATGTATTTTTGGACAAAAGAACCATCAGTGGTAAAGATCTGGTTTTTTTTTGGTAACCTCCTTTGGCAAACCACGATGCCGTGAAATATGGAGTGAACATTATTCAGAAGATTGCAACTCACTCGATGTCTGAGGTTGTAGGTGAGGACCATGTTTCTCGCGAAGGAATTGGCAAAGGCGTGGTAGAAATTCAACACATCCAGCAGGTCGTCTCGTCTAATGCTATGTAGATCACAGTATGTCAGTGCCTTGACGTTTGCTGCAGCGTGGCCGATCGTGGTGTCCTTCCAGAAGATGTCGCCGTAAACGTCACCCGCTCCTGAATATAATATTGACACATTATCGATAGTTCAACGTTTTATTATCTGGACAAAATGCATTTTTAATTTCGTTCCAGTTGAGGGCCGTGTCGAACTACGGCTGCGGCTGGCCACAGCTAGATTGCAGGCGTCTGCTGCCTGTGCGTCGCCAGGCGGGCTGATCTAGCCACCGTGAGCCGGACACGGTCTGAGTATCTCTTGGGGGAAAGAACGAGCCCTTGAACAGAGAATCCTTGGGACAGTGATCGTTCCGAGTCGTATAGTGTCTCAAGAAACCGTAGTAACTAACAGTGCACCGCATAAGAATAAACTGTGTATACATGGCAGAACATTACATGTCGAACATTGAAGCGGACCAAATAATATACACTCTACCTTCGGGTCAAGGGTCAAGGATCCCGGTCCGGTGGAGCTTGACCCGTTTCTGGGTCAGTATGACCCGGAATAAGTTTCAAAATTACCCAGAAATGGGTCAAACTAACGCAGAATCTGAGATAAAATCCCATTTTTTTAAAAACATTTTCCGGCTGACCCGGAAATGGGTCAGGCCCCCTTGGACTCGGAACCCGGGTCAACACTAGACTTGATTCAAGTCCCGTTCTCATGCGACTCCCTTTCGCACGGCCCCAGCGCCCTATCCAGGACCGCTGGGATGGGCTAATCAGCATGCACAGATTCTTGTTTAGGAAGTACGTCATGCGTGCAGTGCTTGCAGAGTGAGTGTGATGCATGATGGGACTGAGCATGGGACTGAGCATTAACGTTAACGATACGTTTGCCCATCCCAGCGCCTTTGGTTTTAAGGCAAGGCGCTGGGGACGAGCGAAGAGGTCCCTAAGCATATCCCGCCAACTAGCAAACAACCCGTATAGCAAAGCGCGCTCGCCGTCAAAATGTGGTCCCGAGAATGGGACTTGACGAGGTCGTTTCTTACTCTGCACGTTGTATCGAGAAATCGTGCGGAACAGGTTGGGGAATGCCAAGTATCACAAACCAATAGTTTTCTGGGGATGGCACGGGATTGGGACTTGAGTCAAGTCTAGGTCAACTCTGACCCGAGAGTTTTTTTCAAAGTGTAAAGATTTTTATATATATATATATATATCGTTACCGGTACCTGTGAATTGTACACCAGACTTTTATGTAAATTATACTGATGTGTTTAGTGCATCGTTATGGGCAGTCATGGCAGTATATAACACTCTCGAATTGTCAGTACCTTTCATTTGTAAACACTGATCGCCATTTTGTTTGGGCAGTTTGGATTTCACAACTTGTATAGCTGAGTTACCACAAATTTGTCATTTTAAATAAAAATATTTAAATCTCGTGCTTTATGAAGATCATATATCTGCTTTTTGTTTTTGGTAGCGCAAATTGATTTGATTTATCAGTGGGTAATTTGATAGAATTACTGAAAAAGGTGACGATACATTGTTTGCCTTTATGCAGTAAAGGCTGCCCGTACTTTTGCCAACCATTCTAGGCTTGGCAAAACACGTGGCTATGGCCATTTCGAATTCACGGCTTCGGCTCCAAAATCGGCTCAGGCTAGCTAGGCGCCCTCAATTATTTTAACTTACGCATGCTTTGCGGTCAGGGCTTCAGACAAGAAAACTGGGCCTGAAGCCCAATCCAGAGCCGAAGCCGTGGATTCGAAAAGGGCCTATGACGTTGCGAATTAAAATGTCCATAAGAACAGTACCAGACTATGATCTGTGGTCGTACTTACCTAAAATAGCCACGACTTCATCATCCTGTATGATCTCCAACGAGCCGGACACGACGAACCACAACGAGTTCACGCTCTCTCCGACATGAACCAGGAGATCCCCAGGAGCGCTATGGCTCATTCTAAAGTTAATGGCCAAAGCGCGCAGGCAACCTTCACTTGCTAACCGGAAGCCCGCGTGGTCACTGAAGACCTTCCGGTTCAAATGGACACACACGTCCGCTTTCATGTCCTTTGGACAGTAACTGAGGACCTTTAACATAGAATCAAATGAATAGGTTTAGTTCAAATTTGATAAACATGAGCCGTGTTTTTTTTTTTAGATGTACAAGCATTAGACCTTAGTACTGATGACGTCACAGTCTGTTTACTTTCTGCAGAAGAACGGGAACCACTGTGCCTCTGCACAACTGTCGGAAATACAGTACCCAGTTACAGCACGCGAGCAATGCAGTAAACAAACCATGACGTCACAACAGGCAGAATGCCTTGTTTTCTGTTTAATTGTTGGGTTGCTTCAAAAAGCTGTTTTTTTTAAACAGAGTTTAATCTGGTTTCTTTGTGACAGGGGGAAATCTGTTTCTTATTTACAGCAAATAACTACTGGGGAGATTTAAATATTTATTGCATTCCACAATGAAACGATTGTTATTGATTTTGAATTGTTGCATAGATTTTGAGAAAATAGTTGTGCTTAGGACTGCACAGATGACGATCAGAGAAACCGCAGTAGCGTAGTATCAGGAAGTTTCGAATATTAATTGTGTAGTTTTTAAGCAAGGTTATACAGTATAGTGAATCTTCCCTTTTAGGTATTCGGTTTACCTTTTCAGTATCGATTCCTTTGCTTATCGACCACGACGATACGACATAATCCATGACTCTTTCGGATAAACCTTTATCCACTTGATGCAGTTTCATGAACTCCTTGACATTGCCGAGCATATCGTGATAGCGGGCAGTGTTTTGGGTAAACTGTTGGAATATTGTGGTGACGTTACCGAAGATGGTGGCATACAGTAGGGCTGTCGGTGCAAACAAAAAATTAAATCATAGTACTTATTTTGTTTCGTAATAATTATGACAGCAACAATCAGGTGGTTCGTGTATGTCTAGCGTTCTAGTGCACCTGGCTCAAGCTCTGGTGTTATCACAGTGTAGGTTTGGGTCCAGGTGGTGCTTTGGCGTAAAAACTTGAGTTTGTAGGGGGGCAAGCAGGGGCAACGACATAATTTGGGGGTCGGGCAAGCAGGGGCAAGAAAATAACTTGAGGGGCTTTTGATGTATCAAACCATTCTTGTGTGTATTTTTCGATCTCGGGGGGCGGGGCAAGGGTTCTGAGCAGGGGTTCTCCCTGCCCCCCCCCCTTGCAGGTTACGCCTTTGCTGTTGTGCCAACGAGCAAGACGCTTAACCATGGACACTAAACAAGTTAGGGCAGTTTTCTTCGACATCAACGTCGGTTCAATCCATGTCGGTTCATATCGGGCCATGTCGGTTCGTATTGGGCCATGTCAGTTCGTATTGGGCCATGTCGGTTCGAATCGGGCCATGTCGGTTCGTACCGGTCCATGTCGGTTCGTATCGGTCCATGTCGGTTCGTATCGGTCCATGTCGGTTCGTACCGGTCCATGTCGGTTCGTATCGGTCCATGTCGGTTCGTACCGGTCCATGTCGGTTCGTACCGGTCCATGTCGGTTCGTATCGGTCCATGTCGGTTCAATCCATGTCGATTGGTATCGGTCCATGTCGGTTCGTATCGGTCCATGTCGGTTCGTACCGGTCCATGTCGGTTCAATCCATGTCAGTTTGTGTCAGTCCATATCAATTCATATTGGTCCATGTCTAATTTCTATATCTGCGGGCCTTAATCAGTCATTGACTGTCTTAAAGATTCATTACTTACATCCGATTACCATCATGATGATGGTGAAGAACTTCTCAAACCCGGTGTTTGCTGCGACGTTACCAAATCCCACACTGGTGAAGCTGCTCATCGTGTAGTACAGTGAAGATATGTACAACACTTCCACACCAGGTCCACCCGATACTTTATCATTATCATCAAACTCATACGGCGCTTGAACTTCCATAGAAAGCTTGTATAACCAGCCAAATGTTTTATTGGGCTTGTTGTCTGAGACTCCGATCGAGTACCATATACACGCAAACCAATGGGCGACTAGGACAAACGTTAGCATGAGAAGAATAAGGAACGCCACACCGTACTCGATGTAGTGGTCCAGCTTGCGGACAACTCGACCAAGTCGTAACAGACGTACTACCTTCAGGGCGCTGAAGATGCTGCTGAAGTTTTGCTGTTGGACATAACAAAAAAAGTGGAAACCAATTAGGCCTACAGCGAGAAGACATTGAATTATGTAGTGACATGACAGGGTCCAATTTCATAGAGGTGCTTAAGCAGAAAATATCGCTTAACA
Source organism: Pycnopodia helianthoides (assembly GCA_032158295.1). Taxonomy (NCBI): domain Eukaryota; kingdom Metazoa; phylum Echinodermata; class Asteroidea; order Forcipulatida; family Asteriidae; genus Pycnopodia; species Pycnopodia helianthoides. The sequence goes on along the minus strand of CM063243.1, from coordinate 1,373,637 downwards.
ATTGTCTGCTAAGTAAAAATGGGCAGGACACCAGCCACAATTTGTACACGTGACATGGTAGTATAGCTAGCTGGTAAGCTTATTGTGGTAAGCATAATTTTGTTGTGCTGAGCTCTTTTTAGTGCTTAAGCAGCTGTATGAAAGTGGGCCCTGGATGGAACAGCGCCATCACTCTGAAAACAAATTCCCAGTCAGAATTGACCCGGGTTCTGGATCACAGGGGAACAGACCCATTTCTTGATCAGCATGACCCGAAAAACTGACACAGTATCCGGGTCAAAATCCACGTTTTTAACCAGTCTGACCCGGAAATGGGTCAGGCCTCATGGGACCCAGACTTCGGGTCAATTCTGATCCGCGTGTTTTAAGAGTGACGTACGAGCTGACGAGTTTCGATAAACAGCTCTCCCTTTCCGAGATGAATTAGAGAGTGCTTCTCATTTTATCTAGCGTTAAAATTCGAAATGCAACAGGTCGAGAATTTTGCTGGTGAATGCATTCAACACCTTTAAAGCAGGATGTTGTCTACTGTCTCAGTGAGGAATACTTACATCTTGTTGTTGAAACGCATTGATAACGTCATACGGTAGGCACGATAGTAAGTCAATGATAAACCAGGATTTGAGATAGTTCATCCGAATGACCTTCGGGTCAGATACAACCTCGCCCCCAGGGCCGACGAAAGTGGTGTGGAAATTGAGGATGACATCGATGAAGAAGACGATGTCCACTATTCCATCGATAACCATTACGATATAGTCTTTGGTAGAACGAATCACGAAGGCCAAGTTGAGTGGTACGGCTACAGCCGTGTAGAAGGTCAGCAACAGAATGATCCAATCCCACATTGTTTTAAAAGTGCAGTAATGAAGGACAATATGAGGCGGTGTCTTGGGGGCTTCTCTCTTGTATTGGGGTAAGACTTCGGCATCCAGGCTCATCATCTGAGGAAATAATGAACGAGAAGGACAGATTAGGGTCAATGAGTATTTGTCTCTGGTGTCGTAAGGGAGGCTCTGAAGTCTACCGGGGTCTTAACCCTGATTCCGGATCACAGTTGGACTGATCCTATTCGTTGGGCCTGGAAACCTCGGCTTCGTCTCCCAACTCCGGCTATATGGGCTTCGTTTGATGTTGGAAACACCAATATACCTTGCTCCGGAGCCCAAGCCGGAGCCCAAGCTGAGGTTTGGGTAAGCGCCATGGTAAGTTTGACCTTGAATCTGAGTCAAAAGTCTAGAGTTTACGGGTCACATTGACACTCAGTCAGATAAATGGATCAGGTCTCCTGGTGATCTGGGTCATTTAATATTGCCACCATCAGTCCAATACAAACAGGCGCGGTATTCACTCATTTTTCCAACCTGGGGTCGATTTCACAAAGCACTAAGATTCATCTTAAGATGAGTTATCAGTATTACCCTAGTGATTTGTATTGTGACATCACTCTTTGCTAAGCAACTGCGATGGATTTGCAGTTACGATCAGTCTGAACTCTTTGTGAAATCGAGCCCTGGTCTCCTGCTGGTGATCTGGGTCAATGACCCGGGATACAGAGAAACAACACCTTACCATTAACGAATCGGCACAATGGGCTGATAATGTTTTGAGGTCATTATAGATCATGCCACTTTACATAAACAGTGAACTTGTACATTCAAGTGCATATCCTGGCAGGCAAGATGCTATACTTGTTCCTATGATAAATATTACACTTTGTATTGGTTATACCACATGAAATCAAGAATTGTAAAAAATAACAGCTGAACCAGTTTTGAAACGTGCCCCCTTTTTCCATATCAAAAGTTGAACAAACTATAACTGTGCAATTTCCATAGAAATTAAGATCTTGAATCTAAGGTTTACGGTGACACTATGTAATAAAATCGCTTATGAGTTGTTGTGGTTCTTAAAGAAATAGATGATGGTGTGACAGCTTGACGTTTCAATCGTATACCTTGTGCGTCTTCAGGAAAAAGGGATGAACGAGATAAAAGCTCTTCTTCTGATTACGATCAGAGCGCACTTTATGGCAAGAGCCAGTTGGTCAGTAGAGTACCAATAGTAATAGGGACGTATAATATGTTATTAGGTTTAGTACATTAATATTTGCAAGTCCCATGGCAGGACTGTAGCATGCATTTTAACTTTTGAAGTGAATCTGGGAAGGCCGTCGTTTACTTATAATAGAACGGGTCCGTGATTATGTAAGCCACATCTAGTTTATTGCAATCATACGCCACGGCTCGGCTCGCTGTGTCTCCCGGGGTATTCGTCAACGATGGCTGTCACTCCATGCAGACTGTTGATTTGGCAGTTTTCAGCCGTTGGCGTTTCAAAGCACTAATGGAATCAGAGCTAAAGTATTGGGACGAGATTATCCCCCTGAAAATGGATTATGACAGTGCGCGGCTGAAGCATGTGATGAACTCGGTGTACTCTAAAACTTGCATAGTGTGTTTCATACGACTTGCTAAGTCCTTTTTAATAGATGTAACAATTGCATCATGGATAACGAATATTGTTTCGATTTTACTCCGTCGTCTTTTCCATTGACTTACTCAGTTCTTTCTGAGTCAGGTGGGATTAACTCCGCTCGGGTGGGATTCGAATCCACGACCCTCGCATTCTAGAGTAGATGCCTGAACTGCCATACTGAAGAGAGGCCCGGGCCCAATTTCATAGAGCTGCTTAACGGTAAGCAAATTTTCGTGCTAACTGTAGCAGAAAAAAATGTGCTTTAAGCGTAAGCAAATGAAGCGTGAAGTCGAAGCTCTACTCACGCATGACGGATCGGTGAAAGCAGCGAATACCATGCCTGATTATGTGGCCGAGGGTTCCCCCAATGTTCCCATACTTTAACACACTGTTTTCCTTTTGTACAGAAGTACCCTCCTAAGATTCTCTAAAGAATTCCTGAGAGTCCAAGCACACAATGAAGACACATTTAGGGGTGGGTACCACCATGCCCGTATCAAGCACCAATTGGCAGCCTGTGGGGTTTTCCACAGGCGCCGAAATACTTGGGGCTCGATTCGATATATGGCACAGCAAACCCCCCCCCCTATTGTGTCTTCATTGTGTTCTGGGAATCTCAGGAAATCTTTAGAGGATTTCGGTGAATGTGGGGGGGGGGGGCTTGTGTGAGGGGAAGAGTGTGAGATATGAACATTATTATTATTATTATTATTATTATTATTATTTATTCGGCCAGTGTCAAAAACAAATACATACAAGTAGAACAAAGGGTAATAAGACTTTTTTTTAAAGTAACTTAAATACAGGGTAACTAGAGGGGCGGGATTAGACAAAAGGGTACAGGACAGGTACGGGATGTGGAGGAAGGAAGAGGAAGGGACAACAATCCATTCTAAGACGGCCAGGATAAACAAAAGCGTACTACTACACTATGACTCAAAAGCCTGCTTTTCCAATCCTCGAATAGAGTATAAATGAAACAATCACTATAATAAACACTTAGATACTATAAAATAAACAATATAAAAATATACTTTGAGTAAAACTAATAGAAAATTTGAAGCACTAGATAGATATTTGATAGGGGGGACGGGGGACTCCTTTGCCATATATTGGGCATGGCGTACTCGGGAAGCCCCGAGTGTCTACGCACATCAGTGTGTAAGGGTGTAACCAACATAATATGCCAAGTCCTTCTTGAGTAACATCGAAACGATGTGTTTTCCATTCAGTTGGAAAATAATGAAGAAATACATGGAGCTGTATAGGGTTTACAACAATGAGCTACAGAATGTTTAGAAGATTTTGTAACAAAGCCGTAATGCAGGCATCCTTGCAGTCGATGCTTAAAACATATTTAAAGGTCATTCAATTCAGTATCATAAAAAAGGATCCTTCTTCTGTAACAAACACCATTCAGACAGCCCTTGATGGTAGTTGAATAGTGAAGTTCAATCAGGTACTAATCATGGATTCCAATGGCGTAGCCAGTGAATCCTGATATCTCCAATGTCTCTGTAATAGGTGATAGGAGATCACGTCCCTCAGGACATTCCATATTGGCTCTATGGGACAGGTTTCGCATTAAGCTGCTTGAGTGAACTTTGGAGTTGGTCAAAATAGCAAATCTGCTTAGTTTAACCAGATTACCATTAACGCTAAGCGATAAATACACCCTATTGAGAAGTCAAAGTTACTGTCTAAATTAGGTTACTAAACGTACGCTATATATATCTATATAATATCATTTTGGAATTGATTTAAAATTAAAACCGTTCGACTCAATCTGAGGGTTGAACTAGTCACAGGAATGATAAGTTTGGTTTGGAATCTGTGTCAAAATGACCCCCGAATGGTCAAAGTGACGCAGAATCCGAGTTACGGGACGGTTTTTGGAACACTTCCGGGTCAGCCTGACCCGGAAATGGGTCAGGCCCTCAGAGACCCAGACGTTTTTAGAGTGCATCCCCCGTGGTATTTCAATTACATTGACCCCGGGGTCATCTTGACCCAGTTTTCGAGTCAACATTGCATCATTGACCCGAATTCATATCAGTGCGACCGGGAAATGGGTATTGCTCATTGCGACCCTTCCCAGGTGGGTCGATTCTGACCCGGAACCCTTGCGCCCACTTTTTTTGTTCTGTCGATTGTCAGAGGGTAGTTTATGTTTCTAATTTTAGTTGGTTTAACCTCTTTTTTTCTTAAAGCCTTGTGCTACAGGTGGTTCTTGGTGGACAGGGCATTGGTTAACATTTAGTGCTCGATATGTGGCAAGGTGTACCCTCCCCCTCCTCCTATTGTGTCTTCATTGTGTGTTATGGGAATCTCAGGAATTGTATACAGGATTTTAGGGGTGGGGTACTTCTGTATGAAGAAAAGAGTGTGCTGGGACCGTTTTTATTGGGTGGGGGGGGGGGCGTGATATAATTAGTTCAGGATGTGTTGTGCTGGTTGGTCTGCAGTTTCACATAGTGTTCATTTTCCACCAGACCCAATTTCTCTTAAACTTTGTGCTATAATGAAAGCATGGGGAATATTAAAGACAGAGCAACTGAATGTAAAAAAGAAGAAAACCTGCACATAATTCCCTTAACGGAACATTATAATAGAAGCCATTACTTCCCCCTCGGACTCTGAATAATTTAGTTGAGAGAAATAACCATTAAAACGCACATAGACCTTATGCATGACGTCATCACGCCGCCATCTTAGAGGTAAAAAGATGAGGCACTAATGGAAAACGCACAAGTACGCGCGGCGCACAGAATCAGCCAATGAGTAACCTTCTTTTGACCTCAAGCCGAGGGCGCCCTACTCAAATGACGTTATGTGCATAAGGTCTATTTAATCGAAATGATCAAATCAATCCCGACAAATTTAGATCCATGTGTACTTACATGTGCAATTTGTGATATTTGATTTTGCGTGCTCTGCTCTGATTTAATATTTGGAAGATGCTGAGCGACTTGGACGAGGACCGACTTGCTCCTAGTCACTGTCCGAGCTAGCCGGCGAATCTTCCCATTCCTGTCATTTAATCAAATCAGAAAATCAAAGTCAGTTAAACGAGTTTCTGTTCGGCGAGACCTTGCTTTAATTCGTTTATGCCGATACAAGACGAAAGCTCATCCGAACCGGTACATCGTATATATAAACATCAAATAATGCAGGATTTATTTGACAATGCTACTGTCGAATGTTATATCTTCTATGTTTTTGTTCAAGACATTGTAGTGCATACTCTGAAAAAAGGGTGGGGGGGGGTCTGTCAGAAATGACCCGGATTATGTGTCCAGTGAGGCTTGACCCATTTATGGATCAATATGTCCCGGAGATTGTTTCAAAATTACCAAGAAATGGGTCAAACTGACGCAGAATTAGATTTTTAAAAAACCAAATCAAATGTTTGACCAGTTTAGGGGTCAGCCTGACCCACAAATGGGTCAGGTCCCCCCCCCCCCCGGGACCGGGAATCTGGGTCTATTCTGACCCGGGATGTTTTTAGAGTGTACAGTAAATAGTTCCCAGTAGACGCCATCTTTACGGTCAAAGTGCATTTTGGCTTGCAGGTGCGTCAAACGCTCAACTTATTAACGCAGCCGCGTTGTTCACTGACCAATCCTGCAATGAGTTTCGTGAAATGCGCGCGTGTTGCACGCCGTTCTCACACGAAACGCACGACTGTTTGTTCTAAACTGCCCGTAAAGATGGCCGATTTACGTCACACTGCAACCTATCTATAGGGAACAATAGCGTTATTTGTTCTCAGAAAATGTGCTCCTTCTCAAATAAAACTGACTTCTGTTTGATTATACTTTCACCCAATTTTACAAAACATAACAACACAATGATTTATTTTATAATCACAAATACCGCAACCGTGCGAGGGAAATCAACAGAACACGAAACACTCCTGGATCGATCTCCAAAAAAAAAAGAGCTTCCGATGCATTAATAAGTCATTTAGTTCATGCAGACAGGAACCTATTCCTGATTGTTTCCTCCGAGAATGGGAGCTGCACACAACAACAAACACTCGTTGCCATGGTAACATTTAGTCAAACGGGTTATTCAATCTGTGTTATTTGCTTTTAGGACTTTTTTTTTTATTAAGTTTGTTTTTTATTACAGTGGCCATGTTCTGTTCGTGTTTTGTATGATAACATGGATAAACCCGTCAGCCCTAATACAGTTGTTGTGTTCTTGTGTATTTCGATAACATGTAGTGTTCTGGTGGAGTTTTTTTTTAAATGTTGGCCACATCTTGGTTTCATGTGTATCTTCTGAATGTGTAAGGCAGTGGATACTCTTGGTAGTACTCAAGACATACATTACCATAAAAACTGGCTTGGTATTAAAGGAACATTACAGAATTGGTAAGAAAAAAACTTGTAAAATATACTTTTTGATCACAGATTTACATAAAACTTACACGGTCCAATGATGATGATAGTAGAAAACATCTCTTGAAATATTTCTGTCTGAAATGCCATATTTAATGAGAAATGAATAAACTAATTTTCCGATTGGAGTTTATCGCTCAGTGAGCGTTTTATTCATTTTGTTGAATCTATGATTGCATGCAAATGTGTAATCGGTTTTTCACTATTTTCTCGTGACCCAGACGGCCGATCGATCTCAAACTTCTACAGGTTGGTCAGTTTATGTATATGGTGGATTACATAAAGTGCTTACACTGCCAGCAACTGTTTTGTTAGCAAAAACCAATTCTGTAATGTTCCTTTAAGGACCATCTGAGAGCTGCTGATAGTATAAAATATTGTGAGAAAGGACTCCCTCTCTGAAGTAATGTAGTTTTTGAGAAAGAGGTCATTTCTCACTAAAGTATTTGAGTCTAAGAAAGGCCTCAGGCATGAAGCTTTTCTCAAGGCATCTGAAAGCACACAATTCTATGAAACAAGAATGTTTTTCCTTTCTTTATTTTCTTGCAACTTCGATGACAAATTGAGCCCAAATTTTCACAGGCTTGTTATTCTATGCATATGTTGGGATACACCAAGTGAGGATACTGGTCTTCGAATATCCCTCCTTTAACATACCTTTCCCAGTCTCATCTTCAATAGGCTGTTTGAGCGAAGTGATATCTTTGAAGGTGCACAGAAAGAGTACAACCTGGCCTTTCTCATTCTTAATGGCAGCGACTTGAAGAAGAGACCACATCGGTGTTCCTGTAATCAAAAAACACAAAGAAAATTGTTGCCATCATTGGTTATTTTATTGTAATCATATGATATTAATTTGAGTACATTTCTAGACGTTGCGCGGCCATGACGTCAGCTTTAAGAAGAATGTTCAACCAGAGCAGCATAGCTGTGTGTGATTTTGCCTACGAAGGAGTTAATTATCATTGAGATATTAAAGGAGTTTAGGAGTTAATCAATAGCAAAGCAAGTAAGTAAGCAAGCATAATGGCTTAGCAGTTCCTAGGACATGCTCCGTTAAGCATGGACCACTAAGTCCCCCCTAAGTCCCACGGCCAACACCTAACCATCACGTCATCTAGCTTTATCACCATCGCCATTGCACTTAAGTGTCACCCATGGGGAACGAGGTGGTACCTTTAGATTACACCCTGTTGACCACTCAAGTGGTACCCTGGGGACGGTACAGATCAACACTCGTTTACAAGACGTGAAGTACGCGTAATAGTGCAATCTATATATAAAATATGTTCCATGATTTTGTCTACACATTGTTTGCATGAATCCGTATTGTTTATTGTTTATTATAGAGAATTACGTATACATAGTTAATTAGTTGAACTGGTTTATTTTCAGAGTCTTGGAAGACTCTTGATATCGTTTAGAATGTAAAGGGGAAAAGGAAAATGTAGAGACAAAATTTAAAAAAACATTTAGTTGTATATTCAGTTTGCGGTAACAGCATGTGTGTATATCTACTTTGCTGTGTAGATTTGTTCTTGAGAACTTGTCTTGCTATGCATTCTACTGCCGCGGAGTAGATTTTCAAGACTACTTGATTTTGAAAAGAACTGTCCTACGTATTTCATTTCATTTGCAGATTTATCAGATTCTGCTTTTGCAGGCACGGTTCATCGAGTATGATATCTGGCCCTTAAATTGCTTCAATATCCACCGGAATAAAGATAACATCGTTTTTCTGAACTTGGTCTCCCGAATTCCGAAATCTACTCCACGGCAGTAGAATAAATAACAAGACAAGTTCCCAAAGAACAAATCTACTCAGCAAAGTAGATATACACACGGTCTCACCACAAACGGAATATACATTGATACCTCACCATGCAATACCTCAAAACCCACAAAACATTTAGTTGTTTGTTTCTTGCTATGTGAGTAGGCCTAATCAGTAAAAGTACTCTTGGTGCGCGAATTTAACGATTGTCATTTCCATCCAAAATAAATGACGTCGCATTTTGATTTATAGTCAAGAGTTATCAGATTCTGCTTCATCGAGTGTGATCTATGGTCCTTAAATTGCTTCAATATCCACCGTAATATAGATATATTCGTTTTGCAAAAAGAGAGAGAAGAATACCCCCCCCCATCCGAATTGGACGTGAGGATGTCCTCAATACTGCACACATTTCTAGTTCTTAATCTACAAAATGGTAAATTTGAGCTCTAACTTGCTGCACGATGTATCACGGCATAAGTGGGTTAAACGAAGACATAACGACTGCTTGTCAGAAGAGTGCCACTGCTGGGTAAATTTGCAATGTTCGGTAATGTGAAACACGACAACGGCTCCCAGGTCACTTTTGATTTATTAATTTTAATGGCGGGCACACAATTGGTTCCTTTGGCGACAGAACCGTTACTATGCAATGTTGACGTGGTTTATGGTGTTACCCAATCAGACTTGTCTATTCACTAGGAAGGGCAAGGAATATAGCTACATTCTGGATAATTCATAAAGGTTCAAGAACAATTATAGAAATGAGAAACGCAAACATTTCCATGCTGTCAGCCATCGGACGATATGTTGCAAAGATTTAATTTCATTTGCGTAGTTGAGTTTCGAAATTGTACCCATATTCGTCTTTGACATGATCTAATTTGTTGATATACTTGCTTGCCACGCCTACTATAGTCATGACTTTGAAGATAATGAACGAAACCGGGACGGCTTATGCTATCCAGAACCCTAACGCGAGAGGGACTTGCGAAATCTCTTATGGTTTGAGTGTTTAAAAGGTCTTAGGACCTTATGCAGTGACGTCATTCATCCGCCATCTTAGAGGTAAACCGATGAGGAAACAGTAGAAACTGTACGCGTGGCGTGCATGATGGGCCAATGAACAGCCTTCCTTTCGCTCGGCCCCAGCGGCCTATCCAGGACCGCTGGGATGGGCTAATCAGCTTGCACAGATTCTTGTTCAGGAAGTACGTCATGCTGCAGTGCTTGCAGTGTGAGTGTGATGCATGATGGGACTGAGCATTAACAAATGAGCGTGCTTGATACGTTTGCCCATCCCAGCGCCTTTGGTTTTAAGGCAAGGCGCTGGGGACAAGCGAAAGCCTTCCTTTGACCTCTAGGCGAGGGCGCCCTACTCAAATGACGTCATGTGCCTTAAGGTTGTTTAACTTATTTGTAATTCAAAATGTTCAAACTCAGTGTCGTAACCCGAGGGGCCTCACAAAATTAGATCGAAAAAAGTACATTAAAACCCTCCTACTGTCAGTGACTCTTGGCAACATTTTTCCAGTGAGTTGACAACCATTTGAAACCATTCAACTGCCAAGGTTGTGTACGGTGGCACAACTGTACACAGAACTAACTGTGTACTGTGTACATGCATTCCCTCATGGTATCATATTGCAGGCTGGCATAGTTTATCTATCATTCAAAACCACAGTGAATGGTATTGAATTGGTCAGACAGCAAGAGGGTTAATGTGATATATTACATGTTGCCATGTTCGATACATTAAATAGCACCCCCATATCCCCCGCTTGCCCCTCCCCTCCCCAAATGAAAATGTAAGGTAACACCACTGTTCAAATTAATAATTTACTGATACTTTTTTGGTTAACCAAAATAATGACAAAGGATACAACGCTATTGTAATGATGAGGGGGGGGGTGTTAAATAAACAAGACCTTTTTAAGGAACTTGCGGATGTGCATTTCTGAATTAAATGAAAGCATATTGCCTACAAGTAAAATTGAGTTGAAAGGCTGGTAAACACGTTCATGTGTTGCTTTGGTTGCTATAGGAACCGAGGTATGATATGGATCTAAACAATTAGCATCAGCATTTCACATTGCGGCACGTTCATCGTCTTCAGCGTGTTTGCATTTCGTTATCAGGAATCATTTATTTCCCTTTAAAGGCAGGGTGTACTTTTGGTGATTGTCAAAGACAAGTATCCCAACATATACATGAAAAAACAAACCTGTGAACATTTTGGCTCATTTGGTCATCGAAGTTGCAAGACAATAATGAAAGAAAAAAAAACACTCTTGTTGCATAGAATTGTGTGCTTTCAGATGCCTGAGAAAGGATTCATGCCTGAAGCCCCTTTTTTTAGATTAAAATATTTTAGTTAGAAATTACCTCTTTCTCAAAAACTATATTACTTCAGAGGGAGTCGTTTCTCAGAATGTTTCAGCAGCTCTAAGGTGCTCCTTACTATAAGTAAGTTTTTAGGGCAATGTATTTCCTGAGTAATTACGCAAAGTATCCACTGCCTTTAACATTGCTTGTTAATCAATTTGATTGAAACTCTCTTTTAAAAATGATTTACCGAAACAAAATGGCACCCTGCGGTTTGTTTGGAGATGAGCAAAGGGGTCTTAGTGCGTGAGGCGAGGAATAATAAGTCTATCACATCCAACTACAATAGACGTTCTTTGTTTGGTACTTTAGTACAAATCAACATTGAGTTATATGAAATTAACCTGTATGACGTCATACGTTTTGAAGGATAGTGTTGATAATTTCTTACTATTTTTTTTGTAACAGTAAATCCGATGGTTTACCATTTACTTTTAGCTAAGAATATATGCAGAAAAAATGTTCAATAAGAAAAGACCTATGTAAACTAAAAAAAAATACACTTGAACACAGTCGGATTTGCTTATTTTTTAAGTAAAAGTAGAAGTTATACTAAGTAATACTCCACAAAGAATGCAAAACAAATTAGGTAAGATAAATATTCAAGTTGTACGAAAAAATCATTTAAAATTTTAGATCAAACGGACATAAAATGAACAGATGAAATCAATGGCTGGGGTAACAGTCGAAGTCATACAATAGACGTGTAAGTTTAGAGTCGTGCATCGAGTACGGCCTCTACACGTCCTCGTCCAATCTCCCTCACTTAACCATTTTGAATCACTACGAAGAGAAATAAGATTCTCTGTCAGTTTTCCTTAATACAGACTATATTGATCCACTCTTGTCAATCTGCTTGAGTGATTGTCCAACAAAATGACATCTCAACTATTGACCAGAGTTAGCTTCAAACTGGTAGCTCTCCATCCTTCTTGATATTGTGTATAAAGCGATATTAACATAACGAACTTGACTAGCTTGATCAATATTCTGTTTGACGCCTAAGTTCGGCAGTTTTTCGCCCTCGGGGGGAAATGATGCGCTCATCTTGCAGAGGGGCCGCGGGGACGCTCAGGGTAGGATTACGGCAGCACAGTCCCGCCGTATCGGTATACCCTCTCCCCACAGATTGTCCGTCTTGTATGGGCCTCAGGGACATGGAAGCATTGATTATATAATAAGCCATCTCGCGATCATACATACAGACCTGGCACCTTTCGCGGGAGAGCGAAGAACATTTTTTTCAGCTCTGCAAAGAAATAATTATGGTAAACGGAAACGCTGAAGTATAATATTATTGAGCAAGATACCGTAAGTGTGTCAACTGATACGCGCTCTACGTCACAGCCCGAATCTGCAGAGTCATGCTGCAGGTTGTTCACGTTAATTGTCATTATGCCTTTGTCACTGTCTGCTGTAACGTCAGAGTTGGGGGTAACCATTATTGCGAATATTAGAGTGTACACCTTTGTTGTATTTCCAACAAAAGATGGAAAGTGTTCCGCCAGAAATACCTCAAGATATGACGGATCCCAATTGGATCAGAAACCGGTTCTTTAAATACCAAAATAATGTCAATGGCAGCTGACACGCTGAAATTCAAATCGAAGATTGTATTTTAATGCAGAATATCATTTGCATGCAGTGAACAGAGCGCCCGCAACGTTCGTTACACCACCATGCAGCTCCATGAACGATTATAAGCTGGCCTTTATAATGTAACCCACCGTCAATGTAACCACATTCAAATTGAATTGATCTTTGAATAAAAGTAATCAAGGTTTCTCCATTTTGTAATCTTTCCTTCATTTCGTAATCCTTTCAAGTTGATCGTTCGCGTCAGGTTTTACATTTTCTTGTTAAGTCAATGTTCGCACCATTGTACTTTAAATAACTTTCATGAATACAGATTATTCTCTTGTATGCATGGACAGTGAATCATGGACAGTGATGACGTTAATTTATCATTCGGATGGTATCTATCAACATAAAATAAAGTGCCCCTCGCAGTCTGGAAATCATTCCATTATTTCTACTTAACTATCAAGGCTGTATTCTTACAATTTCCAATTGGCATTGCGACAACTAATTAAAATGGAACCAAATGCCGCAAAGGTTTTTTTGTTTTTTTTTTTTTATAAATAAGTTTAGACTATGGTAAATTGCCAATAACTCGTTAAAAAATGTATGATGTCCAGCAGTTGGGCTCATTACTAGAGTAATGGATCACCATTAAAACATTTCAATTCGTGAAGAATACAAAGTCCCTCGCTTTGTAGCATAAATTGTCGCCGGATGAAATATTCAATGGATTTATTTATGGTGGATTCTTTTGATCGGTTGTAAAGAAGAGAGAGAGAGAGAGAGAGAAAAAAAGCGGCACGAGGTGTAAATCCAGGGGTAAGCTGACTCATTGGTGGTGATGATGTAGGGGGAAAGTGGATGTTGTCGGTGCACCTGGTTAGCTAAACGCCAACACCCGCAGCTCATTTCCGTTGTGAATGCCAAGTCTGTTAAGCTACGGGCCGTTTTTCTGTCTCCGCCGGGCAATAACAACAGCGACCAATAAATCTTAAAACACAACTATGAAAATACACCGGCGAGATTCTTTCAGAATGTGATTAAAATACGTGTTCGTTTCTTTCTCTCGGTCAATTTGGGCTGGTCGACGAGAGTGTGGATTTTACGTACGGTCAGACTGTTATGTTTTGTTGTCAGAAATTTCTACTTTTGGAGTCGATTAATTATTTGGGTCAATTTAGGCTGGTTTAAGAGAATATGGATTTGACATACTAGGCTGTCAGACTGTTATTTTCCGAAATTGCTACTTTTTGGAGATAAATACAGAATATTTACAAAATTGAAGATGTGTAAATTGAAGCAAATACACGTTGACAGTTTTTATCTTCATCAACAATTTTAACCATCTTTGGAGAATTGTTAACAATAACCTTATTCAGACTGTTATATCATGTTGTCAGAAATTGCTACTTTTTAGAGATAAATACAGAAATATTTAACAAAATTGAAGATGTGTAAATTGAAGCAAATACATGTCGACAGTTTTTATCTTCATCGGCACTTTTAACCATCTTTGGAGAATTGTTAAAGGCACTGGACACTATTGGTAATTACTCAAAATAGTTGTTAGCATAAAACTTACTTGGTAACGAGCAATGAGAGAGCTGTTGATAGTATAAAACATTGTGAGAAACGGCTCCCTCTGAAATAACGTAGTTTTTGAGAAAGAAGTATAATTTCTCAGTAAAATGTTTGAATTGATTTTGAGACCTCACGCGTGAGGTCTCGAAATCAAGCATCTGAAAGCACACAACTTCGTGTGACAAGGGTGTTTTTTCTTCCATTATTATCTCGCAACTTCGACGACCAATTGAGTTCAAATTTTCACAGGTTTGTTATTTTGTGCATATATGTTGAGATACACCAAGTGAGAAGACTGGTCTTTGGCAATTACCAAAGGTGTCCAGTGTCTTTAATCCAGAAGTGATAACATTTAACATAGGCCTATAACATTGTGTTGTCATTTGTTAGCCGTCGAGAAAGAAATTGCTAGGGTCGAAACGCCAGGCCATGAACTATTTTGCATAGAGGAATAAACTCAGTCTCAATCAAAAAAGGTGAACAGAAAGAAGATGCTCTATACTGTCAATCCACTGATAGATTTCGGGATTCATAGTGTTGTAATTCGCACTGCATTACAGTCTGTGTCAAGGTCAAGCCATGCTGGCTTTCTTGTACGCATTGAAATTTAATTTAAAATTAAATTGATAAACGTCAACATAGCCTATAACAATTGAAATTGAATGGTCGGTGGTGCATTCCTATACATACATAACTGACGAATCAAACAAAAAAAGACAAAAACCCAGACTCATCGATCGATCGTTTCTGTGTTCGAAGAAACTTTTCCACAGCAATATGTTTTTGTTTGTCGTCAGCCATCGTCGTCATCAGTTGTCCTTTAATTTTGGTCATTTGAATCGTTAGTCCCGTGTCTGTTTGTTCGTCGTTGTTGTTTGTTTGCTTGCTTCCTCTCTAGTCTCTACAAACTCGTGCTTACCGGAAAAGATTCAAACTTGTGTTTCATTTCGGCGATTTCTGTGTTGATAGATTTACTTTAATGAGTCGATAACTTATTTTCACTGACTTGTTTCTTCTCATGGAAAGCAATCTGATACTGTATAGGACACAGTTCGCATTTGCTTTTTTTCCCAGGAGAAAAAAAATTGTTATAATAGTTTAAGAAAACAACTTGAATTTGGGTTAGTTTGTTTCGTGTGCTTACTGTTTCTTTTGTAGATGACAAGCTCCGCTTGTAACGGTGTCTGGTCCTCAAAAGCTTTCTCCACTTTCTTGATGGTCTCTTTATCAGTCAGGTCCCCGTACATAAAATTACAGGTGCTGCTCTTCTGCATGACGTCAGCTCTGGTACGTCCCGTCATCTTGCAGAAACCGTCGTTGCTATAGACGATTGGGTACCCGACCACTCTGGCGTTGGCCAGGATGAAGTAGCTGTCTGTAAATTGAAGGTGAAAAAATGAGAACGGGTTTTAGATTGCAGAAATGATGTTGAGTCATTGTTTTGCCGAGCACTGGACACCATTTTTATGACTGTCCCAAGTGACCGGGTCGACACAAATTTGCCCCCTGCAATAAACCTAAATGTGATACTTTCGAGTAGTTTGGGTAGCAACCACTGATTAATCGGTGATTTGTGTAACTTAATAGCATTTATAACAATTATGAAGTGTTGTTTTGCACACCACTTGCGGTGTGACCTGCAAAAGAAGTGTGGAATAAACCTAAATTATGGTAATGAGTCCATTAGCCTTTTTGAGGTATGGTAGACACTATAGGAGTGTACCGTTTGGTTTGGGTGTATACAGACAGATTAACCCAAACCTTATAGTTTCATAGTATTGAGTCCACCATATCTCAAAATGGATTATATTGGTTTTCTTCCAATGCACATTGTGTGTCTGGTAATGGAACCAAAAAGATGCCTCGAAAGTGAACTCAATCACTGTAGCTCTGAAGCCTGATTAAGCATTGAGGATGCTTGATATGAACCAGAAACACCAGGGTAAACCCCTACTCTTCCAGAAAACTTAATTACACCATGCCCTATAATGGGGACAGGTGTGTGTGTGTGTGTCCCCCCCCCCAAAAAAAAAGGAGAAGAAAAAAAGAAGAAATGTTCTCATACTTTAACATCTATTTTTCTCTCGTACAGAAGTACCGCCCTAAAATCTCTAACGAATTCCTGAGATTCCAAGTACACAATGAAGACACAATAGGAGGTACCACCATGCCCCACATCGCGCATGAAGTTAACTTAATAATCACTGTGGCTTGGACCTGTGTCCTGTGACCCAGAAATACTAGTTTCTGGGGTTCTGGGTTATTTCATCCGATTTTCCCACAAGAACATTACTTACGAAAGACTATTATATAACACAAAGACGATACAATGCAGTCAGATAGGCCGGATTCGAACCCACAATCGGTGGAGTGCAAGAACGTCACGAGTTCCCGACAATGCTCTCTGATTGTTTGAATTCGCCACCTTTTACTATAGAAGGATTATAAGTCTGAGGCCGCGATGGTGAATAGAAATGATCATTCATTTATTGCGTATGCAGTCGAGGGGTTGTTCAAAATCCGATACAACGATAGTGGGTGACACGATACCATAACGCACAACCTTAGAGGTTATTCTAATTTTATTCCTCTTGTTTTACGAATTGTGCAAAATTATTTATTGCCATGTCTACTACAAATGGTAGAAATAATTCTTTATTATACTATAACAATAATTGAAGAAGGGACTGTTACTTTGAGCATGTGTTTGTGTTAATGTATAGCTTAAGCACGTTTGACATACATGAGTTTCGTCCTTGCATGCTACAGCAGGTCGAAAATTACATTATAAAAAAAAACCCAAAACCCATTAGCCTTCGACGGGACTATAGAGAACAATCTAGAACAAGATTTGCACAATGTCTGCATGTGCGTGCAGAACAATATTAGTCCCTGGCCAGGTGCTTATCGTTGAGCAAAGATCGAAATGGCGGCGTGTATGATAACGGAGGGACTAGGCCTTAATTCATGTATACTTGTATTCATCACAGATGACCTTAGTCATTTGGTATCCCCAGTAGAATCATAACTTCTCATCAAGACAAACACAATCGTGATCTTGACTTGGTTACACTCTCTAAATTACACGTGGCCATGAGAGATGAGGGAATAATTTCCCGGGTCCTTCACTGTCCCATTTTGGGGGGAACGATTCTGCCTTATAATCCACACAAGGCCACTTCCATTGAGTCTGAAACATTATTTGCTGGATAAAAACAATATACAAAAGCCTACAACGGCAAACATGCAGCGTTCATGCCCGGGCATGATTTTAGACTGAACACTCGCATTAGAGTGCTCAGCACGTACGCGCGCCCATTGCGGTCTCCTTAGAATAAATATGGCTTCGTGAGGATCGAAAAGACTAAGCTTTTTTTTCCCCCCATATTTTGATAAAGAGCTATCCAATAGGTCGCATCACCACACCAACGGCGGGAAAACTTGTTCCCATGGATACCCTTTGGGCTTGGGTAAACATTTAGCATGATATAACCACACTATGTACGTCATTGCTTGCATGATATGGATTAAATAATATTAGTTTACTCATTATTTGGACCATAGGTGCGACCAACTAGTCTCGAAGCTTATTAAAACATTCCTTTTTATGGACCCTGTCATAATTTGTGAATGATTGTGGATAGGATGCTGCTGAAGAATGCAGGCTGTTGACTTGCACACATAAGCTGATGTAGTTGGCCTTTCGGCGTAGTGTTTACAGAAGATTGTCTCTGCGCAGTTTTACCACTGTTCTTGTCATGTTTTCTTTGTGTGTGTTATAGTCTTCATGTGTGTTGCAGTTTGTGAATATTCTGTTTACCTTTGTGTTGAAATCGCTTCTATATTCTAAAACCTACCTGGCCACAGTTGACCCGGATCCGGGCCACATTGGGCCTGGGCGATTTCTGAGTCAGTATGACCGGTGATCTGTGTCAAAATTACCCAGATAGAGATAGGACACTAAACTGACGCGAAATCCGAGTTCAAATCGCAATTTTGACCAGTGTCCGGGTCAACCTGACCCAGAAAAGGGTCAGGCCCCAGGGATCCGAAATCCGGATCAATTCTTATCCGGAATCCGGGTCAATTCTTATCCGGAATCTGGATCCATTCTTATCCGGGATCCGGGTCAATTCTTATCCAGAATCCTGGTCAATTCTTATCCGGAATCCGGATCAATTCTTATCCGGAATCCGGGTCAAATCTTATCCGGAATCCGAGTCAATTCTTATCCGGAATCCGGATCAATTCTTATCCGGAATCCGGATCAATTCTTATCCGGAATCCGGGTCAATTCTTATCCGGAATCCGGGTCATTTCTTATCCGGAATCCGGGTCAATTCTTATCCGGAATCCTGGTCAATTCTGACCCGGGAGTTTTTCATGTTGTACATGATCATACACCAGTGTTATGCATGTTTGTAAGTGCCGGCTCGGGTTTCTCGGTTTCACCTTGTTTACGAGCATAGAACACAGTAACTAAATACCACCAGCAAAGGTTGAAACCACTGCCACGTGATTGTAATAGTATAGCATGTACAATGTAACAAGTACACTTTTTCGATTACACATTTTAGCTTGTGTATGCTTGACATTAATGCCACGGCGGTCATTATAAAGACGGATCGCTTATCTGATCTACCCGGCACCTGAGACCAAGCTGGCTTAAAGTAAACGCGAGAGGAAGACACACGCACATAGTTGTTCAGTCAATAGACCTGGCATTGATTAGTGCTCAGATTTGCTTTTGCGACATTTATTCAGCCTAAATCTTGAGCTCCAATCGTGCCGGACAAATACGGAAAGAGCTTGATATACGGTGGATCAGAAGTACTGGTCTAATTTTCAAGGCACATGGATGCGGCACCTTGCTGCACATAGAAGCTTTAATCGGGCGCCGTAGAGCAGAGTATGGAATAATTTATGTCAGTTTCGAATTAATGTGAATTGAATAATAACTGTGAAGTCACATGTTACACAATTCCAATACGTATATGGGAAAAAATTGTCCTAAACATTTAGTAGTAAAACACATCAATACAAGTGACGCTCGAACCGTCCATCGTCAATTATTGCATTAACTTCAAACCAACAGAGCACAGGTAACATGCTACGTCAACATCCAAATCATCCGTTGGAAGATTGCAGCCCTGATTCCCGCGCTATCTCCTGTGTCACGTGATGGTAAAGAATTCATAATGAACCGAGTTTTAAGTCATACGTCATTAGTTTGACTTTGAAAACTGCTTCAGTAATCACAGTTGCAATCCTGATAGTGCAGAAAGCCTTCCCAAAGTGTGACGGCACAAAGGTTTAGTGCTGTTTCATCAAGCAAGCGACGCGTCGCTGAGGCTTTTAGGCCTATTCAACAGAATGCGTCCATTAACACTAGAGGGCGCCATGTTTAAGCCATTAGAGAGAAAGCCCAACTTGGTTTGAATTGGATAAAAGCAAATTGCACAGCAAATGAAGCCATCAACTGAAGCTTTGGAAGTTTGGATTCAAACTCCTCTGACTTATTCCCCGCCATGTTGCCACAACCCAAACAAGGGAGTTTCGGTGCAACAGCAGAATTGCGAGTCCAGCTTGCCTTGGTGTGGCCGTTGTAGGTTTGATGATTGGGTTGGTGGTGGTCGCAGTGAGTTTGGGAATTATTAGAAATGGCCGCCGGGCTGATTTTGCAGATCAAGATGCATATCAGTGCACTGAGGACGAAAACTATACTAGGATATTGCCTGATTTACTATCAGCTCAATTAATAATATCAGCATTCAGAGGTTCAGACTAGAACCAATAAAGTCTTATATAAAAATGCTATTAAGGTAAGGGGTTTTGACGTGAGGCTCCTCAACCATAAAATGTATTAGAAGTGAGGAATAAAATATATTTCAGTTCTTGAAAAACCTTTCTATATATCCATGATAGAAAATTATATCTTTGTTATATTCGTATACATGTACGAGTTTTTGAATCCACTCTGCATACGTTTACGTGATGATGGATAAATAACAATAAACTTGTAAAAACATGAACAAACAAACAAATACAACGTTGGAACAAAACTAAAATGACAATTTTGATAAACCTTTCTTGAAAATTCATAACAACAAGCGGTTAACTACTCAGGTTTGTTTGTTTTTTATTTATTGGGGTACAATTATTTGACAGAAAATATTGCTTAACAAATGCCTGCTAAGCAGACATGACCAGGATACCAATCACAAACTGTACACCTGACGTGGTAGTTTGGCTGGTAACCTTACTCTGGTAAAGCATACCTTTGTTTTGCTCAGCTGCTTTTTGTGCTGAAGCAGCTCTATGGGATTGGGCCCTGGTTATTTGTTAACATGGTTTGAACGTCTTGTATAACAGAATAAATAAATGAAGTCTACGGTAACCACCAATAATGTAACTTCCCTCCCAATAAGTAACTGAGTTCCTATCCACGTATGACAGTGATGAGACTGAGTGTCGAAATGTGTGGGCTGCAGTATTGCCGTTCCTTCTTGTTTGTTCATTCGTTGAGAAGTAAGTTTAGCATTCATTGTTTTGGCTCAATGATGGTTCGCAGAATAGAACAGTAATGTGGAACCTTGGGTTTACTGTGTAGGCGTGATTATTGATGGCCGTTCTGTAAAGGTTTTGTTTAGCTTCATTAGTGCGTTTGTTTGTGTTTACCGTATTAATGGCCGTTCTTTAAAGGTTTTGTTTAGCTTCATTAGTGTATTTTGTTTGTATTGCTGCAGAATACTCTCCCGATATGTAATATTTGGATAATTAGCATATTCCGTAATTGGTTACTGACAAGATGTTTACAACGCACGGTTGAGCGTCTTTGTTAAGGGCATTTTCAATTTTATGCTGAATGATTTTTCTGGAAAAATTAAAACAAATTAACGGTGGTCGAAAATATTTAACCAGTGATCTGAAAATGTTGAATGCACCTTTTAAATAATTCAACCGTTTGAAGTTGCCAAAATCGAAGGACTGACCCCAACATTTTGGAGGAGTAAATATTTATTATGTAAACCGCCTGCATTTTCGATATTTGCCAAATTGTGCCGGTTAATAAGAAAATGAATTTATGCTGGTTATAAAACATCCATGACATTGACGTGCTTTGAAGTGGAAGGGGCTCTGTTTGCGCGTTATAAATTTTAATGATTATTTTCATTTTCGTAATATCTCGGATCACTTCCAATAAAGGAACCTGTAAAATGTCAATGAAAAGAGTACCAGCAGATTGTTAATGTTTGGAGTTCATTTTGACAGGAAAGCAAGTTCGGATGCAAACACGATTTTCTCAATAATGTGTACAATAAGCAAAACATAACTGATGGAAGACTCAATGCGCTGCACACAAAACCTTAAGATAACACACAATAAACAACCATGCAATATGATTCAAATATTACACCAAGTAGGATTTCGATTTAAAAAATCAATATTATTTTTCCAATAGGGGTCGATACTCCAACAAGCTTTCAAAAAGCCTCTTGAAGGCATCTTCAAGATGCTTCTTCGAAGGCATCTTCAAGATGCTTCTTCGAAGGCATCTTCAAGATGATTCTCCATCAATTAACAGACGCAATGATATCGTTTCCAATGTGAAGGTCAATATTAATGCCGAGTCTAAATTTGTTTACCATGACAATATCGAAACACCGACATTCGAGTACATAACATGATTTGCTGTCAATTCACGGAGTGATGTGTATTGTGTTGTTATGGGTAGATGACGTTTGTGTTTCCATACCGTCTTTGTTTCTGTGTCTGCTGAGGCAACATTGTCCCTTTATGGGTTTTTTTTTTCTTCTAAAAAGCCTTTAAGTCGCCATGGGCGTTCCACTCAGTTATTGCACTGGACAATGTATCTCTTGTGTATGTCTGCTGTTTGTGTCTCGTCTGTATTTACATAATTCAGTTAATCATTTAAATTTATACTGCACAAAGATTAGACTCCGCTATTGCATCACACAAAACAAACTTGGCATGTCTCTCACAATTGGCTAGGCATTGTATTAGTTCACACACACACACACACACACACACACACACACAACTACTATAACTCCAATTAAAGCAAAAATGAAAGTAACGTAATAACAAAATTGCATTGCGTTTAAGATGAGTTTGAGGAAATTGTGCCTTGTTGTCCGGGCTTAAGACAGGAAAATCAACATTCATGAGAGTTTCGTGTGACGTCATACCAGTTGAGGATTATGTGACGTTTCATGTGACGTCACACTAGTAGAGGATGCCATTTTATACAAAACGTATTTGATATAATATCAAATGTGTTTTTAATTTGATGAACTGAAGGGTGTCAAATTAAGTCATATTTAAATAAATATACAATCAGTGATCTGCGATATGTCTTTAGGTCAGTTTAGTCGCCAAGTTCCTAATCAATATTTATCAAAACAGAACAGATATTGATTTTTAGTGACACAACTGTTGTATGGGTTTCGGTGAGATCAATTAGCATATATATTTTGTCATGCAGAAGCTAAGATGTAAGATGTGCGCAGTGTATGCCTTTATGCGTGTGTTGATATGATAAGAGGTGATCACAACAACATGCGGTGTGGGGCTTTGTGAAAGCCAGACAGAGATGCCTACAGCATGTGTATCACACCTCATAGTGGTACAGACTAAAGACATTCGTTTTATGTAAGAGCAACCCTGAAATCCAACATTCAACATGGAGAATTCTATATGAATTTAAGGTTTTTATATCCAATTTCTTTAATCGGTTATTCCATGAGGTGATGAATATTGAGGTAAATGCCGTCCTTATTTAAAATAAAAAATAGTATTTAAAAATTGATTTATTATTTATTAATTTATTTATTTTACAAAATGTTGTGTTGTTTACAGTTTATTCCAATGACAATGATGACAATAACACTTGCCAGAATGTACAGGCATTCAGGTCATATCTCAAGATAATTTTTAAAGAATGCAGAGATATAGTATCCATATATTGATATTTTTATCATAATCCATATTTGTTTTTTTTATCAATCAAATTTTTATTTACATATGTTGTGTTGTATATACAGCATATGACAATGACCGTGATGATAATACCACTCGCCAGAATGTACAGGCATTCAAGTCATATCTCCAGAGAATTTTTAAAGATTGCAGTGATGTAGTACCCATATATTGATTTTTATTATCAATCAATCAATTTGTTTATTTTACAATATGTTGTGTTGTTTTAATACAGCATATTGCAATGACAATAAGCCATTTTGAGATATGGTGGACTCAATACTATGACGCTATTAGGTTTGGGTAAATTTGTCTGTGTACACCCAAACCAAACAATGCACTCCTACAGTGTCCACCATACCTCAAAAAGACTAGTGATGATAATAAAACTCGCCAGAATATACCGGCATTAACTCCTTTCTCTAGATAATTTGTTTAAAGAATGCAAAGATTTATCAGTGTTGTCCTAATGTTTTTAGGCTGGTTGATCATGCTCAGGTAATGGGGTGGTCTCCTTGGCATCTTGCGGAACAAAAACAGTTACACTCCTCGATAAGTCCTTTTTTTTTAAATTATTTTTAGATTTTCTTTTAATGCAAGTTCGCCCCAAACAAGGCTGGAAGCCACTCTTGGTAAGGGCCTACAAGACGAAAATATCGAGGAGGAAAATAACTCAGGGGAGCTGAAGGTAGGAATTGATATTCCTCTCAAAACAGTCTAGATTGTTGGATGGAGGGAAACATGCACCAGGCAAGGAGTCCCAAAGAGATGCAGTACGTGGAACAAAGCTATACTCGTATAGAATATAATCATAAAATATATCTGTACAACTACCTATAATACATAATGATTGTATGTTATAGCTGGAGAGCCTGGTGCCTCAATATCGACTGGGAACTAAATTTAAAGGTTTTTTTTGTTTCTACATTTCATATCTCACACCTCAATCTCAAATATTGAAAATAACAAACTGAGAGTCGTCCTCAAAGATAACAAGATTTTGTCATATTTCTTCTCGAGAGGTCTTTAGTATATTTTATGTATAATATTAATCTTAGAAGCGATTCGTTAACAAGGTGCGCCTTTTATGGTACGCGTGTACCACGTACACGGCTGCACCATCAGAGAGGACGTTACGGCTAGTATAATGGCTGGCAGATGGTTTATATTGATCGTGTAGCTTCCATCTCTTTACCAGAGGCAGCTCGTCAAGTGACGCGTTAAGTACAGACGGATATGGTTTCTTGCCTCTTCAATTGACCACAAAAGTTGTCATTTTCACATCCATTACAGTTTGTTAAGTTCACTGGAACGTAGATGGGAAATTCCTTGCTGAAGCGAAAGACTCAAGTGTACCGCAACCCAAATACTCCCAAAGGAAGTAAACATCTTGCATTGTACTATTTGAATTTCAAATGTCCTACTTCTTCATACAACATTCAGAAGAGAGCATCTAATGAGAAAGACTGGTTGGGCCGTGTCGTGGCCGAGCGGATAAGAACACCGGACTCAAGCTCTGGTGTTTCTGATCAGCAGAGTGTGGGTTCGAGTCCCGGTCGTGACACTTGTGTCCTTCAGCAAGACACTTAACCATTATTGCTGCATCCTTCGGATGGGATGTAAAGCCGTAGGTCCCGTGTGTTGTGTAATGCACGTAAAAGAACACAGTACACTTATCGTAAAGAGAAGGGGTTCGCCCCGGTGTTCCTGGTTTGATCGGCTGCATATTGCGCCACAGCACCTTGTAAAACCATTACATGGTGCTATAAATGAATAGGCCTCATACTCCAAAAACGTAGCTCCACATACCTGGCAGGAAAAAATATATCAGCGCTTAGAAACGCCTGTATTAAGCGCTATATAAATGCAAGCTATTATTATATTATTATTATTATTATTATTATTATTGCATTTATTTAGTGGCATACTGTGGGCGATTTTTAAGATATTATAATGTGCTGAGATACACGGCTCTAAATTGACACAGTTGGTAATGTTGGGTCACCGAACTCAAACTGCCCAAAGAAACCTGACTCCACACCCAGCACTAACTGATAGCGACGAGGATCATGTCAGGTCATCTTTATTACAGTCTAAAAACTTCCGGGTCAGAGTTGGCCCGGTGGTTTTTTTTTCTGCAGCACACGACGGCTATGGAGTCAACAGTTAAGAGATTAGGCTGTTCTTCCCTATCCCTTAACTGTTGACTCCATAGCCGACGTGTGCTGCAGAACATAAATTTGCAGCCCGGATTCGGGGACCCGTGCTGCCTTAATTATCAATTTATGGGTCAGTATCCATTTCAGTATTCAAGTCAGGGCCCAATTTCATAGAGCTGCTTAAGCAGAATAAATTGCTTAACAATTGTCTGCTGAGCAGAAATGTGCAGGATACCAGTCACAAATTATACACACGACACGGTAGTTTGGCTGGTAACCCTTATCTGGTAAGCATAATTTTGTTGTGCTAAGCTATTTTTTGTGCTTAAGCAGCTCTATGAAATTGGGCCCTGGTCATACATTTCTGTGTCAAAATGACCCAGACATGGGTCAAACTGACGCAGTATCCGAGTTGAAAGCCATATTTTAAACCCAGTTTATGGGTCGATCTGTCCCATAAAATAATGGGTCAAGCCCCCTGTGACCCAGGATCCATGTTAATTCTGACCCGGCAGTTTTTTAGAGTGTATTCACATATACTATTTTAATTTTGTTGGGTTGGAAATAACCCACAACAAATTTACTAGAGCGGGACTTGAACCTGCGACCTCCAGTCAGTTTCCCTTGCGGTTTATTACTTGTGACCTGCATGCGGTTCTGTATACCACAGACCATGGATCACCTACTCAGAATGTCCCCTTATGCTGGAGCAGACATGCGATGCTGGGGACCTTGCTGAGTTCAATTCAACGGAAGTGCCAAAGACTGTGTTCAGTTCTGGCTGAAACACAACACCTAGCGTGTGTGGACACGCTAGGAACGGAGGACTTGATATTCTATTATTATGTAACAAGACAAATGAACATGTTGTACAACTTAGAAAAGAGGGCGTCGGCTTAGCGCTTCAAACTTGAACTCCACGCGGGGAAAACACAAGAAAGTATAAATAATGAAAATACAATTCAAATATCGGACCCTGAACAAGGTGGTATCGAACCAGGCTCCACACTGAGGTGAAACGTAATGACCGAATGCGAACGCACGCCTACTCTGTTCTACATTAAAATACAATGAAGGACTTTTAGCAATGTGTAATTCATTTGTTGTAATCCTTGTATTTGTCACATTGTAACTTGGGCCATGAGTCACAGTCTATACTCCGTAACAAAATGTCACAGTAAAAGTTAAACGTAAACTCAACAATCCATACAGGAAACCCTCGACAGTGTTATGTTGCTATGTATTTAGCACCTCTACCTCTAGATCTGTCTATTTTAACGTAATGGAATGCGTCATAAACAACGTGTTCAGTTACGTTGTAAAACGGAAGTAGTTACAGCATTGTTTCATTGAGATGTTACAGGTCGGTTGGGCTTTGATAATGGATGCTTCCCCGATACATCTTTGATTAAAGACGGACTATTTTTATACACTCCTCTCTATTTTCAAACATGTTTTACGTGTTGAATTAATTAAGATTGCTGTATTTCATCATGCGCGCGTCATCTTCCAACAAAGAGACTATAAATGCTAAATTATTCCAAATACATATTTAGTGACGAAAGATAGGACCAGCCTGTGACGTCAACAAACTCGTTACCACGGCAACCATTAAAAAATAAAGCTTAACACCAGCACACGAGTACAGTGGATGGATAGTTTTTTAAGTTGAAGATTATTATCATAGACTTTACCCAGTCGAGCCTTTTATTGCTGTACAATAAAGATTTGAAAGTCATGTTTTTAGGGAGTAAACGTTGAAAGGACTTCGGTTTATATTTCTCTGTCTACAGATCATGCTGTAAGCCTGATGTTCGCTCTTGTAAGGACAAGGACGTTTTCCCCAAGAAAGGTCGTCTCTTTGAAGGAAATGTGTGCGGGACATTTCAAGCGGCATCAAGGCAATGACCTGGGCCCAATTTCATAGAGCTGCTAAGCACAACAATTTGCTTAGCATGAATTTTTTTCCTTGATAAAAACAGGGTTACCAACCAAATTTCCATGTGTTGCATATTGCTTGTCACTGGTATTCAGCTGTTGTTTGCTTAGCCTGAAAATCACGTGGAAATTTGGTTGGTAACCCTGTTTTTATCAATGAAGAAATTTCATGCTAAGCAAATTGTTGTGCTTAGCAGCTCTATGAAACTGCCCAATTTCATAGCGCTGCTTAACGGTAAGCAAAATTTCGTGCTAACTGTAGCAGAAAAATTTGCTTAAGCATAAGCGTATTTAGCAGGTTAGTAAGAAAATAAGGCAGTCATCTTGCGCGTTCACCATGTAATTGCATTGTTACGTCATTCATTTTCGTACCTTTTCGTGTGCTTACGGTTAGCAGCGCTATGAAATAGAAACTCGTACGTAAGCACAGAATCGGCCGTTAAGCAGCTCTATGAAATTGGGCCCAGGGCATGGAGGCAATTGCCTCTCCCTTGCCTCCGTGAAGTATAATTGTCTTGACCAAGGCGTTGGAGTTTTGTTTTCATTTATTATGTTTTTTTCTTTAGGTATAAGCACGATCTTATAACAGGCGATTAATTTATTTGTTCCAAGAGGACCTTCCGATGTGTGGCCGAGGGTACCCCCAATGTTCCCATACTTTAACACACTATTTTCTTCTTGTATACGTAAGTACCTCCCCCCCTTAAGAGTCTCCAAAGAATTCCTGAGATTCCAAGCCCACAATGAAGACACAATAGAGGGGTACCACCCAGCCCCGTATCGAGCACCAAATGCCTTGTGTCATGTTGTCATCCAAACATCTATGTGAGACTATGTGACAATTGGTGCTCGATATGGGGCAGAGGGTACCCCCCACCTATTGTGTCTTCATTGTGTGCTTGGAATCTCAGGAATTCTTTTGAGGATTTTAGGTGGGGGGGGGGGTTCTTTACAAGAGGAAAATAGTGTGCTATAGTATGGGAACATTTGTTTTTGGGGGACCCTCTGCCCATATCGGGCAGGCTATAATGGGATCAGGCATACCACCATAATCAGAGTTCAACAGTTTGGGTGTTGAGTACTGAATGGTGTAGGACTGAGAACTGCACTCGTAACTGATCATGCTTTACATGGGATCCAATTGGTGCTTGATATGGGGCAGAGGGTACCCCCACCTATTGTGTCTTCATTGTGTGCTTGGGAAACTCAGGAATTCTTTGAGGATTTTAGGGGGGGGGGTTCTTTACAAGAGAAAATAGTGTGCTATAGTATGGGAACATTGGGCGGGGGACACACACACCCTCTACCCATATCGGCAGGCTATACTATGTGATGTTAAAAACTGGAAGCCTCATCAAGCTGTAAGCCCTGTAACTATGATCAATGCTGATGACTCTATACTACTACTAGTACTACGGACGTATACCTGTCACGTGACTATGTAACTGATTCCGTCTTGTAACGTTGGTTTGTGGTATTATTGCTTTATTGGTATTTTCTACGAGTAATCCTGATCTTGAGCTGCCTTTATGACATGATTGGATTTTGCAGTCCACACCGTGCTTGGCGTTCGATCGCAGACGTCGAGATTGAGCGTATCACAAAAGGTAATCGCATTTCGTCGTAAATTTGTTATCTATTTAAACCTGTTATGATCGTCTAGTCTAGACTGCTTTCTTGTGCCGAACGCTGGCTTGTAACTTAGGCCTGTACATGTAGCATGGTTCTGACAATGTGTGCCACCACGTGCTGAAAATAAATTCTTTTACAGAATGTTTCCTCCAAGAGCAGTTTCGCAAGTTGTGTTTAAAGTGTGTGTACAACATTGGTAAGATTGAAAATACAAGTGTTCACAGATTTGCACATAATTTACATGGTATAAAGATGGTCATGGTGGAAAACTTCCATTTAAATAGTTCTGCTTTAAATGCTACAGTTTTTAGGAAATGGGTAAAACCAGTAGTCTTTATCGCGCGTGTCCAAAATCCGATGTTTGAAAACAGTGAAAACGCGTAGTGTTTTTGATCACTGTTTTCTCATGACTCCGAAGACTGAACGAGCTTAACATTTCACAGGTTTGTTATTTCATGTATATGTTGGGTCACATAAAGTGCAGATACTAGACTAGTCTTTGAAAATGTCCAATGTTGTATACATATGCTTTAAGAGAACCAAATCAGCCAATTTTACATCATCAAAATGCCCACTTCGTATTTGCTCGTAGCCGGTTTGGTTCGCTTATCTCTAGTGAAGGTTAACGTGCCTACATTTTTTGGGTAATAATACCGCCTTGTGTGGAGGTAGTTAATATGTGCCATCATTCATCGTCAATGCCTTCTGTCTAAACAAATCGAAGCTTTGTATCCCTGGGGCGGCTAGAGCTCTCACCAGGAGCTCATGATGGCCGTTTGCTCTCCTCGATGAGGATGCAAGTACCCTACATCCAGGAGCTTATACTTGAAGCGCAAGAGCGTCAGGACGCGTAGGAATAAACGTCATTATAGGCAAGTTATCTATCCTTGCCGACGTAGTATAGAAATGAGACTTGATTCTGCCCTGTTTCCCCGTAGTAGTGTGTGGGTTACACAAGTCCTTGTGTTAGCTTTGCAGTTAAACTCGTGTGGGTTTTGTGTCAACGATTCTACATACGATCTTGCTTCGGCAGAGGAAAACAAACAGAACACGGTGATGAGTTTAAACTAGTGGGGTTTAAAAAGTAACGATGAGTATTGGGAAGTTTCCCTCATCAGGCTGTGCCAATAGACGATGTGACCTGTGACATCACATGTTTACAAAAGCGCCACTGGAGCCTGGACTTCCTGCAGGCACGATTTGTACACAGCTCAATGGAAGAAGGCATAAATCTTATATTTTATGGAGATTGCACTGTCTAATTCTTATCAACTTTTGATATGATGAAAGGGGGCACATCTCAAAACTTGTCCAGCTTTTACTTTCATAACTCTTGGTTTTATGTGGAAATTATGACACAAAATGTCAACTTTCCCATAGGACCAGTGTAGTATCTTGCCTGCCAGAATACTCAAAGAATGTACAAGGTCACACTTATTGTAAACAAAGTTCACATGGTCTATACTTAGACCGTGCAAGTCTCTGACATTTCTTGACCACTCTGCATGGTCCCCGCGTACATTGCTTTATAATGCGTGAAGGAAACCAACTCGCACACTTTAAACTAGTCCCAATGTTTGAATAGGCGCGAGACTTACAGTCTATACATCCTGGTCTCCTGACGTTCCTTATTACACACAAACATGGGAAACTACTATCACAGCATTAGAGCAAGTTCGGGTGGGCGACTAGAGTGACTAGACTAACCAGAAACAGTGTGACGTAGTTCTCGAATTTACTAGACTGACCATGCTCCAGTGCGTGGTCGATCTAGTCAATCTCCCTGTGCTCTATGGTTTCTGGTAAGTCTAGTCACTCTAGTTGCCCACCCGAACTAGTGCTCACTGGCAGTAAGTACTCTACGTCATCTTTTGAAGTCTCCTCTTTCTCAAATGTAATGGCTGGCGGGTGGACATCATTGCTGTGATTCGTAAAGTTAAGACCGACAAGAAAACACCATAATAAACACTAAAAATAGAACCATGGTAAAATTTAGCAAGGGACCCTTGCTAAACTTTGCTTCGTGTGAAAGGGGCTTTTGCACAACGGCTGTCTCTTTCATAATAAAAAAGAAGATTCCACGATGTAGGCGTATTAATTTGCGAACAGGCGTGAAGTTTAAGAATGAGCTATACACTGGTGGATGATTTGAAACAGTCTGAATCCGGTATTGACAAAGAACATGTCATTCATCAAAATGATGCGTCTGAACCAGTTTTAGTATATCCAACCCCCCCCCCCCCCGAGAAAGCAGAAATTAATTCGCTCGAAGAATGTGCATTTGACGGCTCGGCAGCAGATCGGTAACGTGCAGAAGATCAGACTCGTACCAAGTTATTGACACCGGTCGTGTGCTAATACGCAAGTGTAGAAACATTGGTGGGGCCCGTGGAGACACACAGCTGTATCGGTTACATGACACTTGCTCAAAGAAATTCTTTCATTTTTTCTTTTTTTTTGTCTTCTTTCTTTTTTCCCTGTAAACAATGCACATGTTGTAGGTGTGTTTTTTAAAAGGGCATCAAACCGTGGGTGTATAATCTTCTTTAAAGGCACATTACAGAATTGGTAAGAGCAAAACTTGTAAAATATACTTTTGATCACAGATTTACATAAAACTTACACGGTCTAATGATGATGATAGTAGAAAACATCCCCTGAAATATTTCTGTCTGAAATGCCATATTTGATGAGAAATGAATAAACTAATTTTCCGATTGGAGTTTATCGCTCAGTGAGCGTTTTATTCATTTGTTGAATCTATATGATTTCATGCAAATGTGTAATCGGTTTTTCACTATTTTCTCGTGACCCAGATGGCCGATCGATCTCAAACTTCTACAGGTTTGTCAGTTTATGTATATGGTGGATAACATAAAGTGCTTACGCTGCCAGCAACTGTTTTGTTAGCAAAACCAATTCTGTAATGTTCCTTTAACTTGCCTGACGTGAGCTTTAAACTGCATTGATCACGTGATGCTGGGTGAGAGATGCCTAACAGTGGTTCGATGACCAGTTTCATTAGTATTTTACTTTCACATATTGTCACTGAATCACCAGACAGATTTCTTTTGAGGGGAAGTTACAACTGAAATCAGCATTAACACGTCAACCGCTGGATATTGATGTTGTATTACAGCAACAAAAAGACACCGGGCCCTCTTCAACTCAAGATTACATATTTAATTGAAATCGCGTCCCTATATTCAAACGCTAATCGCATAAGGCGCCGTGTACGTGATACGGGATCTAAAATCAGTTGTCAAAGATAGTTTTTATCATTCAGAAGATGAAGGACAGATATCTTGTGAAGACTCCTGTGTCTGCCCCCCCCCCTAAACAATAATTGATTCCTTGAAATAACAACCAATATTAAGCTTTGTTTCAATTGCGGTTTCGTATGCAGTAATCTCATTGCCTGGCCTTGCAGCTGCCCGGACTCGATGGTGAGACAAGACAGAATTGAATGGGGACATAGAGCTGTTTAAACGGTCATTGCTCGAGGCCTCTTGCATGCATGGTCAAGGGCAGCCGGTTACGTCGAGCCCGTCTGATAATCAATCTCTGTTTCAGTTGGTCCATGTCCCCGTATGATTGCAGCCGTGCGCCCGGCACAAGTCTTGCGGCTAGAAAGCTCCATGTTTGTATTTTTTTTTCGTCGTGATAAACATAGTTTGTTTGAGGGGCAACTAATGTGCGGTGAAACTTACATTTCATTACGCCTAAATGGTGGGGAAAAGGTAAACAAAATGATAAGTGGTCGGCCTGTAGATTGACATGCGAGGAATAATGTCGTCACAAGGCCCGGTCAGACATCGCCAATTCATTCATTCATTCATATTTATTTCCACTTAATCATTTTAAAGGGAAAAGGCTAGACAATAATTTAGATAAACGGATAAGATTAAGCGGCGGGCCTCTCCAAAAAGCAAGCTTGTCAAGTGGAGAAGTCCATTATGATTGTGTAGAAAAAATATATATTAAATACATTGGTTCCTTTAACTTAACTACATACACAATGAATACTTTAAGTTGCCAATTGCTAGTTATGTATGTGTCATTGGATACAGCAGAGGTTTTGCATGTGCACAGTCAGTGAGACCATGGTGAGACTAAGAGGCTACGTACAAGGTTGTGAAGTGGGCACCAGACGAATATCACAAAACCTTCACCCGTAACTTGCAAATTATCATAAGCTCCTTAGAAAAACAAACGCACTTAAAACCTGGGAATTTCTATCAGAATCATTTCAATATTTCGCCATAGTGAACGAATTACTAGGATAATCCTTTGTACACAGTCAAAACGCAAGGCTGCATCTTTACGTTTTCAATTGAAACTCTCTTGCAGGCCGTGGTTTTTTCTTCCATGATATAATTATAGCTCGAAGTATCATATTTGAAATCGATATCCGAGAGCAAGAACAGTTATCAGATATGCTTCTGTAGAAAGTTGTGATTTATTTGTAGATGCAGATTGTAACTCAATTCAAGAGAGCGGGAATTGTATGGATCTGCTTACCGCGGAATCGTGCGCTTATAAACGGCGCCTAAAACCTAAACAAAAAAATCGCAACCGGGACGTGCAAGCGTAGAATTCTATTGCGAGCAGCGTCGTGAAATTGGTATACCGTGCCCAATATGGGGCAGAGGGTACCCCACCCATTGTTCCCATACTTTAACCATATAGCCTGCCCGATATGGGGCAGAGGGGTCCCCCCCCAATGTTCCCATACTATAACACACTATTTCCCTCTTGTATAGAACTCCCCCCCCCCCCGAAAAAAATAATAATAAATAAATAAATAAATAAATAAATAAATAAATAAAAAATCCTCCAAAGAATTCCTGAGACTCCAAGCACACAATGAAGACCCAATAGGTGGGGGGTGGGGGGGGGGGGGGGGTGGGGGTACCCTCTGCCCCATATCGAGCACCAATTGTTTAACCATGGAGGAAGGAATTGCTTTAACACACTATTTTCCTTGTGTACAGAATTCCCCCCTAAAATCCTCCAAAGAATACTGAGTTTCAAAGCACACAATGAGGCCACACAATTCCCCCCATATCGAGCACCGACTGGAAATTGGGTGCGAATCTTGTGTACATGAAAATCGTGGAGGTAGAAAATTAAAATGAGATGAAACACATTATACCCTTGGAAATAAATTGTCGACATGGGAAAATCCTCTAATGAATTCCTACGGCTTCCGGACAACAATGAAGACACAATAGAAGGGGTGGGGAGGGGAGGGGGCGGGGTTACATCTATCTCGAACATCAATGTCAGTCAGAGCAAGGAGGTAGAAACCAAACAGAGGAGACCGCTGTCCAATGTGACCCAGTCGGCAATCATGCCCAAGATGTGGTGACCCCCCCCCCTCCTATTTTGTCTTCATTGTATTCTGCGAATCTCAGGAATTCTTCAGAGCGTTTTCGAGGGTGTACTTTCTGTACAAGAGGGGAGGAGCGTGTTAGAGTGCAGGAATATTTGTTTATGGGGGGGGGGGGGCCTCTCGGCCACATATCGAGCATGGTATCGGCAACGATAAACACCGGTTCACGGCATCCTCAGTGACGAACTATACCCTCATTTACACCCAAAATTCTCCTCTCTTTACTGGCATCTTCACACTCTGTCAAAATGACCGTGAATTTTAAAAGGAAATTAATTGTGGTTATAAATAAACTACAAAATTGTCTCGTGTGACCGTTTTTCCTTGAAGCGAGGTTGTATATGACTGAATCACCTCGATCGCAAAATAGTTACAATCACAACTAGCTCGGGTACATTGGGACGTTACAAAAAATATATTAAACCTACAGCAAAAAAAAAAATTCCAATCGGAAGTTTTTAGACCAGGATCTAGTCTTCATCCACACAGGAATATACAGTAATCATGTTTTTTAAGAAAGTATAAAATTTAAGAGTTGAATAAAAGTCAGTTGATATTTTTACTTTGAACGTACAGGGAAATTGTTGCCGGGTTTCCGATTGTCATTTACAGGGGTGGAAGGGAGTAGTGCAGCACTGTTTTACTTTTACATCTACCCCAGAAGAAAATTAGTTTTTCCTAGAGAAGTTACAAAAAACCTGCAATTATTATTTATGCTTATGTAAAAAAAAAGATCTGTGATACACCTATGATATATGAAAAATGTAAACAAATGTTGAATAACATTTTAGAAAATGATATATTTGTGCAGTTTGAAACAACATGATATCACTAGTTCTTCACGTGGCGATGCAAAATGTAATAAGGCAAATGAAAATTGATTGGTTGTTTCTCGTCCAGTGATCTCTGATTGATGAGGGAGAATTTATCTTTTTTTCAGTGTTCATTATTAAGTAACTATTTATCAAACGGCGTGCCTGTTCTTGACGAATGTTTCTGTTTCATTTTTCAGATCTTCAAAACGGCCCTTAAGTATATTTTTATTTGTATTGTTATTAGTTATTCGGCATTATAACACATACGAGCAATAAACATTCACTAAATATTTAACCAAAAACCAAAAACAATCAACAAAAGCCAGAGGCATATGCCTGGAATTAAAAAATATACTTAAAAACTGTGGCCCGAAGTCGTCCAATACCTCTGGCCCCACACACATACAAATATATAGCAAATCTAAATCTGTAAAAATCTATAAACATTTATTAACAATAAACACGAAAGTTAAAAGTGGCAGAGGTTAAAACACTGAAAAATGTAGGTCCCAACTAAACAAACAATTAACTAACTAGATGTTTACATTGATAGAACAAAATCATTGTCAGCCGATTTGAGGAACCATTTCGTTATTTTATGTAGCCTTTTTGACAAACAAATAATAACAAATTTCCATGGGAAACCAAAATTTCATGCGGGCACTGAAGAGAAACAAACATTCAACTTTCAGTGGCCCGTACCATGAACTACTAAAGAATGTTCATTGAAGGGTGTGAATGTAAACTGTAACATTTTTTTATTAATTTCACTTAATCAATACATTAATTAAACCTTTTTCGTATCCTCTTGTAATGTGTATGGGTGGAACGACATCCAAATGGTGATATGACGAACAATGGACGTGTATGATACAATTAGGTAGAATCAGTGATCAAATTGACTAGAATGATCATGATTAAAGATATTATCAAAAGTTAAAGGAACATTACAGAATTGGTAAGAAAATAACCTGTAAAATATACTTTTTGATCACAGATTTACATAAAACTTACACGGTCTAATGATGATGGTAGTATAGAAAACATCCCTTGAAATATTTCTGTCTGAAATGCCATATTTGATGAGAAATGAATAAACTAATTTTCCGATTGGAGTTTATCGCTCAGTAAGCGTTTTATTCATTTGTTGAATCTATATGATTTCATGCAAATGTGTAATCGGCTTTTCACCATTTTCTCGTGACCCAGATGGCCGATCGATCTCAAACTTCTACAGGTTTGTCAGCTTATGTATATGGTGGATTACATAAAGTGCTTACACTGCCAGCAACTGTTTTGTTAGCAAAACCAACTCTGTAATGTTCCTTTAAATTTTGATGGAAAAATGACTTGGTGGTTTGAAATTACTCGATACTAGCATGGTAAAGTATTCTCCTGAAGACGAGCAGAGTATACTGCTCGAAACGTCGAGACCACACCGGCTTATATCAGAGCCCGCCACTCCTCCTGTTTCCACATGGATGTAGCTGCAAGGCTTACAAGTTATGGTCACTTCTTGCGAAACGTTATGTTAAAATACGATCTTAATTTCTGTCTTGGAAGGCAGCGGAATGAGAATTTGATGTGTAATAAATGATTAACAACACATGTTACAGTTGCATGTTTTTTGTGGGTTTGTTTTATAGTTTTTTTTTATGTTGTTGTTGGTTTTTTGCTTGTCGAAAACGTTACCACATTTCCAACGGCATTTCTGCAGGTAAGATTTAATAATTAAAAAAAATTAATAACCGATGAATATTCTCTTCCAAAACCAGTTTTATAACATCCATTTAACTCTTGACAATCAATTTGTATGGTATGACAAATGCAACATATGAATATATAATAATATTACAAGTCTGGGACAGAACTCAAGAATTCTATCAATTGTAGAAATTGCTTTGTTATTCAAAACAGAAGAGACTCCTGTCCCCTAGAAGCCAACAAAATAAATTTTTTGATCGAATTATATTTTGTTCGAAATAAACACAAAGACAGACGTGGATTATAAGGCGGACATTTTTTTTGAATACATCTCGTGGCGATATCTTTACTATTATAATCTCCATCCCATCGATATTGTACAGGGAATGTTTTTACACAATTGCGACTAGTAAGCAAGCATGTTGAAAAACAACAGTGCTTTGTTCTCATCTTGGAAGGTTCCTGTTTCATTCTACCGACATCTCTCCCTCCTCCTCCTCTCCACAACAAGGCTGCCGCGCCAGGGAGAGACAGCTTGCTTTGACGTCAGCTCCACAACAATGGTCTCTATGGTAACGGCGTGATCAATGCTTTGCGTCTCTGCGAGATCAACCTTTACCAGGTTGCCTTCGTGTCTAATATGAAATGACAGCCCCTGCTGAATATTTTCAAGTGCACAAAATTTTCCCTCCAATTTTCCGTTTCCCCTCTTCGTCGAATCCTTATAAGCGCTCCCCGCCAAATTATGAGAGAAACATGCGCCTTTTGTGATGTGTGACGTTTCGGCAGGGCATTGCCTTAGCACCCATGGGGTATAGGCATTGGAATCATGTTGCTCCTATAACCCAAGGGGTGGAGGCATATATCACTTGCCTCGCGAGAGTATTTTCTAAGTAAACAGCTCCGGGCTGAACTCGTCTGGGCTCAACCCAATGAAGACACAGCAGTCAGTGGGCGAGTCCCAGGTGCCACCATGCCGTCGAATCTTCACAAAAAGGAGTGTGTAGTTCGTATGCTAATCCATAGAGACTAATTTGATAGACTCGTTACCAGTCCTAGGTGGATTAGTCGAAGGTCATTACGAGTTAGCAATTTTTTAGGCTGAAAATAGGGAATGGTTTTTTGTTTACTGATAAACGGCACCGCCCATTGCTCTTGCTCAGTATTTAGCGAGGAGACTTTACGACCTCCATCCTGTTAATAAATGACCAAATATTACACAAATGTTTGCCAGCCCATAACGTCCCTTGACGCACGTCTACACAGCGATCGTCCATGCGCACATCTAGTCATACGCTGTGATTATTAACATGTAACTACTAATAATTGTACCATGGGGAGATAGGCTACTAGTCTCATCTCAAGAAATTCGAATAGTCTAAGTTACAAAAAAATCACTTTTTCCTGTCCTTTCTGTCTTTCTTCGCGGCCGGTATACGGATGCATAATTGAATGGCAGCGGTCCATCACGAAATTAAGACCCCAGTTTCCGGACACTGCTGTTAGGCGATTAGGTCAGTCGTGCAGCACATTATTATCCTTAAGCTACAGATAGGACAGGACGGTCAGATCGTGTATATCCCCTAGCCATGCATTACTGTATACATGGTCACTTTATCGAACCCTAAATGTATATACATGTACAATGGGCTTTGGATGAGGGGTGTTCCAGCTAATGGCTCGAACAATGTTGTCCATTTATCTGATTGTCATAAAAACAAATTAGCTACGTAGTGCAGGAAACAAGTAGCCATTGTCCCATCATGACAGCATTACACGTCACCTCCATCAAATTGGACGGATTAGAGACCTTCGCAGCATCCTGCTCTAACCATATAGAGCAAGGAACTCTGTTCTGACCAACCAACCACAGTCTGGTTCCATAATGAGTTCGGACTACCACTCTCAATCGTACTTGCATACAGGAAACACGACTGATGGCCTTTGGAGGATAGTTTCCCCATGGAGAAAAAAAGCATTTCCATGGTTTCACTGAGACTTGTTACCGTTGTCAACAACGATGGATGCTTATTTAAAGTGACAAGAGAAACCATGCATCGTTTAGTAAACTAAAAGTAAATGTTGACCATCAAATTTTTTTTTTTTAATTTGAATGATTTCGCAAAATCAAACCATTAATACGAGTGAATCAAAGGTGCGGTAAGATTCTGCGACTACCCTTCAGCGAAGGTATGTGAAGTATCGTGGAAAGGGTGACCTTGATTTACGTTTATCTCCTTGAAGACCAAAATGTTTTACAAGGTGAATTGCAGAAGTCTGAAGAGTTCCCCATTACCGGAAAAAACACTTGAATGTAAACTGTAGTCTGCTTACAAGGCGCTGTGTTCTGCATGGGGCACCGTTACCGGCTCGCCATCCTGCGTGTTTGCGTTCCTCGGACAGTCTTTTGACAAACCGTCAGTTAATAATTCAAAGCGGTGTCGCAGAGAACGGTTACCCCCCCCCCCCTGTCTACACATCAGATTGAGCCGTTGTGATGACGGAGTACATTAGCTGCTTGTCCTCGAGGCTACGTCGTGTCATCATCTGTATGTTTAGCTCCCCAGCGAGACCCCAAGTATTATTCTACTGCAATTCCACGGCCAGAGTAAACAAAACAGTTGATTCTGCGTATTAATACTGGAAATAATTGAACTACTTCCTCAGGAAGGATACAAGCAAATGCAGCAGTTCTGTGATTCCTCTTTCGACAGTTCAATGACAAATGTACAGACAACAGAATAACTACTAATTCTACACAACTTCTCATTTGAATTTTTAACGCACAGCCATAAGTTTCAAATGGCAATTGTTTAGCTTCAAAGAGTCATCATAATCACTCTTCTAGAGCATCATTCGTCTCCATTTCCTCTGTCTAGCTTTGGATATTAATGATGCACTAATTAGTTAAAGGTATTATACAGGATTGGTAGATCTGACAAAACAGTCGCAAACAAAGTTCATGTTTTGTGTGATTAACCATATGCATGAAATAACAAACCTGTGAAAATTTGAGCTCAATTTGGTCATCGAGGTCACGAGAAAATAGTGAAAAGAGACCTTATGTGTTTTCTGTTTTTCAAACATCGAGTTTATTATCGCGCGCGATAAAAACTATTGTTTCATTCATCTCTCAGAAACGATAGCATTTTAGGCAGAATATTTTTCAGGAACCCTTTCTACCATTACTTACAGTAAATCATGTAAGTTATGTGTGAATCTGTGAACATTTGTCTTTCGATCTTACCAATAGTGTACAGGGCCTTTAAGTTTAATTAAGATTGTTGAAACATTAGCATACATCAGCATGACGTGGTATAGAGCTGGGAGTCCACCAGTTTAGCTTTATATTTTGAACGAAGTCAGCTCACCCTTTGATGAACACATTATAAACTAAACAAGGTCTAAAGTAAAACATTCTATGTGGAAAATATATTATTTTACAGAGAAACGGACCAACGGGCCAAGTTATCAGGAAATATATTTCATGCTAGTCATTGTTGAGGAAATATGAAATCAAAACCTTTTTCATATAAACTTATTCCAGAACTAATTGCAGCAATAAATGTTATGATATTAAAGGCATCCATTTGTTACAATGTTGATGCTGTACTGGTACTTACTGATCACTTTACATGTTCATCAAATGTGAACATTTTTGATCATCAATAATATTGATCAACACAATTTTTTTTCAAAGTATCGAGAAATCGTCACCTTGTCAAATCATTGCAGATACATTTTCCGAAGGTCGCGATCCACCAGAATTAAACAGACGATCACTATTTCGCTACAAACTTACGAAATAGCGCAACTTTTGCTAACGAATAAACTATAACAATGTGTCTACTCAGTATTGCATGTAATGTTGTGCGCACGAAGAAAAGCCTGTGGACGTGCAAGCTGTCATTATGCAGACGACATATTCCTGCAACTTTATTGATCTACAACTTTATTACATGACCCAACCACCGAAATGATTACCAACCATTTAAAAATTAATACGAATTATGTGTTGCCATGGTGAAGCGTCTCCTTGGAGAGCTGATGTGGTAGATATAAACAAGTCGCCTCTTGTGTCCCCCCCCCCCCCCAATTAGTCCTCTCGTGAGATGAGACCAGCATGGCGTCCAAATGGCGGTCATGATTATCTGGTAGTCATGGAGTTGAATGTGAATATCCTGGTCATTTCGGATGAGAATGGCATTTGTTTTATTAACAAAATTAGTCACACACGAGTGACTACAGTGGTGGGGCCCCAGGTTCATCTATGGTATAAATTAAAGTTTTTAATAATATTCCTAATTCTTCTTTCCAAAATTCTATTGACAATTTACATGTTTAGGCCTATGATAAGAAACTGTACTTTATTAGAAGTTGTCCTTTTTTGTTTTTGTTTTTTGTTCTGTTGTCTTTTGCCTTTTTGAGTATGTTGTGTTTGTTGGCCTACAGGACATTGATGTAAAACAGCTTCTGCTGATCTTTTGTTATTCTGTATAAAGATGTTGAAATAATAAATAAATAAATAAATAAATAAATAAATAAACTACTATATAAATGATTACATAGCAACATTGGCTCCAGCATGTGCCACTTGATGTTGCAAAGAGCGAGCATAGTGACACGATAGACACCTCCTTTGCCTGTACTTTCGTCGGTGTCATTTCAATCTTGCCTCTTAACCCTACCCCCCGTGTGACCTGCTTCGTTACAACTCTTTCCGTTCTACCCCATGTTAAATATTGATGACATTGGCAATTACACGGCCATGCATCAAGCAAGGGTTAACCCAGGGTCTCGTTTATCCAATAATCAAAAGACTTCGTAATAGTTGGAGAGGGAAACCTTTCCATGGCACCTTTACCGTGGATTTCAGATTAGAAACTGTCGCGTTGAATTCTTCTAACGCCTCCGTTAATTACACGCGCTATTGTGGAGCAGGGAGTTTTTTCGAGTAGAAATAATCAAGTGCACACCTTAACTTCACGTACATTAAACTGTCGTGGCTCATGTTAAAGATGAACGTATGTCAACAGAAATGCATTAAAAACTGACCCACTCGCCCTGATCAAGCGTGGGGAAACAATTTACTATTTTTCAAGATTTAATATGCGTCAAAATGCGTATGTCATCTGTCTCTTTGTAAATGCAATGAAAACACTCATATGAATGAAGAGCCACTTCATGTGTCTTCCTTTTTTCATAAAAGTTAGAAAGGTCAAGGTCAAGGTCAAGGTCAAGGTCAAACGTTGAATACAAAGAGAGTGACGTGGACATTGGTTGAATACAATCAGCGATGGACTTGGACGCTGCGTTAATTCCGTGCTCAAGTGACCATTTAGACACAAGTCTCTACATTAAATTTGAAAACCAAACCGAACATTATGTAAATCTTCAAACAATATTATCAAAGTTATTCAAATGAGTGGTCTAATAAGTGCACCAGACTCGAGTTCTGGTGTTGTGAGAGAGTGGGTTCTCGGGCCCGGTCATGACACCTGCGTCCTTGAGCAAGATACACCATGGCTCGGTCCTTCGGATGGGACGTGAAACTGTAGGTTCCGTGTGTTGTGTTGTTATGCGCTCAAAAGAACCCAGTACACTTATCGCTAAGAGAAGGGATTTTGCACCGGTATTTCTGGCATGGTAATTGGCTGTAGATTGCGCCGACTCTCCTTGTACACCCTAACAAGGGGCTTAATCAATGGATTTCATAATTCAAAATAGCACTTTATCCGGTTTATAAAAACAACGAGAGCTTTGAGACGCCTGTGGATGAAGGGCTATTTAAACTATATATGACATCGGCCCATTACAGAAGTGTCCAGTATAGCACAAAACTAGTTACACCTCTCTGTTCTCCTGCAAAAATTCGACTGAGGCTGTCCCAGGTCGCGGACAAACATTTTCTTTTGGTGACCGAGGTCTCAATTAGTCATCATCGTCTCTATGGAACAGTTATTACAAGCACATCCCATTACGTTCAGCCACATCGGACATCTCTAAAATGATGCTTACCAGAATAAGGTTACCAGCCAAAGTATTACATGTCACTTGTACAATTTGTGACTGGTATCCTACTTATTCTGCTTAGAAGATGATTTTAAGCAATATTTTTTACTTAAAGGGTACACTTTTGGTAATTGCCGAAGACCCGTATCCTTACTTGGTGTATCCCAACATATGCATAACATAACAAACCTGTGGAAATTTGGGCTCAATTGGTCATTGAAGTTGCAAGGAAATAATGAAAGAAAAATACCACCCTTGTTGCAAAATATTTCGTGCTTTCAGATGCCTGAGGGCATCATGCCTAAAAACGTTCTCATATTCAAATGTTTTGGTGAAAAATTACCTCTTCCTCTAAAACTACACTACTTTAAAAGGGGGATCGTTTCTAACATTGTTTTATAATATCAACAGCTCTCCAGTACTCTTTACCAAGTCAGTTTTTTGTATCATCAACTTGTGGAGTAATTACCAAAAAAGTACAGTCCCGGAAACTTTTGAAGTGAATTTGAATGTATTTCAGTTCTCTTAATGTTTTTTCAATAATTTTGGGTTGAAACAAAAATTGACTAGAGCGGGATTTGAACCTGCGACCTCCGAATTAACGTGCCGGAAGTCGCAGGTTCAAGTCCCACTCTATAGTCGAGTTTTTCTTTTTGTTCAACCCAGAAATGATTTCACATTTACCCAGTCGGTCGGATCATTACTTGATTAGTAGTGTCATCACAGCCAGATGCTGAGGATCTTCGCTGAGGGTGAATGTGGTTGTAGCCGCTCCCTCTTATAATTTGTGCGTTTTTACATTTTTAATGGGAACTTGTGGTTTACTTTGAAGGATATAAATTGTTTAGTCTGCTTACTACAAATACTTCACTTGAAATTTCTGTACAAATTTGTTGACTTATGTAGGCCTACTTCATGTAAAGCACTTTGGGGCTTTGCATAAGGCGCTCTAATGTAAATGCTTTTAGTAGCAGTAGTGTTATTATTAAATAATGTTATTTTGATGATTGGTGACTGTTTTGCTGAGAGGTAAGAATGGTCAGACCATATTATCTTACAAACCAGTTTCCTGCCCTGTTTTCGTGGCTCTTGGGTACCGGTACATTATACACAATACAGCCGTGTGTGTACACAATGTATGGAGAGATCAAACAAAAACGAATTCAAGACAAGGTTTTTTTCTAATAAAACACTAGCGTATCCTTATAGTACCTGGTAATGTCATAGTAGTTTTTATAACATAAAGCAAAGGAACCAAGTCATTTACATTTCTAAAACATATCTTTGTTTAAAGAAACATTACAGAATTGGTTTTTGCTAACAAAACAGTTGCTGGCAGTGTAAGCACTTTATGTAATCCACCATATACATAAACTGACAAACCTGTAAAAGTTTGAGATCGATCGGCCATCTGGGTCACGAGAAAATAGTGAAAAACAGATTACACATTGCATGAAATCATATAGATTCAACAAATGAATAAAACGCTCACTGAGCGATAAACTCCAATCGGAAAATTAGTTTATTCATTTCTCATCAAATATGGCATTTCCGACAGAAATATTTCAAGGGATGTTTTCTACTATCATCATCATTAAACCGTGTAAGTTTTATGTAAATCTGTGATCAAAAGTATATCTTACAAAAAAAATTCTTACCAATTC
Organism: Pycnopodia helianthoides; assembly: GCA_032158295.1. Lineage (NCBI taxonomy): Eukaryota > Metazoa > Echinodermata > Asteroidea > Forcipulatida > Asteriidae > Pycnopodia > Pycnopodia helianthoides. Next base: position 1,329,113 of record CM063243.1, on the reverse strand, counting down.
TGTAATGTTCCTTTAATGTATATTCGGTTTGCCGTAGTGTGTATCTACTTTGCTGTGTTGATTGTTGTTCTTTAGAGAACTTGTCTTGCTATTTTGTTCTACTGCCGCGGAGAAGATTTTCGGAATTCGGGAGACTTCTCAGTTCTGAAAAGAACTGTCCTGCTTATTAACTACTACCTGGGAGGTAGGAAATCGGCCTGGACTACTACTTTTCGCTTAGTGGATCGAGGGGACTTCTCATTATTAACTTCACTGCCGCGGAGTGAGTTCTTTTGGTCTCGACGTTTCAACTAGAACAATAGCAATACAAGTTCTCTAAAGAACAAAAAATCTACACAGCAAAGTAGATATACACATGGTGTTACCGTAAACTGAATGCACATTGATACCTCACCATGCAATGCCTCAAAAGCCATATCTCTTTGTTTCTTCATTTGTTTCGGACTGGACAAAAAAAAATGGCACCAGTGACTAAAATTACCGGTGTTCTGACAATTAGCGTGTCTATTCTACTGGAAGTGCACAAACCATTTGCCGTTGAACCTATAGTGCTCGCTAAGTGAGACTCTTTTACCAAGCTACAACTCCCTGTCGAAGCATTTTGAGGGTTGCAAAAAACAAAATCAATATCTTGACAAGAATTGCCAGGGTTTGCATGGATACCCGACTTCAAGGTTGGGTTTATATACTGGTATAGCGTACAGTGATGAAGAAGGAGCTCAGACGATCAATACCTGCAGTTCATTAGAAATCGTACCATGGGTAATTATGATGAATATTACTTGCATGACAGAACAATGAGGTGTGCTGGTCTGTCAATCGATAACAAAGGGTTATTAAAAGCAGCATATGCAATACAGTGATGTTATGGTTACCAACCTTGATGTGACATACTCGCTTCAGTATTTATGCTGGTCGTGCTACCCAAACCGAATGCTCATCAGCATCTGTTGCCTCACTTTTGTCAGTTTCGTTTTTCCATATTTCAAGGCTATTTTTATCATTATTAGAGAAAATTAATTGATACCGTCAAACACATCTAACACTCCGGGTCAAACATCACTCCGACTCCGGGTCGCAAGGGCCCAGACCCATACCTAGGTCAGTTTGGCCCGGAATCAAAATCACATAAGAATCAAAATCACATTTTTGTAACCAGTTTTCGGGTCAGCCTGACCCAGAAATGGGTCCAGCCAGCCTCGCTACCATGGGCAGCGCGCCGTATTTGCTCGACCCCAGCGGCCTATCCAGGACCGCTGGGATGGGCTAATCAGCTTGCACAGATTCTTGTTCAGGAAGTACGTCATGCGTGCAGTGCTTGCAGAGTGAGTGTGATGCATGATGGGGACTGAGCATTAACCAATGAGCGTGCTTGATACGTTTGCCCATCCCAGCGCCTTTGGTTTTTAGGCAAGGTGCCGGGGACGAGCGAACGCGCCGTATCGATACCTCTCGTCACAAGTCATGGTGGACAAAATGGCGCGGCGAGATCGAGCACACCTGGGAACGAGGTTGGGGTCCAGCCTCCTGTGATCCAGAGTCAGGGTCAATTCTGACCCGGGAGTTTTTTATAGTGTGTGGAAATTGCAGCCAATTAGTTGGTCACGTTTTTAGTGAAAAAAAACAAGGAAAAACCTATGTGTGTTTTTTTTATCAAGGGTTTTGTGCACGTTCTATTGTAAGCAAGTGTTTTCTTTGATTGTTGCAATCAGAGAGGAAAGGTTGTTTTTCGTCCTTGACTGTTTTCAAACGGAACTATTTCTCTGGAGGATTGTTCCTGGTGAGAATTTGACAATTAGTGAGCTTTCAAACGGAACTATTTCTCTGGATGATTGTGACTGGTGAGAATTTGACAATCAGTGAGCTTTCAAAACAGAACGATTTCTCTGGAGGAATGGTACTGGTTTGAATTTAATAATCAGTGAGCTTTCAGATGGAAATATTTCTCTGGAGGATTGGTACCGGTGTGAATGTGATAATGCTTGCAGATTGAAAAAAATGTCAAGAGGACTGGTACTGCTATGAAGTTTGTTATCAGTGAGCTATCAGATTGAAACAGATATTCATGTTGTCGATAGTACAATACTTGTAATTACACTGTCTTTATGTTTGTGCGAGCATGTGACGCAATAGGGGCGTTGGCCGATGTCACTCGACTCGTTCAATCCAAACAATGGTGACCATACCGCTCCACCCATTGTGTTTGGATTGTTTCATTCCCTGCTGCCCTCATGTCATTGGTTTATGATTTCTGTTTCGTCATCATTTATTGATATCGCGATCGGATTAGGAGTCATAACTATTAAAAAAAATCATTAACATACCGACATCTCCGATATAGTACAGCGCGTAATGAAAAAACTGGTCCCACCCTTCTCATTGCACATTTTGTGCAACTGTATTAAAGGAACATTACAGAATTGGTAAGAAAAGAACTTGTCAAATATACTTTTTGATCACAGATTTACATAAAACTTACACGGTCTAATGATGATGATAGTAGAAAACATCCCTTGGAATATTTCTGTCTGAAATGCCATATTTGATGAGAAATGAATAAACCAATTTTCCGATTGGAGTTTATCGCTCAGTGAGCGTTTTATTCATTTGTTGAATCTATATGATTTCATGCAGTGTGTAATCGGTTTTTCACTATTTTCTCGTGACCCAGATGGCCGATCGATCTCAAACTTCTACAGGTTTGTCATTTTATGTATATGGTGGGTTACATAAAGTGCTTACACTGCCAGCAACTGTTTTGTTAGCAAAAATGTTCCTTTAAACAACCACCAAGCATTATCCAGAAGATCAACAGCATCATTAGCTTTGTTGACTGAGTTTATGAATATGATATTATGAAATCATAAATCATGCAGCTGCACAAGATGCATTGCAAATTGGACGTGTGTTGACATTTTTAATAAGTCGTGAATTGTAAAACATAAATCTCCCATGTCAGCCTTCTCACTGACGGATTAACTTGGGCTTCGGTTCCCAAAACAAACAAATTCTCGCCTCGAGATACACATAGAACATTGTATTGTGGCACTCGTAAAAAGACAAGAATTTATCCCTATACCCATTCGTGAACGGGCTCTATTGACCCGATTATACAATGCTGTGCTAAGCAAAACTTATCAGGATATCAGTCAATGATGCTGCATGTGACATGGCACTTTGGCTGGTCACCTTATTCCGGTAAGCATATTTTGTTGTGCTTTGCTACTCTTTGTGCTTAAGCAGCTCTATGAAATTGGGTCCATCTTTTTACACGCAATTTGAGTCCCCAAATGGCGGACCATGTGCAGACATTTCCACGTGTGACGTCAGTGCACGAGGCCTTTTAAAATTGTTGAACTATAATTTGACAGCTGATTGGTTTATTCAGAATAAATACATGTGATTGAGCCCTTAACTGTTCACTGGTAAATATGTTGACTAAAATACCAGTTTAATAGATGATAAATTTGCATCGGGGATACAGAATAGTATTTGTTTTTTTACCCTAACACCGATGTATGTAAAGCACTGTATTATTAAAAACTTTCCTCTCTTTTAATTTAATGTTCAATAAATTGTAAACATTATTAATTAGCTTAATATTAATAAGCAGGTTGAAATAACTCTAAAACTGAGGCAGTTAAGTTTCGACTTAAAACAATAAGATGCTTTTCCCTTTTTTATTTATTTCAATGTAAGATTCAATAAGTTGTTATTTTTGTTTTTAACTAGCTTAATATTAATAAGCAGTTGAAATAACTCTAAAACTGCAGCAGTTAGTTTCGACTCAATGATGATTGTTGTATTTTAAACAAGTGTATTCGGTGACTTCTTTTAACAACGCCCGCACTGCACCATGAAATGGCTTGGATATACTTGAGAGCGATTAAGTAGCGATAACACGATTGGTACAACCGTGCATGCTTTTAATGGATCGCATCGTGGTCTTCATCACGTCCTTTGAGATGTCCAACTCAAACGATTGGCGATGATTTATTGCTTTGCATCGACGATGATCAAAAAGATTATTGGGTCATTTCACTAATTTACCCTTGAATCGGGATTGTTTGTGTAGGTTCGGACTAATATGTGGTTGAACTGGCTTGATGGTATCGTTTATTATGGAGACGTATTCTTTGTTGTTTGATGGTTTAAACATGAATGCGAAGGTTAAGACTCATGTATTGCGAGCTAGTCGAACGCTGCCAGGATGGTTTAAACGTGAGTGTGAAGGTTAGGACTTATGTATCTCGAGCTAGTCGAACGCTGCCAGGATGGTTTAAACGTGATTGTGAGGGTTAGGACTCATGTATTGCGAGCTAGTCGAACGCTGCCAGGATGGTTTAAACGTAATTGTGAAGGTTAGGACTCATGTATTGCGAGCTAGTCGAACGCTGCCAGGCAGAGGTTCGTAGAACCACAGTGTATACCTGGCCTGTTGGTTGCAGCCTGCAAACTGCGATGATTTGAATAAAGATACGCATAGGTTTCAGTTCTTTAACCTGGACTTAATTATTGTCTTTAATCCCTGTCTTATTTGGGCCATTTGAAGTATACCTCGTGGCATGTCCGTGTGTGACCCCCTTGCATTGGCCGCCATCGCTGAGCTAAAACAATGGAAACGTGCACGCGTGTGCGCGCCACGCACAACTCTCGGCCAATGATGGGTCTTCATTGACCTCGGTGAGGGCGCTGTTTTGGGTCTCATGACGTCATATGCAAGTGGTCTACTGCTGCAACCAACCGTGTGCGCAGCAACATTATTTTGAACCACCCAATAGTAACAATACTTCCCAAGAATACTTACAGCATGAGGAGTCTAACGTCAGGATTTGACTGAATCTTTAGTTTGTCTCTTGGCTCGGTTGTAATGTTAAGGTCAGTAACCCCGAATCGAGAGCTACTTTGAGACCAACGAAGCAATAACTAAGTATACATGTTCACGTTGAGCCCTCTACCAGGCGTTATTTGCAATGCAGTTAAAAGAATAAGCTTCTGTTGTTTTATTTTATTATTATGACCGTAATCTACAATTCTTCCGGCTTTTTATGTGAATGGTTTCACCAACCAGCACATTTGTTGTTTCTACAAGTATTTGTATATACTTGTATATATTTGTATATATTTGTATATTGTATATATTGTATATACAGACCAGCAATGCAGTTAAAAGAATAATCTTCTGTTGTTTTATTTTATTGTTATGACCGTAATCTACAATTCTTCCGGCTTTTTATGTGAATGGTTTCACCAACCAGCACATTTGTTGTTTCTACAAGTATTTGTATATACAGACCAGTACTTTGACTTGTGCAGAATGTTCGAGGAGTCATATCATTTAGCACATTATGTTGTTAAACGCATTACACAAAATCTAGCTTAACAGTGACAGGTTAGCAGTAAAGCAGAACATGCTTAGTTATTAAGCAACAATAACTGGATATTTCAGTGTGTATAGACCACGCCTTGTGGTAAGGTGAGTTTGCACAAATTCGTTTCATGATAGCGGTATCTATTGACCTTCTCCTCTCGATCGAACAACAAGCCTGCTGGGCAAGCCCAACCCCCCCCCCCTCCATCCCCTAACCCATGATGCATGCTTGGAAAATAATGAATGCATAATGAATACAACAAAATGCAATGCCATTGGAGGTGTGTAAGTGGGAGGGCGGGTGACATTATGTAATTGCTTGTGACAACTAAAAATGAAGGACGGAGCTAATTAGACGGACGAGTCAAATCAACACCAAACAAAAGACCGCGAACCTTGCGGCCTCACCTCTACTATAAATTGTTGACCTGTTCCAAGAAGGTTTCTAACAGCAACCGTTTAGATATATCACTATTCGCGTTGATAGTTATGCAAATTATTCATGAACCTTTTCCACAATTATGTGTTAAACCGATAATATCAATTTTGTTTCAGTTAGAAGGGTTGTGAGGCTGCCACGCCACGAGCCCTGAGCGCAGACCCGTGAAAAGCTGTGTGCGATACTCATGTTTTATTGATTGTGAATTGTGGCAGGCACAAATGGTTTTACTGCGTGGTTTTGTAAGTGTGTTTGAGAAGGTCGACTGATTCAGATCTGTGCAAAATGTATGAGGACCTTGGTTTTATATCCACTTTTTATGCAGTTTAGAAAAGCGGGAGTCCAAGTTGACGTCATTTCTGTCAGTGGTTGTCCGAAAGTTATATTTCTCGAGGAACCTACCTGTGATTTGAATGGATATAACTGAAATGTCGCCAGCTTTGATCGTGTTCAGTTTACTCATCATTGTCACGAAACGGCTTCTAATCATTCATGAACCACCACATAATGACTTTCCCTCTCTTGTCTGTTTGACTGAGAAGAGATCAAGGAGGTTTCGTTCCATGGTGTGTGCTTTCCGGTTTATACTCTGCTAATACTTTTTTGTATGGCCGTGAAAATGTTGAAAACCTTGGACGACCCCTTCTTGAGTCGAGGATGGTATGTACTCAACATGTCACTTATATACACTGGGGCTGGACCATGAAGTGCTTTCCAAGTCAGCAGTAGGATTTTGTAATTAATTCTTTGTTTTATGGGTAACCAATGCGTTGGAGTGATAGGGTTTAAAACTTCTTTCCCCTGGAAAGAACAGGTGCAGCTGCATTCTGGGCATGTTGCGTATAGCTTCTTGAGGAGACACACTGTGGTATACCATAGAGATAGGACCACAGAAGGAGTTCGAACTTCCTTACTTCAGAGTAGAACATGATCTTCGCCGCTAATCCGTTGCAGTCATATGCTAATCATATTGTGACTGCTGACACAAACCTCCACTTTGCGGTCAGCCAAATTGTCCACAGGGTAACCGGCGTGCGCAGAACCCCAAATTTGTATTTTAGCTGAATGAAAGAGTGGCAGAAAATGAATATTTACAGTCTTAAAATGTTTGGATTCATGGTTTGGAGTTGGCTAAGGTTGGCCACATCATCGATTTACATGGTCAAAAAGACAAACTCACTCCCTGCCAGATGCACAATATTTTGACTCAGAAAATCTATGAAAATTGTATTTATGTCAATTTTTCAACAAAAGTCAAAATTCTGTAAGATTTTGGTGTAAATTTCATGAACTTTGGTTGATTTTCAAAAACAAAACATTGACAGATAGCTGTCATTAAAATCTTTGCGATTGCATGCGTCTTTATGAACCAGGGTAAACTGTACTCGACTGCGCATGCGATGAAGTCTTATTTTGACGCGAAATATCTACTCCATTATTGTGGAATATCTTGCAGCGAAATGACGTCAGAAAATAGACACAGCATTCTTCAACGCATGCCCCAAACTGAGCTGTAGTTTACCAGTGTAAAATGCGGCGACGCAACCTCCTACCAAATGGTTCGTGTGGCTCATTGATCTCTATTGTTACTGCCCGGGACGTTCGAACTCCTTCCGTGGTCCTATCTCTATGGGTATACCATAGGGTACCGGTCACTTCGGCACCTTGCAAACTCGGCACCCACAAACTCGGCACCTTGCAAACTCGGCACCCACAAACTCGGCACCTTGCAAACTCGGCACAACAATCTCGGCACCTTGCAAACTCGGCACCCACAAACTCGGCACATGCACAATTACAAACTCGGCACCCTGTCGAAAACGACTTAAACAACTGGCAGAACAACTGGCAGAAGAAAGTGAACGTTTCATAACCAATCTATCCAGGGTAAACCTTTCCACAATTGAGAAGGTTGCATTAGGAAAAGGTCTCAACTTTGTTCCCACTCCTGCCAAACCCACCCGTAAAAAACTTCTGAGTGATTTCAATATCTTCCAAAGAAGAATGAGAATTGCCTCTTTAGTGCACAACAAACCTACCAATGGCTCCAAGTTGAGTCCGGCATTCATACCATAAAGCAATGAATTCCCGTTGTCCAACCGGGATGTTATTAAGGCATGCACGACTATTGAGACAGCATCATCTGAAAGCACTTTCCGTATACTCGACTACATTTGAAAATACCCGTTTGATGGTCTTCTTCTTGACAAAATAATAGACTTTGCAAGTCCCATGCTCATTAAAGTTGCAAATTTACGCTACTTACTGCACGGTCGAGTTTAAACACATTAATTAATTTATGACAATAAGCCGGATAATTGATGCATAGACAAAGTGTGAAATTATTAATCTATTTCACGGTCGGTTGCCATTCTGTCGGTCGTAATTGGACACCGCGTGAAAGGTGTAACTATAGGATTCCTGCAGTCTTGCCATTATATATCGAGCTTCAACACAATGGTAAATTCAGTTTCTTGGGTCGTTGAATCCTCGATTAATATCATGGCCTGAATAAACCAACCCTAATTTAGACTCTGTACCTCTTAAACATCAGCCACTCGCATGCTGTATATTTATTCAGCTATTTTGAAGGGTTTAACAAAGAAAGGAAATGAGAGTTGCATTATCTGTTTTTAGTGACTTGCTCATATCGCGATATTGGTGACACTTTGTCCGGCGTGTATAGGTAAGATGATTGATAAATTACAGTGTTCTAAGCTCCCCGTTTATTTTGTAGCGTGTCAGTTATTAAAAGGGAAAGTCGTCATTTCAATGTTGCATTGAAAATGCAAATATTTTGACAAGGCTTTACAGAAAATAGGTCAAAATTAGAGCTCTCCATCAAAATAAGGTCTGAAATTTAACATTTGCTTAAGTGGTCTTTGTTTGCATAATTATGTGGGTCTGCAGTCAGACTTCGTTTTTTCTGGACGCCACTCTGCACCCGAGTCGTGCATGTGGGCATTTTCGAAACAAAGGCTTCAGCTTTAAACTCCGTCAGCGGTTATTTTGAACAGGGAGTTTTTGGAGTGAATTAATGTATTCTTGCATTTGTGCACACTGGATGACGACGGACACTACAATAAGAACTGTGTTGAAACATGATATCCTGAAACAAAAGTATGCATCAATTTAGCAGACTCAAACACTACATCTTTAGTGTTCATATTCAATTATTATTCTGTACAAGTAACATAAATGTAGCCGATAGTGTAGAGATGATGCCAAAGTGAATCAGAATGTGGCAGTAACTGTTTGGTCTTAGATTACTCGATCTTAACTATTTCAACGAATAGCAGACACCAACCTATAATGTTTTGATATAGTTATGGAAAGCAAAATTATTGTTTTCTGGTCTCACGTTTCGACCTTAAAGAGCAGAGTCTCGTACTGCTTAGGTCGAGTGAGAGGTCATCGGACTGTGTAGTTTATTAATGTATAGTATTTATATATATATATATTTATTAGATATTGCTTAACTCACAAGGCCGGACAGCCACTTCAAAGTGAGGGCTACACTTAACTGATTTGGGCTGTCGACCCGAATCAACTATCACCAGGGGCACGTTGCCACCTACTACTGGGGCCGAATCAGGGTTCCCCCCCCCCCCTTCACAGCCCGTAAGGATGTAGGTATGCACTTATACCTTCCTAAAAATAAACTTTTACGAAGCAATATGGTTAAGTGCCCTTGCTCAAGGGCACAAGTGTCATGATTTGGGATTCCAACCCACACTCTGCTGCTGACAACACCAGGGCTTGGGTCCGGTGAACTGGACCGCTCGGCCACGACACGACACGTGTCAGTAAGATAAGCAGTTTGCAACACAGCTATTCCTTCATCCCGTGGGTTTTGAGAAATCTACAAATTGAATCTTCAATTATTCAATTAATATCACACACCAACAAACGGAATGCTATTAATGTCTGAAGACATCTCAACTTATTTAGTGGGGCAGATGGGGAAAGATATGAGGGAAGTTTTGGTGCCTTTGATGATACAAGCATAGCTCACAGTTGGAGTATGTCATGAGAATGATACTTGCTTATTCAGGACCATCGCCGAATTTTCAACCACGACTTATCATTTGAAAAAAGGTAATGACAACACGCAATTTTCAAAATTGCTAAAAACGGCTGTCATTTTTGCTATTTTTATACCTTTTTAAAAGGACAAATCTGCGATGGCCCTTTAGCAAATATCTTTCTCATGGCATACTCTGCACTGTGTGCCAAATTCCCGAATCTTTCCCCTATCTGTCCCACTAGATAAGTTTTCTTCCGTTTGTTGCTGCTATGATATTGATTAAAATATCAAAACTTCCTTGCTTGTATCACCAAAGGCACAATCCCATCACCGACCTGTTGTGTCAATATAGGAAAACTTGTTCTATAATTACCGGGTATTCTAAAATGAAACATTGTACGAAGCTTCCATCAGTCGTAGTATTAATCATGAGGTGGTTTTATTTTCCTTTCTGCATTCGTCATTTTCAACCATGGCTTAATATCTTGTAATGTAATAAACATTTATTTAATGATTGATATACGGTGGTTATTGTTTCGTCTCCGTAATTTGAAGCCAACGAGGTAGAAACAGTAGTTTGCCGAGTGATATAATACTAATATGGGTTAATCGATTGTAATCAAGGGACGGGAGTGGAATTCACGGGTCCTCCAGCAGCTAAACCAATATTGAATAAAGCAAACGCTGCACAAAATCAACCTTAAATTGTTGATCCAGCAGAAACTGTGGAGTCCCCCCGTGGAGCTTATTACTCAATGGGATAGATGAAGTGTCGGGCCGAATGTTTACACAGTCCCTTGTAAATGTGTAGAGTTGACTTCTGATAGAAAACTCAGCTCCGGAACTATTTTTTATTCAATTTCTAATTTAGAGAAGCGAAATTGCCGCGCACATTTTCTTCAACATCACGGTAAATTGAGTCACCATGATCGACGACATTGTTAATAACGAGCAGCAGAGGACAATTTCATCGACTATATTGAATTTCAAGAATAATTACATTCGATGTTCATTCTTCTTCCAACTATCTAATTTACTTTCTAGTTAGTTGTTTTATAATTACACTGCGTTCAACCTTGCTGCACTCTCCTTTTTCTGATGAAATGTATATCTTGTACAGGTTGTTTTTAATTAGAAAAACCCATTTATCTTCAAAATGCTGGTTTGCGAAAACTCGCCTGAAATGCATCAAATCTATGAATAAAATTAGCTTGGTTAAAGGAATACTACTATACTGTACTATTTGCAATACACACAATTCTTGTAATAGCAGTTGGTGACGCCTGACGGGCGTCTCAAAGCAGTCTCTATATTTTTGGTATAAATACAGAACTTTGGTTGATTTGAGACCCATAGGGTTTACAAGGTGATGTGGCGCAGTCTGCAGCCGAGCCAGTTAGTTTTGCTTGTTTCTAAGTGGAGTTTGGGAGACCCGATCGTTTATTAAAAAAGCCTCATTTTTACTTTTTAGTTTGTGTCCAAAAATGTTAGGATTTCACGCTTTCAATCGATGTAAATTTATTAATGAGAGAACAATTGATTTTCTGATTTACATGAGTACGTGTCTTTAGTGCGAGCGGCCCCTTAGTGTAACCTCAGACCTCTCGGCTCTAAATGTAGCCCCAATCTTTTATCTATCACTCGCTATCATTTATACGGACCTAAACATAGCCCCAACCCTGTACTTAGATTGATAGGGGCCGTGCGTGAGAGCCTTTATGTAAAAAGCAAAGGTTCCTGAATGTCCATAAATCATGACACTATCACATCTTCTTTATAGCCATCCCTTTGAATAGTCACAAGTGCTTTATTGTATAGTGAGATCAAATGAGACAGTTCATTCTTGACTAAAAACCTCGATCTCCATTAGATCTCAGTAAAGGCTTTGAAATAAACAAAAAATGCATTAAGAAACGTGCGGGATATTGGTTCCATTGGTTTGACTCGAATATATACCTGTGTATAGGTTTGATTTGCTAATGGACAGTGCGTACTCTCCGTTCACAAATTACCGTTATAATATCAAAGATAGTGAGAACTGTCTAACGGCTAAGTTAACTGCCTTGGAATATGAAAAATGTATGATTTGAGGGACTTGCCTGATTAGTCTTGGACCAATCTAATTTGTTTCATCTTATGACTATCAATTACGGTACTCTTATGCCATTAAGTTTCACTGTCAGTATTATAAGTCACGCTAGTCAAAGTGATACAGTTTTATTTTTTATTTTTGGGGGTGCATCGAGAGGGCACAAACAATGTGTGTCTGCTTTGGTAACATCGCCTTATTTATTTAAACATGCAGTAAGCAACTAGGTTTAGTGCCGTTGGATTCAAATTGATATGTTTAATAATAGACTCTTTGCCATCCTCCATCACAAACGGTGGAAACGCACAACTCTCAGCCAATTATAGATGGATTGCACATGACGTCATTGACCACCATCTTTGATGAAAAAACAATGGAAACGTGCACGCGTGTACGCGCTGCCCACAACTCTCAGCCAATGAGAGCTCTTCACACGCGTGCACGTTTCATGAAAGATGGCGGCCAATGCAAGGGGGTCTATAGGTCTCGTGACCTCAGTCAGGGCCCTGTTTGAGTTCGTGACGTCATATGCAAATGATCTATTGTCTTGTTTAATGCAAGGACACCGATGTGTGGTGTGACTTTTAATTTCTGTTGTTTATGTTTATATAAAAAAAAAAACTCCGTACGAAATCAAACTATTTAAGAGGTTAACGTATAACAAGGGCTGCAACAAGATACGCTTGTAACAGTCAGCTGGTGCTTGTTTAGTGCGTGTGATGAGAGTAACCCAACCCCCGTGACATACGCTCGATCAATACACTGCTTGTATCAATTCAAGACTCATCTCCGTCCAGAGCGAGATGCTTCCTTTCAACTTGACGGGGTTTTTACTCTATGGCAGGATTGCTGACTGATTCCGTGTCAAATGTCCACTGAGCGGATAACATCTCGAAGAATATGCCTCTTGCTTTCAGGCGTCCGTTAAAGGAAAAATTCATTTTGCACATTTTTGTTCGACCGGTTGGATTACGTTTAATTTTTAGAAACCGAATATGCCCGCTTTGATTCCTTTTAAACAGAATAAACGCACCGACATCACATTATTATTGAGTCAGTCACAGCACGATTTTTCTCGTTTTATTTGACAGCTAAATGAGTTTCACTGAAAAGTACGCCCCAGTTTTGAGTTAATTCCCCCGATCTATTTACCTAAAGCTGATATTAGTTGTGCGCATTCAATCCGTAAAAATGTGTGTCTTAAAAGCACGGAGATACCATGACAACATAACTGCGGCACCCTAAAAGGCTCAATTATTCAATTAAACTCAAAGAATATATCCGAAGGAACTACACGTTGTCCACTAATGGAGAGCCCCATTGTGATAGCCATGTATGTAGAGAAAGCTAAGGGCAGGTAGTGTGTGTTGTTACGGAGCAAAACACATTTGGATATAGCAGTCTCTAACGGGTCGGTGAACGGGTCGACCCTGACACTATATTGCTGTGTTTTCCGTCTCACTACAATTTTCAAGTGGTATAATTTTTATCCACATGAATTATTCGTTATCATAAATAGACGTTCAACGCATGCAGCTTGCAACAGGGCAACAAACCATGTTGGTAGTATTTGCCAAGTTCGTGTCTTGGGTTACACAATCGCGACTAACCTGCGTCATTCATTATCATCTCAAGGAGTCATATCAAAACCCTGGGGACGAGTGAGATGATATACCTTGTGAGCAAACGCACATAGCAAGTGTCCATGAAGAGGTACGGCCGTGTGACAGAGTTCATCAACGCAACGTGCTATCTGAGGTAGATGTATTATGGTATCTCCCCGCGCACCACGGCATCGAAAATACCGAAGTACATGCAATTGAGTCTGTGGGCGATGTCGTTGACGCTCATATAATGTACATAATTTCAAGAGTGTTGTCAGACGGTGGGCGAAAGCCCCGCATTAGTCATGCATACGAAAGAATAAATAGATGGATAGAAAGAGCTGCAGTGAGCACGGAGCTATGTGTATGTCCACCCGGGGCTTGGCTTATAGTGTCTCTTACCGGAATCTCTTACAATTTCCCAGAGCTGTGTTTTAATTACGCAGTTTAGCCCCAGTCTGGTACTTGACTCCCCAGTGACCCATACCAAAAAAAAATATCGTGTATTACTCTGGCTGTTTGTATTTGTCTTGCCCAACGTGTGAATTATTGACACAAAACGTAAACAAATGTGTCTACTTTACCAAGTGATTTAAATGGAAAATGTTGTCTACAATACATGTAGAGAGCTCATGAACAATTTAAGTATCTGTTGACATTTCTTAACCATTGCAATATCATATAGTCCAGTTGAATACGGAACTCAGTTCAGTTGAATACGGAACTCAGTTCACTTTCCTCATCGTGGGCTTGTCGTCTCGGGCCTTTGAACTCTGGCCATGTCATAATTCTATATCACAATATACACCACCATGTGAGAGCCCACTCAAGCCAGCTATTTATTTACGCTTTATAATCCCCAATTATTGTGTTATTAACTTGTCGTTAGTCACGTTATAATTGTGATAAAATTAAATAATACAATACAAATTTGTATTCACTTCATCAATTTGTTGATCGCAGTACAAACAATCACAAAAGGTGTCCGCGTTAATGTACAATTCTAGTTATCCGTTGCACTTTACTTCACATTTCATACATTTTAAAGATTGTTTTTCTTCTAATCATATTCTTCTCGCGTGCGGCGGTCACACTACATGTCTATTTTTGTTTTAATCATTCAATAACGTAAACGCTGTCGGCCTGTGTCTTTATTTTTAACTGTTATTAATAAATTCAGGAGATTGGCAATGTGTTTATGAGCTGTTCTCCCTCCATCTTGTTGTGAACTCCATAAATCACATCATAACTCATCTTTACCCGAGTAGTCTCTAGTATTTTTTTTCCCCGGCCCTTTCTCCTTTCCAGTGCCCTCCCAGTATACCCAGGGTTTTTTTTTTTTACAAGCGCGGCTTCCCTTTAGCTGGCCGTCTTGATTGTTTTGTATTACCCATCTGGTTTGCCTGAGCGCACATCTCGTTCTCTGTACACGCTTCGACGAAGGGACTCGTATGTGGCTTTGAGTCAAGCAGGGTTTTTCTTTTCAGCAGAAGGATTTTCACTTAAAATCTATTGTCACAGAAATGTATTTCGTACTTCAGTTCAAGTTAACGATTCACATTTTTTCATGATTTACAGTGTTAATTGACATCAGCATTGTCCTCAGTCTGTCGGGTCGGCAAACCTCTCTCGACGGTGTATAACGCTCATTGTGATACGGTATAACATACGGCAGTCTAAATTAAGGCTACAATTTAGTTTCTTTGATGTAATTTTCTAATGTCCGTATAATCTTACCCAGGCCCGGTGTACAATTTAGAAGAAAACAACTTATCCCTGCTGTAAAGATTTTTTGGCGGGTATTCATAGATCGGTTCGATATGAATTTTATAAAGTTTGTCATCATACGTTGACACCCAATTTGAATCTAATTACTGGTGGGCCCAGGTGCGCTGTCCGAAAATGTGCTAGTGCCTACACTCTCGTTGGCTAGCCGCAACACAGTACAAATTCGTTATGCATGACGACAACTCGTAAAGAAAACAGCACACCTGACCCTATCCAAACGTGTGGATACACTAGCAGAATCCATGAATTCAAAATGAAGAATTTCCAGCTAAATCAAATCTCGCAGTTCCACCTTTTGTTGACACAAGCCAAGAACTTGTAAAACATCAGTGTTTATGATGATTGGATTGAAGCTACGTGTTTGTGCGCGTGTTGGGTGCTGCTATAATTAACATTAAAGGAAAACTGCAAGAAAGTTTTTGCTAGAGTACATTCACTTTAAAGGGTGTGTACAACATTGGTAAGATTGAAAAAAATAAATGTTCACAGATTTGCACATAACTTACATGGTAGAAAGATGGCCATGGTGGAAAACTCCCCTTGAAATTGTTTTGCTTGAAATGCTATAGTTTTTAGGAAATGAGTATACAGAGTTAGTCTTTATCGCGCGTGTCCAAAATCCGATTTCTGAAAACAGTGAAAACATAAAATGGTATTTTTCACTGTTTTCTCACGACTCCGAAGACCGATTGAGCTAAACATTTCACAGGTTTGTTATTTCATGTATTATGTTGGGTCACATAAAGTGCGGATACTAGTCTTTGAAAATGACCAATGTTGTATGTGATTTAATGTGCAAAGACATTAATCACAACCGTAATTGCAGGGAAGTCACAGAGTTATAAATTATTTCCTTTAAATATCGGATACTAGCAGTATTTACTAGCAGTATTTCAAACTGATTTGTCCGTGTGGGTGCTTCTGTACCACCTTAATAGTATGCTTCAAAATTCAACAAGATCAATTTTTTGTGGTGATCACCACCCTAGTTCGTTCTTCTTTTCAAATAAAGAGCGTCTTATATAGTTGGGTCGCAAGAGCTTTTATTTGTGAATTTATACATAAATGTAACCGATTTGTAAAGATATCGTGACGTGGTGACCTAGGTCTGCAACATGTCACATCCTTAACATTGATAATGTCAAACATCTGAGGGTGGATATGTCAGATTTTAAATATCACATCATTTTAAATGCTACTTTGCCGACATTTAAATGTATCCTGTTATTTCGATATGCGTCACGTCAGAAACAAATCTAGATTATTTTTCATTTGATGCCATGCATCATCCCAGTTTGGGCGGGCTGCCTGCAGCTATCCACGGATCCCCACACCTCATCCAAGTGGCTTCAAAATTAAAATTGTAAAAATACATTGGACAGCAAGGGTCACCCACCACACCGTGCGCCGTGCTAATCAAAGAGCAGCGCACATTGTGTTCCAAGTCAACCACACAACGGTTTGCTGTCAATAAGTTACCGTGTTAAGGGGTGTATAGTTAATTAGCATGCTGGCTGCATGATGATATGACCGTGCTATTAATACTGGAACCATTTTTTTCGCGTCCTTTGAGAGCAGTGGGTTTCCTGGTGGTGTTGATTCAAATCATAAAGTACACTTTCCGATAGACACGAGCCTTTACGATGGCAGCCAGTCGTAACGGCTACTAATGCATGTTTACCTGCACTCAACACAATATTTTAACCGAACAACAGACAGGGCACCAGTGTAGGACGATTCAAGGCAGGCGGCAGTTGGGTTTGAATTATTTTGTATCAATCAGTTTTGGGTTCAATCACCCATCAAGAAAGGGCCGTAAAACATTTAGAAAAACAGTTTTGTAAAAACCACATCATCTTCAGCACGCCAATCAAACCTTGCTTCGAGGGGTCGAATTTTTTAAGCAATTCGTAATTGTAAATCAATACTCATATTTTAAACAAACAGTCTGTGGTATTTTGTTTTTAGTATGTTTGTTTTATGTAGTACTTGCTGATACTCGTAAATAAGGTTGCAGTATTGTATGTTTTCTGTCAAGTCTGTTGTTACGTACATTGCATGTTTACTTTTTATTATTTTATCCATGTGCATTGAAGGAGAAAATTGGCATGACAGCAATGTTGAAAATATATTTTTAACCTCATGAAAAAAATGACAAAAATATGTATATGCAATATTCTCGTTTTCCATTCCTGCTATAATTATGGCAATAACAACGGACATGCTTGCATTGGGTTATTCGCCTTGATAAAACTGAAGACATACACAGCTAGTGCAGCCAAAAGCAACTTGCAATTAATTGTGGAGTTACCTCGACGTAGAGTCATTAATCTCAGTAAATTAAGGACATCATTCAAAGCATTCATTTTGGGTTGAACAAAGACAAATTGACTAGAGTAGGATTTGAACTAACGACCTCTGGATTAACGTGCCAGCGCCTTTTTCAACTGAGCTACCTAGCCATAATGTTGGCGGTCTCCCTATTTTGTCAATATCTTTGTTCGGGGTGCCAGTCGGCTTTCCTTGCGGTTTATTACTTGATAAATATCAACTGTTTTAGAAAAGGATCGGCTTTGTTTACGCCTCTAACTCTATCCGGTACTTTGAAAAATGGACGTCCCAAACCACCACAAGTTCCTTATTGAAATCACGTGTTGAACAACGGCATGAAATTAGAAACTAGCTGATTATCGTACAATACATGCTCTCGGCATTCTCTGTACTTACGATACAGCGAAATGATCTTCTGAAACCTGTGCCCAATTTCATAGAGGTGCTTAAGCACTAAAAGCACAACGAAGTTATGCTTACCAGAATAAGGTTACCAGCCAAAATAGCATCTCACATGTACAACCTGTGACTTACCTTTACTTGCTTAGCAGAACATTTTTAAGCACTATTTTCTGTTTTAAGCGGCTCCATGAAATTGGGCCCATGTCCCAATATTTCACAAAATTATATAATGCTGCTTAAGCAGGAAATTTTGCTTAATCAATTTTCTGCTAAGCAAAAAGGAGCAGGATACAAGTCACAAAATGGTACATGTGAAATGATACTTTGCCTGGTAACCTTATTCTGGTGAGTATAACTATTTTGTGTGGAGCTACTTGTGCTTTAAGCAGCTCTATGAAATTGGGCCCTGTAATGATGACGGCATAAACACATAAAACTACACCTGTTCCCAGCCTCGCTACCATGGGCAGCGCGCCGTATCTAGACCTCACTAACCCCTGAAAGGGAAGCACTGAAAAAACATTGCCGATTGGCTAGCCATAAGTGACTATGACTTGATGCGGTATTTGATAGCGCAATCTGCCTAGTCTCTAAAACAGAATGGGTCCACAGCAGGACTAATTAATTCTATTTTGATATTTCAAAGTCACACTTCCAGGGGTTACGGTCGAGCAAGGCATTATGGGAAAGAAAAACAATGGCGAGGCGAAATCGTACACAACTGGGAACGAGGTTGACCAGGTGCCTGTCTTTATGTGGTGCCAACTCCCCCAACTACGGCATGCAATGCAGGAAAAAAATAACCTTCGTCTATGTATAGACACATAGAAGGCTGAGCAGACAATCTCACATTGAAATGTCACTATACAAAAGACTCAGCATCGTCATCAAACAATAGAGGAGAACACTTCACTTGGTTCTGAAACACTTAAAGCACTTAAGGTCTCTATCCCCAACGATGAGACTTCACCCTTGAAAGCGCCAGCGATATCATGCCTTTTTACGCCGATGGTCTTTCCAAAAAGATCCCTTTTTGTAAGATCTCACAATAAGAAGTGTAAATAATGTGATTAGAGGGAAGCCTAACCTATTTCAATCTCTAGTCTTTCAATGCAAGTCGAGCCAAGGATTCAAAAAATGAACAAAATTAAGTTATCAGGCCATCATCGTTTGTGTTGTTTTGTTGTTGCCACGGGAACCGGTATTCTTTCGCTACTTATTGTGTTCATTCAAGAACGCAGCCGGGATTGATGAGGAAGAAAGAATCATTCAAAGTCTTGTTCGGCAGACTGATTCCTAATCAAGAAAACGGAGCGAAACAAACAAGCAAAGCTACTAAACGGACCTACGCACCACATCACATATAACAGCGCCTCCAGCGTTTGTGTTATTAAATTTCCGCGACCGCCTAGGATAACAAAGTGAACAGGTGCGACATGACAAGTCTAAGACAAATTAGTATTCCCCTAACGCTACGTCAAATGAAACTACATGGTCTCCAATGAGCCATTTTCAGATATGCTGGACACGGTACAACGTCACTCTTGGGTTTGGGTTTACCCATAGAGCAAGGACCTTGCTCTATATGAGTAAACCAAATAGTGCCCTCCTACAGTGCTCACCATACCTCAAAAAGGCTAATACAAAGAACTGTACCCAAAGTACACTTGTATTTCATCAACAATTGTAGTCCACATTTTTGTAAGGTAAATGAAAATGTTTACAGCTACTATTTAACATTATTATTAGTCGCCGGTCGCCCATGCCCGCCTGGTCCCAATTTCATAGAGCAGAAATATTGCCTTTAAGGCAATTATAAACTTCTGCTGAGCAAACATTAGCAGGAAACCAGTCACAAATGGTACATATGACGATGGTGTTTTGGCTGGTAACCTTTTTTTCTGGTAAGCACAATTGTTTTGTAGTGCTGCTTACTTTTGTGTTTAAGCAGCTCCTGGGCCCTGGTCGCCATGACAAAATATGGCGAAAACCACTGAATCGAATTTGAATTGTTTAAAATGCCTATGTGAGGATACACAGCATGAACAGTTACTTAATAACGATTGCGGGTACCGAACCCCATGGAGTCGGGAACCAGTCGGACGTTAATAACGACTGTATTAAACATTCACATGCATTGAAGTTGATGGACCTATACAGTGGCAGTGAATTCCCTGTCCAATTCCCGTTGCAGTGAATTCCCTTTTCCAATTCCCGTTGGGAATCATAACAAACAATATCAATAATAGCTTTTCAATCACAAAAACTGCAACTTGATCACAACTCCGGCCTCTCTGGAAACAACTCCCACCCGTTTTCTGATGACCCCGTCCACCAAATAGTGAACTCGTAATCAGCATTTTAAATCCGACACAAGATGATAACTCCACATTTTGGCTATTCAACTTGTGCTATGTTTTTGGCACTGAATTTCATATTAATGCACCGCCCGTTTGTATGCATGATTCAGTGTTGAATAATCACGTCGAATTGAAGGACATTCGAATATGTAGACCACCATTGCAATGAGATCGACTAATTAAGGACTCCATAGCAACAAGGACTAGCAAAGGCGACGACAATAACAATGACATTATCATATTGTCCCCCCCAAATGATAACTGGCAAATATTACGAGATCGATAAACTACCCGCTGGTTACGACACGCCGCCTTTGTCTTGGGTAGCTACGCGTTCATTGTTGGTTACTTCGTTGCATTATGTGCATCGGAGGAATTTTACAA
Organism: Pycnopodia helianthoides; assembly: GCA_032158295.1. Lineage (NCBI taxonomy): Eukaryota > Metazoa > Echinodermata > Asteroidea > Forcipulatida > Asteriidae > Pycnopodia > Pycnopodia helianthoides. The sequence goes on along the minus strand of CM063243.1, from coordinate 1,308,318 downwards.
GTAAAGTTACATGGCATGTCACAGCGGTGTCCTCTCGTAGGCCTAATATATCAATATGAATATATGAATGATGAACTGGGAACTACCCTTTTTCAAATCAGCGTTGAACATTCAGTTATGCTTTCCTGGAATCTGTTTGTCTTTCTTAATACCTGTTTTTTCTTTGATTCAACCGCATCTCAGACGCGTAAATATCTGCAGAATTAATGGTTTCTTGTTATTCGTCTTAATCCTTGTCAGTCAATTTTTAAATGTGCAGTATCAGTGGCCACTTGGAGCAAATAACGAAAATATCAACACTTCTTATTGCAAACCTGATTTTAGCCAGGATTTGGTAAAAGGGTGTCCAAATTTGTTGGAAATTTCAAAACTGTTCACAAATTGTTCACTTCAATACATTTACATGACATTATAAACAGGGTGTCCAAATTTAGAACAGAGTGTCCATGAGACACCAAGACACCCCTCTGGCTAACACTATGTTACTGCCTCTGTATCAACCAAACAAACATTCAATTTTTCTGAAAAGATTTCTTCTAAAGGTACAAACAATCCTGATTGAAGTCGGAAGAAATTTTACAAGACACAAAATCAGGACGTCACCTCAAATCAATCCCTTCATTTCAAGGAGGCATCTTGTCCAGCGATAGCTTTCAGGTTTGGAGCTGTCAAGAGTAAATTTAGCTCTGATAAAAGCCCACACCAAGAAAAAAAAGAAAAACCCTTCATATGTAAAAAATAAAATAATAATAATAATAATAATAAATAATTTAAAACAAAAAATAAATTAAAAATAAATAAATAATATATAATAATTGAAGTGGTTTTGTTAATTTTGTTCATTCTACAAGGAATGTTAGGATCGTCTGTTTAAAAAAAAAAGGCAAATTCAAGCTGTTACCCTAGTAATGAGATTTAGGCATTTCACCCCCCCCCCCCCTTTCCCCACCATCCCCCACCCCCGTCTCTGGTGTTTCATCTACAACATAGCAACAGCAAAAATCATCCGCAACACCTACAACATATGTAAGATACATGTAGCAAAAGATTTTTTGCAACAAAGCAAACAAATTATCAACCGTTTTACTTGATGGATTTTGGCTTAATTCCTTCTGATTAAAAAAAAAGGAGACAGGTTTCCTTTTTTTTAGGATATGTTTTCCAAAAAATGTTGAACATTGCTAAAGATATCATGTGTTACTTTTGAATCGAGCATTGTTATTTTATGGTCATGCTTAAAAGCCTGTTGAACCAACTCTGGACTAATTGAATATGATCCGATCTATAAATAGACAACGAAATTAAAAATAATATTTTCTAATCAACGTTTGTTTGTATTTTTACTTTTGCCGTGTTATCCCTTTGATGGTAATCATCCTCTGTTGGAACTTATTAATCAAAATGCCAACTGTGAATAATTTCGTACTAACACATTCAACGACTCATGCGCCATTACGGGATAATGAAAAACATTCATTCTGGTGTCTGTCGCTTCTGTTTAAACTGTTAACTGCTAAGCATTGTGCCAGATACTACACATCAAATCATTTATTCTGGTGTCTGTCGCTTCTGTTTAAACTGTTAACTGCTAAGCATTATGCCAGATACTACACATCAAATCATTCATTCTGGTGTCTGTCGCTTCTGTTTAAACTGTCAACTGCTAAGCATTATGCCAGATACTACACATCAAAGCACTCTTCTTCTTTTTTCTCTATAGCCTACATGCACTATGGAATTTGTTATCCCTTGTCCGGTAGCCGGCCACTTGCAGCATTTTCGTAATGAGCATAAAAGAAAATGGCCGCCGAAGTGCAAACAATGTTTTACACCATGGTATGTATTTGCAAACATTTGATATCATTTCAAGATCTAGAATAGTTTTTCTGGGTACGAATGATATACATTTGAAACAATTTGAATTTGATTTGACCGAACAGCTTGTTTGAATAATCAAACAAGGCGCCCAAAATACGGCCGCCCTTTTGGAGCATTTTTTCATAATTGTATTCAAATGACATATTTGAGTGATTTAAAATTCTCACATATCTTTAAAATATACCTTGTTTTCTTCATACACTTCTTGATTTTAAAATCAGCAATTAACCATTCTCATTTCGGTTCGAGGTAGGGCGGCCGTTTCTCAACCTAACATAATTTACATTTACTTGTATTGTGCTCGCCTTCTTATAATTGTCTATTTGTTTATAATTATAGATATTTTTATATGCATGTACCTTTTGGTTAAAGGGAACTCATTTTTTCTTGATTAAATTGTTGTTGCTATTAATATTGTGGATTTTCTTTCCCTCTCAGTTCGGCTCCTTGCGCATTTGTTTTGTAATTTGTTGTTTTGTGTCAATTCTACTGTAAGTGTTCCGTAGATTGAGTAGAGAAATATAGTAATAACAAACAATGCGAATTTGTAATTTGTTTTGTTACCACAATGAAGAGACTTCGCATCCCACGTTGTATTATTGCATCGTCTGGACGTTTATTGTTGGTCTTGTTTGTCTTTTTTTTCTACCATTGAGCAAACACAATTTCACCCGTTCACAATGCTATCTTTTTACACAGCTACTATTTTCTAACTTCTTGTTGAATTAAGAGCCTCGCATTACACATCAGTGGCTTTTAAGTCTTCCTGCTCCAATCCACAGTCAACACCCGATGTAATCTAAACACTTTTAGTCATTTTTGTGTGGGCTTTTTTTTTCTTCTCAAGATACTGTGAAGCTCAAGTATATATATAAAAAAAAAAGGAAATCTTAAAGATTGCTTTAGCGAGAGGGTGGCGTTCTAACATCATGTGACATGACACGCTGACCGGCGTGAGTTGATCGCCGGTACGGTATACGCAGCTCATGCAGGAACGAGACAGAGGAGACAATCTATACCATCACCTGCGTCCGCTGAGCCGGTAAAATGGTCGAAAGCAGCTTGCGTTTTAGTCTCCAACCCGCAACATCTGCAGGTTGTTGAGTCTTAACTGACATGTTTTAACGTCAATTAATAATCTACTCTCGGGTTTGCCATAACAACACTCGACCCACTAGAAGAAGTGTACAGGCTTGCATGGGTTATCTTGTATATGATTGCAGGTATAGAACTAATGCATACCGCGTCCTTCGCTACAATTAAATTAGACAAACGTCCACAAAGCAGAAGAATGCGTACAATCTAATCGGACATCAGTGAAAAGCCTGAATTGCTTCATCACGATTTACTGGGTGGCAAATATGATAAATACCACAAAGTATACTGTCAAGTTGCCCTTTGAGTTGGCGCATCCCCTAGTGGTTGCACAGTGTGTGAAGTTTCACTATTGCACCAAACCTACATCGCATCGGTCTCATCCGCACGCTGACTGGCCATACTAATGCCTCATACATGGATATTTATACGACTTTGCCTGGCAACATGAGCCATGGTTGCAAAATTATATATTTGTAAAAATTGTTGACATAATATAAAGGTAATTGCTATTATGTGTCCTCAAGCAGGCGATAATGTCATGAGCGACCCATGAATAACAAGTGAGACAGGTAGACAGTACATTATGAAATGTACATTGTATATAATCTCGACCGCCGTAAAAGGGTAGAGTATAAAAATGTGAGTTACTTCTCTTCGTGGTGTTATAAAAGTACCTTTTTTTATGGTATAACAACATAGAATTCTAGAAGGACGACTCTTTGCCCAAATGAACAATTTGTTAAATTTTGTATTGTAACCCTAAACAGCATGTTCAAACTCAAGTTTGATCGATGAGGACGGTGTTTGTTGATGTTCTAACGAGATAGAAAAGGTTGTTACGTTTTATAAAACCAAACGTAGTATGAACTTTTAAGTCAATTGTGTTTAAAACTACCCAATAATCCTCAAACATTGCAGCTTGTAGTTTGTCATCATGTGGCAGAATCCAATTGCCATCATCAAACCATCCCCGTCCATCTTTCATCATCTCAAACACTACAAATCAGGAACACCTCCACCGTCGTCATCACCGTCGGTTAAATTTACAACCATCAAACCGAACCACCACAGTCACCATATCGTCGTCGGTGTCATTGTCATCGTCGTTGCTGTGACTCTTTGTCATGCGTCATCGCCATCGCCGTATCATCGGAATAAAATAGCAACGTCAACGTCGTCAAAACAATCCTTTTGATCATGATCATTTCTATAAATTGACGTCATGTTCTCATTGTCGTTGTAACCAACAGCGTTGCCGCCATGATCGTTTATTGTCCGGCCACGATAATTCCAATTGTCTTAAATGGTACATCACTGTGTTTTAACCTCATCCTCGTCCTTATTGATAGCATCTTATGATTCTACTTAGCATGATTTGCTACCGCCCTATGACTGAGAACGGCCAATTTGAACAACTGCGTCTCTTGATTGAAACACTAATTTATTATGACAGAGACTTGGATTTTTGATCAATGCTTTTCATCTTATTCATTTACCAAGCTAAAGAGTTGAATCGATGGAGTTTAAAAACACTACTAATATAATTTTTGTCTTGATCTGCTGCATTATGACCGAGCTGTAGGCCTATGTTGTTGGAAAATTCAAAGCATCCCACTTGTTTTCTGTTGTTGAACAATGTTGTCATGGGTCACATAAAGATGTCGTCACACGACACATGACATTTGAAGCCAAATTAAGTCACCACAAGTAGACACAAATCATATTATGTTATTATCTTTCTTATAGTGATCTGACTGGCTATACTTACGTTGGACGCTGCATCTCTTGATGATGCTCTCGAGAAAGGTGTTCTGAGGGGCAACCAGGCCCCGTCGAGACGGCATGATCCTTTCCTCGGTGGTCGCCGCTCACAACGTTATATCCTTGTATTTAGATCACGGTAGCCATTTCCCAATACATTGCTGCTGTATACAATCCATGATTTCTTTAAGATAAACACATGATGTGGAAAGCTTTTTTTTTTCTCCAGTTGTTGTAGTGTTTTCGAAGCGACGCGATGCTGCAGTTCGTGCGGGCAAATCCTGAAAAAAATGAGGCGGCGAAGAAACCCGCAGTAGCCTACGCTGCCGTGCTGACAGCGTGTCAATTATTAATGTTAATATCACATGGTTAGAAGCTGCGACGGCAGGACGCATGCGTTCTGGTTATTGCTCCAAGCGGTTCCGAACAACCAGCAAATTGCCCACGGCAGAATACAGCTCTGTAACCACGGCAACCCAATTCACGCTATAATGTCAGACAAGGGCGAGACTGAGCCCCGCCTCGATGTGTTTCCTGTCGTGGGTACAAGCAGTCATCGTTTACCGGACTGCTGCAGGGAGCGCGAGACGGATCTTCAAAAAAGAAGGAAAATGGTCTTCACGTCGGAGCATGATCGGAGGTCTACCACTTCAATAAAGAATACAATACATAGACACGCTGCAGTCAATTTACTGCTGGCTGTGTGCGTACCGAGGGTCTAATTGCTAATGTGTACATGACTGTAGACTCCCCGTGCAATACGATGAAGACCCTCCTCGGACCACGTGTCTATGATGTCACAAGAGGATGACACCGCTGCTGGTTTAGTGCCGAGATACAATTAGTGTGAAGTCGCTCATTCATCTACAAACACTTACAGGCTAGCGCCATCTAGCTCATCGTTTACAGACAAGAACATATGCAAATAGTAATGTCATTTCTGCTGAAATTTGACACCGACATTGGCCTAGACGCAATTTGTTGATCATGCCGAGGCCGTCAGGAATCGTACACTGTTGAAGGGGACTAGAGGACTCCAACCTTTTAGTTGCAACTATGAACAATTGAACTGATTTCCCTTTGCTAATCAGTAAACATGTCCTGCTTACTTGCGTTTTTTTTTTTTTTTTTTTTTTTTTTTTACTATTATGGGACCATTATTAAAACAATAATGAATGAAAACAATCATCGTCAATTATGGTTTAAATTATGGAAGTTATGGGGGAAATTAATAAGTGAGTAAACACACATCCTGTTATACATTTTCTTTTGCAAATAAAATATGCACTAATCTTTATAAATATTGCACATGTGCGATGGTTCTTTCAACAAAAACGCATCAGAAACAAAATGGCGTCGGGCAGAGCCTCATGGGATTCGCTGTTATCATTCAGACAGGGAACCCAATATGAGGCAGTGGCCCGTCAGCTTGTCTCTACAAACTGCATCATTTTCGACAGCTCGCCGTAAACTATGAAAGCTTTACTTAGGGCCTTTTCGAAAAGACCATGGGCTTGGGCTCCGGCTCCGACTTGGGCTCCGTCGTCAATGTTGGGGCAGTGTACATTTTGTACGGTGTTTGCAACATCGAACGGAGCCCGGAGCCGCAGAGGGAGCATAAGCCGGGGTTTGGAAAAGGCCCTTGATAAACCACATTTGTAACAATCTTTCTGGAAACAACCATACTTAATGTTAGCAAGAAATTATATGATATCCAATCCCTCTTCAGCTTTTCTCTCAATACAAATCAACTAATTAAAGGGAGGGTATACCTTTGGTAATTACTCCAAAAAAGAATGAACGTAAAAGACTTAAAGAGCACTGGAAAATCGCTAATACTGTAAAACGTTGTTAGAAACGACCCCTTTGAAGTAATGTGGTTTAAAAAGAGAGGTTATTTTTCACAAAATAATTTTAATCTGAGAAAGGCTTCCGGCTTTATTTTCTTGCAACTTGGATGACCAAGTGAGCCCAACTTTTGACAGGTTTGTTATTTTATGTATATGTTGGGATACACCAAGTGAGGATACTAGTCTGTGTCAATCACCAAAAGTATACCCTGCCTTTAACCTAATGTGTAATTAAGATTCATGTAATATGTAAAGCAAGTGATCATGCATATTCATGAGTTTTTCGCGAACACTTTGAAAACCATTTTTAACTCAACAGTTCAATGTCCTGTATTTGTTGCAACTTCCAAATCATTATAATATGTGGGCTTCCCTATGACCTTAAATGTCTTCGAAACAGTGAAAAAATAATTGAAGGTTATAAGGTTTACTCAATAGAGACCAATGTATTAATGATATGAACATTTCAATGGGTTCATGTTGTCGACCGTTGCTTAGCAACTGTCATCTTTATTGGTTGATCACGAGCACAATAGGAGTGCCATTATTTTTTTGTATCGATTCCGCACTACGGTCAACCGTGGATCTTTGTTTGTCGAGAGAGGAATAAATAACGTAAATGGTCAGTTTTGCAATAATTCAAGCACGTTCAAGTTAAGTTACCCGTGCAAATAGTAACTCACGCCTACTGCCAATTAAATGTAATTTAAAGGAACATTACAGAATTCGTAAGAAAAAAACTTGTAAAATATACTTTTGATCACAGATTTACATAAAACTTACACGGTCTAATGATGATGGTAGTAGAAAACATCCCTTGAAATATTTCTGTCTGAAATGCCATATTTGATGAGAAATGAATAAACTAATTTTCCGATGGAGTTTATCGCTCAATGAGCGTTTTATTCATTGTTGAACCTATATGATTTCATGCGAATGTGTAACCGGTTTTTCACTATTTTCTCGTGACCCAGATGGCCGATCGATCTCAAACTTCTACAGGTTTGTCAGTTTATGTATATGGTGGATTACATAAAGTGCTTACACTGCCAGCAAATGTTTTGTTAGCAAAAACCAATTCTGTAATGTTCCTTTAAGTCGCCAGCAGATCCTGAGCATTCCTGCTGTCGGTGGAAACCAATCGCACGATGAACGTTCCTCCAATTGTTGGCAAAAATGTCAAGCGGTTCTGACTCTATGACAACCACTTTGAAAACCAAACAAACTGCCTTCAATTTGTGTCCCAGTTACCATTTGCTTTTTTTCGAAAGCACCACTAAATAGCTCTATAATTGGATACATATTTACAGTCGCCATGTGTACTGTTGAGATCAATATATGTCGGTCAATACGAACATGTCACCGTTTGCGCATCTAAAACGTTGCTAACATGCATGCCGTTGAAATGTCACTGCCCGACGCCTCAAAAGGTAGGCCGAGAAACGCCATCAACGGTCAACAAATTACGGGTGATGCTCTGTGGACAAAGACTGTTAAGTGTTATGCTCAAACTGAGTGTTTTTTTTCTTTTTGAAGTGTACCTGCAGAATGATCTGGTGTGATTTTGTTTGACTGTTAAAAAAATGTAAAAAGATGATATTTGGGATCAATTATACTTTTTACACAATTTTGGAAGATGGCGCTGAGGGATTTGCTGGTTATGGTGGTTTAGGGTTTAGGTTTTGTGTGGTCTAAGCTTTATGGTCTAAGTGTGTAAGCCTCTGCCTTTCTGTTCGGTGCACTGAGTGAGGATGACCCATCCATTGCCGAGTTAGGTTTGCCCGGACCATTAATTCCACACATGGCCACTTCAATATACATCGTTGACAGTCTTATCACGTCGTCATGGTAACTTACTGAGGTACGGACTTGAAATGGCGTTTATCTTCTTCGGTAATGTGCTGGCTAACGTAAGACGGATTTCTGAGCTCTTCACCAGAGTAGATGAGCGGTCCTTCACGATGTCTACAAAATACTCGAAGAAGGAAAAAGGTTTCCAAAAGAAAATACACTGCGTAAAAAAAAAAAAAAAAAATGTCGATTGCATGAAAGTGAATAATGGTGTTTAGGGGAATGTTGGATTCTAAAATTGCTAACACAGGAAATCGTCAAAACATTACTCGTTAAAGCACGTGTACAACATTGGTAATTTTCAAAGACTAGTATCCGCACTTTATGTGACCCAACATATACATGAAATAACAAACCTGTGAAATGTTTAGCTCAATCGGTCTTCGGAGTCATGAGAAAACAGTGAAAAACCCCGTTATATGTTTTCACTGTTTTCAAACACCGTTTTTTGGACACACGCGATAAAGACTAATTTTCCTAAAAACTTTAGCATTTCAAGCAAAGTTATTTCAAGGGAAGTTTTCCACCATGACCATCTTTATACCATGTAAGTTATGTGAAAATCTGTGAACATTTATATTTTCAATCTTACCAATGTTGTACACACCCTTTAAATGGAATATTCGATCCAAACTTTCCCAACAGATTTCCGTTTCTTCCACATACTTATTTATTATTCAACTTTTAATTTGATGGTAGTTATGCGAAAGGACACAAATGGTGCTTTCTGATGTAACAGAAATCCTGGCACTGTCACAGGAAAATAATTGTATATGTTGTATTAATTATTATTATTTATTTTAAATGACATCATTTTAATAACCATATCAGTCAAAACAGTCAGGATGAAGATGAAAGCGAGCAGTTTACAAGAAAATGTCACATCGATGGGTTGGTGTGTTTACAATGAAATCATCTATACAAAGATGTTGTAAAATTAGGCAGAATCTTTCAATGAAATGTAATTGCCAGAGTTTCCTCAATGTTCAACAAATTAGTTCGCCAGTTAGCCTTAATTACAAATTAATTGTTGTCAATGGAATTGAAAGAGGGGCTCTTCATTCAAAGGGACTTACTCCTCCTGACAGACGACGTGCAAATTCTTTCAAATGGCTTTTCTTTGACTAATACTGCCATGATTTACTGTTTCCGGGTGGGTTTCACGATGCAGTTAGATTAGCCACTCATGGGCCATTATCACGTCTTCATAAAAACATCGCTATCCAAGCTTAGTTTGTGTCAGGATAGTTTTTTGAGGTATGCTGAAAAAAAATAACCTTAGTTCAATAATGAGTTTTGCTGTTAATTTACAGACAGGGCGGGCCACGTTTCAAACATCGTTAGGATTGTATTGACGTAGAGTTTCCATGGCAACTGTCCTCGCTACAAGGTCCATATTAAGGATTATAATACGGAGAGAAGACAAGAATTCTTTGTAATGAAAAGAACTAATTTGAGGCCTAAAATAGAAGCCATTATGGAAAGGGGAAAAAAAGGTGGCATGATTAGTTTGAAAACCTTGATAGGGAAAAAAAACTTGGGTTTCATCTCGGAAGCGAGTTTCTTTTGATTATTAAGAGTTCGTATTCCCATTCCAGTGATGGAGATTAAATTTTGTAATTAAGTCTATCAGCGGCGGCACCAGACCTGTTAATCCGGGGGGCAAGAGGGGGGCAAACTTAAATTTAGGGGGGGGGGCAAACAAAAGTCCATAATGTACTGTATCAGCCTACAATTCACACCAGAAATAAGATTTTGCACTGTGTGAATGTGACGTGTTGTGCGAACTGCGTGTACAATGGCTGCTTACGGTTTGGGGCAGACGATGCATTTCTATTTATAGCAAGATTCCAAGCTTGTACAGATAAATAAATCCACATCTTATTAACATTGCCGGAAATGGAAATTAGTGTATTGGGCTTTTCTATGGTGCCAGCTAATTATGATGGATGAAATTGAGTTTATTATTTACAGCGCAAACAACATTGTAACAAATTGGGTGCAATGGTTTGGGATTAAACTCAATTTCCGCCATCGGGGACAAAACTGGGGGAGGCAAAAAAATAACTGGGGGCATTTGCCCCCCCCCCCCGTGCCCCCCCCCCCCTCCATTAGCGCCGCCGCTGAAGGCTATATGCAAAACAATTGGACTGTTAAAATATTAAAGGGTATGTACAGGGTTGTTGTTGTGCAAATCAAATTCGGTATAGATAGGTTGCAGTATGACGTAAATCGGCCATCTTTACGGACAGTTTAGAACAAACAGTCGTGCGTTTCGTGTGAGAACGGCATGCAACACGCGCGCATTTCACGAAACTCATTGCAGGATTGGTCAGTGAACAACGCGGCTGCGTTAATAAGTTGAGCGTTTGACGCACCTGCAAGCCAAAATGCACTTTGCCCGTAAAGATGGCGTATACTTACGATTTTAGTGAAAACAATGGTTCAAGTATTCTCAGAGATTTCTTTACGTTGGTATAGTGGTTCTTATTTTGGTTGCATTAATCGATATAAAGCACTGTGACTTGTGGGGTCTTCCTTCTGTCGCTTTTTTCCCCTCGACTTTAGAGTTAGTTCAAGAATTTTTCTATAGGAGTTGGAGTGGCATGAACTTGCTTATCAGGGCCCAATTTCATGGCTCTGCTTACCGCCGAATTCTGCGCTTGCGGTGACCATTCTCCGCTTACTGTTCAAGCGCCGAATTTCTGCACTAGCTGTGTAAGCGTAGAATGCCTAGTAACGTGGAGTACGCACGCGCACAAGCCGAAAATCCCCGCTAACCCGTGAAATACGCTTGACGTAAGCGCGGAATTCCCTGCTTCCGCAAGCGCCGATTCTTTGCTTACGGTAAGCAGAGCCATGAAATTGGGCCCAGAGCTTTGAGATTAAAATGTTGGGGTTACACATCTAACAATGCTGTACTTTGTGTTTCATTGAAGTAGGCTTCCGTCAGGTCGGTTGGCATAGTCTTAGCTAAAGATTTTCTGCAAGGTTAACGGGGGGGGGGGGGGGGGGAAACATCAGAGTATTGTAAACATTCATTGGCAATATCCCTGGCACCCGCACGTCTGTTAATAAAGCGAAGGACGCTGCGGCTTGGGGGGATCTATGACCTCTGATGATGTCTCGTTATTGTACGGGGTTTGGGAGGATTGTACACCACGCAATAGAGCAAATCATCCCAAATGCAGTTGAATTTCAGGCTGTGTTAATTCAGTATATAGGATGTAGCCATCCTCGTGAAAAAGCATTCGTCTCTATTCCTTGCTGTTCTCGTCCTTACTGTTCCTGTATAAGATCTTATGTCATCCCTCCATCTTCTTCCTTGTTTGCCTCTGCTCGTCTTCCCTGTCCTTGGTTGCCACTCAATTAGTCTCGTTGTCCATCTGTTGTCTGTTCTTCGGGCAGTGCGTCCATCCCACCCCAATTATAGCCTGTGTTATTTGCCTTATGATGTCTGTAACTCCTGTTTTTCGTTCGTATTTCTGTGCATGTGACCCTGTCTCTGGTTGAGGTCTGAAGCATTCTGCTCAGTCACCTGCGCATAATGTACATCCCGACATGTGTATAGGGTATGCAGAACCAGAACCAGAATGTGTCTTACAATTGCTCTTTGTGTTTTACAAAGATTGTGCTCTGTATGTTTCTGTCACACAGGTCATTGTTCGTTTTACAACACCGATCATTACACTCTACTCCGGGGGGCATGGTATGCTCTTGTTACAAACGTATCCCTCTGTATCGTCCAGAGCAACTCCATCTGGGGACGATTTCACAAAGAGATAAGACTAGTCTTATCTGAAGTTAGGACCAGTAACTGGTCTTAACTTACTTGGTTAAGAGCAATGGAGAGCTGGTGATAGTATTAAACATTGTGAGAAACGGCTCCCTCTGAAGTAACGTAGTTTTTGAGAAAGAGGTAATAGTTCTCAGTAAAATATTTGAATTGATTTTGAGACCTTACGCGTGAGGTCTCGAAATCGAAATCAAGCATCTGAAAGCACACAACTTCGTGTGACAACATGGACAAGGGTGTTTTTTCTTTCATTATTATCTCGCAACTTCGACGACCAATTGAGTTCAAATTTGTACAGGTTTGCTATTTTGTGCATATGTTGAGATACACCAAGTGAGAAGACTGGTCTTTGACAATTACCAAAGGTGTCCAGTGTCTTTACGACTAGTCCTATCTCTTAGCATTGCCTAGGACTAGTCCTAAGTTAGGAAGAGTTTTGTGAAATCGACCCCTGGGCCCAATTTTATAGACCTGCTTAAGCAACTTGTTGCTAAGCAAAAATAAGCAGGATACCAGTCGTAGATTGTACATGTGACACGGTATTTTGGTTGGTGACCTTTTTCTGCTTAGCATAATTTTGTTATGCTTAGCTACTTTTAGTGCTTTAAAGCATCTCTTTGAAATTCGGCCCTGGTCCTAATTCATGTGGAAACATTTCAATTGGTTTATGTACTCCTAAATCATGTTTCATTAACAATATTGCTGGAACCAGCATGCTTGCTCACAAAGTACATAAAAGAACAATAATTATAGAATTGGGAGGAGGTGATTGACCGGCAATAACCTCTCATGTCTTACAAGTGAATCAGGAATGAACAAAATGTAATTAAGTCAATTATTTCATGCGGAACTGTGTATTGATTATGTTCGCGGTTTCTCATACCTCCGTGAGATCAGACGAATGGACGCCATTTTGTTCTCTGCAGCAATGAATTAAAACAGCAGAAGTTAAGAACTCGTAGATTCAGAGTGGTGCATTGATCTGAAGTTAACTTGATTAGCTGCTGGTGATGTGGACGTACACAGTTCGACTGCCAGCCAGTGAAGCTCTTTCTGAGTTTATCTTGGCCTAATGCATAATATTGTTGACACGTCAGCAATACCAACGGATAAACTCACTTTAGTATCAAGGATAGCAACTTCAACGACTGTCCGCTGCAAAGTGCAAACTAAATATTGATCCACGGTGTAATTGCCGTAATGGTGGGCCCATTATAACAAAATGCGCATTAAGCCCCAAGAGCTGTCATAGGGTATTGGGTCGTTTGATGGGTGGTCAGTCACCACACCAGTGATCTCTAGAAGTAGATGAGGATTACGTCAGAGATCACGTGTCAGGATCAGCGATTAAAGTGAAATTACGTCATTGTGTTGGTCAGAAGAGTACACCGTACAACGATTCTGAGAAAATGTCATCCAATTAGGGGATCATGTTAAAGGTAGGAATACACTTTTGGTAATTGTCAAAGACTAGTATCCTCACTTGTTGTATCCCAACATATGCATAAAATAACACACCTTTAAAAAATTTGAGCTCAATTGGTCATCCAAGTTGCAAGAACATAATGAAAGAAAAAACACCCTTGTTGCTTAGAATTGTGTGCTTTCAGATGCCTGAAAAAGGCTTCATGTCTGAAGCCTTTTTCAGATTCAAAAATTTTAGTGAGAAATTACCTCTTTCTCAAAAACCACATCACTTCAGAGGGAGTCTTTTCTCACAATGTTTTATACTATCAGCAGCTCTCATGTGCTCTTTACCAAGTACGTAAGTTTTTATGGTAATGTATTTCTTGAGTAATTACCAATAGTGTCCAGTGCCTTTAAAGGTACACGTTGCCTTGGATCGGTCGAGTTGGTCTATAAAAAGCGTTTGTAACCGTTTGTTATAAAATGCATATGGTTAGAAAGATCTTTCAAAAGTAGAATACAATGATCCACACAAATATGCCTCGAAATTGCGTGGTTTTCTTTAACTTTGCGAACTAACGCGGTCGGCCATTTTGTGGAGTCAAAAATTTGACTCCATAAAATGGCCGACTGTGCTAGTTCACGATGTAAAAGGAAAACCACGCAATTTTGAGGCATATTTTTGTGTGGATCATTGTATTCTACTTTTAAAACATCTTTCTAACCATATGCATTTTATAACAAACGGTTTACAAACGCTTTTTATAGACCGACTCGGCCGATTCAAGGCAACGTGTACCTTTAAGTGAAAAAAACAACAATGACTCACGCTTTGTCATCGGGTTATGCACCTTCATTATATCGGGTTATATCGAATGTGGCGATCGAAATAAGCAAGTGTGATTTGTGGGGGAAAATCCCAGATTGGCGTTTGTGGATATTGTCGTTATGTATTATACTGACGCTTCGGTTGGCCCATATACGCTCATATGGGCGGCCATTGGGGCAAAAAAGACAACTACAAAAAATAAAGAGATTGCCAGAAATAAATCAACCCCAAGTAATATCATGTTCGATGATTACAGTATGTATATACATGGAGGTAGAATAATGGTTCTTTAATTTTCATTTTACAAAACGAAACTATTTTGTCTTTTTTAAATTGTTTACATCAAATATAATAACTAGTATACATGTGGTTATAATATTTATTTAATTTGAGTGGAAGAAACCAATGAATCCAACCTGGTGGTAGATGTTTAGTAAACATGTTCCCGTCTGCTGAATAAGGAACAAACATCAATACCACCTCGTGGCAATGTTGCTTGTTATTAAGTGGAGGTCACGCGTTTCCATGTCAACGAGGTATGGGTTTCCAATGATGGAACTGAAGGCCGTGTCCGAATTGACGGGTTCGGCTCTGGCTTTGGCTGGATTGCTGAATACTCCTATTCTTCAACGTTGCTGTTGTAGCCGAAGTAGCTATAGCCGTAGTCATTCTTCAAGCCATGACCTTTCTATTGCAACGTCACAGCCCGAGTTTTTGCAAACCAAGGTTGGAAAACTATGGGAAGCCATAAATGTAAAGCAAAAACAGATAGTCACAGTTTGTATATACAATGTTACAAAAATATTCAAAAATAGTGTTGAGTTTGTTGGAAATAAAGCAACCAATAATGAATTGAATTTATTTTTAAATAAAAGTTTGCAGAAATGTTAAATTTGGTCACAACATCCGTTAAAAGAACATTACAGAATTGGTAAGAAAAAACTTGTAAAATATACTTTTTGATCACAGATTTACATAAAACTTACACGGTCTAATGATGATGATAGTAAAAAAAACATGCCTTGAAATATTTCTGTCTGAAATGCCATATTTGATAAGAAATGAATAAACTAATTTTCCGATTGGAGTTTATCGCTCAGTGAGCGTTTTATTCATTTGTTGAATCTATATGATTTCATGCAAATGTGTAATCGGTTTTTCATTATGTTCTCGAGACCCAGATTGCCGATCGATCTCAAACTTCTACAGGTTTGTCAGTTTATGTATATGGTGGATTACATAAAGTGCTTACACTACCAGCAACTGTTTTGTTAGCAAAAACCAATTCTGTAATGTTCCTTTAACACGATTGAATGTTTCGCCAACCAGCGCGGTTTGTTTATCAACATTATAGAAAGGTCAATTTGTGAATTTTTGATCTGTGTCTACTACGTTGATTTTAGGTACAGCACAGCCAAACTAAATGAGCCAGTCTGTCCTGATTTGGGACTCATCTACCCCTCGTTGTAGGTAAACGAAGAATGAAGGCATAACTCTCTCCATGGCCCAATTTCATATGAGCTGCTTCAGCACAAAAAGTAACTATATAAACACAAAACAATTTTGCTAACCGGATAAATGTGCCGGCATTAGGGCTAGATAGCTTAGTTGGTATAGAGCGCCGGCACGTTAATCCAGAGAGCACAGGTTCAATTCCCGCTCTTGTCAATTTGTCTTTGTTCAACCCTAAATTATGTATACATCATTTAACATAAAAAACATTGGTTTTTATCTTTTGAAGGTAGGGTATACTTTTAGTGATTGTCAAAAACCAGTATCCTCATTTGGTGTATCCAAACATACGCATAAAGTAACACACCTTTGATGGAGATTTGGGCTCAATATTATCGGTCATTGAAGTTGCAAGAAAAAATAGTAGAAGAAAAACACACCCTTGTTGCATAGGATTGTAGAGAGGCTTCATACTCAGATTCAAATTTTGGGGTGAAAACTACCCCTTTCTCTAAAACTACATTAGGCCTACATCAAAGAGTGTCATTTCTAACAATGTTTTGTAATATCAACAGCTCTCCAGTGCTCTTAAGTTTTTGTGGTCATTAATTTTTGGAGTAATAACCAAAGAAATACCCTCCCTTTAATAAAAAAACAAAACACGCCATTATGACGTGACATGTTTTCACAAAATATGTATGTATCTTAATTTTTACCGAATTCTTTTTAGCAATATAATTCACGACATCACATTAAGTGAGCGTACTTTTATTCTGTGCAATATTAATGTACATCACCATCATAAATTATGCATAATATAGCAAGGTGGAGGAAGCTCAATTATTCATGAACTACACGTTGTGAATTGTATTTGATCATGGACAATAATGACATTTTGGAGACAGGTATTATACCAGTAAGCGATTTAAACGACCACGTGGTGCTCGAGTGGCTTGGTGTATACCTCCCCCCCCCCCTCTTTTTGAGTCTGCATTGTGTTCTGGAAATCCCAAGAATTCTTTACAGGGATTTTTTCGGGGGGGGGGGTCTTTTTGTACAAGAGGAAAATAGTGTGTTTAAGTATGGGAACATTGGGGGGGGCAACCTCTGCCTCATATCGGGCATGGTATACACAATAGGGCGGATAACACATCGTAAATATGGCAAGTGAGGCATTGCATGGTGAGGTATAAATGTATATTCGGTTTGCGGTAACACCATGTGTATATCTACTTTGCTGTGTATATCTACTTTGCAAATATCTACTTTGCTGTGTAGATTTGGTTCTTTAGAGAACTTATCTTGCTATTTGTTCTACTACCGCGGAGTTGATTTTCGAAATTCGGGAGAGGAAAAGACTGTCCTGCTTATTAACTACTATCTGGGCTTTCGCCTAGTGGATCGGGTGACTTCTCGTTATTAACTGAACTGTCCCAGAGTGAGGTTTTTTTTTCTCAACGTTTCGACTAGCCTACTCTAGTCATCGTAAGGAGACTGTTAAAAATAAATGAAACTTTATAATAAAGATTCAGTCATTCTTAAAATTCACTGTAATTTAATATATTTCAGCGTTGATTCGGGAAAGAGTCAATTCAAATTCCCATCCTCGAGATTTTCAGTTTTGTATAAAATGTGAAGTTACCCAGTAGTTAGAAGGAAAACGGTCGACTGACTTAGAAAATAATGAAGGGCACACCATCCAACAAAGTTCGTTGTTTGCTGCACCCAGGATTTGGTGAGAAATTTGTCTGAAAATAATTACAATTTGTTGCAGAGAAAGGGGAAAAAAACACTTCGGGCATTTGTGAAAATGGAGGTGGACTGTAATAAAAAGCCTAAGCTAACTGACCTCGTATTGCTGTTTACAGTTGAATGCATTCAGAAATAATTACTATTCACAATCAATTTTTAATGTTATCTGATGGCTCTTTTAATCATTCTCAACTCTCAACAAGCGGATACAAAACCTGTTTTCTTGGAAAAGCAAAGACTAATCCAAAAAAGGTGATTATCTTTTTTATATAAACAAGGAAAACAAGATCCTAGTCTTGTCTTGTTCGTTTTTCTGTTCTACAAAAACGTGTCAGACCAAAGTAGCTGCAGCGAACCCTTTCTATACAATTAATTTTGAATATTTTGTGCTAGTAATCATAAAAACTAATGAATGTCAAAACATATTTCTGGTAAAACTGAATACTGGCATGTTAGCAACTTAATCTATTTTGTGTATGTCCCTTTGCCTTTGGCCATGCATAAAATTATCATCAATAAATATGACTTGTAATTTTGTTGAACTCGACTGGGACGAAGAATCGATTAGTGAAAGCATTACTCATTATTAAACAATTACTTTGAGTGTTCTTTATGTGTAGTAAAAGTGTAATACATCATGGTGTTAGTTCCCAGTATTTTTGACCACGTGAGGGAATGTGTGAACCAAACTTACTTAAAGGAACGTTACAGAATTGGTTTTTGCTAACAAAACAGTTGCTGGCAGTGTAAGCACTTTATGTAATCCACCATATACATAAACTGACAAACCTGTAGAAGTTTGAGATCAATCGGCCATCTGGGTCACGAGAAAATAGTGCAATAACCGATTACAAATTTGCATGTGTTATACAATGCATGAATAAAACGCTCATGAGCGATAAACTCCAATCGGAAACTAGTTTGATTTATTTCTCATCAAATATGGCATTTCAGACAGAAATATTTCTAGGGATGTTTTCTGCTATCATCATCATTAGATCGTGTAAGTTTTATGTAAATCT
The DNA here is from genome assembly GCA_032158295.1 of Pycnopodia helianthoides. Lineage (NCBI taxonomy): Eukaryota > Metazoa > Echinodermata > Asteroidea > Forcipulatida > Asteriidae > Pycnopodia > Pycnopodia helianthoides. Next base: position 1,289,622 of record CM063243.1, on the reverse strand, counting down.
GTGATCAAAACTATATTTTACAATTACCAATTCTGTAATGTTCCTTTAATGCAGTGTTGTTATTAATTTGTGATTTGGCCATTGGTACAAGAAAACAATATCCAGGACAGTCAAAATAAGATAAAACTCTTAAAGGGAATTTGCTGTTGAAAGCGCCCCCAGTGCAGTAAAAAATACAGTCAGGGAGGCGTAGGTGTCTTAGGATCCTACTTAATCTTTCATTTACAAGTAAAAGTATTGTCAGCATTTTGATGCTTTATTTTTTCAGTTAACAGCAAGTTTGGATTTCCAAACCTCTGGTATGACTCTGGTTGTTCATGCATAGATTCATGTAACACCTTGGTTCATTCTTGGCCTTTTATCACAAGGCATGCTACGTGGTCTAGTGGTAAGACATCTGCTCTAGAATGCTAGGGTCTTGGTTTCAAATCCAACCCGAGCAGTTTGCCTGTGGCTCATCTTGGAATATTCAAACTGGCCTCTTGTCACAAGGCATGCTAGTTGGTCTAGTGGTAAGACATCTGCTCTAGAATGCCAGGGTCATGGGTTCAAATCCAACCCAAGCAGTTTACCTTCTTTTCTTTTTTTCTTCCTGCCGGACTCAGGAAAGCACAGAGTATACCGTGGTTACCACTCATTGGTGTAGGGTAAAACCAAACCATAATCCTTGAATATGGTCTCAACTGGAAAGGTGTCGCATTATTTTGGTGATATTTTGGTCCTAAAAATGCTATAATCTGAATCTATATGAACGCAGACTGTCGTGACCTTTGAGGGATCATAATAAGGGAATAAAAGGGTATGTGACGCGGTCTTAACCGGCCGTTTAAAACCGGCAGGGTCGTGGCGTGTGTTAAAGGACCGAGCGAAGGCGAGGTCCTTTATTGCATGGCCACGGCCCTGCAAGGTTTTAAACGGCCGGTTAAGACCAAGTCACTACTCTTTTATTCCCATTCATAAATGCCCTTTTTGTTAAAAAGCGTAATATTGTTGGAAAAATCTCAACTTTTCTGTTTAACTTTCATTTCCTGTCACGTCCTCGAGCCCTGTTTCGCGAAGGATATACATGACACGCTCAACAGTTGTGCGTACGCTCGCGTCATAACACTAACATGTTTTTAGATTGAGTACCAATATGTGTTGATTGCGTTTCGCGTAAATTAGCGCCTGCGTATAACCTTGCGCGCCACAGGTGTGTTTAAACACTTCTAGCCGGTGTTATATCGTCCGTTTAAACACCCCCACGTGACGTCCTCTCGTCCAATCAGAATGGATAAACTGTCCCAGGTATTTATGAATACATGATTAATAATAATCAAAACTAGTAATTAAAGCAATCTGAAGGCTGACTTTTAACCAACTGTCTCGAGAAATATTTCTGTTTGAAAAACCACCAGAAATTGAACCCAACATTATTATTTGATATCAAAATTCGCAATCACCTCATATGAATGTACACAAAATCTCTAAAGAAAACACAAGCTGTTTTTTCTTCTTTGCAACCTGCATTAATGAATTTCCAACACGTAGGTTGACTAATGTGTTTCATGAAAAACTACAGGACAGGAAGTCGTGCACTTTTCCTGAAAACAACGATGCGTATCGCCTTTAAGAAAGGTACTTCGTAAATGTCAAACACCAGGTCTACAGCCGATACTTAGACGTCTGGTTTATCACTTAAGTGTGTTGGGTCGGGGCGGGGATTCTCAGGCGAAAAATAGAATACCATATAGCGTGCACGGTTGATTTAACACCAATTACTCAGAAGACAATCTCCTCGACAGTCTAATGTGCCAAACACAATCAGTCAACTACATCTCCACTCTCCAAGTCTGCGCTAAGTATTCACCAACTGGGAGAACAACAAGATGAGGAGTGTACATCTCTTGTCATGTACAAAATTGATGTGTAATTGAAGATGACGAATTACTTTCGAGTGTGATGCCGAAATCAAACATTCACACTTCGTGTCGCGGCTGTGGAAAAGTCATAATATCGAGGGAACAGTTTACACCTCGTAGATGATGTCAGTGGCAGTAAGCGGCTAGTTGTTCCTCCATGAGTCCAGATCTTTTGTTATTTTGGCTAGTTTCACTTCGTCCATCTCAAAACGTACAACTTCAGGCTCCTGTAAACAACAATAACAATAAGTGTTTTGCTTTATTGCTTGTTGTTAGTACACTATGCTGTATTTTACAGACCTAAGGAAAGTTGAATAATGTGGCTGTAATTCTCAGTGCTGCACTTCTACAAGCCAACTCCAGGTAATTTAATTAGTTGGAATGGCATGGTGGTCTTTTTTCCCACCTTCTACCTCTGGGAGCCTGGTTCAAATCCCGCCCTGGGGCACTATGTGGATTGGGTTCTCAGTCCCTACCTGATTGCGTGGGTTTTCCCTGGAATGATTCTCTGGGGTTTTCCTCCCACACCTAAAGCTGAAACTTCCTTCCTTGTCTTCTCTCCATGGGGTTCTTGACTAGTATATGAAGTGATTAAGCTTCTTTTTCTGAGAATCCTTGGCTTTACAACCAGAATTAATAATAAGATGTTTGCTGACATTTTGGGGTGAGTTACCACAAACATGGTCGGATGTAAACGGGCTCCTTGTTGCAGGATAGATTGACAGTATTAAATCATCCAAAAGAAACATTATTTTAAGATGAGTCACAACTTGACAACTAGCAATGATCATTCAGAATTTCTGATCTACTTCGTGGTTTTCAGGGGCTCAGTAAAGATGTTTGCTCATAATGGGGGACTTTTGGGACGCTAGGTGGCAGCAGACCTTACCAGGTAAATCCATTTTCTCGGCAATGTGCGCATGCTTAGAACTACGTAAACAATCCAAATTTAGTTGTATGTCTCCTGCCATCTGGGGTTCAAAAAGTCTCCCATTGCAGGAATAAACTGTTTTCTCTTCACCAGGCACTGTGGTCTAGTGGTTATGGCATCTGCTCTAGAATGCAGCGGGCATTGGTTCGAATCCCACTGAGTAGACTGTTCTTGTTTTTTTTATCCACAGGACCGAGAATACAGTGCTTATCATGCATCGGTGTATGGGCAACAACTAAAACAATATTTTAAGTCTAGAATTTTTTAGGCCACTGCCTCGCTTGACCAGAGTCCCCATGCCTGACATGGGGGGCAGAGGGCACCCCCCAAATGTTCCTCGTGCTTAACACACTTTTTCCTCTTGTACAGAACTAGCCCCCCTAAAATCCTTTAACCTCCTACTGTCAGTGACTCTTGGCAACATTTTCCAGTGAGTTGACCAACCATTTGAAACCATTCGACTGCCAAGGTTGTGTACGTGGCACAACTGTGCACAGAACTAACTGTGTACTGTGTACATGCATTCCCTCATGGTATCATATTGCAGGCTGGCATAGTTTATCATTCAAAACCACAGTGAATGTTATTGAATGGTCAGACAGCAAGAGGGTTAAATAAATCCTAAGATTCCAAGCACACAATGAAGCGGGGGGGGGGGGGGGGGTACCAACATGCTACTTATCGAGCGCCAAATGCCCAGGTTTAGTCCCCAATAACAAATGTCTCAAATGTCTAGAGACTTTTACATCTCCTGATGTTCAAGTACCCTTGACAAGGGGGGGAAAAAAAACACCTTTCCCTGACAGAACTAAAAAATCCTGACCAGCACTTCTCAGCAACATTGCATCATTAAGGCTTCAACTGCCAGATACATGCATGTAGCCAATCGTTGTCTATTTTGATCGACCAGTTAAACTCACCTGATCCGAGTTCTGTTCAGCGAGTTGTAATTCTACGATGGCTGTAGGAGTATTTATCTGCTCAATGTGTCTAGCTTGACTCTTGATGTCAATCCTCCAACTCATACCCTTCAGTTTGTTCCCCCATGTGCACTGAAATTAATCAAGCATGTTGTATATTAACTACAAATGTGATGGATCAAGCTAAATGAGTCGTTTGTCGGTAAATGCATTATTGAATAACAGGCCAAAATAGGTCGACAGGGGTGTACATTTCTATACATCTCTTGGTGTTTCGACTTCCATAACTTTTGAACCAAAGGTGGTATCAACACAGGGTTTTCATATCCTTAAAGCTAAGATTGTACTTCTTTGCAATAGATTAAAAAAAAATTAATTGGCAAGTGTCGACAAAAGACTCATTTAGCTTGATCGCATCACAAATATTTCAAACATTTTTAATGGCCTCACATTTCAAGCAGAGTCTTTCTGAGAGCATCTCTATACTCTCTTATTTTAGCCTTGAGAAAACTCACTTAGGAGGATTGATAAGTGAGGCTGTTGACAATGTTTGCATTTATACCAGAGGTCATTTTGGTAGGTAAGCAGTTAGCAACAGCAACTTCTTTTTTCTCGAAAGTGTTAAAAACACCATTTCAAAATAGCTAACAAATTTCTCTTGATATTGTAGTAATAGCACTGGGTTCTTGTATAGTGCACATATTCTAGTAGCTAGATAATAATCTAGATCAAGGCTCGTTACAACATTATTCATGTTCATGAGAGATTGTCCCTCAAACTTTCTCAACTCCCTGGTGAGCATACTACCCCAAGCTGCTTATATTAGCACTAAGGGTTAATCCATTACAATACCATCTCAGCCCTCACAGGTTCCATTTGTACACCTGGGTTAAGAGAAGCACTTTATGGTTAAGTAATTAAGTGTTTTGCTCAAAGGACACAAGTGTCATGACCGGAATTTGCACCCGCACTCTGATGACTAGGCCAACAGAACTTGAGCCCTACGCGCTAGACTGCTCTGACACCATAGTGTTAGCCAGAGGGGTGTCTGGGTGTCTTTTGGACACCCTGTTTTAAATTTGGACACCCTGTTTTATCTGTCATACTTGTAAAAAACTGGGTGTCCAAATTGTTCACTTACATAGACACCCATTTTTTTATTTCCAGCAAATTTTGGCTAATACCTTGTCTGACACGCAATGCTGCGCCGTAATTATAAGCTTGGTGAAAACTGCAAAATGAGGTACCATTTCCTGAACTTGAAAACTATTGTTTAAAAAAACACATTGAAAACTAACTTTAAAAGTTACCTTGGAAACAATACTATTGTGAATTTTACTTCTGTTGCTCCTCCAGAATTTACTGAAAGCTGTTGCTTGTGCCGAGTTGATTCCACCTTTCTTCTTGGTCTGTGATGTAAGGAATGCTTCCAGCTGGTTCACATCCATATTGGCCGAGACTATATTCTGTAAACAATGACACAAACCCAACTTTCAATTGAACGGCAAGATTGATAAATGTTTTTACAAGGTGATTTAAAACGGCTACGGTTCCTCAGAAATTGTCAATAGTGTTGTTACAACGGCCTCTAAAATGAAACCCTACAGTAAGTTCTAGTTACTACATTACATGAAGTGTTCAAACAGCAGTACTTTGAGTCAAAGACCTAGTCCCAAGTTACAGGACCCAACAACACTCATCGAATATCGACGCACTACAAAAGTCAAGAGCAGTCCATTTTGGACATCGGTTCGGATTTAAGCCAAAATTTTCTTATTCGTTTAGAAACTTATCTGACATAATCGTATCACCATATTAACCGGCAACATCTCCTCTATACCTCAGGTGAGTTTAAAGGATAACTTAGAGGTCTTTGATGGATTTTAGAGCAATTTTTTTGTCACTCCCTGCTTCAGGGTTTTGAATTGTAGGGCGTTTGTACACAGGTTCCAACAAACACATGGGCATTTATTTGGACCCTACATACGCTAGATAATGTCCTAATATAAAAAAAAGCTTGAATTAGTTGAGACCCGATCATCATATAAAGCCAGCAGTTGAACTTAAGTAATAAACTAGAGTCTAGACCCCCTTGCAACTGACACCACCCACATGACCCATGACACCTCTACAGCCAGGTAGTACTGACTGACTGTATGTCACTCAAGTTCCATTGAATGCATGCATGTTGCATGTAAAGGTATTAAAAAGTATGGTGTGCAAACACATAAACTGTGGCAGCGCAGGTCTAACTAAACAATTTAACAGTCCCCCAAAAAAAGACAAACGAAGTGTGTCGCCTAAATTCACACAGCACAACAATACACCTCTGAGTCTGACCCCAGAGTCCAGTCCCACACAGGGTGACACTGACACTGACAGCCAAGCAGTAGCATAAACATAACCTAGACTTAGTAACAAGACTTATCGTGGGTTATGACCTCAGGTGAATTGGATCAATAGATGAGTTTCAGCGTTTGTTGTCAATCATTCATTACACCATCCACGGAGGTAAAGTTCTACTCTCCATCAATCATTCCTTCCTTGATCGACTAACAAACATGACTAACGTTAAACGCCAATGCCATTGGTTTTGTACAGCAAGTTTTTTACAGCAGTTTCTAACCTTCATTAAATTCCTGATTTTAGCAAGCAATGCTAAGAAATCCTCTTCACTTGCATCGGCCATCAATTCCTCCTTGAGAAATTCATCACTTAATTCCTCCTGGCCAAGGTATTCACGTTTTGCAAGCCCATTTAACAAACCCAAAACAGTGCGAGCCTCCTCCCCCTCGGTCGCCATCTTGAATATGTCAAAGGTTAAACGTTTAACCAAAGGCTTGACAGATGGTTGCTCCAAATGAGATTGCACCACGTTTAAAAAATACTGTGATACGTTTAATTTACACAAATTCAATCAAATTTGATATTAAATTCTATACATTACTTTGTATTCATTTTGTGTATATTTTTATTTAGTTTTTGTGTGTTTTAGTTTATTCTTTAGACTTTTCTTTAAGGAATTTTGCACTTTGTGTGAGAAAAAATGTAAACCAATATAATCTGATGAAACATTATAAAGTTGTAAACACAACTTCCACACGAGTGAGAAAGCGGTGTTGTTCCTCCAGCAAAAATGTCATAAAGTTGTATTTGTTATCCAGATTATGCAAGCTATCAAAACATTTTTGCTAAGTACAACATGCAGTCAGCTGTAGCAAGTAAACGGATTGGGACCGTCATTCTGTCACTCGTTAAAAGCAGTGGTTGGTGTAAGGTGAGCGCAATTTTAATGCCATTAATTATGATTATTATTGCACTGCCACTGGCTGTGGCATGTTCTCTATGATCCCATGCACACGCACTGCTAATTCTTATCTTGTGCTAGCCCAGGGCCCAATTTCATAGAGCTGCTCAAATAGAAAATATTGCTTAACAATTGCCTGCTAAGCAGAAATGAGTAGGATACCAGTTACAAATTGTATATTTGATATGATAGTTTTGCTGGAAACCTTATTCTGGTGAGCATATTGTGGGTGAAATTTCAACTAATGTTTTTCATATTTTTACATGATTTAAAGGTTGTACACTTTTGGTAACAGCTCAAAATCAGTGTCCACATTTTGTGCGGTTAAACATATGCATGAACAAAGAAACCTGTGAACGTTTGAGCTCAATTAGTTATCAAGGTCACAAGAAGCTAGTGAAAAGAGACCTTTAAGTTAAATGTGTTTTCTGTTTTTTCAAACATCAAGTTTTTATGTACTCACAATCATTTTTTGGTGCTCCAAATTGATGTTTGAAGTTCACAATCGATGTAATTAATATATATGTTGGGCGCGATCGGTCAATCTGCGCGATCAACCGATCGCGCTGCGCTATCGACCGATCGCGCTGCGCTATTGAAAGATCTATTGGTCGCGCAGCAATCGGTCGATCGCGCAACAATCGGTCGATCGCGCAACAATCGGTCGATCGCGCAACGATCGGTCGATCGCGCAACAAACATGCGCGATCGACCGATTGTGCAGGGTTAGTTTGGCGCGATCGACCGATTGTGCAGGATTGGTTTGGCGCGATCGGCCGATTGTGCAGGAATGGTTTTGCGCGATCGGCCGATTGGGTTAGGGTGGTTAAGGTTAGGGTAGGGTTAGGGTTAGGGTTAGGGTTAGGGTTCCTTCCTCCTTGGTTAGTTAGTGTTAGGGTAAGGGTTAGGGTTAGGGTTTGGGTTAGGGTTTGGGTTAGGGTTAAGGTTAGGGCACGATCGAATAAATTCCTGCACGATCGGCCGATCGCGCAAAAAGAACTTGCAGCGCGATCGGTCGATCGCGCAACAATGTTCATTGCGCGATCGACCGATTGTAGTGCGATTGACCGATTGTTGCGCGATCGACCGATTGCTGCGCGACCAATAGATCTTTCAATAGCGCAGCGCGATCGGTTGATCGCGCCGATTGACCGATCGCGCCCAACATATACTTTATAAAGAGTCACTATTGTACTTGATTTAGCCTTGATTTCAAGGCTGTGCAAAAGCTTTGTTTACAAGCTGCATGAGTGCATGGTGAGAGGGGTGTGTCCAGCGGCTGAGGTTGTAAATGTAATCACATTCGGGTAGATGAGGTTTTTATGTTCAGTTGCAAGCAAAGCTATCTTAGAGCCTTGAAATCAAGGCTAATTTGAGTACAATTGTGGCTCTTTATAAAATATATGTTAGTTATTTAAAGACTGCAAAAAATTAGTTAGTGGCCTGACGTTTCGACCCTAGCAGAGTCTTTCTCGAAGACAAGACAACACACATACATGCATACAAGGGGACAAAAGCAGTCAAGTGGAAAAACATGAATAGAGAGAGTGGAGAGAGAAAAGCATTCAGAAAAAGACTGTTTCACTGACACTGGTTTTATTTTAATATCTGTTTTTTATGGATTTATTTATCAAAATAGTCTTGTCATTCTCATTTGACAAAACGAAGGTAGATTTAAGTATGAAATAAAAACATTCAATTAAATTTGTTGCTGTTTGTTTAGTATTGAAATCAAGGCTATACTTGACTCTAATTTATTTCATGGATATTTTGAGTAATATTTCAAATTCCTTCCCAGGTTCCATCACGTATTGCATCTCAAACACCTCAATGCCTTCAACATCGCTCAGACCTTCTGCCAGCTTGGACATCGGTTTCCTCCATCTCCAGGAGTGTGTGTAGTCAAGCAGACAATGGAGACAGAGGTAACGCTGATCATGGGACGGGAGCTGAAAGAAAGAGAGACGAGGAGGGAACGACACCGTTTTATGATATCGTTATTGCTGGTGGCGGAATGACAGGACGGGCCATGGCATGTGCACTGGGTAAGTCGTAGCTGAGGGTGACTCGAAAAATGCAATTTGTGTTTTTCCACACACACGTTTCTAAATTATTTTCATTATGTTTTGAAAACGTGTTTTGATCTGTAGTTCTTTGGCGTGACATGCGAGAGAAAATGATCAGAACAAATTTAATCAAACGTAAAGTGTAATGTAATAACTCGCATCTGGAATAAGGATACATGTAGTTATTTTGGTCTTGCCTCACACCGATGAGCATTGGATACTCAGCGTTTTTTTAGTGCTACCGAAAAAAAATTCACAGACAACTACTCGGGTGAGATTCGAACCCAGCCCCCCCCCACCATTCTTTAACAGTACATTATATCTTGACTAGACCTCTGTGCCAGGTAGCCAGGTGATACACAATGTATGTGGCCAGTTCGAATCCTGTCATTAGCCTCTCGTCACCAAGCACACTTAGTGTTCTAGGGGTTAAAAGATGTCTGTTGTAGATTGCAGGGGTCGTGGGTTCAAATCCCACCCAAGTAATATTCGTGTAGATTGTTTTCTGCTTGAACACATCAGCGTAGGATATTAGTATGTAATAGCATCCGTGCATCTCAAAAGATGATGGGGTTGTATTTAAAGGTGATCACTGTGCTGTACAGCATTGCCTCAAGTGTCTGTGAAGTCGCACTCTGGAGTGGCAGTCTCATCCATAGTGGCTGCAGTTGACTATAGCTGCTGCTGTCCTCGCCTTATTCTTGGCTCTCTTATCGGCTAGCTGTCTGGGCATGTCTGGCTTCCTCTGTCCTCGGTGTGTCTTTTGACTGGTAAACCAAAGCAGCACCAGGGCTCAAATTTTTACACTAGACCGCTGGCCCGAGGCCAGGGAATTTAGCACCGGGCCAGTAAACTCATGTCCGGACAAGTCCGGCGGTCGTGTGTTTGTGCTCAAATGTTGACTTTCAGTCTGATAAATACAAATCTGTTGATTATCGAAGACTACTTACCCATAATACACAACCGAGATAAATCTTCTCTTAGTGCTTTTTCAAATTCAAACAGTTAAATTTACTTGTTTAGGCATCTTTTCTTCTCACTTAAATTCTGGTCTTGTACCCAAATTCCGGTCCAGTAAATATTTTGAGCTACAAGCCCTGCGGTCTTGTGGATTTTCCCAAAAAAATCTATCCCTGACTGCAAGGTCATCTGCTTCCCTCTCCCAGCTGACGGTGTCAATGATGGCCAACGTTACATACAGGTCTCTCTTCCAAACATCCAGCCTTTTAGAGCGGAGGCTCTTTATCCCCGTTCAAATTATTACATCTTTTAAACTTTGAGTTTATTTAATTTATTCTGATATTTTTTCTCCCACATGTCATACCAGAGAAGAACAAATCAAAACATGAAACCAAAACTTTAGGAATTTCCTGTTGAGTTCTTGAAAAACACAAACACCGTTTTCAATAATAATCTGTAAAACGTGTTTCTTGTCAGGGTTAAAGGAACATTACAGAATTGGTTTTTGCTAACAAAACAGTTGCTGGCAGTGTAAGCACTTTCTGTAATCCACCATATACATAAACTGACAAACCTGTAGAAGTTTGAGATCGATCGGCCATCTGGGTCATGAGAAAATAGTGAAAAACCGATTACACATTTGCATGAAATCATATAGATTCAACACATGAATAAAACGCTCACTGAGCGATAAACTCCAATCGGAAAATTCATTTCTCATCAAATATGGCATTTCTGACAGAAATATTTCAAGAGATGTTTTCTACTATCATCATCATTAGACCGTGTAAGTTTTATGTAAATCTGTGATCAAAAAGTATATTTTACAAGTTTTTTTCTTACCAATTCTGTAATGTTCCTTTAAGAGATGAGTTGTTTTACCTAAATATTCAGATTTCTAAATTATGTAGATCTACCTGCCCTTGAATTCGAACTTGCCCCATTATTTTTTGCAAATCTTATCTGCTATAAATAAACATTTATCTAACGTGCTTGATCGAACACTTAATGGGTTTCCCATTCTGGTTAAAACGTTTGAGGTGATTTGTCCTTCATATGACCACCTGAGCGCAAACAGAGAGCCACTCACTGTAACCTCAAGGTTGTTAAACCACACACAAACATGATACATGTGGTTGGTTTTTAGGTAGGTACCAAACAAACAGGTTGGTCGGATTGTCGGGTTGGTGTAGTGGTTTCTTTCCGTGCCTTCCACCTCTAGGACCCCGGTTCAAATCCTGCTGGGGCACTATATGGATTGGGTTTTCAGTCCCTAACCTTGGACTAATAACATGAACATGTACATTGATTGGCAATTGGCGATTGTCACTATTAATTCAAAATTAGAATTACCCACAAGGCCACAACTACATGTGTATGTTTGTACACTGAGCCTGTGTTTATGTACACTGTCAGTGTCAGCTAACAGTCTCATAATCTTCCCAAATCCTGTTGTAAGAGTTGTTTGACTTTGTAGGGTATGGTACTGGCTTACTTGTAAGTTGTATACATAAATGATAAGTGCTTGTGTTTGGAACATATAGGGCCTACTCATCAATCTTATTAAATGTATTAGCGTCCAAACATTTGGGTGTTTAATTGCCAAAGCATGGGGTATTTTGGAGGATATGGCAGGGTTTGCCCTTAACTTTTTCGTTGACTGGCCAGCAGGGCCAGGTAGCTTGTCATTTCACTGGTCCATCAGCTTTTATATAATTAGTCCATATTAAGGCTATCTTTCAGCATTGACATTTGTATGGGATTTAAAGAGGGACTGTTTTCATGATCATAGCAGGCCTGTGGCTGTATACAAAATGATTAACTCTAAACTCTAAACTGTACCCAAGCACACACTGACCATCACATCACAATAGAATAATGACAGCGCCCTTTGTGATATGATGGCCAGCGGCTCGTGCATTCGGAAACTGGGGTAATAATTCCATGTACAGCCACAGGCCTGCTGTGATCATGACAACTGTTCCTAGTTTCTTTAAATTTGAAAGCATTTGAACAATCATTGCATGGAATGGATCACGATAGATTTGAGAAGCAAGAACTAACCAATAGATAGGTTGCAGTATGACGTAAATCGGCCATCTTTACGGGCAGTTTGGAACAAACAGTCATGCGTTTCATGTGAGAACAGCTTGCAGCACGCGGACATTTTACAAAACTCACTGCGCGATTGGTTAGTGAACAACGCGGCTGCGTTACTAAGTTGAGCGCTTGACGCATCTGCAAGCCAAAATGCACTTTGCCCGTAAAGATGGCGTCTACTGGGAACATATCTATTACAGAGAATATTATTTGGTTTCACCCATACACCGATGTGTGTAAAGCACTGTATACTCAGTACTCTCCCCCGAGTCCTGTGTAAAAAAAATCAACAGGCATATTACTTGGATGGGATTCGAACCCACGACCTTTGCCATTCGAGAGCAGATGTCTTATCACTAGACCACCGAGATTGCCCAGTAGCTAGAGGCAGTTTGAATCCTATATTTCAGCAGCGGGTACCGCTAGTCGTGCCTCGTTTGAGGGGAGGCTTGGGTGTCTAATGGTAAGACATCTGCTCTAGTATGGTGGGGGTCTTGGTTCGAATCCCATCCGAGTAATACATGTATCCCTGTGCATTTTGTTTTCACAGGACTCAGGAGTATAAAGTGCTTTACACACATCTGTGTGTGAATAAAACCAAATAGTATCCCAATGCAATTTTAACATCTATTAAATTAAAAGTCAAGTAATGAACCACAAGGGAAACTGACTGGGTAAATTTCAAATGGTTTGGGGTTGAACAAAGAAAAATTTACTAGAGCGGGATTTGAACCAACGACCTCCGGATTAACGTACCGGCGCTCTACCAACTGAGCTATCTAGCCCTATGTTGGCGGTCTCCCTATTTTGTCAATATCTTTGTTCGGGGGTGCCAGTCAGAAGCCATGCAACCGTTAACTGCCATTAAATTACAGAGAAGTTTGACTGGTTCTTGACTGGCATTTGGCTGACGAACAGAATGCTGTCTCCAGGAAATAGGTTGTTAATACTCAACTGGTACTTGATTTTTGTATATAATTTTTGTCTTACAGGTTTAGAGGCAGATCTTGATCATTATAAGATCTTAATGATAGAAGGAGGCAGTCCACTCCAACCATTACCAGATGATCTTCCTGATGAGTACAGTAATAGAGTGTGTGCTCTCAACCATGGATCTATCGACCTACTCACAAGTAAGATTAGTGAGATAATAGAATTAGTATGCAAACTGCCTACCTACCAAAAGGACCAGGGCCCAATTTCATAGAGCTGCTTAAGCACAAAAAGTAGCTAAGCACAACAAAATTATGCTTACCAGAATAAGGTTACCAGCAAACTACTATGTCTTATGTACATTTTGTGACTGGTATCCTGCTCATTTCTGCTTAGCAGTCAATTGTTAAGAAATATTTTCTGCTTAAGCAGCTCTATGAAATTGGGCTCTGGTATAAATGCAAGAAATATAAAGTTATTTGAAAGCTCTGTTTTCATCTATTTGATGAGCAAATAAACCCAGTTTTGAGTTATGGCTAGAAGTGCCTGTCATAGAGCTTAACATTTTATGATATCGAAAATAGGGTCTGTAAATATGAGGAAATATCAAATGTATATCTCTAAAAAATTTGTGCCTTTTAAAACCCTCAAACGCGGCACCTAATTGGGACAAACATCCCTCCGGTACTTGTCAAGTTTTTTCTGTTGGTATATCGCTAAAAGGGTTTGTTTTGCATTTTTTTTACAATTTCTTTATCTAAGTGTGCTGTTTTTTGCCTGGGTAAAATTAAGTTTATTGTTTGCTTTAATTAATTAATTTTTCATAATTTGGTTCATCTACATTTTTACCATTGGACAATTGACAGATTGATTTTGCACACAAAAGATGCTGGCAGAGTTTTTTTCTGCTCTTTCTAACCAAACCACGTCCCATGTTGATTGACACCCCCTCTAGGGATGTGTGGAATGGTCCAGCTTACGATCTTATGGCATTATGAGCTGACCAGTGTGTACCATGTGGTTAAAACAATGGAAGTATTAAAATATGGAAGCATGTGCAGACAACGTGCCTCGTTTGAGGGTTTTAACCTTGTCATCGGGGAGGCTTGGGTGTCTAATGGTAATACATCTGCTCTAGTATGGTGGGGGTCGTGGGTTCGATTCCAACCCGAGTAGTATTTCTGTGGATTTTATTCCACAGGACTTGACTAAAACAAAATAATAGTAATTTGTGCATCACGAGAAATTATTATTGCTTATCGAACAGTGTTAACTAAACATATGTGACGGATCAGAACACCCCCCTTGATTTTTGTTCCTTAATCCTCTTGCTGTCTGACCATTCAATACCAATGAATGATACATAAACTATGCCAGCCTGCAATATGATACCTGAGGGAATGCATGTACACAGTACACAGTTAGTTCTGTGCACAGTTGTGCCACCGTACACAACCTTGGCAGTCGAATGGTTTCAAATGGCTGGTCAACTCACTGGAAAATGTTGCCAAGAGTCACTGACAGTAGGAGGGTTAATAGTTCCTTTCCTTACACCCATCCGCTGACCTCAATTGTAGCTTACCACTTTCTTTCGTAATGCTAATTTGCCAACCAAGTTGTAGCGCCCTCGCAGACGCATTCCATACACTCACAGAGGACTCAACCTATAGTAAACATGTCGTTTATTCCTGTCCTTTCAGATACGTTTGTCAGTGACAATAAAAGTAATTGCATGCAAAATCAGAAAGTTAAAGCCGTTTTCCTGCCAGTTATTATACCCCGGGTCACATTTGGTTTACAGAAAATAGTGTTTTGTCAAACAGAAAGTCCTGAAGAGTATTTGAGATCCTTGGAATGTCAATAATCGTAATGAGTAATATTGCCTTGATGGTTAGTCCAGTATATATGCGTATGTCTCAGATTAAGCTACGATTAGATGATACAATTGGTGTCAGTTAGCCATTGTTTGGCCAGATTGTCTAGCTCTTTCAGGGACTGCTCACCAGGGCAATTGTGGTAAATACAGTCACTGGTGATGTGAGCAGCTGTTCGGAGGGCAGCTCCGCATTCACAGGCTGGACTTGCAATTAAGCCCATCCGGAACATGTTAGTCCAGTGGTTCCAGGGCTCAAATTTGAAACAGGACCGCAGGCCCGAGGCCAGTGATTTTAGATCTGGGCCAGTAAACTCATGACTGGACAAGTCCGGCGGTCTTGTGTTTTCAACTCAATAACAATTTATGTAACTCACTGTATAATATCTTGTGAACAGAAACAAATTATGTTGAAATGTTAACTTTGAGTAACGATTAGAAATATAGTTGATACCCTTAAAGACAAATGAGGTAAATCTTCTCTGATATGTCTTAGTGCTTGTTCAATTAAATGCAAGTCAAACTGTGCAAGGAAGTTCTTTTCTCAGTTTGAATCTGCTCTTGTAAAATTATTTGTGGTCCAGTAAACATTTTGAGATACATGTCCTGCGGTCTTGTGGATTTTTCCCCCCAAATTTGAGCCCTGGGTTCCACTCTGATTATGCAGGTATTGGGGCATGGACTCACATGGTGAATCACCGAGTACAGCCGATACGGAGCATGCAGGTGTGGGATGCGTGCTCCGACTCCTCCATCTCCTTCAGGATCAGCAGGAGACGTCTCAAGAACTCGCCTACATCGTTGAGAACGATGTGACGGTGGATGCGCTGAGCAGACGGCTGGAGCAACTTGTGAATCGAGTCAAGATCCAGTACAACAGCGCAGTCCAAGATATTCAGGTACAGTCCTCATTGTATCGTTCTAATCAGTTATCCCTAAAGACTTAGGGGATATTCACAATTTCAACATTTTCACGAGGAAGAAATCACACACTTTTTCATACCCCCTCCCCCACCTAAAAGTGTACAAAAGAAACTGTTGAGTTCTTTCCTCTATTTTTTTTGTTCGCATGCGCAGAAAGATACGGTGAGCAAAGCCACGGCTGACATTAGCGGAAATTACGGCTCTACCATACAACAACTTGATTTCAAGTTGGTATTACTGTCGATTCATGTATGGGAAGCTAGCTGTATGATGTGCAATGCGATGGCTGGGATTGAGGTATATTTGGATTTTTAATCCACAATGATTTGTAGAATTAACCATTCTTCTGTGAGATCAAACCAAATCTGTTCTTAACGAGATGGCACCTAAAGAAGCCTCATATGCAGCATATGCAGGAGGAAGCCCGGTTATTTTGGTCATGTGGCCCGGGGGAAGTGCTGGTAACTCAGGAAAAGTGATCCTACTGAGAAGGCACGGTGGATGGAAAAAGATCACAGGGAATCTTGACCAAAAACCATATGGGAGGATCATCTCCTAGCATAGACTGGTCTCACTTACACAGCGATTATCTGTCACACCTAGGATCGCACACCACAGTTGCTGCCATCTGCTTGCAATCTTAGGATGGCACATGGTGATGGCTGTGAGTTTAGCCATCGGCTGCTGGCACGATAAAAAATTGGCAACATAAACATTTTATTTCAGAAAGCGCACATGGCCGCAGACCACCGCCCTCCCCCAGCTTACGGTTTCTATGCTTGTGAAAATATTGGTAGTTGTGAACGCCCTTAAAGTTAAAATTGAAAAATATAGCACCACTGTGTCCCATACACAATGAGGCCGGGGGCTGAGGTGTGTATGGGATGCAGACTTTGCTGTATTGTTTTCTGTAATCCATGAGGGCGCATGGAGTAGTAAATTATTCCTCCGGTTGCAACATGGAAAGAATTGACACAGAATTCGTCTCAAATTTCTTTAGGTTTCAACCTCATTCGTGTGTTTGGATTGTTTCTGAAGGTTTCCACAAACAGTAAGATTAAAAAGATTTGAACGATCATAGTTTCATAAAATCTTTTTATCTTTAAAGTTGGTGTCAGGGACTCCTGTGCTGATAAAAAGAGTTTAGGTTTTTGATATTTTACAACCATTAAACACTTCACGTCAGATGAAGTGTATTCATGCAAAATGTGTCTGGGTAGAATACGTGAGAATATAAACGCCTGGAACCAACTTCTGAGTTCCTTTTTTTTTTGCGGTCAGTTTATCGGTCAGACTTGTTCACACACCCCTCAGACAATCCATTGTGTAGCATGCGAGGCTTGCACCTACGTCTACCTTCATTTGCAAAGAGGGACAAAGGGTGATGGAATTCATGCTTGAATTTTCCTTTTTTCCTGGGTTTTATGTAATCCGGATTCCAGACCTTTGTCCTTTTGTAGCATGCACAGGCTTGCACCTATCGTGCTACGCTTCATTTTCTTCGTGCAAAGAGGGACAAAGGGTGATGGAATTCATGCTCAAATCTCCCTTTTTCCAGGGTTGTTATGTAATCCCTGATTCCAGACCTTTGTCCTTTTGTTTGTATGAGAGATTGATAAGCTACCACCATTGTTTTTAGTTGTATTTGGCATTAAGTCCGAGACTCATGCATACCATGACAGATTTTGGGCCGTGTACGGCCAGGGTTCAGGCCTATTCTTGGTAAGACGGTCCATAATTTCTCGAAAGAGAATGAAAAAAATCCCAGTGCACTTTATGAGAGCCTTTGTTGTCTTTGCATTTTTTAGACAGGGTTGCATTGTGACAACGATAATTTCAACAGCAAAAAACTTGCTTCGGAACTTATAAAAAGTTCAGAAAAAATGATATCGTGCACGGTAAATTTGTTTAATGCCAATGTGAAGTGGTTCAACAGTTTTCTTTTGCCTGGTACTCTCCTCATTTTTGCGGCAAGCTGCAGTTGCATTTTATTCATATGGACATGTAACTTGTCAAACTGGACATCAAAAAGAAGGTTTTTTTTTTTTACATATTTCTTCCAAATTATGTACAAAATTTCCCTGGAAAAAGGTACTTTTTTTTCATCTGTTTCTTTCCACTGTGTTCATTGTTACGTGCATTGTGAACTAAGTGCCCTGCACTGTTTTTTCCTGATTGCTAATTGTTGAAGTAAATTGCCCCGTGTCATTTCCAGTTTGAAACATTAATGCTAATTTTGGACTAAATTAATAATTGATGGAGCGTAGACTGAATTAATAATTAATCTCATTTACGTCTGCCCTTTACTCCTAATGGGTTTGTTAAATCCTTATACATGGTAAGTACGTAGAATAAGAGGAACATTTATTACGTTGAGTCCACATTATGTAGGACATTTGTACTACCAGACTGAGATGAGTGTACAGCCATGTTTAATAATTCAAAATAAATTTTGAAAAACATGTTTAGCGTCCTACCTTATTTTATTTATTTATTTTTAAATGGCTGCCCAACACATTTCTCAAGACAACCGGCAGGGCTATTTTTCAAGATGGTTGCTAGCTTTTTTTTCTGTGTGTTTTTTTTTTGCTAAATTTTCTGCTAATGCTTAATGTAAATGCGAATTCCCTGCTTCCGTAAGCGCCGATTCTTTGCTTACAGTAAGCAGAGCCATGAAAATAGGGCCCTGATTGGATCAGCAAAGTATTCCAGCGGGCGTTCATGGACCGGTCCATTGGACCACCGGAGCATTCCACTGGAACAATCGAATTGTCAACAGGCAGGCTCTCTCATGTAGGAATGTTTCCGTAGTTGGGCACAAAGTCACTGTTCAGCAGAACATTCTGGCAGTCCACTGGATTGCAGACGTATGCCTACAGGAATGTTCTTTCGTGCTGAAAGCGTACCTACGCGAAGACAGCTTACATAATCGAGAAGTCGACTGACCCAGATAAATTATCTCACCAAGACAACTGAGACAAATTTATCTCGATAAGTCGACTTCTTGATTGTCGTAAGTCGTCTTGGCGAGATAATTTATCTTGGTTAGTCGTCTTTTTGATTATTATAAGTCGACTTGATACGATATTTTATGTCGCTAAGTCTACTTATACCACAGAAAAGTCGACTTGATGCAATTTATTATCTGGTTATCTCGATAAGTTGGATGGCACTCATGGAGTGCCGTAGGTACCCACTTTTGGTACGCTTGATCCCTCAGCAAAAATAAAAACTAACGGAGAAAAACCAACTGAAAGGCAAACTGCACATGTATATCAGATGAGATTCCAGTTGGGAGACGGGAGCTCTTAGCACATGTTTGAATCTTGTACACACATCTACATGAGCAAGTCGGGTGCCTGACTAGAGTCAACTAGACTCGACCATAGTGGATCTAGATGTCAGCTGAACGCTGGGTGGTTCAACTAGCTAGTTCAACTGAATCAACCTCTAGCCACGGAGCACTGTCTCTCGTTCTCAATTAAGCAACTTACGTCACTATTAATTGGTGGTTTAACGATAACATATGACAACTTTATCTCTGCAGTGAGTTAATTAATTAATAAGTGCACTCAAGTAGAGAATATGATAGAAAGTAGCCGAGAATGAAAATGGCATGCCAACGGTTTGCTTTGTTATTACGTTAATCCTGTTGTCTGCTCAACAAATTACATTGACTAACTATTTTTGACTGGTGGATGGACCAGACATGAGTGAAAAACACACCGCGCATGCATAATTTAGATCGCAAATTGACAACAGGTTGGCACCCTTTGCTCTATGGGGATCAAAGTGAACTTCAGCTAAACTGGTATCTGTTTAGTATGTTGGTCGTCATGGTGATATGCTATGTGAACGAGCCCAGAATGCCGCAGGGTAATATTTCTGCCTAGCCGCTAACCAACCAGCACTTAATGGATTACTGACAATAGCAGCCTGTTTTAGTCTGGTTACTTTAATAGCAATGTAAACTAGATCACTGTGCCGAGGCCAGACCTGTTTCTATCTAGACTGTTCATCTCAAAAGCCTTGTAGGCTCATTAGGTGATCAAGCATTAGCCGAGTTCGCTTTGGTGGTTTTGTTTTCCTCTTCTGGATGAAGCTTGTCTGCAAACAAATGCAAAGTTTCATCTTGATCACAAAACCAGAACTTAAGATATGACAATAATTAAAAAAAATTATGATACAAATTTGAAGGCATATTAAAGGCACATTACAGAATTGGTAAGAAAAGAACTTGTAAAATATACTTTTCGATCACAGATTTACATAAAACTTACACGGTCTAATGATGGTGATAGTAGAAAACATCCCTTGAAATATTTCTGTCTGAAATGCCATATTTAATGAGAAATGAATAAACTAATTTTCCGATTGGAGTTTATCGCTCAGTGAGCGTTTTATTCATTTGTTGAATCTGTGTGATTTCATGCAAATGTGTAATCGGTTTTTCATTATTTTCTCGTGACCCAGATGGCCGATCGATCTCAAACTTCTACAGGTTTGTCAGTTTATGTATATGGTGGATTACATAAAGTGCTTACACTGCCAACAACTTGTTTGTTAGCAAAAATCAATTCTGTAATGTTCCTTTAAAGCTAGTGTTTGTCATAATTTCTCCTGCATATTGTGTGTAAAGATTTGTTTTATAATGATTGTAACATTAATTTGTTGATTGTTTGGAATCATTTGGAGTAACAAGTAATAAACCACAAGGGAAACTGACTGGGTAAATTATAAAATAGTATGGGGTTGAACAAAGAAAAATGGACTAGAGCGGCATTTGAACCAAAGACCTCCGGATTAACGTGCCAGCGCTCTACCAACTGAGCTATCTAGCCCTTTGTTGGTGGTCTCCCTATTTTGTCAATATGTATGTTCGGGGGTGCCAGTCAGAAGCCATACAACCGTTAACTGCCATGTAGCCAGGGGTCACACCCAAGTTTACGATACAACTCATTTGGAGTAACACAGGCTTCCATACGTGAAGTCAAAATTCACATTAAATACCGCTACGGTTATTTATTGATTCAGTAGTGGCTCAGTGACTAAAGTGCACCCAGTGCATGTTTGGTTTAGTCTTCATTGAAGACTTTTGTTGTGTTTAGTCTTCATTCAAGCTGTACGGACGAAGCTTGATTTGGCACCACACTTGTTTAGTCTTTACTGCAGCCGTTCACGCAAAACCTCGTTAACGGTCAAATGTACCGGTACATATATGAGCGTTGTCGTTCAACTCATTTTCCTCGACTGACATTGAATTGAATGTGAACTGAGACTTTAAACTCTAGCAGCATTCGAACCTCAACATGATTGGAGAATGTTAACAAGTATGTCATGATGACATCATGATCATGAAGTGGGAGGGGCTTACTTGGCTTGAAAAAGCGCGTAATAAATACCTGTATTTATTATGTAGTAGTTGTATATCTTATAATTTTTGTCTCTAGGAACAAATAAACCAGAATAATTTTGTACAAATCTGGAGACTCTTTTTTGGGGGGGGGGTTGCCTCTTTCCAGGCTCAGTGAGTTAAAGAGAAGATTATTTGCAAACATTGAAATATTATCTATTGATATTTAAAGGAACATTACAGAATTGGTAAGAAAAAAACTTGTAAAATATACTTTACATAAAACTTACACGGTCTAATGATGATGATAGTAGAAAACATCCCTTGAAATATTTCTGTCTGAAATGCCATATTTGATGCGAAATGAATAAACTAATTTTCCGATTGGAGTTTATCACTCCGTGAGCGTTTTATTCATTTTTTGAATCTATATGATTTCATGCAAATGTGTAATCGGTTTTTCACTATTTTCTCGTGACCCAGATGGCCGATCGATCTCAAACTACAGGTTTGTCAATTTACATAAAGGATTACATAAAGTGCTTACACTGCCAGCAACTGTTTTGTTAGCAATAACCAATTCTGTAATGTTCCTTTAAAAAGAAATTAAAAATTAACGTCTGTCCTTAACGTCTGTAATGGCTCATCAGGCTGGTGTTCATATCCGGTTTCATTGGCATTAAACGACTGAGAATATTTCTATTCCCTCTGGAGAGGATGACAGTCCATCGCAGGTTACTCCCCATTTCTCACCGTTACGCTTTTGTACTCCTGGGTCGAGAGAAGCAATAATGATAAAGTGCCTTGCCCAAAGACGCAAGTGTCGCGACTGACCAGGCCCGGATTCGAACCCACATTCTGTAAACGTTAGAACTTGAGTCCACCGCCCTAAACCGCTCTGCCACAACACCCCATTAAAAATCAAACAAACCAAACTACATATGCTCATCTTGTTTACTTCATCCCATAATGAATTTATCTGTCTTCATTTAACATTCATTAATGATATTGATTTTATTTCCAGGTGCCCGATCAGAATGTGTCTGAGCAAGAGAGCTGGGTTCGGATTAAATTAGCAAACGGCAAAATCATCAAGACAAGGCTCCTTATTGGTAATACTTTGAGTTTTAACTTATTGGGTTGTTTTCTTGTTAGCTAACTGTTATTTACAGTTGTTGGGGTGTCGTGGCCGAGCGGATAAGAGCACCGAACTCAAGCTCTGGTGTTTCTGTTCAGCAGAGTGTGGGTTCGAATCCCGGTCGTGACACCTGTGTCCCTGAGCAAGACACTTTACTATAATTGCTTCTCTCCACCCAGGGGTAAATGGGTACCTGTGAGGGCAGAGATGGTTCTTGTGATTGATTTAGCTTAGTGCGCTACATATTTGGCAGCACAGGCTGTATACTCCCCAGGGAGCTGAGATGGTTTATGGAATGAAATGGCCCAGTGATCAGGGTAATAATGTTGGAAGCGCTTTGAGACATGGTGTATAAAGCGCTATATAAAAACCCAATATTATTATTATTATTATTATTACACAAATCGGTGAAAGGGTAAAACCAAATAATCTTCTTCATTCCCAGTGCAAATTCAACATCTATTGAATAACTGTTATCGTTTTTGTTATTTATGAATACCTTTCTGGTAATGAAACCAAGTAACCCTCAAAAGTGCCTTGCACTGTATTCATGGACCTAAACACGGCGTGTCGTGGCCGAGCACTGGACTCATGCTCTGGTGTTTCTGATTAGCAGAGTTTAGTTTGAGTCCCGATCTTGGCACTTGTGTCGTTAAGCAAAGACACTTAACCATTGCTTCGTCCATCTGATGGGACGTAAAGCCCTAGGTCCTGTGTGTTGTGCAATTGCACGTAAAAGAACCCACTACACTTGTCATTAGGAGAAGGGGTTTTCTGGTATGGTTTGCTGCATATTATATCGTGGTACATTTTATTCACATGGTAACCCAAAGGTCAATATTGCATGATCATTTACACTATTAAAAACATCAAAATCACAGTCAAATGAATTAAACAAATTAAGAAAGCACATATGGGTTGGTTAAGAATCAAGAAAAAGAAAAAATAAGAGAAACAAAATGAGTACATTGCACATACTTGTAGATTTGTCTGCCTCAAATCATTGAAAAATTTAAAAGCTGCTCACAGAGAATTCTTATTTAGATAACTGGTAAAAAGTTAAAGGAACATTACAGAATTGGTAATTGTAAAATATGCTTTTGGTCACAGATTTACATAAAACTTACACGGTCTAATGATGATGATAGTAGAAAACATCCCTAGAAATATTTCTGTCTGAAATGCCATATTTGATGAGAAATAAATCAAACTAATTTCCGATTGGAGTTTATCGCTCATGAGCGTTTTATTCATGCATTGTATAACACATGCAAATTTGTAAACGGTTTTGCACTATTTTCTCGTGACCCAGATGGCCGATCGATCTCAAACTTCTACAGGTTTGTCAGTTTATGTATATGGTGGATTACATAAAGTGATTACACTGCCAGCAACTGTTTTGTTAGCAAAAACCAATTCTTTAATGTTCCTTTAACACAGGCTGTTTTGTTATTATTATTAATCAAAATGCGAGTAATAATCTTGCACAGATCTGTGGTGGCACTAATTATAAAAAGATAATTATTGCATATTGCATTATAGTGCCTTGTAAATCATTACATGTGGTGCTATGCAAATAAATAGATCTTAATAAATAGATACCAGTGTGTGAGGAAACCCAGACGAGGTAAACCCATGCGATCAGGGAGGGACTGGAAACCCAGTTCATATTGCGAGACGGGATTCAAACCGGGGTCCACAGAGGTGAAAGGCAGGGAAAGAAACCACTGAGCCAACCTAACCCTGGCGTTTTATACCAAAGTGGTTGTTGTTTTTTATTGAGGTTTTAGTGAGAATTTTTTCATCAGTTACGGCTACAGCTATGGCTGGATTGGCAGTTACGGCTACAGCTATGGCTGGATTGGCAGTTACGGCTACAGCTATGGCTGGATTGGCAGTTACGGCTACAGCTATGGCTGGATTGGCAGTTACGGCTACAGCTATGGCTGGATGGCAGTTACGGCTGCAGCTATGTCTGGATTGGCAGTTACGGCGACAGCTATGGCTGGATTGGCAGTTACGGCTACAGCTATGGCTGGATTGGCAGTTACGGCTACAGCTATGGCTGGATTGGCAGTTACGGCTACAGCTATGGCTGGATTGGCAGTTACGGCTACAGCTATGGCTGGATGGCAGTTACGGCTGCAGCTATGTCTGGATTGGCAGTTACGGCGACAGCTATGGCTGGATTGGCAGTTACGGCTACAGCTATGGCTGGATTGGCAGTTACGGCTACAGCTATGGCTGGATTGGCAGTTACGGCTACAGCTATGGCTGGATTGGCAGTTACGGCTACAGCTATGGCTGGATTGGCAGTTACGGCTACAGCTATGGCTGGATTGGCAGTTACGGCGACAGCTATGGCTGGATTGGCAGTTACGGCTACAGCTATGGCTGGATTGGCAGTTACGGCTACAGCTATGGCTGGATTGGCAGTTACGGCTACAGCTATGGCTGGATTGGCAGTTACGGCTACAGCTATGGCTGGATTGGCAGTTACGGCTACAGCTATGGCTGGATTGGCAGTTACGGCTACAGCTATGGCTGGATTGGCAGTTACGGCGACAGCTATGGCTGGATTGGCAGTTACGGCTACAGCTATGGCTGGATTGGCAGTTACGGCTACAGCTATGGCTGGATTGGCAGTTACGGCTACAGCTATGGCTGGATTGGCAGTTACGGCTACAGCTATGGCTGGATTGGCAGTTACGGCTACAGCTATGGCTGGATTGGCAGTTACGGTACAGCTATGGCTGGATTGGCAGTTACGGCTAAAGCTATGGCTGGATTGGCAGTTACGGTACAGCTATGGCTGGATTGGCAGTTACGGCTGACAGCTATGGCTGGATTGGCAGTTACGTACAGCTATGCTATGGCAGTACGGCGAAGCTAGGCTGGATGGCAGTTAGGTAGCTATGGCTGGATTGGCAGTTACGGCTAAAGCTATGGCTGGATTGGCAGTTACGGTGAAAGCTATGGCTGGATTGGCAGTTACGGCGACAGCTATGGCTGGATTGGCAGTTACGGGGGTCAAGGGGGTCTGGTCCTCTCCCTGTGCTCTTCAATTTTTTGGGGGGCACTCTTTTTCCTTTTGTTACATTTGAACTTGCGCCATCACAAATAACCCTAATTCTGCTTCACTAGACTTCAGCTCACGAGGTGGAAAAAGCCATACCTCTGTTAAATAACTCGCTCACTCAGAAATCCTTGCCATTTTGATTGTTGGAATATGAGTTAGATGTCATCCATTTTTTGCAAGGTACTGCTGCTGCACTCGATGTAAAACTAACTATGATACTGCCTGCTAGCATTGTATCCATAATCATCACGACCCTACAGCTACATTTTATGTTTTTTTGTTGGGGGTTGTTTTGTTTTTTTTGGGGGGGGCCCTCTCCCTGCTAAAATTCCTGGATCTATGCCTGACTGATCAGCCGATTACCTTCCCTTTGGATTTTCCAGCTGTGCCTCTCAAATTTGAAAAACAGAGTACAAAGTCTGGAAATGACCTTCTTTGTTACAAACTGCGGTTGATTGATTGCTGTTGGAATTACAGTGACTTGAAAAACGGCATTACATATTGCCTTTTTTATTATTTGTGAGTTCATTATTGTTTGATGTTCTCAGG
Source organism: Pycnopodia helianthoides (assembly GCA_032158295.1). NCBI lineage: Eukaryota > Metazoa > Echinodermata > Asteroidea > Forcipulatida > Asteriidae > Pycnopodia > Pycnopodia helianthoides. Next base: position 1,263,588 of record CM063243.1, on the reverse strand, counting down.
TGCCGACGGTCCCAACTCCTTAATAAGAACACTGAGTGATGTTCCATTGATACAATGGCAGTATGACCAATCAGCAGTAGTAGCTACCCTCCGTCTAGCAGAGGTAAGCAATTGACGAGCCCAACGCCCAACACCAGTGAATTTAACACACTAGTGACCATGATGAGCCGGCAGAGTGCACAGGGTACCAGCTGCTACGTTCATTTTGCTTTTTATGGTACGATCACACTCACCTCATCAACTTCATTTGAAGTAATTGCTAAAATGTCTGAACATGTGAGCCCATTTTCTCATACAGCAACCATGGTCAGCGATTGAACTGTAAAGTGCATTCCAATAAGAGAAATATATTGCTATAGCAACATATCTACTGTAATACCACCAAATTAAAACTTGATTGCATTAATGCTTTATTCTTGTTTTTTCCTGCTTTTTTTTTTTTTTTTCCAGTCGACTGATAACGTTGTTGCATGGCAAAGGTTTTTACCAACTGGACCAATAGCGATGTTACCGGTGAGTCACATTGATGGTTATTATTATTGTTGTGTATTTCTGGTAATAAAACCAAGGATGCCTCACAAGTGAACTTAATCACTGTAGTTCGCAAGCCTGAGGAAACCTGTAAACAAGAGTGCTTGCTATGTGAACCAGAAACACTGGGGTTAACCCCTACTCTTCCATGATAAGTGTTCTGGGTTCTTTTACATGCACCACCAATCGTAGTATACATGACCTATAGCTTAATGCCCCCATCCGAAGGACAAAGCAATTACGGTAAAGTATCTTGCCCAAGGACCACAAGTGCCACGACCAGGACTCGAACCCACACTCTGCCGATCAGAAACACCAGAGCTTGAGTCTGGTGCTCTTAACCACTCGCCCACGACATGCCACATGATGATTTGACTTAGTACACGCATAATATTGTTCAGCTCTCAGAAATGAAGATTGGAGTTAAATAGTCTGAAAGGTCCGTAAAGTCTATACTATGGTTAGGTCAGCCCTAATACTCAACAAAATTATCCTATTTTAATTCAAGGGCCAAATATCATATATATATATCTGAAAGAAGTGCTATGGTAAACACACATTCAGGTTTGAGCTGGAGTAAAATTAGATTAAAATGACGTAAAACTGCAATAGTAAGTTCCAGGCCTGGTACTTCGCAGAGGCAACATTGCCTTGGTGCCCTTCAGAGTTTTCCTGGGGTCGATTTCACAAAACTCTTCCTAACTTAGGACTAGTCCTAGGCAATGCTAAGATATTAGGACTAGTCCTAAGTTAGGACCAGTACTTAGGACTAGTTCTATCTCTTAGCATTGCCTAGGACTAGTCCTAAGTTAGGAAGAGTTTTGTGAAATCGACCCCTGTGCATGTTTGTGCATTTTTCATGTAGAGGTTCACTTTACTAAGGAAAAGCTGCCCTGCTCTTACAATAATTGAAGTATTTACTTAACACTAAAAAAAAAAACTAAACAAAAAACCAGCAGTCTGAGTCAAACACCATTTCAATTCACTTATCTCAGTTGTTAATTCTGGTTGTGAAGCCAAAGACTCTCAGAAAGTGAACTGAATCACTATACTAGCCAAGAACCCCGTGGAGAGAAGACAATGAAGGAAGTTTCCATTTTAGGTGCGGGAGGAAAACCCCAGAGAAAAATTCCCGGGAAAACCCAGGCAGGCTGAAAAACCCAATCCACGTGGTGCCCCGGTGTGATTTGAACCGGGGTCCCCAGAGGTGGAAGGCAAGGCAAGATACCGCTACGCCAACCTGACTGCCCCAATCTGAAATAGAGGGCGCTATTTCACAAGCCAGAAGCCATGGTCAGCTGCTACAGTTTCGAATGAGCTCAGATCCTGGACCAGGCTGGGGACCCAGGCGGCTCGACCCTGCACCGTGCCATTTGACAATTTGCTCGTACCTCTCCATGCTCTCGCTCTGCTGTGTGTCCGTTTTTTTCTAGATTTTAAATGTTGGCAGGTATTCTGTGTAGGCGTGGATTAAAACCCTCCTACTCTCAGTGACTCTTGGCAACATTTTCCAGTGAGTTGACCAACCATTTGAAACCATTCGACTGCCAAGGTTGTGTACAGTGGCACAACTGTGCACAGAACTAACTGTGTACTGTGTACATGCATTCCCTCATGGTATCATATTGCAGGCTGGCATAGTTTATCTATCATTCAAAACCACAGTGAATGGTATTGAATGGTCAGACAGCAAGAGGGTTAATGCAGAGAAATAACCTCTGAAGGAGATCCTTTGAGATTTAACTATCACCATTATTTTAGCGCCATTTCCAGTCAGGTCATGGCCCAGCGGTCAAGCACACCTGGACTAAAGCTCTGGTGTTTCTGACACTCGCGGTCTCGGCACTTTTGTCCTAAAGCAAGACACTTGACCATTGTTGCTCCATCTGACCGGCAGAGTGTGGTTTTAAGTCCCAGTCTTGACACTTGTGTCCTAAAGTAAGAAGACACTTAAACCGTTATTGCTTCCTCTGATCAGCAAAGTTAATTTCGAGTCCCAGTCTTGACACTTGTGTCCTAAAGCAAGACACTTTACCATTATTGCTTCGTCTGACCAGTGGAGTGTGGTTAATTTCGAGTCCCAGTCTTGACACCCGTGTCCTTAGCAAGACACTTTACCATTATTGCTACGACCATCGGATGGTACGTAAAGCCCTTGGTCCTGTTTGTTGTGGAATGCTTGTAAAAGATCCCACTTCACTATCGTGAAGAGAAGGGGCTTACCCTAGCCCTGGTGGCCTTTCACTTTCGTATTACACTACAGTGACGTCCTGGATATCAGGTACCATTTCTGGGGCGGAAAAATTTCAAAGCTTCATAACTCAAATCTTACCTGCAACAAGCCACTAATTTCACCAGATTCACACTCAATGGCAGCATACACTTTTCTGCGGTGGGTTTTGGTCGTCATATATTCCTCACAAATCCGTCATTTACGTGAAATAATGCAGCTCCCAACGTTAAGAAATTCCCATTGTGATCGTATTCTCACGAGCACAGTTGTCTGCCATGCGTCTGCGTACATTCGCGTGTTAAGACGCAAGATGACGCATGACGCGCATATCGTGCGTTGCGTTTGTTTGTTAACACTGTTTACTCAGGATACGGTGCACACGCGAACACAACACACGCGTCGTGGCTTTTCTTAATAAACTGCGTTTAAAGTTTGGGGAATTTCTTAACGTTTGGAGCTACATTATTTCACGAAAATGACGGATTTGTGAGGAATATATGACGACCAAAACCCACCGCAGAAAAGTGTATGCTGCCATGGAATGTGAATCTGGTGAAATAAGTGGCTTCTTGCAGGTAAGATTTGAGATGTGAAGCTTTGAAATTTTTCCGCCCTAGAAACGGGCCTTAATATTTAGGACTCTGTATCTGTGTACAGCACAGAGGAAGAGTCCTATATAGGGCTAGGGCTTACCCCAGCTACATGTACATTTAAAGTCGGTCTGAGAATTCCAAACGATCATGCAGCTCTGCATACTTGTAGAGAAAACAATGAGTGCTTCAGGACTCCCTTCAGGTGTCAAAACCGCTGTATAAGAACTGAGTATTATTATTATCATTATAAATACTAATACATATTATGCAAATATCTTCCCATAGCTGACCAATGAGTTAAGTTCCCTTGTGTGGTCAACCAATCACAGCGAGGCGGAATCTCTGTTACTCATGAATGAGGAACAGTTTGTGGATGAAGTCAACAACGCTTTTGTAAGTAAATAATTTTTTTCTGGATTTTTTAAACTTGATTAGGGACAGTATCAATCTAAGCTTATGAAAGTAAGAACAATTTTTAGAGTGAAATCTTAAATAACACTAACTCCGAAAAGAGGAGAACACTTTGATCACAGATTTAAAATATACTTTTTTATCACAGATTTACATAAAACTTACACGGTCTAATGATGATGATAGTAGAAAACATCCCTTGAAATATTTCTGTCTGAAATAGTAACACTTGTGTCCTTAAGCAAGACACTTAACCAGTATTGCTTCGTCCTTCGGATGGGACGTAAAGCCGTTGGTCCCGTGTGTTGTGTAATGCACGTAAAAGAACCCAGTGCACTTATCGAAAAGAGAAGGAGTTCGCCCCAGTGTTCCTGGTTTAATTGGCAGCATATTGCGCCACAGCACCTTGTAAACCAGTACATTGTGCTATGTAAAGGAATAGGTCTCAAACTTCAAAAAGTAGCTCCACAATACCTTGCAGGAAAATACTGACAGTTGAAGCGCCTTGAGCATCACTGAGTGACAGATATGAGCGCTATAGAAGATGCCACTATTATTATTATTATTATTATCTCACTTAATTGTTTTTCTACTTTCCAACGAGGGTTTTATACAAAAATACGACCATGACTTGATGCATTAAAAAAAATTGTGTTTGCAACAAGGTCATAACTCCTCATACAATGATGATAAAATAACTAGTTCAAGAAAAACAATAGTGGGTTGAAAGCAACAAATTTGTTGGGATTTCTTTTTAATACATGTACACCCGACACACCTCTCAGCATCATTCATCATCAACTTCATCAATCATCATCATAAATTCATCATTAATCATCATCATCAACGCCATATCAATCAATCACCAGGCTTTATTCATCCTTTTTAGGATGGAGCTCTCCTCCAGCAATTTCCATTCTCTTCTGTCACTTGTCATTCTACTCCATGTTGCCGTGTTCATGTTGTGATTTCATCTCTCCATCTCCCTTTTTTGTCTTCCTCTTCTTGACTTGCCTGCCCTCGTTTGTCATTCTGTGAGTCTCTTTCTCCATCTGTTGTCTTGCCTTCTTGCTAAGTGCCCTGCCCATCTCCATTTCATCTATCGTCTCTAAGATATCTTTGACCTTGTTTGTGTCTAATGTACATGCTTCTGACTTTGTCCCTTAAAGATACATTGAGCATTCTCCTTTCCATAGCTCGCTGTGTTGTAATCTATTTGTGTTTCTTCTCTGCGGTTGTTGCCCCATGTTTTTGCCCTGTATGCCATTGTAGTCAGGACACACTGATTGTAAATCCATCTCCTCAATGATATTGGTATTTTCTTGTCAGTTCATTTTACTTTGTCAAGTAATGAACCACAAGGGAAACTGACTGGGTAAATTTCAAATGGTTTGGGGTTGAACAAAGAAAAATTGACTAGAGCGGGATTTGAACCAACGACCTCCGGATTAACGTACCGGCGCTCTACCAACTGAGCTATCTAGCCCTATGTTGGCAGTCTCCCTATTTTGTCAATATCTTTGTTCGGGGGTGCCAGTCAGAAGCCATTTTACTTTGTACCTTCCAAAAAATCTCCATCTTCCTTTGGTCTTAAGTTGTACTCTCAGCATTACTCTATCTTAACTTGTTGTCTACCTTCACACACTGCAGGTGTTTCCAACCATTGTTTGATCTTTCACTTCTTATCAATTAGTCCTAGTACCGTATTTTATACTGTCAAAGAAAACTGATTGAGTGGAGAATAACCTAAACCGACTTTAGTATTTTTTGATTCATTTTTATTTCATCAGTGGGATGACAGTATGAAAGTTGAGGCAGCTACAACAGCCGGTCAGCTTTTCAACAGTGTCTTGTCGGTGGTCAAGCCATCTGGGTCAGCAGTCAGACAGTTACCACCCAGTGTAGCCAGTATCTCACCGGGCAGTAGGGCTAAGTTTCCTCTATCTCTGGGGCATGCGTCCCACTACGTCAAGCCTCGTGTTGCTCTTATTGGGTAAGTTATTAGACTGAAATAATCTACGATCCCGGCCATATCTCGTTGGGCCCCCCACCCCAAGGCCCCTGTTCAATGTTGGCTCTCATTGCGCGGTCTGCGCTCCAGCTGGGGTTAACAACATTGAGCGGGGGAGCGGGGGGAGGGGGGGTATGTTTACTGTCCCGTGGTCCATGCATTGCCCAAGCATTTTGGCGGGATCGTAGTTGGGTTTGCGGTAACACCATGGAAATAATCTCTCTATGGATTATTATAGCTTTCTGGTAATGAAACCAAGGGACCCTCAAAAGTGACCTGGGGTCAATTTCACAAAACTTTCCTAACTTAGGACTAGTCCTAGCAATGCTAAGAGATAGACGAATCCTTAGTACTGGTCCTAAGTTAGGAAGAGTTTTGTGAAATCGACCCCCAGCACAGTGACCCGTAGGCCTGGAGGGACCTGTGCAGAGAAAACCATGAAGAAAGTTAGTTTAAGATGTTGATTGGAAACCCCATGTATTGAGGTAGGGACTGAAAATGCAATCCACATGCAAGGTTTGGGTCCGGGTTGCGAACCGGGGTCGCACAGGTTGAAGGCGGAAAGAAACCACTCAGCCAACCTGAATGCCCAGTTGTGTGGTTTTTAGAAGAAACAGTGGTGTAACAACTCAACATTTCATCAGTATACTCTGAAGGTATTCAAGAAGGAAATTATTTCCATAGTGTTACAGCAAACCCAACTAGATTGTTTTCCCACCATGCAAGATTTCAAATCTTAGGTAGATTAAAATGTAGGATTTGAAGCTTTATAGGTGAGAAAACAATAGACTGACATCATCACGCTGCCATCTTAGAGATAAAACGATGACAATACAATGGAAAACGCACATCTTGTACGCGCGGCGCAGAGGATGAGCCAATGAGCAATCTCTTTTGACCTGTAGCCGAGGGCGCCTTACTCAAATGACGTCATGTGCATAAGGAATATTAAGAAATGTTGGTTTGTGTCATCATTATCTCTCCAATGAGTTGTGGTGGTTCTGAAAAGTAACTATGCTGTTATAAGTGTCTTAATCAGTATGCTCCGATCCTCTTCAGGAGAAAAAGAACAACGATCAGTGTCTCACTGTTTCCAAGAACTTTAGGCAAAAATTTAATGCAGGTGTTTGTTTTTCTTGTGTGACTGGGCCTTACTGTTTAGATGGACTTTAAATACTTGTGGTTTTCTTTTTAGTCATCTTTAGTGTGCTGTCTTAACGACTGTAAGTCACAATTGAGTTTTCATGTTTTTTTCATCCTCTCTAGTGATGCAGCGCATCGTGTTCATCCCATGGCTGGTCAAGGAGTCAACCTTGGGTTTGGGGATGTAGCTTGTCTCAGAGATACCTGGTATCAGCAGCTTCTATGGGCAAAGACTTGGGTGAGGTAAACTTGATACTTTTTTCACAAGAACTCTGGAGAGTACGGACCTTTACTACACAGCTGTTTATAAAAAACATACAATATTTTGTAAGCCGATGCAATTCATCACATGTAATGTAACTTGGTTTTGGGTTAACCAAAGAAAATTTGACTTAGCAGCGGATTTTTTGAAGCACCAGACCTGGGACCTGTAACAGTGCTTTAGCCTATGTTGGGTATACCTATTTTTTAATATGCTTTGTTCGGTATACCTGCTGATACTTCCCAAGTTGTATCGTACTTGGTGTGATCCTGGCTACACGCAGTTAACGTTCATTTCTGAACTGGGCAACTCCGAACCAAGATATTGCTGTGGCACACTAGCCACATAGGGCTAGTTAGTCTCCAAAAAAATAATATAATTTTACTTCTATTCTCAAAACTAACATTACTTCAGAGGAGGACCGTTTCAAATTTTAGTACTACAACAGCTAATTTTTGTTACCTCAATTAAGTTTTTAACTAACAATGATTTTGAGTAATACAATAGTGTCCAGTGCTTTAAACAACAGTTTAAAACCTTGCAGGATGTGGCGGTGCAGTAAAGGACATTGCCTTCAGCTTGGTCCTTTACACTTCTATTCCTTTACACTCGGTCCTTTACCACTCGGTCCTTTATCACTCGTCCTTTACCACTCGGTCCTTTACCACTCGGTCCTTTATCCACTCGTCCTTTATCACTCGGTCCTTTCCACTCGGTCCTTTACCACTCGGTCCTTTACACTCGGTCCTTTATCACTCGGTCCTTTTCATGCCAACCCCTCCGGTAAATCCGAAGACCTCATTGCCTTGTCTTTTATTCCCTTAATCAAAACCGCAGTGGATGATATTGAATGGTCAGACAGTAGGAGAGTTATAGCTACCTGTTTTTTGCATGAAACATCAATCATGACATGTAGACACATAGCTGATTACATCTGGGAGTATACAGGTAGTATTGTCAGTGGCATTACACAAGTTGCCAGTGCCACTTTGTTGAATAATTCATTTTTTTTTTCAAATCCTTCCTGACCACAGGTTGCCAATCTCACCTCCTTGAGTATGAGACTAGCAGACAGAGAAACGTCATCCCAGTCGTAGCTGCCATCGATAGCCTGAAACGCCTTTACTCAACCAACAATCCCGCAGTAGTGCTAGCAAGAAGTCTGGGACTACAGGCTACCAATGCTCTCGGAACCTTTAAAGCAGCAGATTATTTCACTGGCTACAGGAAGATGACTTAATGTTGAATGTTAAAGAGTGCAAATGATGGAAGCAGTTGTTGCATTTATGATCTTGACATTTAGTTTGGACTGGCATGAGATGAAGGCCATGAGATGTAGGACTCTGTTTGGAGTGAGTAGTCAGTGAACGACAGAGGGACACTGTAACCAAGTTACTGCTATGACTTCACTCTCATCATGTTAAAACATGGTTAGGGTTCTAAGGGTTAACCGGCTCAAATGATGACCGAATGACTGGTCACTCAACACCATGCTAATGAGGGGATCTTTGCTGGAATTGGAACACTTGATAGAATACTGGCCAAAAAATTATTACAAAGTGACCGGTCACTAAACATCCATAGGCCTTTTCGAAATATGGAGGGCACTATACAGTGTTCTCCAACTCTAAAAATTTAAGGTTGGCGGGGGGGGGGGTGAGGGAAGGGGGTTCTGGGACTCACCTCAGGGCCTTGCATGCTCTGTGATGCATTTTGAGGTGATTCCTGATGGCCACTTCCTCCTGACTTCTTTGAGCAAAGGTTTTATAGATTGCATTAGAACTCAAAAAAAAAAGTTGGAAAAAAACAATGCAGACAGATTTTAAATCTCGTTGCAACTTGTTTAACATGGCGGGTGCCAGAGAAACCGGGGCAGCTTTTTTTGACGTTTTGGAGAACACTGCTATAGGAGTGTACTGTTTGGTTTGGGTTGTACGACAAATTTACCCAAACGTAATAGTGTCATAGTATTGTGTCCACCGTTTCTCAAAATGGCTTATGGGATCTTTGCTGGTTTTGTAGTACAGACTGTTCGTGCCCCCTTTGAACAGCTTTGTCTGGAATGGGCACAAATAACTTATATCATGACAGATTTACTGTCTCAATTGACGACCAAGTGACATGTAATACCCGTGTAAGTGGCGCCTTCCTAAGTGGACTTAATGTACACCATTAGTATGTGGCCATTGGGTCCCAGTTTCATTGCGCTGCCTTATTGCAGAAATCTGCACTTAAGCCTATAGAAGTACTTGACTTACAAGGAATGATAAACACAGAACTCTGTGAGGAAATAGAATGTATAATAGCTGACCATAGCTGTTGATATTTAATATTTTTGTTCTACCCAAAGCTATTTTTTTTTTAATTCTGGCCATGAACATTTGTATCACTTTTTAAAATTTGCTTTGTGCTTTCTTCACAGAGGTCAGAATAAAATTCCGATATATATATATATATCGTGGTTTGTTTTTGATATTGTGGTTTGTTTTGTAAGTAGTTATGTTAGTGTGTAACAACTTAACACTTTACCCTACACTTACCCTAAACTTAACCCATAACCCCTCATAACTCTGACCATTTAACCCTTATTAGAAAACAATGTTATACCTTTAACCTTTACTCCTGTACCCCCTGTACTAACCCCTAACCCTTAATTGATCAGTGTTGAGGGTGTCGAGGGTTATGGTTTAAGAGGTAAGTTTTAAGAGTTAGGGAAGGGGTTAAAGGAACATTACACAATTGGTAAGAAAAAAACTTGTAAGATATACTTTTTGATTACAGATTTACATAAAACTTACACGGTCTAATGATGATGATAAAAGAAAACGTCCCTTGAAATATTTCTGTCTGAAATGCCATATTTGATGAGAAATGAATAAACTAATTTTCCGATTGGAGTTTATCGCTCAGTGAGCATTTTATTTTATTTTGTTGAATCTATATGATTTCATGCAAATGTGTAATCGGTTTTTCACTATTTTCTCGTGACCCAGATGGCCGATCGATCTCAAACTTCTACAGGTTTGTCAGTTTATGTATATGGTGGATTACATAAAGTGCTTACACTGCCAGCAACTGTTTTGTTAGCAAAAAACAATTCTGTAATGTTCCTTTAAGTATGAAGGGGTTCAGTTCAAGGGTAATTAAGAGAGCAGGGGTGAAGGTGTTTAGGGTCGAGGTAATCCCTTAATATATTTTATGTAATTTATGCCTAAATTGCAAGAGGTAAGGCTGCTGTGGTTCATCATCCTGACTTTGTTTCAATGACCTTTTTTCTGAAGTGACAATGGGCAAGCCGAATCCCTGTTCAACCTTTTGACATTTCATGCAATTTAGGTGTCGTTTGAGCCGAACTTACAACTGTTCAACATTTAGACGTTTCGTGTAATTGGAGCCAAAATTGCAAGAGTAAAGTTTACACAATGGACCGTGGATGACATCTTGCTCAGTGTGCTTAAAAAAGGGGCTATGTTTTCTTTTTCTGTCAGTTTTAGCTGCCCAATACATGTCCTGCTCTAAATTTTCAGGTTAGGCCATTCCTCTAGCCTACCCCCATGCCACCAGCCCCAGCCCTTGGTCCACTCCAGCCTAAGGTATTTGAGTAGTACTGGCCAGCTCTAAGCCCCGCTCGGCAATAAACAAAATTGGACTCCCAGCTCGGCCCTCAGCTCCAGCTCCCGGCCAAGCCACCAGCCCTCGGATCAGCACCAAAAAGAGACAAGTCTCGGGCAGAGAGAATTGTTCAAAAATTGCTCTTGTCATGTCAAAAGGAACAAAAGGCTGTATAGAGGTCGAGGCAACGCTAAAACCAGGGTTAAATTTCAGGTGGACACAAGGGGTGCACCATATTTTTCTAGGGGGGCCTGTACTTCCGGCCAATTAAAACTCAGGGTAATTTTTGTTTGCATTTTTCCTACACCAGCCCCTATTCAGCACTCTCTTCATGCCATACTAAGCTTTGTTAGATAATCTGCCGTGGAGGTAAAAACAAAATTTGGCCTATTGTCTTCATGTAAATAGAAAAATAGTTCAAAAAATGCTAAAAATACATAAAAACTCATAAAACGAAACTTTTGATCTCAAAATAAGATTTTAAATAGAGGGCCTGTGCATAAAAACTCATAAAATGAAACTTTTGATCTCAAAATAAGATACTTTAAATAGAGGGCCTGTGTGCCCCGTCCCCCCACCCCGATATGCCACTGGGTGGAGGGACCAGGTTCAAATCCCACCTTGAACTCAGTTTTACTAATCGATGAGCAGCAGTGACTACGACGGTAACAAAAAAGTCATGTAAAAAAATACTTAAGAAGCACCTAACTTCATTTCTTTTTTAGGTTTATAAGATTTTAAGCTTCTGAATTTAACCAGTTTGTCCTGATGAACTCCCTCCTTCACATAATCTTAACTTTTATATGAATCAGAAAATTTCTGATCAAAACATTTTACAAGTGATCAATATCAATAAGTTTTGCTGTTGCTTCTTTTAACTAAAGAGGTGCTGCATGATTTGACCAATGAGGTGGACTTTGTTTTATTATGCAAATTAGTTTCTGAAATCCCGGGCGTTTGATCACGTGGTTCGTTATGAGCAAATGTCTGATAAATTGTGCTAGTCTTTTCTTTTTTTCTTCTTCTTTTTTTATGGTAACTTCAATAAAAATCAAAACTGTCTGTGATCAAATAATGATGAGTTGTCCATTGAAAACGTCTCTGTTTTAGTTATGCAAATTTGTTATTGAAAGCCGGCGCAAGATCACATGACACAAGCTGCAGACTGCACCGCCATTTTTAAAGATAAGCTGACTGAGTCAACACGTCTCTGTGCCGTATTCTCCAACAAATACACGTTTTTACTGAGTTCTGAGGACACATCTTCCACATAAATGTGACGGTGAGTGGCTAACTTAGCTGAGATAATGATGGTTTTATTTTAAAAGATGTTCACACAAAGAATTAAAAGGAAACGTTGGGGTAACTTTTTCAAATTCCAACTCTGAACAAAGAGCGGCGGGTGCGGTGAGGTGCGGTATTGTTAACGGTAGGACAAAAGAAGTAGTCTCAGTTGCACTGCACTGACGTCATAGTAAAGCTTCTCTACAATGCGTGTAGAGTTTCAACTAATGTTTGTTTGACATATTTTTAACTGATTTAAGAAGATGAAATTTCGTTCACGTATTCTTCATTTCCATAACTAATTTTGATTGGTCCACAAATAACAAGATGTAAGGCAAGTGTTTTGACATGACCTGTATGTTAGCCCTCTTATGGTCAAAGCATTGATCAAGCTGTTGCTGCAATTGAAGGAAGACATCAACACACCACTTTCACAAAATTTTGTTTATTTTTTGTTTGCAGTTAGGTTAGCTACAGACATGCCGTTGTCAGATGAAGTCTACCTCTCCAAAAGTAGATGCATGATGGGAATGCAGCCAAGCTTCAAGGTTCAACGATGTTCTTCTTGACTCGCATCAACAGGTAAATTTGTGAACAAGCATTAATTTGAGATACATCAAGAAAATTGAGACAGTTCGACGATACTGGGCTTTAAGAAAAACATTTTTAAACAGTCTTTTTTCTGGAGCTAAGGAAAGTTCATTTGAGACGTCAACTTAAAAAATCTGTCAATGATAAGTGGTTGTCGAGTGAAAAACAGACAGGTGCCCAATTGAAAATTTTGCACCAGCCATGCATTGCAAAAAGTACTTAAATACATTTAACACTATTTCCCTTAGTTGTCCGATGTGAAAGATTTGACAGCGGTTAGCTCATGTAATAATTGCATCAGAAATTAAAAAAACACATAATTTTTGGTTTTACAAAGAACCCTTGTGTTACATTATGTATTAATATGTCAAAACTAAAGTCAAGTATTACTGTGTTCTTTGTTTGCATGATACAGCGAGGGTTGTCATCTCCACAGTGATCTACCCATCAACCAAGTAGATGTCTTGGACCTGCAGTTGATAAGCTTCCTGACAATGTACAATGAGTCTGGTCAATGAACTGCTCTCTCCTTTGTAAAAGGTAAGGGAAACTCCTCAACATTGAAACAGCTGTTAGTTCATAAATCTATCCTAGTTTCCAAATTTAGCCTCATTTTCCCTTTGAAGTTTAACCTATTGACATGTTCTAATATTTTGGATAGCTGTGTGGGGCTAAGAAATGGTTAAGGGTGATTTGAATACCTATTTTCTATTTTACAAAAACATTAACGGCAAGTGTGATTATTATAGGTATTTCCGGCCAGTTTCCGAATTTCTCTGACCGCTGCTGCAATAAAACGAAAACAACAACTCACCCCTTTCACAAAATACCGTTTTTTATGTTCTTTGTATTTAGGCTAGCTACAGAAACACCGTTGTCAGATGAAGTCTACCTCTCCAAAAGTAGATGCATGATGGGAATGCTGCCCAGCTTCAAGGTTCAACGATGTCTTCTCCATCAACAGGTAAATTTATGAACAATCATTAATTGGAGATGCATCAAAAAAATGTTAACAGTTTTATGAAAATAGGCTTTGAGGAACATACGTTAAAATGTTTAAATAGGTTTTTTTTTCCTGAGTGAACCACTTATCGCTGGGATTTCCAAGGTATTTATACAAACCGGCTTATCTGATTTCCGTTTGCATGACTGTTATCATTTTGCCTGTACACCTGTCATTCGGTGATAGCTGGTTAAGGAAAGTTTATTTGAGACATCAAATTTAAAAACAGTTTTTTTTTTCTCTCTTACTTGTTGGATATGAAGGATTTGATCATGGTTATTTACATCAGGAATAAATATCATTTTTGGTTAGACCCTCACACTAATGTATAATAAGCACTGCAAAAAGCTTGTCTTGTCACACTTTGGTGTGAACAATAATTAACTGAAATGAAAGGGGAAAAGGAAATCTCAAAGTACCCTTGTGTTTGACTTGTTATTATTGTAAAGCTAATTAAGGCATTATTGTTTTCTTTGTTTGCATGATACAGCGAGGGTTGTCAGCTCAACAGTGATCTACTCGTCAACTAAGTAGATGTCTTGGACCTGCAGTTGATAAGCTTCTTGACAATGTACAATGTGTCTGGTCAATGAACTGCTCCCTCCTTTATAAAAGGTAAGGGAAACTCCTAAACATTAAAACAGTTGCTAGTTATAAATCTATCCTAGTTTCCTTCATTCAAATTTGTCATCACTTTCCCTTTGTAGTTTAACCTATTGGCAGTGGAGTAGTTGCCCGACTTGTGGCACTTGTTTTCTTGAGCAAGATTCTTTACCATATTTTGCTCCGGCTTCAGATAGGACATAAAGCCATATGTCCCATTATGATCCATATTGTGCATGAAAGAACCAAGAACACTTATCATGGGAAGAGTAGGGGTTAAACCCAGTGTTTCTGGTTCACATAGCAAGCACCCTTGTTGACAGGTTTCCTCAGGCTTGCGAGACACAGTGATTAAGTTCACTTATGGGGTTTCGTTACCATAATACTAAACACAAATGGCAGTCTGGAGAGTGTTTTGTCAAGCAAAGTTTGTTATAAAACAAAAGAAACAATTAAAGCCAAGTTCAGTCTGTGAAAAACTCAACTTCGGTGTGTATGTGGTTTCTTCTTTGGGAGAGGGAAGAAAACAATAAGATGTAAATGCACTCCCCCCCAAAAAAAAATAAAAATTAATAATATAATAAATGAATAAATAAATAAATTTCACATTGAATTTCATCTGAATCATAAAAAGGAAAACAAATTAAAACAGGAGAAGAGCAGAGTATACTGTTCGAAACGTTGAGACCAAACGCTCTTCTCAGAGCCAACACTCAAACAAAAGAGATTTACACATGGTTGTACCGCAAGTTACTATTGATTATTTATTAATTTATAGTTATCTCTTATCTCCACACCATGCAAAGCTTCAAACACCACTTAAATTAAAACAAGAACTGTTATTCTATTTTAATTTGATAAAATTGAATCATTTGTAAATTTTGCTTTTACAGAGCTAGTAAAGCTGAAACGAGACCCAGCAATCAACAAAGTGGAAGTCTGTCCATCAAAATTGTCTGCAAAAAAGAGGTAAATTTATAAATATGTGTTGTGCAGAAGTAATAATAATAATAAATGAGTTCTTATAGAGTGCACATATCGTAGCAGCTAGATCAAGGCACTGTGCTTGTGTGTGTTTTTGAAGAAAAAAGAAGACATTTTGCAAGTTTTAATGACGTCCCTTTGCTGGTTTAATCAGCACTTCAATCTGCTAAAATAATTTCAAATTCTTTTTTGGAAAAAGTGTCTGGTACAACCTTGAAAATTCATCAAAAGTACCATCTCTTTAAAATTGTGTTATAGAATATCATTTACTACACAGAACTCTACATAAAGAAATATGTTTTCAACTTTTTACATATCGTGGTTCTACTTCACTCATGGTTCTATTTCAATAGTCTTTTTATATTTCCTTTAAATACCTGAAAAACTAAAATGAAAGTGTTGAAATTAATATTTAAACTATCTGTTTATTAAAAATAAATATTTGGTTGACTTAGTGTTTAATTTGTTTGTGTTTTGAAGGTGTGCTGATGTCTACCTGTAAACGATGTCTATCTGTCGCAAAAGGTAGATTTCTGAGACCTGAATGTGCCCATCAAGTGCCAGACAACAGAACGGAGGTGTGTAAAATCCCTGTGGACTACCATACCTTTTTCAAATACTAACATCAAAAAGTGGGCTGTTTTTGCAGCACTTTACAAACGGCTCCCCTACATCACATACCACAACACATTGGGGATGAATGCAGACATCAGTCTAACCCATATTGAGTGGTTTTCCCTTCAGATTGATTACATATTTAAAAAAACAATGACATGTTTTTATTAACAAAACGCCTTATATAATTAAGATTGTTCTATGAACATGCATAAAATCAAAAAAATGTATGTAAACTGTTCTTCTGTGCTTTCTAGAGAACATTACCACTTTATAGAGAAAAAAGTGGGAATGCATGATTTAACAAGATCAATGTTATAATGATTTGAATCCCTTTAGCTGTTTTTCATTTCTAAGTGTTATTTAAACTCAAGCCCTAGTATTTTTTACAATAATAAAGCAATAGTAGTAGTTTAAAAAGAATTCAACAAGCCCTAGTATTTTTTACAATAATAAAGCAATAATAGTACTTTTAAAATGAAATTGATTCAAGTTGGCAAAGTTTGATTTGCAATAACTACTAATAAATCAACAAGCTTCCAAGTACAAACCAACGTTATTACCTCAAGTTAAACCTAGAGTAGCATGTTGTGTATGCATCCATGAAATGATATGCTGAAGAACCATGGAGTTTGTTGAACTTCACGTCTTTTTCGATTAAAAACATTCATCAATTTCAGTTTAGATATTGCAATTCAGGCAAATTGAGGTAAATGTACTTTTGTCAAATTTAAATTTAATGAAAAAAATTAACTGTTTAAAACTCAAGTCTATATTGATGGCTTATAAGGTTTTTATTGACACGGGCAAAATGAAACCACCAGGGGAGGGGCAGTTCATTCCAGCTTTCGTATTGTCATGCACTTTAATGTTTGACCTCCTTGCAATTGTTTTCTTTAACCTTTCACAGCATTAGAAAACTGATGTCCTACAACCAAGTGTGTAGCAAATAACTTTTACTACAATCTTGGAGGCTTCTTGGTTTGAGGAGAGCAACTCATAAAGGAAACATTGAATGTCTTCAAGGCATTCTACACATCAAGGATGAACAACCAACTTGTAGATTTTTATTAGTGAGATTTTAGACATGTTAACTAATGATGTCAAGTACAAACCGATGCTATTATAACATCTACATAAATGTTCTTTTATAAAGTAAGCCCACCATTTGCAACCAAGCACACATTGTGTGTATCTTGAAATCATAAAGTTAGAGATTTAAAAGCATTATGCTTTAGACTATCCTTACCATGATGATAACAATTATTTCAAAATCTCAAACTGTTTGCATGGTGCACTTATTTTGTTCCTCAAACGTTATTTAAAGGTATCATATATACTATCAAGTATTCAAATTCCTTGATGGACAAAGATCAATAAAAGTATATACAAAAATATTATATTCAAAAGCTTACTTTTTTTCGAAAAAAACATGTCCTTTTTCACAAGTTAGGTCGTATTTCTAACTGGCTCTAGCAAAACCCTCAACATTGCCACAATTTGTTTGAACAGGGAAATGTTTTTGTTTTGTTTTTTAATTGACAAGGTTTACCATCTTATCTATCAAAGTGTAGAGAAAATGCTCTTTATGGTGACATGCAAATCTCAAATTAGTCCTTGGGGTCAATTGTTGACCTTTTCATGGATTTTACACATTTATGGTAAATGCCAAAATTTGTTAGTGTTTGCTATTTAGCAGGTCTCGTTTTAATAAATTAAAATCAAAACCATGAAGGTACAACAACATCTTTGTTAAAGTTTCTTGACATGAATACCTAATCTGATGAAAATTTTACTAGTTAAGTAGATTGAATTTACTTTTGCAAAAAGCACTAATTTATTTCCTTTTTAATTACTTTTTAAAAGCATAACTTTTTTTAAAGTTTGCAATGGAATCAATGGTCCTGAAAGATTTGTATCCCTAAAATACTACCATGTGCAAGAAAACGTTACACTTTAAAAAAGCAAAACTTGCACAAAATCTGTGACAAAACATGAATTGTGATTTTGCGCAGATTGTGCAGAAATTGTCACTCTTTAAAAATCTCAAAGTTTTGTCCCTTTCAGGCTAGTTCAATTACAGAAAATCATTATTTGTATGCTAATAATGTTAAAGTTATCATTTTTATAGTATGTTATTTGGAGTTGTCAAATAAAATGATTCTATAAAAGTAGCAAAAAAAATGTTTTACTCCCTTACTTTTTTCGTACATATTATTTGTTTCTATAACAAGTATTGAGCAGACATAGGTTAGAGCATAATTAAAATGCAAGATAATTAAAATTGAGCAAAGTTTGAACAACAAATTTTGTAGGAATTGAGCCCCACACAAAAAATTATGGGACGAAATCCAACTTTTCGCAAATAAAATAGACTGGTCCCATTCAGTAAACCAGTTCATGTAATCAAGTCATATATGAGTAGACGGGAAATCCAACAAAGATGGCTGCAGTAAATAGAGTTTATAATCTCATTAGCACAAAAGTATAATTCCCTTTAAAAATTGTAAATACCCAAAATCCTTTAACTGCAAACAATTTGAACCGTTCCTTTAAATCAATTCCACCCTAAGGTAAAGGTCCCATGAACTTATTATCATTAACAACCACCCTCTCAAATGGCCCAGTCCCATAACTATCCCGATCATGCCCATCCCCAGCTAGCTATTCCCAAGCATGACTACTAGTCCATTTCCCCTACCCCCAAATCCAACCACCCAACATTGTCCCAAACCCCCCCCCCCCAGTCCTCTACCCAGCTTGATCATGCCCATGTCCAACCACCACACCCAAACATAACGGCTACTAGTCCGATACCCCTACCCTCAAATCCAACCACCCAGCGACCTCCCATCCCCTGGCCCCCGTCCTCTACCCAGCTTGATCATGCCCATATACAACCAGCCACACCCAAACATAACGACTACTAGTCCGTACCCCTACCCTCAAATCCAACCACCCAGCGACCTCCCATCCCCTGGCCCCCATCCTCTACCACTTGATCATGCCCATGTCCAACCAGCCCACCCAAACATAACGACTACTAGCCGATTACCCTACCCTCAAATCCAACCACCCAGCGACCTCCATCCCCTGGCCCCAGTCCTCTACCCAGCTTGATGATGCCCATCCAACCAGCCCACCCAAACATAACGACTACCTACCCTACCCTCAATCCAACCACCCAGCAACATCCCTCATCCCCTGCCCCCTCCTCTACCAGCCACATCACCAGCCCAGCCCACTGGCTGACTGACTGCCCAGCATCCTCCCAGCCCATCACCCCTACCGTCACTCCAATTCCTCATCCAACCATCCCACCATCCCTCATCCCAACAGCCCCACCCAACCCCACCATCATCCCAACCAGCCCAGCCCACTGGCTGACTGACTGCCCAGCATCCTCCCAGCCCATCACCCTACCATCATCCCAAACCATCATCCCAACCAGCCCAGCCCACCAGCCGACTGACTGCCCAGCCATCCTCCCAGCCCATCACCCTCCAATCATCCCAAATCCATCATCCCAACAGCCCATGCCCAGCCCATGGCCTGACTGACTGCCCAGCATCCTCCCAGCCCATCACCCCTACCATCATCCCAATCCATCATCCCAACCAGCCCAGCCCACTGGCAGACTGCTGCCCACCAACCTCCCAGCCCATCACCCCCCAGCACTTAGAAATTTTACTCCCGAATCTTAGCTCCAAGGCCCTTGGTCAGCCCTCAGATCAGCCAGAAATCCAAGGGTATAGCCAGGCAGAAATTTTTCTGAAAATTTTTCTAAGTTTGGCCATTCTAATATTCATCAGGTCAAAAACCGTTAGATTTTCATGAAAGCTCAGTGGCAGAGCGGTGCGAGAGAGTGCATACTGAGCTGAAGGTACCAGGTTCAAGCCCTACCGATTTTTACTAAAAAAAAAAAAAGTTCTTTTTTACTGGTAAAAAAGGACCTCACCAGGATTTGAACCGCCGAGCTCACAGCCCCAGAATTCTGGGAGCTGTGAGCTAGCCCACTGCGCCAAATCTCCGCTTAAAAAAATCGCTCGGAACTAATACTTATACCTTAGGATGGATAGGTCAAATCAAAAAAAAAATAATGAGATGCGCCCTATGACCTTTGACCTTAGCATGAGCTAGGAATGGAAAAAGAAAATGGCCTTTGAACTTTGACCTTAGCATGAGCTAGGAATGGAAAAAGAAAATGGAGAAATGTTTGTTGGTGTCTGCTTAAAAATAGTTTATTCATACTGTTATAAAAAAGAGCAAAAGAAACTACACAAAATTCATACCAAATTTGTTCGCAAGTAAACGTAAAGACTACAAACCTTAATAAGTAGTTTAACTTTGAAATTACAAAATAACACCAAATATTTAACAGAGTTGTAAACCTTATGCACATGACGTCATTTGAGTAGGGTGCCCTCAACTAGAGGTCAGAAGAAGGTTGCGTATTTGCCCATTCTCTGCGCTGCACTGCGCGTACATATGCGTTGTCAATTGTTTTATTACCCCTTTACCTCTCTAACGTCAATGCATAAGGTCTATTGGTCCGTTATTCTAAGAACTAATTAAATATCATTACATTAGTTACTTGTCTTACTTATGAAAAGTGTCAATATTTTTTTAAGGAAAATTAAGATCTTTAAATGAAAAATACACTATTCTACTTTATAATGCTGATAAAAGTATTGTTCAGGATTGGTAGAGCTGACCAAGATGTCTCAGACTGTGTTTATGTTTTGTGTGATCAACCATACACATTAAACAACCCTGGAAAATTTGGGATGAATCCGATATGCAAGTCAGGAGAAAATAGTGAAAAACCATGCGCAATTTTCTGCATGTAAAACAAATTGTCCTTAATTTTGGTTTTAACAACTGAATTCAGCCGTTCTGTTTTTTTAAACGTTTTCAGATAGTTGTCTAGAATATGACTTCATTTTAGAGGGAAATATTTCGTTTAAAAAAATCGTACTTGTATGAACTTCATACTCAGTAAGTTTTCAGACTAAAAGAAAACAGTGATTTTGTTATCCTAACCAATCCTGTATAATACTTTTAATTTATTAAAACACTAATTATTCCCTATAAAATGGATTCAAAAGGCAGGGTGTAGTTTCGGTAATTACCCCTAAGTAAATGACCATAAACACTTACTTGGTAAAGAGCACTAAAAAGCTGTTGATATTACAAAACATTGCTAGAAACGACCCCTTTGAAGTAATGCAGTTAAAGGTCATTTTTCATCCAAAAATTTGAATCTGAGAAAGGCTACAGGCTTGAAGCCTTTCTCAGGCATCTGAAAGCACACACATCTACGCAAAAAGGGTGTTTTGTTCCTTCATTATTTTGTTGCAACTTTGAAGACTAATTGAGCCCAAATTTGCACAGGTTTGTTAATTTATGCATATGTTGGGATATGCAAAGTGAGGATACTGGTCTTTGAAAGTTACCCAAAGTATACCCTGCCTTTAATATACATATTCATAGCACAATGTATATTTTAAATATCCTTTGGTCACTGCATAGAGGGCGCTACCACTATCTAGTGGCCATTTTATTCATTCAAATCACCCTCATACACATAAATAACAAGTTTCTTAAATGTATTTCTTACATACAGTAAAAGTGGTTTTATAATATCAAAGATTACTTTATCTTTATTTCTTTATCCCAAAGTCACAATTCTGTTCTTTAACCAAACTCATTTGATACTCAAAGAATTTATACACATGAATAACAAGTTTCTTAAATGTATTACTTACATACAGTAAAAGTGGTTTTATAATATCAAAGATTACTTTATCTATATTTCTTTATCCCCAAGTCATAATTCTGTTCTTTAACCACACTCAATTAATACTCAAAGAATTTATACACATGAATAACAAGTTTCTTAAATGTATTTCTTACATACAGTAAAAGTGGTTTTATAATATCAAAGATTACTTTATCTTTATTTCTTTATTCCCAAGTCATAATTCCGTCCTTTAACCACACTCATTTAATACTCAAAGAATTTAATTAGATAACAATTTCTTCTTTTCCATATCACAATTCAAGATTTACATGAGATATTACAGAAGCGAGGCTGCTTTTTTGCACGACTTGATAGATGCAGCGCCCGTTCACAAAAACAAGACAAAACATTTCCTTTTTCCAACGTTACTCCAGATTTGTTGAACTCGTCTCATAGCTCATCTTACACTTTGGTGTAACGCTTTCCGTTCCAAATTTGCATTTAAGTTAGGAAGTGTAGGCCTGACTGGTATGCTTTTCTTAAATTGTCTCCTTTTTTTTCTCCAGCGCCTCGGATAATGTTTGGGAACCGATAGATGAGGCTTCACAATTATTGTATTATTATTATCTACATGTAGGCCTGTCTGGTAAGAGGACTTGAACCCCAAACAACCATCCACCTTAGTAATTGTAACCTTTAATAAAAGTTTTAATTTATCTGTTACAAATAAAATAATATTAATATTACTCTACTCCAATTCCCAACATAATTTGTTTTTGTCTCACTTGTCACCCCTTCCATTTACTTCACTGGATGAACATCATCATAATGTAAGAATCTTTACCAGTTGTTGTATCTAACATAAAAATTGACAGCCTATAATTTGTCATTGTTATTCTTAACATTGTTATGTTTAAGTTAGTTCAGAAAACTCATGTCATGGTAGTATCTTATCACATTTACATGTAGGCCTATGAGTTATTGTAAAACGTATACTTAATCAAATTGGAAACATGGACTTGTTAGAGTTAGGCCTACATAGATTAATGTTGAAGTAGTTGATTGTTGTTCATATTTATGTTAATAAATGTATCCCCACCCCTTAAATGTTATCATTTGAATTTAACTGAAGTAACACAAGGATGGGATTATGTAATGGTTAAAAACATAATAATTAAAAGCATAGAACTTGTTATAATAAATTATCATAGGATATGTTAAATGTATATTTCATTCAAATAACATTGATAAAAATTAAATTGAAATCTAATTTATTATGGAATGTTAGTAGAAGACACTACATAACCTTTACAGCATATTGTCAAATTCATGAAGTAATAGACAAACGACATACTTATAAACTATTCAATATAGACTGTACTATTCTCTACTGATTTAAATACCAATATGCTACTTTGTCATTTGTTTTTAGTCATTTTAATCAAACCATAGAAAATATTTCTTTTCAGATGTTAGTTGTTGTCAACAAAGCCCTAGCTACAAATCATTTATAAAAAATATTTAAAAAAAACAATTCATGGTTTACATATATTTACATACTTATCAACAATTCCTACTGTGATCCTAATGTTTGATATTGGTCGCAATATCTTAAACGCGCGATGACTTTATCTCCGCCTGACATAGCCTCCTACCGTCTTTTTAAACAATACTTTTGTTAGTGATGCACAATACAACATGTTATCCCGATAAAAAGATTTAATTGGTTCAAAATTATGTAAAATAGAATCAAAATCTGAAAATCTAAACCACCTGTATCTTACACAATAATTGACAGTTGGGTGTCGGCCTATATTCTATGATTTTGAACATTGTTATGTTTAAGTTAATAGGTAGTTAGTATTGTAAAATGTATAGTTAATTTTGACAGTTGGGTGTCGGTCTATTTTCTATCATTTTGATTTTTAACATTGTTATGTTTAAGTTAATAGGTAGTTAGTATTGTAAAATGTATAGTTAATTTTGACAGTTGGGTGTCAGCCTAAATTCCATAATTGTTATTTTTAACATTGTTATGTTTAAGTTTATAGGTAGTTAGTATTATAAAATGTATAGTTATTCAAAATTGCAACATAAGCTTGTTTTAGAGTTAAATTAATGTTGGTTTTATTAGTATATATATTTAATTTTGTCACATCAATAATAATCAATTTATCAATATCTAACAATGTCATGAGTTGCATTTAACTGAAGTAAAACAATAATCAGATCTCTTAAAGGTTAAAACTATTAATAATTAATAATTTGAATTTGTTTTAGATTTTGCATTTTTGTATTCGAGGGGATAAAACAATGTTATGTTAGAAGGAGATACTACATTACCTTTAGCACATATTTTTTGTCAAATTCAAGAATATTGTAACTAATTTTTCTTATATGGACAGACATTACAAAACTTTTTTGTTAGTAAATATTAGGATCGTAATTCTTTTTTATAAGTAATCTATCTGTATAGATAAATAATCATATGCTGTTATTTTTATAGCAAGTATTTAGTGCAATTAAATATATTATATCATTGATCATGAATTTTTAATTTATAAGTTGTGTTTTGTCTTCTGACTATTATACCAATATACTACTGGTAATGAGGTAATTTGTTTCTTGTCATTTTAATTAAACCATAGAAGTTATTAATTTTCAGATGTTAGTGGTGAAATTTAAAGGACTTGTAACACATGAATCATAATAATTTGTTGTCAACAAAGCCCTAACTACAAATCAGTTAATTTTTTAAAATAATATCAGCTGTTTATCAATGAATATATTATTGCTATTATTTCCTTGTTTAACCCCCAATTTTGAAGCTTTTTAGTTGCAGGAAAAACTATTTCCCACCTTTCTCTCTATTAGTATTTTGTTTGTGTTTTTCAGTATTTTTGTTTAAACCTTATACCTATATGTATATAATTTTACTCTTGTTAGTTATTAATTTTGAACATATTTGCATTTGTTTTGAATCATGAAGAGAAAATAATAACACAATCCAGTGCATTTTCACAGCTCTTGCAGACAAACAAACAGTAATGTATTTTTCCGATACGAGACAAGAACTTTATTTGCCGCAATATTAACACGCGATGACTTTAAGTCCGCACGATTCACGCTCCAGCCCATCAGCAGCAGCCTCGTTTCTGTACTTAACGCAATCTTGTTTTACAAAATAATTCAACCAGCTAATACTTATTTGGGGGCAAAAACTTCCAAATCAAAGTTACTGTATAAACCATTGATAGAGTTTAACGTTACAAATAGTAAAAAAGAACATGCAGAATCTCAACATGGACTCATAACCTTATAATTACAAATATAAAATATTTGATAAGTACACCATTGCAAGCATTTTAATTCAGTCAGTTTCAGTTTTTCCTGTAAGGTTAGTCTAAAAGCAGGGCCACCACGTGCAGGACCCAGGACACCAGCCCCAACAATGTGCAGTGATGTCCTGGAATATTGGTGGTGGGGAGGGACTGCCTGAAGAGGACACACTAAGATTGGAACCATAGCTGTGTCTCCTATGAAAGCCAGTATGTCGAAGGAGAACTGGTCAAGCAATGGGCCGTAATGCCCTGGATATGGGTGGTGGGGGTTGGGGGACTGCCTGAAGAGGACACACCAGGATTGGAACCATAGCTGTGTCTCTATGAAAGCCAGTATGTCCGAAAGAGCACTGTCAAGAAATGGGTGCGATGCCCTGGATATGGGTGGTGGGGTTGGGGGACTGCCTGAAGAGGACTCACTAGGATTGGAACCATAGCTGTGTCTCCTATGAAAGCCAGTATGTCCGAAGGAGCACTGTTCAAGCAATGGGCTGCGATGCCCTGGATATGGGTGGTGGGGGTTGGGGGATGCCTGAAGAGGACTACACTAGGATTGGAACCATAGCTGTGTCTCCTATGAAAAGCCAGTATGTCCGAGGAGCACTGGTCAAGCAATGGGCTGCGATGATCCCTGGATATGGGTGGTGGGGGTTGGGGGAACTGCCTGAAGAGGACTCACTAGGATTGGAACCATAGCTGTGTCTTTAGAAAGCCAGTATGTCCAAGGAGCACTGGTCAAGCAATTGGGCACTGATGCCCTGGATATGGGTGGTGGGGTGGGGAACTGCCTGAAGAGGACTCACTAGGATTGGAACCAAGCTGTGTCTTTTATGAAAGCCAGTATGTCCAAAGAGCACTGTCAAGCAATTGGGCTAGTGCCCTGGATATGGGTGGTGGGGGTTGGGGGCTGCCTGAAGAGGACACACTAGGATTGGAACCACAGCTGTGTCTCTATGAAAGCCAGTATGTCCAAAGAGCACTGATCAAGCATTGGGTGGTGATGCCCTGGATATGGGTGGAGCAAGGCCGATGCCTGGATATGGGTGGGGGGGATGCTGAAGAGGACCACTAAGATTGGAACATAGCTGTGTTTATGAAAGCGTATGTCAGGAGCACTGGTCAAGCAAGGGCTGCGATGCCCTGATATGGTGGTGGGGGGGATGCTGAAGAGGACACACTAGATTGGAACCATAGCTGTGTCTCTATGAAAGCAGTATGTCGAGAGCACTGGTAAGCAATGGGCTCGATGCCTGGATATGGGTGGTGGGGGGGACTGCCTGAAGAGGACCACTAGGATTGGAACCATAGCTGTGTCCTTTGAAAGCCAGTATGTCCAGAGCACTGTCAAGCAATGGGTGGATGCCCTGGATATGGGTGGTGGGTGGGGGACTGCCTGAAGAGGACCACTAGGATTGGAACCATAGCGTGTCTCTATGAAAGCCAGTATGTCCGAGAGCACTGTCAAGCAATGGGCTGGATGCCTGGATATGGGTGGTGGGGTTGGGGTGCCTGAAGAGGACCACTAGATTGGAACCATAGCTGTGTCTCCTATGAAAGCCAGTATGTCCAGAGCACTGTCAGCATGGGTGGATGCCTGGATATGGGTGGTGGGGTTGGGGGACTGCCTGAAGAGGACTCACTAGGATTGGAACATAGCTGTGTCTCTATAAAGCCAGTATGTCAAGAGCACTGGTCAAGCATGGGCGAGATGCCCTGGATATGGGTGGTGGGGCTGCCTGAAGAGGACCACTAGATTGGAACATAGCTGTGTCTTATGAAAGCCAGTATGTCAAGCATGGTCAAGCAATGGGTGATGCCCTGGATATGGGTGGTGGGGGTTGGGGCTGCCTGAAGAGGACACTAGATTGGAACCAAGTGTGTCTCCTATAAAGCCAGTATGTCCAAAGAGCACTGTCAAGCATTGGGTGGATGCCTGGATATGGGTGGTGGGGTGGGGACTGCTGAAAGGACACACTAGGATTGGAACCATAGCTGTGTCTTTATGAAAGCCAGTATGTCCAAGAGCACTGTCAAGCATGGGTGATGCCCTGGATAGTTAGTGGGTTGGGTGCCTGGCATGGATGGTGGGGGACATACTGCCTGGAATGGAAACAGATTGCTGTGTCTCTTATGAAAGCCAGTATGTCCAAAGAGCACTGATCAAGCATTGGGTGGTGATGCCCTGGATATGGGTGGTGGGGGTCGGGGGACTGCCTGAAAAGGGACACACTAGGATTGGAACCATAGCTGTGTCTCCTTTGAAAGCCAGTATGTCCAAAGAGCACTGATCAAGCATTGGGTGGTGGTGCCCTGGATATGGGTGGTGGGGGTTGGGGGACTGCCTGAAGAGGACACACTAGGATTGGAACCATAGCTGTGTCTCTATGAAAGCCAGTATGTCCGAAAGAGCACTGGTCAAGCAATGGGTGCGATGCCCTGGATATGGGTGGTGGGGGTTGGGGGACTGCCTGAAGAGGACCACTAGGATTGGAACCATAGCTGTGTCTCTTATGAAAGCCAGTATGTCCAAGGAGCACTGGTCAAGCAATGGGTGCGATGCCCTGATATGGGTGGTGGGGGTTGGGGGACTGCCTGAAGAGGACCACTAGATTGGAACCATAGCTGTGTCTCTTATGAAAGCCAGTATGTCCGAAGAGCACTGGTCAAGCAATGGGTGCGATGCCCTGATATGGGTGGTGGGGGTTGGGGACTGCCTGAAGAGGACACACTAGGATTGGAACCATAGCTGTGTCTCTTATGAAAGCCAGTATGTCCGAGGAGCACTGGTCAAGCAATGGGCTGCGATGCCCTGATATGGGTGGTGGGGGTTGGGGGACTGCCTGAAGAGGACCACTAGGATTGGAACCATAGCTGTGTCTCCTTTGAAAGCCAGTATGTCGAGGAGCACTGGTCAAGCAATGGGTGGTGATGCCCTGGATATGGGTGGTGGGGGTTGGGGGACTGCCTGAAGAGGACACACTAGGATTGGAACCATAGCTGTGTCTCCTTTGAAAGCCAGTATGTCCAAGAGCACTGTCAAGCATTGGGTGGTGATGCCCTGGATATGGGTGGTGGGGGTTGGGGGACTGCCTGAAGAGGACACACTAGGATTGGAACCATAGCTGTGTCTCCTTATGAAAGCCAGTATGTCCAAGGAGCACTGGTCAAGCATTGGGCTGGAGATGCCTGGATATGGGGTGGTGGGGTGGGGGACTGCCTGAAGAGGACACACTAGGATTGGAACCATAGCTGTGTCTCCTTATGAAAGCCAGTATGTCCAAGGAGCACTGGTCAAGCAATGGGTGGTGATGCCCTGGATATGGGTGGTGGGGTTGGGGGACTGCCTGAAGAGGACCACTAGGATTGGAACCATAGCTGTGTCTCCTATGAAAGCCAGTATGTCCAGGAGCACTGGTCAAGCAATGGGTGGTGATGCCCTGGATATGGGTGGTGGGGGTTGGGGACTGCCTGAAGAGGACTCACTAGGATTGGAACCATAGCTGTGTCTCTTATGAAAGCCAGTATGTCCGAAGAGCACTGGTCAAGCAATGGGTGAGATGCCCTGGATATGGGTGGTGGGGGTTGGGGACTGCCTGAAAGAGGACCACATAGGATTGGAACCATAGCTGTGTTTCTATGAAAGCCAGTATGTCCAAGAGCACTGGTCAAGCATGGGTGGAGATGCCCTGGATATGGGTGGTGGGGGTTGGGGGACTGCCTGAAAGAGGACAACTAGGATTGGAACCATAGCTGTGTCTCTTATGAAAGCCAGTATGTCCAAGGAGCACTGGTCAAGCATTGGGTGGTGATGCCCTGGATATGGGTGGTGGGGTTGGGGGGACTGCCTGAAGAGGACACACTAGGATTGGAACCATAGCTGTGTCTCTTATGAAAGCCAGTATGTCCAAGGAGCACTGGTCAAGCAATGGGTGAGATGCCCTGGATATGGGTGGTGGGGTGGGGGGACTGCCTGAAGAGGACACACTAGGATTGGAACCATAGCTGTGTCTCCTTTGAAAGCCAGTATGTCCAAGGAGCACTGGTCAAGCATGGGTGTGATGCCCTGGATATGGGGTGGTGGGGTTGGGGGACTGCCTGAAGAGGACTCACTAGGATTGGAACCATAGCTGTGTCTCCTTATGAAAGCCAGTATGTCCAAGGAGCACTGGTCAAGCAATGGGTGGTGATGCCCTGGATATGGGGGTGGGGGTTGGGGGACTGCCTGAAGAGGACACACTAGGATTGGAACCATAGCTGTGTCTCCTATGAAAGCCAGTATGTCCAGGAGCACTGGTCAAGCAATGGGTGGTGATGCCCTGGATATGGGTGGTGGGGGTTGGGGGACTGCCTGAAGAGGACATCACTAGGATTGGAACCATAGCTGTGTCTCCTATGAAAGCCAGTATGTCCAAGGAGCACTGGTCAATCAATGGGTGGTGATGCCCTGGATATGGGGGGTGGGGGGTGGAGGACTGCCTGAAGAGGACACACTAGGATTGGAACCATAGCTGTGTCTCTTATGAAAGCCAGTATGTCCAAGGTGCACTGGTCAAGCATTGGGCTGAGATGCCCTGGATATGGGGGTGGTGGTGGGGGGACTGCCTGAAGAGGACACACTAGGATTGGAACCATAGCTGTGTCTCCTTTGAAAGCCAGTATGTCCAAGGAGCACTGGTCAAGCAATGGTGGTGATGCCCTGGATATGGGTGGTGGGGGTTGGGGGACTGCCTGAAGAGGACTCACTAGGATTGGAACCATAGCTGTGTCTCCTATGAAAGCCAGTATGTCCGAGGAGCACTGGTCAAGCATTGGGTGGTGATGCCCTGGATATGGGTGGTGGGGGTTGGGGGACTGCCTGAAGAGGACACACTACGATTGGAACCATAGCTGTGTCTCCTATGAAAGCCAGTATGTCCGAAGAGCACTGGTCAAGCAATGGACTGCGATGCCCTGGATATGGGTGGTGGGGGTTGGGGGACTGCCTGAAGAGGACTCACTAGGATTGGAACCATAGCTGTGTTTCCTATGAAAGCCAGTATGTCCAAAGAGCACTGATCAAGCATTGGGTGGTGATGCCCTGGATATGGGTGGTGGGGGTTGGGGACTGCCTGAAGAGGACACACTACGATTGGAACCATAGCTGTGTCTCTTATGAAAGCCAGTATGTCCAAGGAGCACTGGTCAAGAAATGGGCTGAGATGCCCTGGATATGGGTGGTGGGGGTTTGGGGGACTGCCTGAAGAGGACACACTACGATTGGAACCATAGCTGTGTCTCTTATGAAAGCCAGTATGTCCGAAGAGCACTGGTCAAGCAATGGGCTGCGATGCCCTGGATATGGTTGGTGGGGGTTGGGGGACTGCCTGAAGAGGACACACTAGGATTGGAACCATAGCTGTGTCTCTTATGAAAGCCAGTATGTCCAAGGAGCACTGGTCAAGCAATGGGCTGCGATGCCCTTGATATGGGTGGTGGGGGTTGGGGACTGCCTGATGAAGACACACTAGGTTTGGAACCATAGCTGTGTCTCTTATGAAAGCCAGTATGTCCGAGGAGCACTGGTCAAGCAATGGGCTGAGATGCCCTGGATATGGGTGGTGGGGGTTGGGGGACTGCCTGAAGAGGACTCACTATGATTGGAACCATAGCTGTGTCTCCTATAAAAGCCAGTATGTCCAAGGAGCACTGGTCAAGCAATGGGTGGTGAAGCCCTGGATATGGGTGGTGGGGGTTGGGGGACTGACTGAAGAGGACACACTAGGATTGGAACCATAGCTTTTTCCCTATGAAAGCCAGTATGTCCGAGGAGCACTGGTCAAGCAATGGGCTGCGATGCCCTGGATATGGGTGGTGGGGGTTGGGGGACTGCCTGAAGAAGACCCACTAGGATTGGAACCATAGCTGTGTCTCCTATGAAAGCCAGTATGTCCGAGGAGCACTGGTCAAGCAATGGTGGTGATGCCCTGGATATGGGTGGGTGGGGAGAGGGGGACTGCCTGAAGAGGACACACTAGGATTGGAACCTAAAGCATAGGCCTCCAAATTCCTAGTTCAAAATACGCGTAAATGTGCTTGCTTGCAATGGTGTACTTATTTACAAGATGTTTACTGTATAGTGCTGCAAAAAACAGCCCACTACACGACGAATACAGAAAACAGAAAACATCAAACTATTAACCATATCTACAATATCTTACAGTTGAAGACAACAAACTGCTTGGTTGTTCATTCATGATTGCTAGATGAGCAGCTTAGATATCTTGATGTGGCTGATGTTTACATACGCGTTGCTCTCCTTTGTAGCCTCAAAGATGTCAGCCGAGGTGATTCTCTCTGCCCTTGATTTTACAGACCTATTAGATACATCTATTGCTCTGAAAGGTCAAGTATTGAGAAATTGCATTCAAATCAAAATATGCAGTGTGCAAAATCCCTCACTGGGGTGATTAAAATATGATGAATAACCAGTGATGGATGGTATCAGTTTGTTCACAATGTGCTAAGTAATTTTTGGTTCATTTACTTGTTTTTTAACCATTGGCAGTGATATCATGGATACTGGTGGTGGGGGGAGGGGACTCCCTGGTCAGGACACACTAGGATTGGAACCATAGCTGTGTCTGCTATGAAAGCCAGTATTTCCAAGGAGCACTGGTCAAGCAATGGGCTGAGATGCCCTGGATATGGGTGGTGGGGGTTGGAGGACTGCCTGAAGAGGACACACTAGGATTGGAACCATAGCTGTGTCTCTTATGAAAGCCAGTATGTCCGAGGAGCACTGGTCAAGCAATGGGCGGTGGTGCCCTGGATATGGGTGGTCGGGGTTGGGGGACTGCCTGAAGAGGACACATTAGCAGGGCTCGAATTTGACACTGGACCGCAGGCCCGAGGCCAGTGGTTTTAGCATTGGGCCAGTAAACTCATGACAAGACAAGTCCGGCGTTCTTGTGTTTCAATTCAATAACAATTCATGTACATGTACCTCACTCTATAATATCTTGAACGGAAACAAATTATGTTAAAATGTTGACTTTGAGTACTGATTTGAAATATACTTAATATACATATGAGGTAAATCTTCTCTTATATGTCTTAGTGCTTGTTCAATTAAACGCAAGTTAAACTGTTCAAGAAAGTCTTTCCTTAGTTTGAATCTGGTCTTGTAAAAATATTACTGGTCCAGTAAACATTTTGAGATACAAGTCCTGTGGTCTTGTGGATTGTTCCCCCAAATTCAAGCCCTGACTAGGATTGTAATAATAGCCATGTCTCCTATGAAAGCCAGTATTCAGAAGAGCACTGGTCAAGCAATGGGCGGTGATACCCAGGATATTGGTGGGGGGTGGGACTGTCTGAGGATGACACACTAGAATTGGAACCATAGCTGTGTCTCCTATGAAAGCCAGTATGTCCGAGGAGCACTGGTCAAGCAATGGGCTGTGATGCCCTGGATATGGCTGGTTGGGTGGGGGGGGGGTGCTCCCTGAAGAAGACACACCAGGATTGGAATAATAGCCATGTCTCCTATAAAAGCCAGTATTTCAGAGGAGCACTGGTCAAGCAATGGGCGGTGATGCCCAGGATATTGGTGTGTGTGGGGGGGGGGGGAGGGGGGACTGCCTGAAGAGGACACACTAGGATTGGAACCATAGCTGTGTCTCCTATGAAAGCCAGTATGTCCAAGGAGCACTAGTCAAGCAATGGGTGGCGATGCCCTGGATGTTGGTGGTGGGGGGACTGCCTGAAGAGGACTCACTAGGATTGGAACAATAGCTATGTCTCCTATGAAAGACAAATATCTGTTGAATGAATTGTAATTCTAACTTTTTCATAAACAAGAGCAACAACATCGATCTGCAAAATTATTACAGAGCTCATTTGGGATCAGGGGTAAATATTAAAAGTGTATTTTTAGGGAATTCACCTTTAAGTGGAAAGTGCAGGTCCTTTGTCATAGGCCAGGCTACTTGGACATCTACTTGTTGACGGGTAGATCTCCGTGGAGATGAAAAGCCTTTACTGCAATACAAACAAAATGACACAATTTGCAAGATAAGCAATTAACAATATACAAATAAAATAAGAAATTACTTTCAGAACTGGCAACAATAGTATCAAAAAAGAAAAAAAAGAAATTTAAGATCAATTGGTTTTACCTTAGGACTGTGTGTATGCTTTCAATCAAATTTTAAATAAATGCAGGAAACCAACATTGACAAAATACATTTTAGAGGAACTTAATTAAGCCCGTCAGGATTCTAATGTAAATGGGTTTTGAGGCATTGCATGGTGAGGTATCAATGTAAACTCGGTTGGCAGTAACACCATGTGTTTAATTATCTACTTCGCTGTGTAGATTTTGTTCTTTAGAAAACTTCTCTTGCTATTTGTTCTAATGATTGTTGAAAAAAAAGTGACAGTGATTTGAGGGGACATCAAATGCCTGAAACAGTTCTCTTGAAGATTAGTGCTGGTATGAAATTGATTATCAATATCAGAATCTGAGAACCAACTTGACATGCAAAATGGCATGCAACGTTCAAGATACCAAAAGGTAACGAATTACCAGCTTAAAAACAACTTTTATTTTGATAAATATATTTAACACAAGGAAAAATAAAAAATACTTCTTTAGCAAATTTCACACCACGTTTTTTATGACCAAAAAGCAAGAAACTGTATTGATATTTGTGTAACATGCAACATCCATAGGGACTTTTCCCCAAATCTTTAACATCCCTACAGAAAAAAAAAATACAACCAAGCCAGCCTGTCAACTCGAAAATGATTGCCAAACATTTAAACATCTTTGAATGAACTGTAATGCTACAAGAAAGTATATTCATCACCATACGCCCCAACAAGGTTTTATTGTTGATTTTTTAAACAATTGTTTTCTTGTAGAAAGGTATGAACAAAATATGAAACAGAAATTTGGTTTTGTTTTTGATACAATGTTAACATGGGAACTTTGGAATTAACGTCAATTCAGGTCATGACCTTTATTTTGACCTTTTTGGTTGAGTGAAAGGAGGTCAGATCTTCCAGCCTTTTGCGGCCCCTATGGGCACTTTGGTACAAGCTATTTCAAGCCACTGTAGTCTCTAAAGGGTTAACTTCTGTTTAAACCACACTAAAAAATGGCCATTCTGCACATTTACCAGAGCGCCTTATTTGGGATTAGATGCTAGTATTTTGATTCACTGCATAGGAATTTACCTTTTACTGGAGAGTGCAGATTCTATATCATTGGCTGGTCTTGGACATCTACTTGTTGACGGGTAGATATCTTTGGAGATTCTAAGTCTGACTGCAACACAAACAAATCGTACAATTTGGAACATTTAGTGTTTAAGAACATTACCCATTATCAAAAGACTTACGTACTTCCATTAAAAACTAAATGAAGACAAAACATTGAAAGCAACAACAAAATGGTTTATTAGTGAGCTCTCTGATTGAAACTAACTGTCCTTCAGCAAATGTCAAGCACAATTTAAATTACCAACAGCTAAGAATTTGTCTAGATTCTGGGGTTTAACATGAAGCTTCCTGAGGTACCTTCCCAAATCTTACAAACCCCACAGAAAAAAACCACAGCTGAACCTTTCAACTCTGATATGATTGCCAGACATACAAACATCTTTACAAGAAAATGTTAACTTCTGTTTGAATCAGAGCAACAATTACATTCTGCACAATTATTACAATGATTGGGATCAGAGGTAAATATTAAAATTATACTTTTGGAGAATTCACCTTTAACTGGAGAGTGCAGCTCCCATAGGCCAGTCTTGGACATCTACTTGTTGGGGGGCCAGTCTTGGACATCTACTTGTTGGGGGCCAGTCTTGGACATCTACTTGTTGGGGGCCAGTCTTGGACATCTACTTGTTGGGGGGCCAGTGTTGGACATCTACTTGTTGGGGGCCAGTCTTGGACATCTACTTGTTGGGGGCCAGTCTTGGACATCTACTTGTTGGGGGGCCAGTCTTGGACATCTACTTGTTGGGGGGCCAGTCTTGGACATCTACTTGTTGGGGGGCCAGTCTTGGACATCTACTTGTTGGGGGGCCAGTCTTGGACATCTACTTGTTGGGGGCCAGTCTTGGACATTTACTTGTTGACGGGTAGATCTCTTTGGTGATTGCAAGCGTTACTGCAACACAAACAAAATGTAAAAATCTGCAGCATTAGTAAATAAAAGCGTTACCCATCAGTTAAACACTTAAAAACTAAATTGGTTTTACCTTAAAATTGTGCGCATGTTTTCAATCAAAAATAAATGCAGGCAAACAACATTGAAAATGTCAAAAAACAATTCAGAGGAACTTAAGCTCATCAGGATTCAATTGATTGTTGATTAAAAACACCATCATCAACAGTGATTTGAGGGAACAGCAAATGCTTGAAACTCTTCTCTTGAGGATTTGTGTGGATATGAAATTTATTTTCAGTGAGTCCTCAGAATAAATCTAATACAAGCAAGTGGCAAGCAGCATTTTAATAACCAAAAGGTAACAGATTTTATTTCATTTTTCAGGAATTCACCTTTTACTGGAGAGTGCAGCTCCTCATTCATAGGCCAGACTTGGATATCTACTTGTTGGGGGGCCAGTCTTGGACATCTACTTGTTGGGGGCCAGTCTTGGACATCTACTTGTTGGGGGGCCAGTCTTGGACATCTACTTGTTGGGGGCCAGTCTTGGACATCTACTTGTTGGGGGCCAGTCTTGGACATCTACTTGTTGGGGGCCAGACTTGGACATCTACTTGTTGACGGGTAGATCTCAATGGACTTGGTAGGCCTAAGCCTTCCTTCAACACAAACAAATTGGACACTTTGCAACATAAGTAATTAAGCGATTTTATCCACGATTAAAACAGTTATAGTTTTAAATAAATTGTTTTAACTTTTGGAGGATCTTGGGCATATCAGAATTATTTTGGTTGCTGCAATCAAAATAAGCCACAGTTATTTGAGGGGGGGGGGTATCAAATGCCTGAAACAGTTCTCTTGAGGATTGGTGGTGGTATGAATTTTCTTAAAAGTGATCTCTCATAGAGTAAAACTGGAAACAGATCGGATGGCACGCAAAATCTAAATTACCAAAAGCAAAACAAAATGCCCAAACAGCTTCAAAAATTTGTCTTGATAAATGTCATTCAACACAAACAAACTGCACAACCTGCAACAATAATAAGTGTTTAAAAACATTATCCATCAATAAAACAGTTAGGATCAGATACATTTATTTTTCTTAAAATTTGTCAATACTTTCAACAACAAAAACTGAAACAAAACATTAAAAACACCAACAAAATGGTTGGAGGAATCCATTCACAACAAAAATATTTTGACCGTTCTCTTGGGAATGATGCTAGTAGGAATTTTTGTACAAATTACAAAACTTCACCTTTTACTGGAGGGTGCAGCTCCTTTATCACATGCTGGTCTTAGACATCTTCTTGTTGATGGGTAGATCTGTTTGGAGAAATTTAGCCTTTCTGCAACTCAAACCAAAAAAGCACAATTTGCAACAATAAGAGTTTAAAAACATCATCTATCAGTAAAAACAGTTAGGATCACACACATTGCTTTTAACTTTTGGTTTGTCGTTTCTTTCAATCATAATTAATTGAAGACAAAAATATTGAAAACAGCAACAAAAAGGTTGGAAGAACTCATGCACAACAGGAATATTTTGATTGTTCCAAGTTCAGTAATTCGGGGGGTTTAAATGCCTGAAACAGTTCTCTTGAGGATTGGTGCTGGCATGAACTTTATCCAGCAGTGAGCTCTCACAATGAAAGTTATCTAGTAAAGGACAAACCAAAATTGAAAATTACCAGATACCAAGAAATGTATTGATATTTGTAATTATCATGAAACATACTGAAAACTTTCCCAAACAATTTAAAAATACCTACAGAAAAAAACCTAATTGAACTTGTTTAACTCAAAATGATTGCCAGACATGCAGATATCTTTGAATGAACTGTCAAGCTACAAGAAAATGACTGATATTAACTTCTAGTTAAACCAGAGCAGCAATAAACATTATTTACAGTTATTACAGAAATCACCTTTAACTGTAGAGTGCAGCTCCTCTATTGTACGCTGTTCTTGGACATCTTCTTGTTGACGGGTAGATGTCTTTGGAGATGCTAAGCCTTTCTGCAACACAGACAAATCACACAATTTGCAACAACAAATGTTTAAAAACATATATAAGAGAAAGTTAGGATTAAATAATTTGCTTTTACTGTCAATACATTCTGCACAATTATTACAGAGCTCCATTTGGGATCAGAGGCAAATATTAAAAGTATACTTTTTGAGAATTCACCTTTACCTGGAGAGTGCAGCTCCCATTGGCCAGTCTTGGACATCTACTTGTTGACGGTTAGATCTCTTTGGAGATTGCAAGAATTACTGCAACACAAACAAAATGTCAAGTCTGCAGCATTTGTGATTAAAGGCATTACCCACCAGTTAAACATTTTAAACTAAATTGGTTTTACCTTAAAATTGTGCGTATGTTTTCAATCAAAAATAAATGCAAGAACATTGAAAATGTCAAAAACCAATTCAGAGGAACTTAAGCTCATCCAGATTCAATTGACTGTTGATAAAAACATCATTATCAACAGTGATTTGAGGGGACAGCAAATGCCTGAAACTCTTCTCTTGAGGATTGGTGCTGGTATGAACTTTATTTTCAGTGAGTCCTCAGAATGAATAACTCAAGGGTAACACATTTTATAACATTTTCAGGAATTCACCTCTAACTGGAGAGTGCAGCTTCTCATTCATAGGCCAGACTTGGACATCTACTTGTTGACAGGTAGATCTCAATGGACTTGGTAAGCCTAAGCCTTCCTTCGACACAAACAAATTTGACACTTTGCAACATTAGTGATTAATCACATTATCCATGATTAAAACAGTCAGTTAAACTTGCTTTAAAGACACTGGACACCTTTGGTAATTGTCAAAGACCAGTCTTCTCACTTGGTGTATCTCAACGTATGCACAAAATAACAAACCTGTGAAAATTTGAACTCAATTGATCGTTGAAGTTGCAAGATAATAATGGAAGAAAAAACACCCTTGTCACACGAAGTTGTGTGCTTTCAGATGCTTGATTTCAAACCTTAAGCGTGGAGTCTCAAAATTAATTCAAATAATTACTTCTTTCTCAAAAACTACGTCACTTCAGAGGGAGCCGTTTCTCACAATGTTTTATACTATCAACAGCTCTCCATTGCTCATTACCAAGTAAGTTTTTATGCTAACAATTATTTTGAGTAATTACCAATAGTGTCCAGTGCCTTTTACCCGAGGATTTTGTGTACACTTCAAATAAAAATAAACCTGCGCATATCAGGATTATTTTGATTGTTGCAATTAATATAAGTTAGCAGCAGTGATTTGAGGGAGGGATGTTCAATGCCTGAAACGGTTCTCTTCATGATTGGTGCTGGGATAACTTTGTTATCAGTGATCTCTCACAGAATAAAACTAGAAAACAGATATGATGCCATGCAAAATCTAAATTAATACCAATAGCTTAAAAAATACCCAACAGCTCCAAAAAGAAATCTTGATAAATGTCATTGCACAATTTGCAACAATAATAAGTGTTTGAAAACATTATCCATCAGTAAAACAGTTAGGACCAGATACATTTATTCTTCTAACAATTTGTCAATAATTTCTAAGAAAAAATTATTGAAACAAAACAATGAAAACACCAACAAGTTTGAGGATCCCATGCTCAAGAAAATATTGAACGTTGCAATCAAAACAGTTAATCAGGGAAATTCATTTGTTTGAAATTAAAAACAGTTCTTCAGGGGATTGATGCTGGTATGAATTTTGTACAAATTAGAAGATTTCACCCTTAACCGGAGAGCGTAGCTCCTTTATCACCCGCTGGTCTTAGACATCTACTTGTTGATGGGTAGATCTCTTTGGAGATGTTAAGAATTTCTGCAACTCAAACAAAAATTGCACAATTTGCAACAATAAGTGTTTAAAAACATCATCTATCAGTAAAAACATTTAGGATCAGATAAATTGCTTTTACCTTTTGTTTTGTCATTACTTTCAACCATAAGAAATTGAGCAAAAAAACATTGCAGGTTGGAGGAACTCATGCCCAACAGGAATATTTTGACTGTTCCAAGTTTAGTAATTCAGGGGGGTTCAAATACCTGAAACAGTTCTCTTGTGGATTGGTGCTGGCATGAACTTTGTTATCAGTGACCTCTCACAATGAAACTTATCTAGTAAATGACAAACCGAAATGGAAATTTCCAATTATGTAAAGGACTTACCTGCCATATAATTGGAATTATATGAGGCAGGGCTCGATCAGCGGCTCGGGTCAAACAGCTTGTACAAGGGCTGCAAGAGCATTGTATGTAGTATGTTACATGCAGTCACGCCTTGGGTAATTTATCAACCTAAGGGACCATGGATAAATTAAGAACGCGGCCGCCCGCGTGCAGACTCGTTCCAGAACGCGGTCGTTCCAAAATTGTCACGCGGCCGTCCCAAGATGGATTAAGCGCTCCAGTGATTTGTAGGTTCCCTCATTATCGAACTCTATTGTTGGTGCCTTTTGTTGTTCAGATTACGTGGATAAGGCAGCTCGTAAGTAGCCTACAAAGGAGTGAAGGATTAGTAGACTTTAATTGTAGTGGGAAAAAAACCTAGGGTTTATCTACCTAGTAAGCCGATCATAACTGCACAATGGCATTTGATCAACACCATTGTTCCTTTGTTATACAGTGAGTCTCCATCAAGACCGGCGGTTGCGGGAGAACGCGTTTCACTGGGTTGGTTTTCTTTTGTTGGAGTTGTCACGCGATGGAACGCGGTGGGACGCGGGCGTTCCCGCGACATAATTTATCCATGCTCCCTAAAGAAGAGTCAATTGCAGCCGGTTTCAAAGATGGTTCATTCGGGTTTAGGGGTTTGTTCAGACTCCCTATCTTTCTGGATCCCGCGTTAAGAAGAAGTGTGTTAGGGAGGACATTTTGAAATCAGGCTCTCGGTGCTTCTGAAAAAAGATGCAGCGTTTTGTTGGAAAGTGTCAAAGCTTCATTTTAGTGTCCCCTGCCGCGTCTCTTTTTGGTCCGGGAGTGTTGCTCCTTTATGGTCGAGTTGGATGATGTCACACCTGTTCATTTAACTCAGCTGGTGCGCGATAAAGGGCTCTTTTGCCGTTTTGTCGATTCATTTTCGGAGCCTATCCCATGGAGGCAAGAGAGGCACTTGATATTAAGGCTGGCATCAGATGCCTCTGGTCATAAATGGGGTGGTATAACGCTAAGATGATAAGACGCTATAACCTTCGGCGATTATTGGTCATCTAGTGTTCAATTTATAACAGACATCAGTTACAAAGAGGCCTTGGCTTTGTATTTTGTTTAATTGTCAGTAATAGATACACTGTGGGACAGAAGGGTCGATGTGCAGGTAGACTCGCAGAGTCTCTTCCATGCGTGGTCAAGGTTGAGAGTGAGGTCCCGAGCTCTCGCCAAGGTATTGAAGATGATTTTTGCTCTCACCCTAGAAGTGAACTTCGACCTTAAGTTGGAGTGGGTCCCAAGTGGGGAGAACCAGGCAGATTTTCCATCCAGAGAGCTTTCTAGAGCGGACGCTCGTCTCACAGCATCCATGTGGCACTTACTGCAAAGGGAGTTTGGTGGAAGTTCAGGATTTTCATGGGACCTCATGGCACTGCCCTCCAATGTTCCGAAAGGCTGAGATGAAAGAACCTTAAAGTTCTTCTCAAGATTCCCTGTCTCAGGCTCGTCAGGGGTGAACGTGTTTGCACAGTCATATACCCTCGTGGTGAGAAGCTGTATGTTTTCCCTCCCTTTGTGCTCATTCCAGCTCTGATCAAACTTTTCATCGAATGGGGAAATGTGTCGGTGACAATAGTAGAGCCAAAGCACCAGTATCCAAGGGCTTGGTGGCAGCGCTTAGTGTCTTTTGCGACACGGTCTTTGCGCCTAGCGGAACTCGGTCAGACGGGCGTCCTGGAATTTCTGTTGAGGCGGTTACGGAAAAAGCTCAGAGGGCCTTCAATTCGAGCTTTGTTTGCCCTCTCAACGCCAAGTGCTCTTAGTATCTGATTCGATGTTCAAGGGTATGATGGGTTTTGGTTGGCCAGCGTCGCAGGACGTCAGGTTGAACGTAAATGGCGGGGCAAGGTTAGGAGCCTTGTGCAGGGTTTGTGCAGGGTCCTGTCGAGCAAAGAAGATGGAGTTGGCAGAGGTGTAAA
Organism: Pycnopodia helianthoides; assembly: GCA_032158295.1. Lineage (NCBI taxonomy): Eukaryota > Metazoa > Echinodermata > Asteroidea > Forcipulatida > Asteriidae > Pycnopodia > Pycnopodia helianthoides. The sequence continues at coordinate 1,222,327 of CM063243.1, read as the reverse complement.
CGACATCAGTAAGGCTGGTGGTGCAGGAGTAGAGGATCCGGAAGTATAAGAGTTTTTGCATCGGCGGCAAACCCAGTGCCAGGGGTAAAGTTTGTATTTTCGGGGATCTGTCAGACCAAGAGCGGAGTGTTGAACCGGTCAGTGGCGCTTGCTAACACAGATTTGCGTGAAATGTGCAAAGAGTTTGGCTGGTTTTTTCTCTTCAACGATTGTATCACACAGTCAGACCTAGTAGATCAGGTTCACTTGTCGGTTTGGGGGAGCATGAAATTACAGAGACGACTGCAAAGGTTACTCAGGTCAGTTTTGGTCTTGCGTACCGGAGTGCACGTGAATATAGATATTTAGTTCAGGTTCCTTTTACCCCTGGTGAGGTTTTGTAACTTTACTGTTTTCTTCCTTGGTCTCTGAAGCTCAAGGCGAGGCTTAACCGCTTAACCACTTAACTGCGTAAGACGAGATATCTCGTCATCACAAAGTTACAGTCAGGCAGTGTGTGGCGCCGCCAATCGGCGAGTTTTCTTACTAAATATGGCGACTTCACAAAAGCAACCGCGCTTGTCATGTGTGCAAGCTTTGACCCAAGCTTTGGATTCAGATCTTGAATTGTCAGACTCTCTCATGTCTGTTGATAGTGATGATGATTCACAAATTGAAGAGCCATGTTTACAAGGTGCTGAAGACATTGATGATACAGCAGCCTCAGATATAAGTGGGGATAATCGGAGCAATTCAGGGTCTGGGCATAGCTTTCCATTTATCCTTTTTTTCATTGTTTTCCGCATTTGGGGTTTAGCTAACGATAAATAATTACGCAGTTAAGTGGTTAAAGAGTTGGACGATCGATTTGACAAGTTGGCATACAATAAGCAGACAAGCAGTTTGTTGACCTTCCTTCGGGACAATCATAACTAAGGCTATCTCACAGATGACGTAGGGCTTGATTCAGCGACCCCAGAAGATGTGGCTAAGTTTTGAGTGTATAGAGACTCGAAGGGTCAAACACAGGTTCATACCTTGGGTTGCGAACATTTGGGGAAAAATTTGCATTTTGACTGCGGGTGTGAGCAACATCTTTCGGCTGGAACAGTCGATTCATACATTGGTCAGCTCAAGGGGCCAACTTCAACACATGTGGAAAGACACTTCCTTGGTGGCAGAGCTCACAGTGGGGCAACCCTTGTATTTCCTTTCGGGTGCAGAAACATCTAAAGTCAACGAGGCTTGAGCAAGCCGAAGCCCGGGTGACGCCCAGACAAGCAACTCCCATTTTCATTTTCTCGGACAAGATCAGGTGGCTCACAAACGAGATCAGGGAGCGAATCACAAAGCTTCAGCAGACTGACCTTGTACGCTTCGTGGGGCAGCTCATTTTATACAGGGACTTGGCTTCCTTCTTGTGCCTATGGTGGGCAGGAGATAGGTCGGCAGACCTAGGGCAATCGAAGACCAGTGAAGTCACAAAGATTGATGGCAGGGATCTTCTTCTCAACCAAACTATTGGCAAGACTGTACGGCAAGGTGGCTCGTCTCTCGTTGTAATTTCCAAATTAGACAGCAGTGAAATGGACCCGGCAGGGGCTGTGGAATACATGGTTGAATTCGCACGGAAAAAAATGGACACGATTTAGAGGATGGTTATCTCTAATGTCCCTCTAAGCCGGATCGCAGGTCGTTGACTAACGAGCCTTTCACAGGAAATTGCCCCACAAATCGCCTTAAGCTATAGTTTTGAGTTTCATCAGATCAGGGTGACCACGCCTTAATATCCCACGGTGGAAAGGCGGGAGAAGCAGCCACTCTGCGTTTGCTGGGAGCCACAGACCAGGAAGTGATGGATCACAGCAGATGGGCGACACTATACAGACACTATACTCGGATGGAAAGAGTGACCAGGCGCCACACCACAGTTCATTTAATAAGGGAGGCTGTTGAGGCTGAAGGAGAGGGGCGGCCATCACCAGCAGACCAGGCTGGGGAGTTCTATTGTGCCCTAAACTCCGGCTTCAAGGCTGAGAAGGCTTTCAAATCCCCGACTGGACAGTTGTCTACAGGGACAGTGTGAGAGTTGGATGAGATATGGGGAGGGGGGGGGGACTGGCGAGCAGATCCTAGTTGCGGGTGAGAAACCTTTTCTACCCAGTACCCATGTAGAGACCGGAGCCAGGACCGACACAGCGGTGTAAATAATTTACTATTTGCACCACTGTAGACGTTGAGGGCGACTGACTCATTGTCAGTTGCGATTCTGGCTGGGCTAAGGTGAGGGCGTCGAGTGCGGTAGGACTGTGCGGCCCTTTTTGGGTATGTATTGGTCTTTGGTGGTCCTTTTTGGATCAAGCTGTCGTTAGACACCAGCGACTCCAGCGACTCCATGCTGAGTTAAACTGTGCACTACTTTTTGCCATGATGATAGGATGACTGAGGACACCTTTTTCGAAAGGCCTCCTGTTTCCAGCGACTTCCTGATAGCATCCAAGCGGCTAACTGTATCCCCTCCTGCACTGGATGAAGTTGATTGCTGTGGCAAAGTTTGAGAAGAACTTGAAGCTTTTGTAGCAGTAATGGCATTTGTGTTTTTAACTCTAGTATTAGTGGATAAATCTTCATCTTGAAAATGGAGTGAAATCCTTTTTTCTCCTTTTTTCACCTTGTTTTCATGGAGTTCTTTTCTAACTAGCCAGAGCCTAAGTGTTTCACGATGTTTTCACTTTGCTGTAACTGCTGAAAACAGCCCAAGGCTATTTTGGGTGTCTGTATAAAGTGTGGTTTAATTCAAGGAGTATTCACCAAGTTTTCAAGGTGTCCTTGGTATGAATACAACTGGATAGATTACTGTTTATAAGGGGAAGTCAACCTGATAGATGGTTTATTGGTCAGCCATGTGGGTTCACCTTGTTTCAGGTCATCAGTACACTCCGTCAGCACAGTGTGGATAGACCATTGTTTACATTTGGAGTAACATTTGGAGTACAGCAAGATAACATGGCTAATCACCCCCATGAGACTATGGAGTGGGGGAAGTGGGAAATGACATTCCAGCGAATTATCCACCAATTAAAGAGTTCTAGGCTCTGATGCAGAGCATTCCCTGAAATCAGGTTGAAATTCATTCAGGCCAGTAAATGGTCTGGAGACTCTTTTTTCAGGATGGTTTAAGGGAACTGCAATTCCCTTAAAGCATGGTGAAAAGAGAAAAAATCCTTAAATTTCTGCTTTGGACCATCTGCCTCTGTCAGGATGTCTGGAATCATGTAAGCACCCTAATCTTGGAGTGACGCATCTGTTTGTATCATTACATCTGGATTTGGAATGAGATGGGTCTACTGACCATTCCAAATCTTTACGCAACTGATCCAGGTTTCCAGTTCTTTTTTAGATGACTGATGAGTAAGGAGTACTAGAGACTCGTACGAGCTGTTATGGTGTTGTGCTGCAATCTTGTCCCGTTGCAAGTTTCGGTAATACAGAGGTGCTGGAAACACTGCTTGTACAATGTATGCTTGACGACAGTCGACCGATGAGCTGAGCCAACTTCCGGACTGTTAAGGTCTGTTAAGGTCTGTAAATTTCCTAGCAGTGATTGACAAAATGGTTGACTTTTTCTGCTGGCAGAGACAGAGTCATTGTATCGGAATCGATGCAAAACCCAAGGTAAGTTAACCGTAGGATTGGGTTGAGCTGTGATGTCTTCCAATTGATGAGGAAACCTAGTCGCTGAAGCAGACTGACTGTGAACTGGGTGTTTTCTGTACACTCCCTTAGGGATCTGCCCAAGATGAGGATGTCGTCCAGGTAGAACACACATCGAATTCCCTTTTCCTGCAGATGTGCTGTGTCTGGCTTCAAGATTTTTGTAAATGAGCGAGGAGCACTCGACAGCCCAAAGGGTAGGCAGGTAAATTGGAACAGATTGTTCTTCCAAATGAAACGAAAATATTTCCGATGATCGTAATGAATGGGAATCATAAAATAAGCGTCCTTGAGATTGACAATAGTCATAAAATCTCCTCGATCTAGGAGATCTTTATTAGCCTGATACCTTCCTTCTTGAAGTGTTGGTATTTTACAATTGAGCGAATGCAGATTTATAACTGGTTGAAGTTCCCCTGACCTCTTGGGAATAAAGAACAGAGACCAAATGAACTTCCACTGGTATTTCCACAGTGATTGCCCCTTTGTTCAACAACTTCTGAACCTCTACTTGAGCAATCTCTACTTGCGACTTGGAGTTCATACGTGATACCGTCACTCTGTGCTGTAACTGGAAAGGAGTTGTTACAAACTCTATTTTGTGTCCAATCACCGATTGTAGTATCCAACTGTCCTGTGTGAGGGATCTCCAAACGGGAACAAAACTTTGAAGACGATTTGTCTGCAACTTTGTGTCTGACAAAGCTACTTTTTTTGCCTTGGAATCATCTGATCCCCGATCTGCACAAAATCTCCCTCGATTTGGTGCTGCAAATTTCTGGGCTCTATACTTAGACTTGTAGGTTGAGCCTTGTCTACCTTGGTATTAGAAGGAGCAGTTGCCACGAAACTTTGGGTCATTGCAGATTAGTAAGAGGAAAATTTATTCCCTTTAAAGACCTAGTCACTTTTGCCACCAGCTTGGATGCTTTCTCTGCCTCCTCCATGTCTTTGGTTAAGTCACCTCCAAACAAAGCTCCAATTGAAGGGGAAATTCTCTTGATGCTGTCAAATCGTCTGTCCAGAAGATCATCAAAATCATGTTGCCTCAATAGTGCCAGGCTTTGGCTCGCTGATCCAAGTGGGATGAGTGCTGATGTAACATATGTTGTAACACTAAACTAACGTCGACCGACTCTACGGGCATGAAGTATCTACCAAAGCATCAAAGAGATATGTGAGAGGGCAAGGCTACCTTAAGCAGATGATTGTGAGAATCTTTCAGCTTATCATCTTGGGTTACCAAGGAAGAACAAGCTTCTTTGAAGGAGGATTTAACCTAGATCGGCAATTCTGGGGCTTTGAAATATTTTTCCTGCTCCAATGGAACCTGGTTGGCTTGCATTTCCTCTTTGAAATCTTCATGTGGCAATTTGTTCCACCAAGTAAGGACCTTTTCTGTCACTGGAGTGCCCACTGATTTGCGATGGGGGTTATGAAATTCACCTGGATTTAAAGAGTCGGTCCCGTCAGTGTCGCGGCTTATTTCGATCCTCCACCATCTGTGATTGTGTCGCTGGTGGACCCAAAGTTATCTCTGTTCACGGGAATAACTCCAAACCCAATCCGACTCACCAATGTTGGTGGAAGTGAAAGCTGGCCCGGAGTCGCCTAGTTAACTTGCTGTTGTTGGGCGACATTAGTCGGCCACTGTTGGGGGGCATTGTACCAGGACGGTGGCAAGAATTGAGGCGGCATCATTGTCGTGGGCGTCGCCATGTTGTATGACTGATGCCTTCTTTAGGTCATGCACGCCTGTGGAAGGTTCCATTGTTGTCCAGGGAAAATGTATGGCCCTGGCTGGTTGGGAGGGACAACCCAATGCGAGGTTTGTCCATAACTGCCTTGTGCTAAATTAACAGCATTTGGTGTTCTTGAGACCGGCTGAGGGGGTTCTGGTGTAGATGAAGGCTTTCCGGTACCAGTACCGCTGACAGAAATTGGACACGGCAGTCCACTTTCTTGGTCTTCCAAATGGCGCTCGCAAGCCCGAGGCGGGGCTGGAGCGTGAGATCGTGTTCGTTCAACCCGAGGCGAGGTTGACGAAGTAGATGGTCTGGCAGTGACATCTTTGGCCTGTTTATCATTAGGTTTTCCTTTCTTGGCAAAATTCATAGTCCATTAAAGTGACAATAAAAACAAAGAATGGAAACTCAACAAAGAAACATATCTTTTACAAGTAATATCTGGGCTAAGGAGACCTACTTTGTGAATTGTTTTTAGGCAAGAACTGTTCATTTGGGCCCCTTTTATTTTTTTATATTTATTATTCCTATGATGTTTTCAACAAGAAAGATTAACCCTAATTCCATTGAGTGATTATTCAGGATTCTTCCTCAATCCAACAAAATGGAACACCACATGACATGATCAGTTAACTAGTGCAGTCCTCAGTCCAACAAAAGTAAACAAAACATACAGTTTTGGAAGGCTGACGACAGTTAGGGTTAAAGACAAAGGGACACTAGAATACCAATTGATGGGAAAAGCCCACTTAATGCTCTTAACAGGTTCATTTTTAACTGCATTTTTTCATTTTGGGTTATTTTTCAAACTTACAGCTTAAAATTGTCATTATTGTCCGAAAATTGCTATCGAAGCAGGATTTTAAAGCAACAAATTTTTCTTATACCATTTTCTCCTCCAAATTGTGAAAAACATGCTCCAGATTTTACGGAGCAATCTAATTTTCTAAGGCTAACAATTTTAAAATAGATAAATTCCAGTTATTTGTTAGAAATATATCGCACATTTTGTCACAATTGAGGTTCAAGGGATACAAAATTTTATCCCCTCCTCTTTTCGGCTGGGTCTGAGCAGCAAAGGACACAACAATCTAACCCCTCCTCTTTTCGGCTGGGTTTGAGGAACAATTGATAAAAAAAACCTATCCTCTTATTTGAATTATTATCACTCAAACCTCAAATAAATTCTCTTTTTTGTCAGCTTTCCAGATAATGAAGTATACACTGTAAATAAAAAGGTGCGCGTATTTTTCTTTGATATTATAATGCAATAATAGTTTGGAGTACAAAATGTGGCAATTTTGGGGGCTAAAAGTGCACTCGATTCTTACTTTGTTCTTCAAGAAATATTTTAAGAAGAAAATCAGCATGATTTTAACATTTTAAAAACAACTTCAAGAAAAGTTGCTATATATTTTTTTTTTAAGTGAAAAATGAAAAATTGCTTTAAAAATTAACATGTTTCTACTAAAATTGTCTGGTGTTAATTCGCCGTCAAGGCAACCTTTCACACTGTCTTCACAGTGGGACAAAAAACACATATCACAAAATTCAACTTGATACAGAATAAAAACCCAATCCATGTTTGGGGCAGATTTATTTGACAACTCTGCACAAGAATCAGTTTTGCATGTATGATATACGATCAAATGAATGGGAACTTGACACACTTGTTAGACAAGTAATAGGAGTTGTTACTTTAACCGTCGAGACAACCAAACACTACTGGACAGAACACACATCACAAACAAAGACAGAATAAAACCAGTTTATTTGTTGGGGTCATAGTTTTTTGGAGATCAAATTCATTTCTGTAACCTGCAAAAGGATTTTAATTTACATTGTTTTGGAAATATTTCTGAAATAGGTAAATTGCACATGATGCATGCACAATAACACTACTGGTTGGCCCAAAGTGTTAACAAGCCTTTTTGTATGAGGCTGATGGTGGCGTGGCACTTATGCCTTTGTATATCTGTCTAGTGCACAACTCAATGGCATTAGCTAACCAATGGTGTCTATATGCATGGGTGCACAGCCACAATCATGGGTACACATTTTTTTTGTGTCCATGTTATGAACAACAGTTTGAAAACCAGTGATGTAACACCTATTTCAATGTTGTTTGTAAATTAATTAACCAGCGCTGTATGAATGAAGAGTAGAAAGTACTTGAGTTTGTCAAATACAAGATCTGCAAAGAGTTACTCAATATTCATGTGTTGTTCATTTGGTGTCTTTGTAACAAAAAGTGTACCCATGATTGTGGCTGTGCACATATGCGCAAATGTAATTAGCATATTTCATGGAAAAGGCTAATTGCAAGGAGATATAAATATGTTCGCATGTTTAATTAAGAAGTACCTGGAAATAATGCACCTGTGCAGTTGGTTGGTGCCTCCCAATTTGCCTTAAAAAAATGCAATTAAGTGACAAGGCAAAACTTTCTGCCACTGTGGACCCTTCTTAGCCTCAACTGTTAGTTAACTTAAGTTTTTTATATTGACTCACCTGAGCAACTTGATGCTGTAGCTGTGACACGCTGTTCCTTGTCTATAAAGTGATTGCATGCTTCACACTGCAGGGATGGACACAAAAGCATCAGCAAACACTTGATGCTACTTGACACTGTGTATAGGTAATAGTATCAAAACAGTTATTCATTATAGGCCTATGTTCTTTGTTTTCAGAAAAGAAAAGAAACAAAGGATACAAGATTTTTATTGTTTGAAGACTAGGATGCAAAATTGTGGTGGTTTTTTTACCAAAATTTCTCTGTTAAAGGTTCTAAAGCAAATTAAAATATTTTAAGAAACAAAGCATGCAAAATTGTGGTGGTTTTTTTACCAAAATTTCTCTCTTAAAGCTTTTAAAGCAAATTAAAATATTTAAAAAACACCAAATCTAAAAACAACATGGAATGGCGTACCCAAAATGGCACAAGTCAAGAGGCACACAAAGAGCGAGTCTCACAGGGGCTTGTGCCCTCCACTAGAGCTGATCTAATGACTAATCATTATAATTATTATTATTATTATTTATTCGGCATAATTCACAATACAATCAAACAAACAGTGAAGACAATGAATAAAATGACAAAGGAGCATACAATAGAGCCAGCAGCACATGCCAGGAAGAGAAAAAGTTAACCTAATAACTGTGGCCCGAGGGCCTTCGTTTCCAATGCTACTGGCCATTACATAACATAATGTTACTAAAAATAAATATTTTATGTACAATAGAAAAATTGAAATAATTTAGTAAAAATTGCACAGGGAATAAAAGGGATAAAAACAGAAGCATCAGGCAAGGTAAAACTTCACAATGGACCCAAAAATTACCGTAATGCTAATAAGAAAAGGAAAACAGGTGAAATTGCTGATCAAGTACCAGGTCTGGAGTACAAGTATGTGTACAATGATAAAAAGCATGACAAAAATAAATAAATAAATAAATTAATTAATTAATTAATTAATTAATAAATAAAAAGTTAAAAAAAAACTGCGACAAGTCCACATAGCCCAAAGCCCAATACAAAACCCAACGGACTAAATAAATATCTGAATATAAATAAACAATGGAAATTGAAAATAAAATTAAAATAAATGAAAAAATTAATGAAGAACAAAATGAAAAAGTTAATGAAAAAATAATAAATAAATAAAATAAAAAAATAACCAAGCGAATAAATTAATAGATAAATAACTAAAAAGAAATAAATAAATAAAGAAGAAAGAAAGAAAGAAAAGAAGGATAAAAAATAATTAAATAAATAAATAAATAAACATATAAGTAACTAACTAACTAAACAAATAAATAAAAGGATAAATAATTAAATAGATAAATAAATAAAAATTGCACAGGAGTTAAAAAGGAAAAAAAACAGATGCATCAGTCAGTGTCGTTCAAATGGCTCCTTAATGAATTGGTCCAGCGCCGAAGAGGAAGTTCAACCACCCCAGTCCTCAGACTTACCGGGAGTTCGTCCCAATAACGAGCAGACATTCACTGGTGAAAAGTGAAGTCTTTGCGTCCGAGCCCTGAGGTGTCTAAACCTAACCTCATCAACATGACGGCCATTGATAATATTCAGGATAATGAAGAGAATCAACAGGGTTAATGCAGATGTTTGTTATTTTAGCTCAGCACAGGGGCAATAGGGCAAGGGGACACAACATGAAACTCAAGAAAAAATCCTTCAGGCCCAACTCAAGAAAATTCTTCTTCTCACAAAGGGTCATAGATGACTGGCAGTGGAATAGTCTCCCTCAAGAAGCAGTAAAAAGCACCAAAGAAAATAATTAATTATAGTAGGAAAACAGGAAACACATTGGTTATTAACTCTGACCCGTTCCATACACCAAACCAACCCAGGGATCTGAGAGTGACAAAATAATTAAGTCATTTTCGGGTCAAAAATTAAAACTGTTCATGGTCTGAAAACAGTTTTAATTTTTGACCCGAAAATGGCTTAATTATTTTTTCACAATTCTGACACTTTTACGTTTTATTCAAAAGTGCCTATCCTTTATTTTGACTGTATAGATAATTCTGTTGGTCTGTCTATAAAAAACCAAAAACCCTTGAAAAGAGTGGGTTGGATGTGCAGCATTTTTGCCCTGTGGCTATAGTGTAACGGTATGGCGTTTACTGTCGCCATTAAAAAAAATTAAAAAAACCTCTGCTGAAGAAACAACAAACTCGTAAATTTTTGGAACTCTGAGAATCTGTGTGAGAGTATCAGTTAAAATTTCGAACAAGAAGGTCCTGAAGATATGTTATAACTCATTTAAATGAAGGAAAATTTGTGGAAAATGGAAGAAATAATGGAAACTAACCTTAGCCTTGGCGTGCCCATATTTAGTCACATGCTTGCCTCGTTGGAAATCCAGACACGTGCGTGCGCAGAGATCGAACAATGCCCAGAAAATATTGCACTTACTGCTAACCAAAAATGAGCAGGATACCAGTCAAATAGTGCATATGAAATAGTATTTTGGCCGGTTACCTTATTTTGCTAAGCACAATTTTGTTGTGCTTAGCTACTTTTCTTGCCTTTAAATTCTGCTACTGCTTGAACGGGCCAATTTGATAAAACCATGCCATCTAAGGTATTATTTATTACAAAAATGTGCATTCCCAAACATCTAAGTATCTTTGTTACATGCCCAGCTATTGTCTAGAATTATTTGAGTTCATTAGTTACCCGGTTATTGATTTATTTTTCTAATAGACCGAGCAAGTCTCGCGCGTCTTCGAACATTTTTGGGACCACTTTGGTCCCACGTTCATTCGCTCGGCCCCAGCGGCCTATCCAGGACCGCTGGGATGGGCTAATCAGCTTGCACAGATTCTTGTTCAGAAAGTACGTCATTGCGTGCAGCGCTTGCAGTGTGATTCGCTCGTCCCCAGCGCCTTGCCTTAAAACCAAAGGCGCTGGGATGGGCAAACGTATCGTTAACGTTAATACTTAATCCCATACTCAGTCCCATCATGCATCACACTCACACTGCAAGCACTGCACGCATGACGTACTTCCTAAACAAGAATCTGTGCAAGCTGATTAGCCCATCCCAGCGGTCCTGGATAGGCCGCTGGGGCCGAGCGAAGCAGTGTGAGTGTGATGCATGATGGGACTGAGCATGGTACTGAGCATCAACGTTAACGATACGTTTGCCCATCCCAGCGCCTTTGGTTTTAAGGCAAGGCGCTGGGGACGAGCGAACCACGTTCGTCGCTTTTTACGCGTGAAGGAAACAAACTCGCGCGCTTTATCGGGTCCCGATGTTCGAATACGCGCGAGACTTGCACAGACTTGCTAACCTTTGAGGGCCGGGCGCGGAATTTTCCAAATTTGTTTTCTTGCCTCCCCTCTCAAGTAAAACAGCGCCCTCATTGGGTTCAACACGCTTGAACGCAAATCTCATTGACGCGAGAGTTGCTGAATGAAAGACTACCTACTACCAGGCGCATAGTGATTCTAGGCAATAACCGCTGCGCACGGTCGGTCGAAGCCAGGGTTCGTTCAGCTCAATTATTGAGAGATGATGAAGCGCGAGAAATATTTCGTGGTTTTGTTGCTTTTTGTCATCCCACAAATTCTAGTGTTTCTAAATTTAATCCAGGTGAAAGATGATGCATTTGATCAGCAGATATTCGGGGAATCTAAACAGTCGACTGTGTTTCAACATGAGACTGAAGAAGTTGTCTTGTTTCAGAAGAGGCCCATCCATGAAGACGCAAGTAGGAGGAGTCGGAAGCGCAGTGTTGTTGGAGGTTTTACTGGCCTTGAGCTGAGGAGCAACACCAGTACAAGTAGAAGAGTGGTAAACGCAAGGAACCGAAAAGGTAAATTCACTCTGTACTTCATTTTATTTTCCTGAAAGCCAATCTAAAGTGAGAGTTGTTTTGTCCTAGTTTTGGGGGTTTTTTTTCACCGTTTTTTCAACACCAAACTTTTTAAATACATGCTTGCATCTTTTGCATCTTTGCATCCTCCATGGGCAAATGGGGTCATGGGAGAATTCAGTGATGAGAAAGTCGACATTATTTTGCAAGTCATTCTCCAAGACATGGGTGTTCCTTCAAAGATTAAAAATGCCGCTATCAAATTAATTGTCCACTTTCCGGTGGCGCAGTGTTCCATATTTATTCAAATAGTCTCACAGTTATGAAGTATACCATTTCTTTTAGTAATGGTATTGTCGGTGATGCATGTTATCTTGAACCAAAGAGAGTAGTATTAATGCCAGTATCGCCAATGTTGTACCTTATCTTGATTGAAAGAGAGTATTTATCTCAAGTCATAGTTATAAGGTATGTATTGCCAATAATGTACCTTATCTCGACTAAAAGAGAGTAGGTTTTTATAATTTCATTAATAATATCACATCAGATTGACCAGAGTTGATAACACTAGTTTTCATCTTGATGATAGAGGCTGTATAATTGGTTGCCAACCACACCGTTTGCCAATACTGAACGTTTTTGAAAGAGATGGTCACTTTGCATTAGTCACTCTCTGAGCGTCCACTCGGGCTGTGATAATTGCTCTAGTTTGCTCAGTTATGGATGAGATGTCAGTGTAAACATTTCCTTAATGAATGTACACTTGTTGAAATAATAGACCTTTGTGCAGCCTTCAAGCACAGGCTGCTGTTTAGAATGTTAAATCATTCAACAGTATTCAGGTGTCTGGTTTCTATACAGCATGAACATTACTATGGGTTGGACCAAGGACCCAAGTCATGTAGAAAACTCGTTTTTATTCACACGTTTGTGTTTTCAGTCCACAAGTAATTTGTTGTGAAGGACTTTTGTACTGAGCATCCATGTTGACAAACAAAGCTCTTTTCTCCAATGACTGAAGAAGGTTTTAATGATTGTTTTTTGTTTTGTTATTGTGTGTGGGTGAACTATTGGATAAAAGGAAAAAGTTGTAATTTAACAAACGTTATGCTACTCTTTTAGGTAATTTTCCGTAGTTTACTTTCTGATAAACTCTTGATAAACTAAACTCAATCAATTCTGCAAATTGCAAATAGGTCAGTCATTAACCTTTGAGTTGGACTTTATTTTAATGTTTTTAAGATAACCTTTGAATTACAATAAGGATATGGTACAAAATTTGTTTACATTTAAAAAAATCAAGGCTGGCTCTCTTCAAAGTTTTGTATTTTTCTCCCTTCTTACCAAACATAAAGATAAATTCTTTTATATTTAGGGTAAAGGAACTATTATGAGTTTTATCACTTAGCTTTGCAGTTCTGAGTATTATAACGTTTTTGCATAACTGATGCAAGTAGTTTTAGTCTATTCTTCAAGATACAGTGTTGTTGACCCTCATGTTCAGTTTCAAGACTCCACTTGAATTACCATGTTTATTTTCATATTTACAAATCAAGTTCAAGTTAAAGGAACATTACAGAATTGGTTTTTGCTAACAAAACAGTTGCTGGCAGTGTAAGCACTTTATGTAATCCACCATATACATAAACTGACAAACCTGTAGAAGTGTGAGATCGATCGGCTATCTGGGTCACGAGAAAATAGTGAAAAACCGATTACACATTTGCATGAAATCATATAGATTCAACAAATGAATAAAACGCTCACTGAGCGATAAACTCCAATCGGAAAAATAGTTTATTCATTTCTCATCAAATATGACATTTCAGACAGAAATATTTCAAGGGATGTTTTCTACTATCATCATAATTAGACCGTGTAAGTTTTGTGTAAATTTGTGATCAAAAGTATATTTTACAAGTTTTTTTCTTACCAATTCTGTAATGTTCCTTTAAGTTTTACACTCAAGTGGCTACCACCCTAAAAGAGACTTACTGTGTAATGACACTGTGCAATGAATGGTTTGGGGCTTGTTGAAATTTCAAAACTGTATCAAACAAATTTGAACACATTCAGAGAAGAAAACACGGTAAAATCAAACACACTTGGACTCAGGACTAAAAAATGTACCTTCATTCTCACTTTCCATAAATCAGAGTTTGTATGTACCTCATATTTAGTGGCACTGCATTTGCGGAAAACAAATCCAATATTAGGCCAAATAAAAAAAAATACCAGTTGATCGTCCCCTCCCTCATCCTTTTTTGAGGCCGCATCCTTTTTATTATAATTTTTTTTTTTACTTTTTTTTCTTCAAAAAGACACATTTTCTGTGTATTTCACTAAACTTACCAATCTTTTAGAACTTGTAACTACAGAAAGTAAGTGGTGACGTTAAACTGAAGAATTGGTGACCAGTTTGAATTAAAATGCTTGGCGGCCACCTTCGAAAGAAATAAAAAATAAAAAATAAAAAGGCCCTCATCCTCCTCTTTTTGAAAAAACCTGGACGATCAACTGGTATTCTTTTTTACTTGGCCTCATATTTAATTTGAACACACCTTTAATTGAAAATGCACCTGTTGTACTCCAATTGCTACTACTATGCCACCCTAGTAAAAAATAATAAGTTCCCCTCATTATCTTTGACAATAAATTGTAATGATGGAATCAGTTCTTTTCTCTCTGTTTGACTCTCTATAAACCCTACCCTGGATCTCTGACCAGGCTCGGTTTTTATTTGGGGTAGTTGATGTTGCTCCTTTCAGCAAACCAGGACATGGTCTACATTCTAAAAGGTTACAACAAAAGAGTAACCCAATGTATAGAATAAAGTGGGACTGAATCCTTGGGTAAAGATCAATGGCCAGGTATGCAAGAAAAGCATCCAACAAAAGCACTAGTCTATACAGCCCTACTGGGAGATTAAACCACAAATCTGCGAAGTGGTATAATTGAAGAAGTCCTTTTTGTGTGTAGCACCTTATGCCATGAAAACCTGAATGAGGGTTAAGTGCTTGTTATGTCCACAGGATAATGACCAGAAGAAACTCATTATGTCCTGGATTTGCTCTTCTTATTGGTTTGGGAATGAATCCCACCTAGAGGCACACCTTGGGCAAGGATTGATGAAGATCTAGGTTTCCCTGGTGTATTCTTTTATCCTGACAGACCTTAGTTTGCTCAATCTATGAAGATTAAATCACAGCAAGCCCTTCAAGAGAAGCCTACCATAGGCAGAGCTGAAGAACAAACTTCTTAATTGTTTATTTGGATGACCAGAGTGGACTCCATGGACCAAGTACTCTTGGACCATGGAGGACAGATCATTGGTTGTTTGCTTATAGTACAAAACCAATACTGCTGTAAGCTGTATGTGGTGAAGGATATAAGACATGCAGTAATTGATGTACAGGAAATGTAATCGATCAATCAATCAATCAATCAATCAATCAATCAACATGTATTTCCATACATAAGTAGACAACTTGATTAATAAACAGAGATTGAGACTGTATGGAGGCATAACCACTAAAAGCAAAAGCTTGTATAGGCTGGGATGCCTTGTACAAAACAAAACAAAGATAGAAAGTAATATCGGTGCACAATGTTTGTATGCAGTTTCTTGTTATTTTTTATGACCATAGCGCAAACATCACTCACTGATTATTGGGGGCTATGATTTTGACTTAGGGGAAAGGCAGTTTGTGTGAGAAAGTCGGGTTCGCATAAGTGAATGCATAGTGTTAGCCAGAGGGGTGTCTGAGTGTCTTTTGGACACCCAGTGTTAAAAATGAAGACACCCTGTTGTATCTGTCATTTACCTATAAATGGGTCATTCTATTAAATGTACATTACACATTACTATACATAATACACTGTACGTGTACATTTGAACATGTACAATGCGTACATTTTAATGTTTAAATAATCATAACTCAAAAACTGTAAGAGTGCCCATCCAATTTTTTTTGAAAATGTTGCTAACATCTTAAGCTAAAAATGGAAAAAAAATTACGCATTTTGAAAAATATGCGTTTTCGCAAATCAAGGTCAAAAGTCATATTTTTGCGTAACTTTGTTGTGGTATGCGGTATAATTTTGATTTTATGTTATCAAATGCAGGCCATTTCAAGAGCTTTAAAATGATGTAAATTTTATCTCTGTAGGTGCTTTACTTTTGGAGATATGAATGTCCAAACATAGCAGGTCATGCTAATTAGTCAAAAGTTCGTTAACCCATATCTCAAAAAATAATCAACCGAACGACAACAAATTTCGGTTCTGGGGGTTTCTTATTGAGTCCAACCAGCACACAAAATTTCATTTTAATCCGTGACGGTCAGGTCCAAAAGCGTGTTGAATTGACATGGAATGACCCAAATGTATAAAGTGAACAATTTGGACACCCAGTCTTTAAATTTCCAGCAAATTTGGAGACCCTTTTACCAAATCCTGGCTAAAACCTTGAGTGAATGTATAGCAGCTGTAGGTGGGTTGATCACCGGTAACTAGTGCCTCTTGGAAACTGTGACAGATCATGGAGGGAAATTCTCCATGGACAGATATATAGCAAGAGGGCATAGCAGTCATAGTGGTTAAAGGACAAATTTGTATTGATTTATGTGATCATTTTCACCAACAGAGTGATTTATATTCTAGATTTTCTCACAAAATTTTGACTTTTAGTATAATAGGCCTAATGCATCCAAGTGCCTTTCTGTCTGCACTCATTTCATAAATGTTGAATACTGCTACTTAAAGGCCCTGTACACTATCGGTAAGATCGAAAAACACAATGTTCACAGATTCACACATAACTTACATGATTTAAAGTAAGTAATGGTAGAAAGGGTTCCTTAAAATATTTCTGCCTAAAATGCTATCGTTTCTGAGAAACGAGTAAAACAATAGTAATTATCGCGCGCGATAATTTGAAAAAACAGAAAACACATAAGATCTCTTTTCACTATTTTCTCGTGACCTCGATGACCAATTGAGCTCAAACTTTCACAGGTTCGTTTGTTCATGCATATGTTTAATCACACAAAATGTGGACACTGATTTTGAGCTGTTACCAAAAGTGTACATACCTTTAAATAACATTCACGTACCTTTAAGGCAATATAAGGCTTTGAGAATTGTTTTTTTATATTCTGTAGCCAATGGTGTTACAAATCTTTCCAAGAACTAACTTTATTTTTAGCGCCCTCATTTTTAGCAAGTACCTGAAATAATTTCTACCTCATTTTAGTGGGACCTACTCCCACAAACTGACAATGAAAGGTTTTGTATATGTTGTGTTTACAAAAACCTATGGTCATTCTTCATTTAGTATTTCTTAAAGCTTGAGGGCGCTATACACTTGGCAATGCTTGTTACGCGCCTAGGCGTGCACCATGTTTTCTGGAGTTGTTATTAATAGTAAAGTTCTCGATCAAGTTACACTCCGTTCTCTTCGTGTTTATCTTTACAAACACGACAATATAGAAGTTGAAAATGAAGTTGGAAAAATCCACATCTTAGAATTTCACTTAAAGGAACATTACAGAATTGGTAAGAAGAAAACTTGTAAAATATACTTTTTGATCCAAGTTTACATAAAACTTACACGGTCTAATGATGATGATAGTAGAAAACATCCCTTAAAATATTTCTGTCTGAAATGCCATATTTGATGAGAAATGAATACACTAATTTCCCGATTGGAGTTTATCGCTCAGTGAGCGTTTTATTCATTTGTTGAATCTATAATGATTTCATGCAAATGTGTAATCGGTTTTTCACTATTTTCTCTTGACCTATTTTCTCTTGGCCGATCGATCTCAAACTTCTACAGGTTTGTCAGTTTATGTATTTGGTGGATTACATAAAGTGCTTACACTGCCAGCAACTGTTTTGTTAGCAAAAACCAATTCTGTAATGTTCCTTTAAGTTTTTCTCCCCAACCAGACAGAGTTACTTTACATAGTTAGTGCAATACTGCTAAAAGTCAAGTTGTTATTCTGTTTCAACTTCATGTTGTTGTGATTTACAGTTATTTATATTTGAGCAAGTTCCTTGACATGAATCTGCTGTAGATCTCTTTCATCTGATACTAATAATGAATTTTTAGATAAGCTTTAGTCATGATCCAATGATTGATATTAACAACCTGGTTCGTTCAATAGTACTTGCGCCGTGATTCAATCTTATTATACCCTGCTGTTAACAGCACTCATTCCAAATCGAAATACTCAAGAGCATTCAGTTCAATGAACTTTCAGCAAAGATTAAAGTCCGGGTTGTGTTTCTTCAAATGCCTTTTTAGACCTTAAGGCTTCTAAAAAGATATTGTTTTAGGATACAAACTGATGCCTCAGTCGAGGAGTGCAGGATTGGACTCCAACGTGATTTTGAACAATGCAATTGTTGACGTTCGTTGTAGAGAAAACATTGCTGTTTGTTTGTAAAGTTTGACTTGTATGTTATGAATTAGGCTTGGCATTCATGTTAACCTTGTTCCTCCTTTAAACAAATCCTGTGGAGTAGAGGTTCTCTGGCAATCATATCCTGATTATTGTGTTGCAGCTAGACTTGAAGTCTATCTTTCTCAGGAATGACATTGTATTTAATTCCTGTATTTGACCCTGTGCGTAGATGATTCATTAATAAAATTCGAGAAGAATGAATAAGGTGACTACAGAACAAAATGTGCAAGTTTAGTACCCCTCCCCCAGTCTCATTGCTGTCATCTGAAGCTAATTTGAAAGATTATTTGGCTCAGTGGAAGGGGGGTGGGGGTGGGGGTTGGCGCATGAGCAGACTGATGGATTTGACAATCAACATGTTTTCAAACTCACTGAGACAGTTTCGGAGACGGGGCTTTTTCCTTGGATAGCATCTGGGAGTATCAAATTAAAGCACATCTCTCTTCTGTCAGGTTCCAATAAGGCACTCCGTTCACAACAACTTGAACACTTCTAGTGTTGCATTGTGTAATTTTTAGTAAGTTGTTCTCCCTTTTAAGTCAATGGAAAAAACTGAACCAAAAGCATGTGACTTGAAAATTGTAAGTTAGGCCATGTCCGAATTGGTGGCTACTGCTACGGCTACAGCTGGATGTCCGTGTCATCATGCGTCAAAGTATTCAGGGCTTGAATTTGGAGAAAAAAATTCACAAGACCACAGGACTTGTATCTCAATACGTTTACTGGACCAGAAATAATTTTACAAGACCAGACTCAAACTGAAAAAAGACTTCCTTGCACAGTTCAACTTGCATCAATTAATTGAACAAGCACTAAGACATATAAAAGAAGATTTATGTCATTTGTCTTTAAGGGTATATTCAAATCATTACTAAAAGTCAACATTTGAACATAGTTTGTTTCTGTTCAAGATATTATAGAGTGAGGTACATGAATTGTTATTGAATTGAAAACACAAGACCGCCGGACTTGTCCGGTCATGAGTTTACTGGCCCAATGCTAAAATCACTGGCCTCGAGCCTGCGGTCCAGTGTCAAATTCAAGCCCTGCAGTATAGGACGTCCCAGGGGCGGATCCAGGATTTCTGAAAGGGGGGTGGGCGTGAAATGTACCAAGCAGCAAATGATGAAGGCAAATTATGGCGCCGGAGAGCGTCCTGTCTGTCAGTAAAATAATAGTGGTCCATAAATGAAACAAAGTGTATACGAGGTACGGGCTATTAGTAGAAAAAAAACAGGAATTTCCCTTCCTCATTTTTCTCTTTTTGGTGTTTCTCTTCCCTTTTTTGTTCCTGACAGAAAAAGGGGGTGTGCCCCCCCATGCCCCCTGGATCCGCCCCTGCATCCTTAGCAACACCCTTAGCAACTAACCTGTAGCTGTAGTCGCTAATTCGGATTCGGCCTGACTGTACTTGCTAGTCATTTTGTCAAGTAATCTGGACCCCTACCCTAACTTATGTACAAGCAATAATCAATAATCAATAATAACGACCAACAAACTTCATTGATGAGTAATGAGACTAATGATAATAAAATGAACTTTACTTGAAAAGTATGGATTTTTGGGGTTTAACAAAATCACTCTTTCAAGTAATGTTCTTTTTTATAAATTAAAAGTGAAGTAGGGTTAGCTTTGATAGAGTTTCAATTAATTTAATAATAATAATAATAATAATAACAACTAGTTCTTATATAGCGCATTTCACAATAACGTATCAATGCGCTTTACATTAGTGCCCTGGTCATTGGGCCAATAGCATTCCTGTAATCTTTCTCAGCTCCCTGGGGAGTATACAGCCCCGTGCTGCCGTGGCGCACGGAAGGCTTTTTCATACACGATATCAACCTCTACCCTCGCAGGTACCCATTATACCCCTGGGTGGAGAGGAGCAATTATAGTAAAGCATCTTGCTCAAGGACACAAGTGTCATGACCGGGACTCGAACCAACACCCCGATGACTCGACAACCAGAACTTGAATCCTATGCTCTAAACCACTCGGCCATGACAAAACAAGACCAGTGTTTCATTCAGAAACAACAACTGATAAAAGAGAATAACACTTTGTCTTGTTCTGGTTGTGGTGTGGGCGTACTTGTTAACAGTTTTCATTCTTCATTTTATTTCAGCTGAATCCATTTGGGCTTCAAGACTGAAGAGTATGACACACTCTCTGTTCTCAGAGGAGATGGGACCAGCAAGTGACAGTGTATGTCAGTTACCTAATCTAACAGCCCCTGATCATATGTGTAGAGATGATATAGGATGGGATTGTAACATGGCGCCTTCATTCTCTACTTATAATTCTTCAACAAGGTAAGTTTCTTTCCGAACTGAATTTTTAAGTTACTCATTTATGAGTGCTCATTAGCTGATGTGTATGAAGAATTTTTGTGTGTATAAAACAAGACCTTTCATGGAGTTTCATGTAAATAAATATGTACCTATTGATTTTCTTGGTACCTGGGCCCAATTTCATAGAGCTGTTTAAGCAGAAAATATTGCTTAACAATTTTCTTCTAAGCAAAAATCAGCAGGATACCAGTAACAGATTGTACGCGTAACATGGTATTTTGGCTGGTAACCTTATTCTGGTAAGAATAATTTTATTGTGCTTAGCTACTTCTTTTGCTTAAGCAGCTCTATGAAATTGGGCCCTGGTATTCAAAATCTCAATTTTGTTCTATCGTTCTTAGCAAAAAAAGTTACCAAGGAGAAACTTTCTGGAATGTTTTAATTCCCTTTTAAGCCCTTTCCAAACTACCAAGCCAATCCCCTGGAACTCAAACCCTGGGAATCGCTCGGGAATTTCAACTCCACCCACACCCCAAGTTCATTTCACACTTGATGCAGTTTTCCTGGGAAGAATGCACCTTCAAGATGCAAACCCGGGGTTATCTTGCTTAACTTTACTCTCAAGCAAGGGTGGCTATTTCTCTGGATTTTGCCAGGATTAGCAATTCAAGTGTGAAAAGGTTAACCAAACTTCCCTGGGAAATTCCCGGGAAAGTTGTGTAGTGTGATACCTGATTAGTGACCCAGGCCCAATGTCATAGAGCTGCTTAAGCACAAAAAGTAGCTAAGCACAAGAAAATTATGCTTACCAGAATAAGGTTACCGGCCAAACTACCATGTCACATGTTCAATTTGAGACTGGTATTCTGCTGATTTCTGCATAGCAGAAAATTGTTAAGTAATATTTTCTGCTTAAGCAGCTCTATGAAATTGGGCCCTGGATAGGAACTCTCAAGTGTTGTACATGTAGCTAGACACAATAGGAGACTTTTGAACACTAGACGGCAGCAGACATTGTCAGGTAAAATTTCACTGTTTACGTAGTTCTAAGCATGCGCACATTGCCAAGAACAATGGATTTACCTGGTAAAGTCTGCTGCCACCTAGCATCCCAAAAGTCCCCCATTAGCTTGCTGAAAAATTAACACTCAACATTGTATGATAAAACCCTTGGGTTATCTTTTGCTAAACTCTACACATCAAGTAGGTGCATAAAGCTATTTCCAGTGAAATGGGTATTTCCTGGGGTTTTGCTAGGGTTAGAAGTACAAGTGTGGAAAGTCAACCAGACTTCCCTGGGAAATTCCTGGGAAATTCCTAAGGAAATTCCTGGGGAAATTCCTGGGAAATTTGTGTAGTGCGATCACTAACTTGATGGGAGTATTAGCATATAGCCAGCTGGACACAAGCTTGCTGATGTTACTCTCTTAATTAAAAGCTTTCAAGAAACGTTTTTTGTCAGTGACGGCTGTTTCTTAAATCATTCAAGGGGTTACTGTCGTCATGATCATAGCAGGCCTTTGGCTGTACATGGAATTATGAACTCCAGTTAGTACAGGTGTGTGTGCTGGCCGTCACATCACATTATAAATAATGATGGTGCACTTTCTGATCTGACAGCCATGAGTGTAAGTGCAGTAACTGGGTTAGAGATTATAACTCTATGTACAACCACAGGCCTGCTAAGATCGTGATGACAGTTCCCCTTTAACTAGCCATCCAGTTTGTGGAAACCCTTTTGAGCCTTCTCCTTTGTGGCAGTTTTGCTGATGGAGTG